>PSNO01000009.1:0-600000 GCA_002976275.1 Monascus ruber | reverse complement strand
GTGTTAAGCTGGATGCTCCGTTCTTAAGACTGTCAAATTCCCTGTAATTCCCCTCTGATTCCCCTTCTGTTGTTGTTGTTCTCATTCCCGTCGACATGGCCAATACTACTGCCAACCCTCCTCTGGAGGCTGATGTGCGTTGTTTCCGATACAGAATCTTTTTTTTTTTCTTCTTTTTCCTTTCCTTTCTTTTCTTCCTTTCTTCTTTTTTTTTCACTCCGCTAATTGAACTGGTTTTGCTTCCAGGAGACATACGGTGACAGTGATTCCACTTATGCTGGGTCGTGCGTGTTGTCCTCGGTCTTCTTCCTCTCGACTATACGCAAGATCTGACTGTTATATTATATACAAGCAGAATCGGCGATGCAAGTTACACAAGCTCCATATCGTCCAGTGTGGTCAACTACAAGTATGCGCTTTACCTATCCTGTCAGAACAAAGGCTGAAGCTGACTCGTTCACGCAGGTACGAAAACGGCCGCCGGTACCACGCCTTCCATGAAGGCGAATACTTCCTGGTAAAGCATTAACGCCTTATCATTAATATTAATGCTTCTGTCTGGGCCTGATCTCTGACTCGATGAAAACAAAGCCGAACGATGAGGCAGAACAGGATCGATTGGATCTGGTATGCCTCATAGAAGCACTGGCTATTCTTTTGCTGGCAGCTAATTGGAATAGAGCCACCATGTCTACCGACTTGTGCTTGGTGGTGAGCTGCAGCTTGCTCCTATCCAGCATCCGAAAAGGGTATTAGACATTGGAACCGGCACTGGCATCTGGGCTATTGATTTTGCAGAGTATGATTCTCCCGTGTGTCTGTTCTGGTGTGTCGGCTATTGACTATGCATAGTGAACACCCTGATGCCGAAGTTATCGGTATGGTTCTTTTCTCCAAGAGGATAAGATGTACTGCTAATGCAGAATCATTAGGAAATGACCTGAGCCCTATCCAACCCACCTGGTATTTTCTCCTCTGCCCACAGTGCCTCAAGCTCACCAGATCTAACCGAATAGAACAGGTTACCGCCCAATTGCCGATTCGAGATCGACGACTTCGAACAACCCTGGGAATACTCCCGCGCGTTCGACTACATCCATGGCCGGGAACTTGAGGGCGCGGTCCGAGACTACGACAAGCTCTTTCGCCAGGCCTTGGAGAATCTAGTCCCTGGTGGCTATTTTGAAATGGCATCAATAGAGGTCGACACCTTCTCAGACGACGATACTCATCTGAAGGCCACAAACTTCTGCCAGATAGCTAGGCTCGTGCATGAGTCTTCCGAGGAGTCTGGCAAATCCTTCAAAACAGTGGCAACATGGAAGGAGAAAATGATCAACGCGGGCTTTGAAGATGTCCATGAGAAGGCCTACATAGTGGGTTAACATACAAACCTTGCACTTGCTACTACCGGTACTAAGAGACTGTCGTCTACAGCTCCCTCAAAGCCCATGGCCCAAAGACCCCAAACTCAAAGAGATTGGCCGCTACCATCAAGTCAATGTGCTGGAGGGTCTGGGCCCATATACATATGCTCTTTTCACCAGAGTTCTGGGTTGGTCAAGGCCTGAAATTGAGGTCATCCTTGCCGGTGCACGGAACGAGATTAAGAACTTGTCAATTCACCTGTACACCAGACTTTGGATTGTGTATGGGCGGAAGCCGGCGAAATCAGCTTGATCATTGCCCTTCTCATTTCATTTATCATGTCCTGTCGATGATAGTTCCTATCTGATAGAGCATTGACCAAGTCTGAGAAGACAGGTGCTCTACGACCAAGGGGTTTCATCTTGTGCTGTAAGGCTGAGGCGTAAGGCTGAAGGTCCACACACATATGCACTTTTCATTCTAGACAAGGTTGAAGGCTTTCCCTTTCCATTTTGATGCTCGCTAAGTGTAGGCCATACAAACATCACTCATTCCAAGGGCCTGGGTCTTCCTGCTTTTTCTGGGGGGTAGCCGTGGCTGAGGCCTCAGTGATATCACTACGAGAAATATCTTAAACTGGAAAGGGCTTCAGATGCTGAAGAGGCTCTTCAACAACTGATCAAGGTAGCTAAGGAGGCATGGCATGCTATTGATGAGAGAGTCCTTGAGAATCTATGCTCTACGATGCCCCACCGTGTGCAGAGAATTTTACAAGCTGATAGGTGGTAATCGTGCCCACTGCCTACCTACCCGTGTTCCCCGTGTAGGTGCGCCCAAGTTCAATGTCACTTTTTTAAATTCATTAAATAAATCCAATTATCTCAACCCCAACATGACCAATAAATATATTGACGAAGGAGCGCGTATTTCAAAGGTAATAGAAGCCTACTGAAGTGGAAAAAAACATCTATCCCCAAATTGGCAAAGGAAATTGGGGTGGATTACCAACGACTCCTCCGCCGAATCCAGGGACAACCTTCACGATCTACGCGCCCAAAACGGGCTGGACCACTGAATAATGAGCAGGAAGGGGCTCTCCGAGCATGGATTAAATGTGTTGATGATATGGGAGCTCCTCCAACTGTTGAAATGATTCGCAACTGAGTAAATTCAATGATCAAACGATCCAACCCAGAAGCTGATGATGTTGGAAAAAACTGGCCATACAACTTCATTAAACGCCTTGGCCTGAATACAGCCAGGTTAAGCAGAAGCCAATGGACCCCAAATGGCTTGCTGCAGAAGATATTGGTATATCAGAGACCTGGTTTGATCGGTTGAAGATTCAACTTGAACTTCATAAGATTACACCAGATAATCTCTATAATTTTGATGGGACTGGCTTCCATATAGGCCAAGGAAAGAAGGAGTCACTTATCACAGCTTATTCCCATAGAGCTAGTATTCCTAGCTCTTCATCACAGATTTCAATCACCATCATTGAATGTATTGCGATAAATGATTGGGTTGCTCCACCATTTATTATATTCTCAGGAAAGCAGCATATGGAGAATTGGTATACACAGGAATTACGAGAAGATTATAAGATTGCAGTGTCAGATAATGGCTGGACCACAGATGATTTAAGTCTAGTTTGGCTTCAACATTTTGATGAAGCTACACGGCAGCGAGCTCATAGACAGAAACGGCTTCTCCTAATGGATAATCATGGCTCCCATCTCGCTTTTGAATCAATTGAATTCTGCCAGAAGAAGCATATAATATTATACTGCTTTCCACCTCATACTACATATCTCCTTCAACCCCTTGATGGCAGTCCATTTCAACAATATAAACACTATCATGGGAAGGCATCAACTCCATGCCATGGCCTGCTTAGGAGTATATGAGATTGATAAACGGGAGTTCTTATACCAACTAATAAATATTCGGAAGGTATGTGGAATTGATAAGAAACAAAAATAGGAGTCCTTATACTAACTATTGGATTCCTAATAGAATACCTTCAAATATCATACAATCAAATCCAGCTTTAAAGAGAGAGGAATATAGCCATTTGAACCTGGTACTGTGCTTCAATCACTACGTGAACAATATCTCCCTACTGAACCGGAGCTTCGCATATATAGTGGAAATTCTACATGCATTGAAGGCTTTCCCTTTCTGTTTTGGTGCTCACCCCCTGCTCACTGAGTAGATCTGAGCACGCTCTGAGCGGGGGCTGAGCAGGGGTGAGCAGGGGTGAGCAGCTCAGACTGCTCCCTGAGCATGGATGAGTAACAACGGAGCCTTGATAAAATGCATCCAGCTCTAAGATGTTGCCCACGTCATTGTTTCAGTTTCCAGCCACAAAAAATGACATGTTGGGCGTTGGGCGTCAGCCATTTTGATTAATTGCATCAGCTCATTTCCACACATTGCAACCTGGGCAAAAAGTAACTAGTGCTTGCATTCTTTTGAGCCTATTGCCTTTATTTCTGCATCTATGATGCTTTTTTTTAGTCCTGAGTAATCCAAGCCAGTCTATCTATCTTCACCATTCAAAACCTGAAGGCTGTTGCATTTTTTATCTGAATCCTCTCACATTGGGAACAGCACAATTTGTACAATGGCTTTCTTCACTCCAGTAATTCTAAGGCAGGACCTGAATCAGGGATCTAATTAGGCATTGACCCATCCAAGCCCAATTAATAGTTGATGAGCTACGCCATTGTACAGAATCTTGCAGGTTGCCCATGTAAATCTCTTTCTCAAGAATAGACTCTAGGCTCTCAGATCCTAACGATGCCAGATGCTATCTACCAAAAGCTTCAAAGAGAGGAAGAGCTCGTTAGTTAGTTATTATTATTTAACGTCGCTTTGTGGTCACGTGGCGGGTGACCGCGGCCTCCCGAAGGGCAACCGGACGTGCCTCCCAAGCATATACTATCTAAAAGGATCTAAATACGTGCGCAACGATCTAAATACATGCTTCGCGTATACGCTGCCTGGGTGGCAGTATGGAGTTGTTGTTTCGCCTCTCATCTCAGGTATGCCGGGGAGGGGGGGGATGTGGGAGCCATCCATGGCTGCTCCCTGCTTTGCTAGCCTGTCTGCTAGCTCATTGCCTGCGATTCCAGTGTGCCCTGTTACCCAAGAGACCCGTACGGGCCTGCGGGGGGAGGCTAGGATGTACGGCAGGCTGAGCCACTGCTTGGAGAGCTGGTGGAAGGTGTCCGTGAGATGGCGTCTGTGTGGCGCGGGCCTGCCATCTGCTAGTAGACTGGCTGCTGCCAGGTTGTCTAGGAAGATGTTCAGCTGGTTGGCGTACGCAGTGCATGGCAAACCAACTGCTGCCCGGAGACCTTCCACAGCGCCCATGATCTCCGCGTCATAGACCTCTGTCCGGGGGCCTGATGGGCCCTGTCCCTGGGTGACTAGGGTGGAGCCGTAGTATATGGCGTATCCATATCCAGCGCCTTGGCCCGTGTGGGAGCCATCTGAGTAGACTGATATGGCTAGTGGTGAGGAGATATGCCCTTCCCGGAGGGTTGGCAGCATGCGTAGTGGTGGGAGCTGTGGCTCTACCCACCTGCGTTCTGGTGCTGGTGTGGGGATGCGTTGCAGGATCCTGGTGAGCCTTGTGTTGTACCCATAGTTTGGGGCTTATGGATGCGTGCTATGGGGTGTTTTATGTCTAGGCCTGCGTATCTAGCAGCTGCCCTCTGGAGGGTGCTCTCTAGAAGGGCTCTTGGGTCTGGCAGGTCTGCCTCTCGGAGGAGTGCTGCTGTGGGTGTTGTCTTGTAGGCTGGGAGGATTGCTAGTGCGGCAATACGGAGCAGGGACTGAAGGGAGTTGGTCACCTGCTGTTGTCCAGTATAGAAGACCTCCACTCCATATAATGCTGTTGGTAGTGCGCACTGTAGTACAGCTGCTCGCATAGAGGCTACTGGGCACCCACGCTGGGTGTTGCTCAGTCTTTGTAGGTGTTGTGCCAGCTGCTTACCACGGCTGCACACTCAGTTGATATGTGGTTTAAAAGTGAGCTTTGTATCCAAGAGGACCCCTAGCCAGCGGGTGTATGGTGTGGGGGGGATCTCACCCACGCCAGGCAGCCTGACCACTGGGGGTGGTTGCTTGCGTCTCCTAGAGAAGTGTTGTATCTCTGTCTTTTCCACTGAAAAGGGGAGGCCTATCTCTGTTCCCAGGGCTGTTACTGCCTTGTATGTCTCCACCAGCTGTTGAGATGTCTCCTGGAGGGAGACCCCACAAAGAGGATTCCTAGGTCATCCGCGTAGCAGAAAGAGGCTTTGTAGGTGGCTACCACCATTGCTGCATAGAGTAGGAAAAGGATTGGGGAGAGGGAGATCCTTGTGGGATTTGATTTGATTTGATTTCATTATTTAATGTTGGAGGGGGTCAAACTCGCTGAGTTGGTTGATCTAGCTAGGGAGGCCCGGAGCCGGGCGAACTATCTACACAGTGCGCTGACTAATATGGACTAAACCTAACTAGGAAGGAGCTGAGCCATGGGAACCACCGACAAATAATAATTAATCAACTAACTTAGCTTCGGCCGTCTTATGTTCCATTCCGGAAGCTCCGGCACGTGCCGCCTTCGTAGATTGTAATGGATAGGCGCATGTATTGTCGTATTACTAGGTAGGTCTGCCTGTGCCGTGAGATAGGTAGCGAGGGCGGTCTAGGACGGCAGAACCTCACGTGTACTAACAGATTGCCCAACTCAGCAAGCCTGACCCTCCAATAAATAATGCAATCAATCTAGAAGAAAAGGTGAAGAGCTACAACAAGATCAAGACAGAGGTTCAAGATATTTCCCTCGCAGCCACGTGCAGGGCCGGTCAGTACAGGTGTCAAGGTGCGGATTCAGGTGATCAAGAAACGGAGATAGATTGGAAAGAACACACAGGCAGACAGGCAGACAGACAGGCAAGCTATTGTACAGGTAGGTAGACAGGACATAGCTCGAAGAGCTACAACAAGATCGAGACAGGAGTTCGAGATATTTCCCTCGCAACCACGTGAACAGGCGGTCAGTACAGGCAGAACAGGACCTCCAGACCACCATACGATGTATGTTGGTCCAGCACCGTGATAACAGGCAGAAAAGATCCTCCGGACCACCATACGATATATGTTGGTCCAGCACCGTGATAAGATCCCTCAATGACAACCTGGTTCCTTGTCACAAGGAACAACGCATGTACGCTCCCCTTTACAGTAGCATAGTGACATCATTCTGGTATATCCATACCTGAGATCCCTTGATCACAACCCAGTTCCTGCGGCAGGGAGCAATGCACGTATGCCCTCCTCCTTTACACTAGTATACAACGGCACTTAGAAGCAGCCAGGCGCAGGCCATCGTGATCCATATCCATGGGGCTTGGTTGCGGTCCATCAAACTCCCAGCATGCCCACGTTTCGGCCGGCAGTGATTACCAGGGTCTGCGGTATAGCATTCGTCAAGGGTGATATTTGAAATGACCTCAGGGGTTAAACATGCTGGAGTTGGCCTGGGAGCAGTGGTGGCAACGAGTGGACAGAATTCAATATCATCATTGGGGTTCATGGGTGGTGGAACACGCAAGTTATCCAAAACATCAATGGCCAAGCTCTGGATATTTTCATCGTCGTCTTCACTGCTGATGGTTGTGAGATTTAGCTGGCGACCGCTCTGGTGGGTGGTGAAGATAATCGTTTGATCATATGAAGATTCGCTGAAATGGAAGCCATCATAGACATAATCAAAGCCCTCATATGTGTTGTTTATGAATTCTGGGTTATCTGTTATGGAACAGTTTATCCATCCTAGTCTCCACCAGAATATCCAGGTGCCCTCAGTGTTCACCCGATCTTTAGCAAGATCATAAATGAAGGCAGTTGTTGTATCATTTTCTGGTAAGCTTTCAAAGTAGTCATAGCCAGAAAAGATTTTTGGGTTGGATATGTAATCCACTGGGTGCAGCCCATAATGAAGTCTTGGCTGCAGCAGCTTGGCGGCACGGGGATTCTGCACGGCAAAGACTATGGGCATCACCTTCATAGGCGTGAAAGTGTCATTGCGTGGGAAAATCAAGTCAAATTCAGTGACACCATCATTAAAGAGGGAGGCAGTTGTGATGCCCCAGCAGGTCACCAAACAGAGCCAGAGTGTGTGTTTGCTGGGCATGATGGCGTGAGGAAGGAAATGAGACACTAGGCAGAAGAAGAAGAAGAGCACAAAGGGTTAGGATGATGAGTTGAGGTAGATCCCAGCAATTAAAAACTCCTGACACTGTTAGAAAAATGCATCAAGTAAGGAATCTTATACCAAGGTTACCAAGCTATCATATCTCACAACACATATTGAGTGAGGTTCTCTGTCTGGACAGTAGGACTGTAGGACACTCTTGGCTCACAGAACTACAAACAATAGTCTAGTTGAGTGGGTCTCTGTCAGATTATAGGGGTTTGTTAACCATTTTTTATGGTGAGACTATGTAGATACTAGGATGTAGTCATATTGGGTAGAGTGGCACTGTTGCTTTATCTTCATCTTTTATGTACTGCATACTAGATACATCACCCCTGATAATGACCATCCTCTGTTAATAATAATAATAATAATAATACCTCAAGCAGAGCCCATCAAGTAGATTTATTCCAAGCTGTTTCACCACCCCACATGTTCATGGCACAATGTGGAGTTTACAGAGCCGCAATTTATTTCAAAAAAAGACAATACTCCAAGGTCTGCTTGCCCATCTCATAACTAGCAGATCCTACCTTGTGAAACAGTGTGTCAATGCCAAGTTCCAGGAGCTGTAATGCAAATACACTAACCCAGCGGCCCGGTCCTTTCTATGTGTGAATCATCCGCTGATATCCTCCGGAACGAACCATAGAACCATAAATGGCTTTAGAAGGGCATTACAGCTGTTTATTTCTCAGCATATACTGATAAATTGACACAGTTCTACAGTATAGATCACAGGCAAGCTGGAGTGTGTTAGGTCACATACGTGAGCATGTACATGTTAGTCGGCAGGCGTATAGGCCATGTGACCTAACGCTCCTAACGAGCAGTTTTAGCAGCACAGCTCCAAGAATTGGATTGCCCAAACTGGGCCCACCTAAACACAGAGTAGTGTACAGTCAACACATATCTTCCTGGGAAAGAGGGACTGGCTCCCCCTCTCACCTATAGGGAGGCAAAACAGGGTTTTCTACCGCTTGAAGCCCCAGCCAGGGCAGTGCTGGGAACTTCCCCAACTCTACAGCACATAGTGCTCAAATTTGTCTCCTTTAAGCATGTATTTAGATCGTTGCGCACGTACTTAGATCCTTTTAGATAGTATACGCTTGGGAGGCACGTCCGGTTGCCCTTCGGGAGGCCGCGGTCACCCGCCACGTGACCGCCAAGCGACGTTAAATAATAATAACTAACTAACTTATGTGATGTGGATCAGGGGTGCGGCGTCTGGATACCAGATACTAAAAGGATACCGTAGGATTCATAGGGATCGTGGTGAACGCTCTATATCGATATACTGCTGTCTCTAGTACATCTTGAAGCTCTAAAAGATGCGCTTTCTTCGCTTCCTTTTCTTTTTACAACTCCAGGATATACGTATGTTGGTCCTTCCTCCGGAACATACATACTCCGTATCCGGGACCGGATTATCAGATAATCCACCTGTCCGAAATAGTATATCCTCATCATTATGCAATAAGGACCCTATACCCTACGTTCTCCTCCCTACTGTATTTAGCATTCTCCGTATATTGATTACCTCTTCACGCCGTCACCGCCATCCAGTCCTTACACTTCCATTGAATGCATTAACTCTACTGGATGGATGCTTCCACCATGCATTATCTTCAAAGGAAAGGTTCATATAGAGGGCTGGTATGAAGATCAGAACCTCCCACGCGACTGGAGAATTGAAGTTAGTCCAAATGGCTGGACTACAGATGAAATTGGACTTTGCTAGCTTCAAAAGCACTTTATTCCTGCTACTACTGGCCGTTCAGTAGGAAAATATCGGCTGCTTATTTTAGATGGCCATAGAAACCATCCCACACCTCAATTCGACCAAATATGCAGCCAGAATGATATTATTCCTATCCGTATGCCTCCACATTTTTCTCATAAACTTCAGCCTTTAGATGTAGGCTGTTTCGCGCCTTTAAAAAAGGCATATGGAAGCTTAGTGGAGCAGCAAATGCGATTAGGGATCAATCATATTGATAAGTTTGACTTCCTCGAGGCCTTTCCTGAAGCTCATAGAAGGGCTTTTAAAGCAGAAACTATTCAAAATAGTTTTGGAGGTGCTGGCCTAGTTTCATTCAATCCAGAGAGGGTGCTCAGTCAGTTGAATATTCAACTAAAGACCCCTACACCACCAGGCAGTCAGTCAACCAATTCAGCACCTAAAACACCCTATACAACTCGGCAGCTGGAAAAGCAGGCATCTACAGTGAAAAGGCTGCTTAGGGAACGTTCACAAAGCCCTCCATCTTTGATAGAAACACGATTAGACAAGCTTATTAAGGGGTATGAATTACATCTTAATGAACTTGTTCTTGCGCGTGAAGAAATACGTGTATTACGCTCTTCCAATGAGAAGCAGCTTCAAAAGAGAAAACACTCTGCTAGACAACTAGCTACTGCAGAAGGCTTCATTGTTTAGAGGGGCCTAGAGCAATTTCAGCATGAGAAGGAGGTCTCTGAAGCTCAGGATACTATGCCTATAGATCCAGTGCTTTCCGCAGTTGGGCCACGCGTACGAGCGCCACCACAATGCTCTAATTGTCATATTCGGGGACATACTAGAGTTAGATGTCCTAATCCAATTAGTAATTAGTTTTTATATAGAAATGCAATTGTTTTGTTGATAAAGGTTCTAAAATCTCACCTAGGGGTGGAAATCAGAGCGGAGGTGGCCGCTCGCTTGTTTAATACGTTATCTGGTGAGTTCCATGCAAACCCTAACTAATGTCTACATTTTGCATTCTGTCTACCCTCTCAAGCAGATACGTGCCCATAGGTGGTTGACGACCATTGCAACAGGAATTCCCCCACTGTCTGCTCCCCTGGCGCGCACACTGCAGACAGTGACTGGACGGAGCAGGAGCGGTTGGGTTTGGCAAAGTAGGCAACTGAGAAGCGTTCCGCCAGCACCGCCATTGGATCAGCCTCGAGGTCTCTTTGGGCAATATGCACACGATGGCGGGTGGAACGGAGGTATCCGTTGGTCCAGCGCTGAAGACAGTTGTCCAGATTGACAATCATGTCGTCTACCGAGGTCGATTCGATGGGTCGATACAGCCCCGGCTGCAGTGGGTCCTCGATTCCCAGGCCCCCGACCGCGTCCTGAAACAGAATGTAATTGTCCCAAAGTCAGTGTGCTCGGCGATTCGAGTGCAGCTGCCGCCTCGAAGCTGCTGGGCAGGAATGACTGGATAGTGCGTCAAGCGCAGCTCGTTCTCCGCACGGTCGTGTCGCCGCGTGAGGGTCTCGGGCGCAAGCCCCAGTCCGAGCTCGAGCGCGGCCAGGATCTGGAGCTGGCAGCGGTATCCAATGCGATAATACTCCTCCATGAAGCATCGAAATCGGGGTAGATCGTTACCGGGCAGCCAAATATTGGCGTAGAGCTCGTCGTCTTCCGAGCCTTGGTCAAAGCATTCCTGGCCGGGCGTGGCTTAGTCGCAGAGGGCCTACTGGGAAGGCCCGCGGGTTTCTGCTTACCTTCATATCAATCAACGTCACTGCTTGACCACTCTGGCTACCGTGAATGAAAGTGTTTCTCCATTCCCACGACGCTGTACCCCCGAGGGACTGGTCGGGGCGGATGGGGTGCTTTGGCCTTGATTGCATCGGGCAGGGCAAAGAGGCGCTGGCTCTACACAAACCGGGATTAGCGTTGTGAGGCAGGGCGCCGGGCGCGAACGAGGGCAAGGTACCGTTTGAAAGAGCTCCTCGACAACAGGACGGGGGATACCGTGGTTGACGAGTTTCACAAAGCCTTGACCACGAAAAGCCTCGGCAATGGCGGTGCCAATGGCTCTCCTTTGCTCAGGGGAGCCATGCTCGAAGGGGCCAAAGTCGACGGTGGCAATGGCCGCCTCTATGGTGCAGAGCTGAGGCGACTTGGAGTGTGGATTGATTGACGGTGCCCTTCCCGATCATCGATCGGCCTTTATAGATAGATGTAACACCGACATGGCAATCCACAAACAGTACAGAATACAGTCACCAACATCTCGTAGAACGGATCGGCGATTACGACTGGTATTGCAATGAACTAGGTCAATGAAATTGTCTCACCGGAGGTTCAGCCAAGTACGCACCCGGTAAGTATAGTACATACTCGCTGTAAGATACGACTGTCGAGGGCCAAGCTCCACTCCAAGCCACCGCTTCCCCGCCGGCGGTCCGGACCGACTGAGCCCCACACGCAGGTACGGTGATGGTTCAAACCGACAAAACATGCAACTTACGTCCGTAACAAGTGTACCGTTCCTGAATGGATACATACATACACGATACATACATGATACATACGTCCATACGTCCATACGTCCATACGTCCATACTTCCGTACTTCCATACATCTATACATACTTCCATACGTCCATACATGCATGGTGCACTCCGGTGGTATTCGACCATCAAAGATCAAATTGATCCCGTCGCCTTGTTTGGTTAATTATTCAGGTCACTAGCTTGCCCACAAGATGCCAACGAGAGCGGTTTATCGAGCCGCCATGGCGCCTTCATCGGCATCAACGTCGGCTGGAGCGCGTGGACCTTGCTCTACACATCCTATTTAAACAGTCCTCGCTTCGAGGTGCGCTTGTCTCTCTTCTTTTAGGTCTTCCCAGTCCCTTTCGTGAGACAACACTCTGCTTTGCCATGTCCCCCTCACAGCAACAGACAGACGCCATGCTGCCCATCGCCACTGTTTTTGACGGCGTGGCCAGTCAGTATCTCGAAGCCGTTGCCGTACAGTTCGAGCAATGGGAATTCTGGACGTATGCACAGCTTCAGGAGGCTTCCGTCCAGATTGCCAAAGCGTTGGGCGGACGGATCGCTCATGGCCAGCAAGTCGCCGTGCTTCCTGCCACGGTCCCCAGCCCAGATCGCGGCAATTCTCGCCATTCTTCGACTGGGGTTGTGTACGTCCCGATCGACGCAGATCTCCCTCGGGGGCGCATCAAACAGCTGCTGGCCAATCTGACTGACCCCATTGCTCTCTGTCTGCAAGGACAAGATGCCCTGCTGCCGCCAAACGTGGATCGAGCCTGGCTCGTCCCGAACAGCCCGGAGAAGGCTATCCAGACCCTCTGCCGCAGAATTGAAAGTAGACGCCCCGTCGCTCTCAAAGGGGGGTCACCAATCGTGTCCGGACGCTGCAGCTCCAAGCTCGCATGTCAAACATGCTGAAATGAAAGTGATGCGATATTTTTGCCATTGGCTGGCAAGGAAGGTAAAGATACGTAAACCGAGCGATTCTGGCGCCTGGTGGGGCTCAAAGACCGCCATGGAGGGGAGAGACGCAGCTCGGTTCACCCAGGCGTAGCTGACAAGCCGCAGTCCAAACGCGACGGCAGGACAGCCAGGCTGCCGCTCCCATACGGACCTTTGGGAGCTGGCCGAAGAAGCAGATCAAGGGACTTGAAAGGGAAGACCACGGAAGCATGGTTAAGGATCCAGGAGTCCCCAGGGAAAGGCCGGACGGATGGCTGGACGGCGTGGCCGCTGCCGAGCGGCCAGAAACTCCAGAGTCGCCGATCAGAAGGTGGGCGACGCCCAAAAGGCGGCCTAACTAAAATAATCAGCAACACTTCAGCATCAGAGGGTAAACTAAATGGCTCACAGACCAATAGAGTGATGGTAAGCTAGGTCTCAACGTCTCCATCGTCCAGATGACCCGTCGGCGACGCCGTAGCGGAAGGGTGCGAAGAGAGGGGGCTGGACGGCACCATGCTGGAAAAGGACAATCACCGGGTAACACGGCATCCTGGGAAGGGGGCAGTGCGCCGGGCGAGACAGGACGGGAAGGGAAAAAGGGAAGAGAAAAGTGCGTGGTCGTTCGAGGGAGAGGGACCGGGCTTTATATAGATGTAGTGGAGGTGTTCAGGCGGCAGGCGCAGGCCGTAAAAGCGGCGAGCGGGCGACGCGATCCCAGAAGCGGTAAACGCTATACCGCAAGGGGCAGTATGATACCCCGCAACGGCAGGCGGTGGCGGACGGCAGACTGACGGTGCAATGAGGGCCGTTTCCGGACCCGATATACCTGTCGAGTATAGAGTATATATAACTGACCCCTACGGTAACCTTCGGGGTCAGTTAGTATAAAACTAGACCCCCTTATACTTTTATGTTGGTGGATCCCATAGTTCAGCTCCTTCCTAGTTAAGATTAGCTTCCGTTAGCCATCATAAGTGCAGATGTTAGAGGTCACGTGTATTCTGCCCGGTTAGACCGCCCTCGCCTGCCAGCAATATTGGACCCGCATCTGTTTCTCAATTGAATGGAACCAGTATCCTGCGTTATCCTCATTCAATTTCTCAATGGAAAAGGGGTAAATCTTTATTGCTTTTCTACCACTGGGCTTCGCAGCATTGGATATTCTCTAGGCATCCCTGCCTCTGATCTAGGCGTATTAGCCTCTACACTCATTCTGGGCGTGCCAGTCCCTGCAGGAGATCCCACATCTCCAAATCCTGGTTCACCCACCATACTCAGGCTTCCCAAATCCTTTATTAAAATACTCCACGGTAACGTACTCGCAACTCGGTAAAGTCCGCTGACGATATCGTTGGCCTGCGATATGTAGGATAGGTTATCGAGGGCAAGGCTTTTTGTATCTGATCTTCCAGATGGCTCTATATAGTGGTTAAGTTCGTATAGATCCGCCGAAGTAGCTTGGAACCATTCCGGCCCTAGTTCTCGTTGTCGTTATTATCCCTGGTGGATGTAACAAGCACAGCAGCACCAGTCATAAAAACAAGCCGAACAGAAAAAGAAGCACATAACACTCATCTTGTTGCGTATTTCAGGGGAAGAAGGGGTACCGGCCACACGCACGTAGCCTACTAATCGATATAAAGCATTCACGATCCCCACGAATCCTACGGTATCCTTTTAGTATCTGGTATTCAGACGCCGCACCCCTGATCCACATCATTGGTTATGAGCCCGGACTTGCCGTAACTTCGTCCTAACCGACCTTTGGCACGCTGGGAAGAAAATTTCCTAATAACTCTAGTCGTGTTCCAAAGTAGCGAACAAGCCGTTACGAGCAGGGTATTGAAATTCTCCGGGTTAACCAGTGTGGTCTTGACGGATTTTATTGCGATTCATTTGCGAGTCCAGATTGTTTTACGCCGAGCATGTTCTCAGATGTGGAAGAGAGACGGCAGATGGCAGCGATTATCTGTGTGTTGATCGGGACGTTGATGGGCATTGTGGACAGCTGTTTTCTTTGAGGCTGGGATTGTTCTGGCTTGGTTGGGTTGGAGGGATGCTGAAGATGAATAAATAAATCATGTTTACTCTAGCCTGGTTATATGTAGGGTCATATCTTCCATGAAGTCTGTCTGTATGTAGGTACAGCATGATCATTCCATCAAAATGTACGAGGAGTCCGCCGCCAGAACCAAAGAGTGGACATTATCTAGTCCTTTATATTCATTACACCCACCGTTCCTCCCAGTATAAATAGCCCGTTAATAAAACATCAATACAAGATGGGTATATATAGTCCAGTCCCGAGAAAAAAAAAAGGAATCACGCCCACTTGCCCAGCAAAGCCATAATACCCGCGCCGAGCAGCACGCAAACAACCATGAACAGTAGCCGGAGACGGCTCTTTGTGCGGTCAGGATCGAACAGGAAATCGCGCGCGAGTAGTTCGACGAGACCAGTATAGATCAGAATACCGGCGGAGATAGCGTCCAAGACACCCTGCACGATCATTGCGGTCTTCGAGTTGGGGGCATACGAGGTGCGCACACCCAAGCCGATCGCGATGGAGATAGGAGTAGTCAGTCCGTACGCTAGACACAGGATCCAGGGCAGCCACTTGTGCTTTCCAAAGGGAATGGCCGACATCCGGGCACCAATACCGAGACCTTCGAAGGACTGGTGGAAGACAAGGACAGGGTAGAGCGTCGAGAACTCATCACCCACGACTCCCAGGTTCAACCCGATTATGACAGAGTGGAAGATCACGCCGAACTCGAGGATCAGGAAGGCGGCAATCTGCTGTCTGAAGGATCTCTCCGCGGCGATGGACTCTCCATCTTCACGCCAGTCGACGGTGCCCTCTTTGCTGTTAACTGCCGCTGCCACCGCATGCTGCGGCGGCGTGCTCTCTCCCTTCTGCGCCTCTGCCTCATTTTCGGGATGGCGATGAACATGGTCACGGCCGTGGGTAGGGTCATGATAACCGGTGAGGAAGGAATCTACAGCCGTTTCGTCTCGATGAACGCCGTACTTCCATTCCACGAAGACATCGGCCGCGAGATCCAGCAGGAAGACCATCATCATCGACGACAGGACGATGGCTGCACACCATGAATAATCGCCCCAGTGGCCCGAAATACCGATACAGGAATTCGGCCCGATGGATGAGTATGAAGGATCCAGCAAATGGATGAACGCAGTCGCAACAATAACACCGGTACCGAAGTACCTCGCAAAGAGGTAGACGCCGAATGGGATCTTCCAGCTCGGAATCCGCTTCGCAACGACAGGGAAAAAGGTAACGACAGTGGAAATAAAGCCGATCACAAAGATGGACGAGATCCTCGCGCCCAAGTGGCCATCGTAGTCATTCCCAGATATGGCATACCAACAGACGATATCTTCTTGGCTGACCTCGGTGAGGTTGACGTTGTTCGGGTCGAAATCTAGCATTTTGGCTCTCTTGTCGGCAGATAAGAGGGAGAAATGCTTAAAAGAGAGGAAAGAGACTGTCGGCCGTGGCACAAACAGGGGTCAAGCAACAATCTCGCCGACAATTTATATAGCAGTCTGCCGGCACTGCGAGGACCTTGCGCGAGTACCTTGTTGGATGTACCGCATGATTCGGTAGAGAATGCCTTTTCCACGACCCAGTTTTGTGCATTGCCTCGTACTATTGACCACACGCTTTCCTGTCCACTGAAAGAGCTTTTGTTCTGTGGTTCTTCCAGAATTCTGGGCCCTTTCATCCTACCCTCTTCGGGCTTCACATACCCGTGCCGAGCGATGCAGAACACGATATAGCCTTGCAAATATGCGTGTTTACTATACTCTGTACAGCTGGCTAGACCTTGGACAATTTGAGTTTTCATCAGAAGGGACCTTTGCAGTCATTGAATCGCACGAGGTTCGTCTTCTCGGCTCCGAGAACCTTGGGATGCGAGGTTTGAGTACAAAGAAGAGAACCCGGCGTGGCACCAAATCTCCTAAGGAGCGCCTCGTAGACACAATGAACGCACTATTGACACTGTTTACTCCGCATGAGAATCGTATTATCAATGGCATTGATTCAATGCTTGCAAGTTGTCGAGTCCATCGCCAATGACAGCAATGGGCTATCCCGCGGCGAAACCCTCAGTAGGCAATATTATATTGCATCGTCAATCGCGGCCCGCTAGGTATGCCAATGGCACAAGCATTCGGCCGGAAAATTAGGGAAGTGTAATCGACGAGACGGATTGGATGCTGCGCTTCGCTTATGCAGTCGTTTTCTCGACGCCGCAGAGGACCTTGTAGGTTAGCTGGATGCGGAATGCCGAATAGGAACAACCACCGAGTACCAATGCCAGCCAAACTGCAATCAGGTTACATTGCATCGTTCTGAGATGTCAGATCCATTTGTCATGCTGCCAGCGGGATGGCGTTGTGAGTTGTAGCATCTGGTCCGGGTATCCTGTCCGTCTTGCCCTCTGCGAACTGCATTTCCGATACTTTCTCGTAAACAATCACAGCCTACGCCGGAGATCGACGAGATAGACATACTGTGTTATATTCTGCGCGAGTGCAAGTTCCCTTCTGTGTCTAAACAGGCCAGATGGGAACCTGGTCAATATGGCAGCTGGAAAATTAACCAACGGAGTCTGAGATACTCCGTAGACAGTATGGCTAATTCGAAATGAGAAGATGCCCCGGGTACCCAATTCTCTTTAGTCGACCATTCAGCTCATGCATGCACTTCATTGGCTTTCATTGAAGACCAAACCTGTCGGAGTTTATCCACTCTGTCCAAGCCCGCAGCACAACCGAGACAACAGCACATCGGCTAACTTCTATGGGGCCCAGGTCAAGGGAGAGCTTCCAAACAAACTTTTCTCTTTAGTAGTTGGGTGGAACTCCTTGTCTCAATATGAAAATTGTTCTTCGAGTCAATCACCAGAAATGGTGTAGAACTATCTGGCATTTCCACGGGGTTGGGCACTCCCTGCCGCTGTCTATGTTGGAAGCAGCAGGGTTTTAAATCTGTGTGCATTTAAACCCCCTACCAGACTTGCAGAGGGGGAAGGCGAGCGGTCCCTGGAACTCAAGCGATCCGGCTCTCAATGTATGATTTCTGTGGCTTTCTCCGGACAATGCATGGCTCGATTGGGAGAGCTGCAATGGCCATCCTACGAGTGTTCCCTTGCATGATCATGTAACGAGCTATCTCAGTCACGCTCCGAGAAGAGCGCATAATCAAATCTTTAGGAGCCAGGAAGAACTCGCGCGCACTCTGGCCCAGACATTTACCTCCGGGATGCATCCTGTGACACAGTTGGTCAGTATCTCAATAGATCACTGATCTCGAGCATAGGTTGACGATGGTCTCAACTGCAAATGAAGAACAGCTAGCTGCATGTCGAAAGTCTGACCAAAGTCTTCGAACCGCCCACTCCAGTAACCACACTGCGACATGTCGATCTTGACCGTCGCAAGTTTCTCTAAACATCTGACTGGGCACAACCACAAGGTACTCCTCATTCAGAAGGATGCCAGACTAAGGGGACCGCTGAGGTATTAGTAACCAGGCCCGTCCCTATCCTTCAAGAGAAGCGGCCAGCGGACCTGAGCTGTTTTGAACACAGATAGTAGGCTATGGTGTCCGGATGGATGTACATCCACATAACTCGACTCATGCCACATCACGGAATGGGTATTGTTAGGAACGCCTACCACTGGAATGCGAAGAAGAATGTAGCTGGACTCGGAGAGAACGAGTAATACAGCGCACGGAGTCGAATTGTGTCACGTGGCATTGGTCTTTCCCGTTTGGGAGCTTGTCTGGATTTCCACTGCGATGAGAATTGTATATGTAGTATTAGAGTATCGAGAGATATAGCTTGTTCTTCTGCAAGTAGAACAGCGTCCCTGACGCAATTGTATAAATTCACTGTCTATACAGCAGCAATCACTATATATAGACCACGCCTCGCACAGGAATCACCCCTCCCAGGTGCAGTCCCAAATCAAAGTGCCAACCCCGTCCCATTCCTCGTCCATCGATACAAGGCCAAGATTGCTCTCCGTCGGTGCCGTATCTCACTGTGATTTACCGGACGGCCCCGCGCCTGAGCCACAGCACTCCACATAACCTGACGAAAGTTGCGCTGATATTCAGTGCTGAGAGTGACAACGCACGACTCCGTGGCACGGATCATAACCTCGCATGCATTCAGGATGCCTTCTCCTGCCTCCTTTTGCAGCCGTTCAACGATGAGAAGTAATAGGAAACTGCCTTGGAGCAGCTGTATTCCAAAGAAATACGGCATAAAGCTAAGGTCCGGGTCGAATCGGAGAATCTGCTCCACCGAGTCTGCTGCCTCTAGGGCGTGGGAGATCGTGGAGGCGAACGCGGGAGATGAGGTCCAGAAGTCCTTGTCCTCGATCAAGGTCACGGGATCCCATTTGCCCATGAGCAATATGTGAAGGACGTGGACCAAGTAGGAAGCGTAGGCGATCACCGTCTGCGTGTGCCAGAAATATGCCTGAGGGAGATGCGGTTTTATAGGAGAGATATGCTCGGGGTTAACAGCCTGGGCTGCTGACGATGCCTGCTGAGTAGGTTCAGGTTGATGGTTGTTAGGAAGCGGCGCCTCCGTGTTGGGGACTTTTGCCGCAAAAGTCAATAGACTGGCCTTGTAGATCTCAAGTTGGCGCATGGCTTCGTTGATGTGAATATTCAGAGCCTCACTGGCTTGGAGTCGCGAGCCGAGCAAGGGATGGTTTCGGGCCTGGTTGAGATCAATCAATTCGCCCGTGATGGCCATCAATGGTAGGAAGAAGCCGAAGATAGAATGATCATGGCAGAGGAAATCGGGGAACACACGGCGTTTATTCTTATCGCCCGATATTAGACACTGAGGGCCATCGGGTTTAGGGCTGTTCGTGTGAATGTTACCGGCCTGCCATGTGCCTTCATCGAGCGGCAGCAGCAGGTCCTCGCTTTCTGCATCGAGTAGAGCCAATGGCCGATTGTAACAGAGAGCGAGGTGTCGATCCATAATGTACAGCAGCCACCATGCTCGGCGTCGTTCCTCACGGTATTCTTCCGTAATATTATGCTGCATCTCGCGACTTTTGTCACAAACACAATTCAAGGCGGGTCGCTCTTGAGTGGAGTTGTCTAAAGGGTATGGATGCGAGGGTGATGATGCATCTGTTTGTATCTCAATATCCGGAAGCCCTTCAATTTCTTGATTCAACCTAAGCTCTCTAGCCAAGGTAAAAGCCGCATGCCACCTGTTACCTGTCAGCACGGCAATCCTACGCAATCTGAGCTAATAGAAGCCCTACCAACGCATGCTTGCGGCCTTCTGCTCACTTGCTGAGGTAATAGAGGCGACGTGAATGTACGTGATAACATCATCTAGTGAGCCTGCAGGGCCCACCAGTCCACGGTCATCCCCTGTCGCTTCCAATGGGAATACAGCAGCAGGGGATTGTCCATGACCTGCATCCGCGGAGTCGTTTCTTCCCGCCGACAGGCCCTCCCCTGTCATCGAGACATGCACCAAGGGTCTAAGCAGCCGGATCGTCAGAGAACATAGAAACTGGCAGATTCTCTTTCGCTGGTGCGGTGAGATGGACAAAGCAAAGGCGCGATGGTCCAGCGCTGCTACCCAAAGCATACTCGCTAATAAAGCTGGGCTGCTCTGTCGAGGAGCCTCACGGCTGAGAAACGAAGACTTGCGTAAAATATAGCAATGGATGTGATGGCACACTGGGTGGACGTGGATGGAGAAGGCGCTGGTGAAGTAAAGTTCGAGGAGATCAAAGGCCAATCTGCGCGACAGGTAGCCTTCCAGAAAAGGCATCAATGGTTGCAGCACTGGATACTTCAACGGACGCGGCGGCTCTGTTACCGTTGACCTCCGTCTCATGCCTATATTCGAATCTGTGGACCGAGGGACTTGGCTCCCAGCCAGGCCATGCTCTGCCCACATCTCCAAGGGCCTGGGAAGGGAAACATCTCCCCAGCCCATATATGATTCCGGGGATACGTGAGCGGTCGACAGCCACTCCTCCGTGGGATTCCCGGCTCCTGTTGCTACTCCCTGAGGAGCTGCAGGTCCATTTCCCAGGACATGACCGTCCCCAACACTAGCAGCGGAAACGTCGGCCACATCGTTGAGGTTTGGTGACTGATTGCGGTCGCTCGACGTCGGTGGGCCTTTCTGCAACGATGGCGATGCGGACGCCGTCGCCGTTGTAACCGGGACAACTCTGCCACCATTCAGCACATCACTCCCGCTGCTAGTATTATTCCCCGTCAAAGCGCCGCTGTCCGCCAGCTGTTTTCGCGAGATCCGCCCGCGCTTCCGTCGTTCCCGAGTAAATTCGCAGTGGATGTCATTTCGGAGACAGCGCGAACAAGGAAATGCTCTGTCGCATCGAACGCGACGTGAATGACATGAGTCGCAAGCAATACGATTCCGTCGCCATCGCTTTTTGGTGCTACTTGGAGCTTCAGCGGAGGTTGCGCGTACGGGCGTCTGCTGGGGATCCCCGAGCTGGTTTGGATCCATTGCCGGTCGACATTGGCCAGAGTCCTGGTAGATCAATTAGGGCGAATCTGTGACGGTATCTGTACAAGAAAGAGAGCCAAAGAAAACGTTATGGAAAAATCCAAGGGGGCGAGTAGCGACGGAGCAGTTCAGCACGTACAACAGAGCAAAGAGAAGTAAATCTCTTGCGGGACAGAGTTAGTGACACAGAGAGAGCAGAATGACAGAAGCAGAATCGTTGTTAATGGATGCAATCAAAACACATCAGGAGTCAAACTGGGCAGTAGTGCGAGTATACAGCGCAAAGAATGAGGGCGTGGAGCATAAGAGAGAGGTAATACATACACAGAGAGATGTTTTCGAGAAGTCAGCCATGCGGGGAACAACTCTTTCTCCCCTTCGGCACGGCGTTCCTTGGCTTCAGGCCGCGATGGCAGACGCCGATGATACAGCTGATTACTTGCATCCTGGGTGAAGCTGCGAATTCATGAGAGATTCGTATTGCACGTTCCTCTCAGTGGAGTGTCATGATTCAAGCTCACAGGAACAGTACTAATAATAGACTACCGCGACTACCGGCAATCATCACTGTTCAGGGACGATTAATCAGAGACATGTAATCAATTGCTACTAATCATATTGTGTGCCAAGCTTCCCGTCTCTGGTCTTAATGCCTTCCATTAGTCCGACCTAAGACATCCTTTTTGCTGGCAGCGGAAAGTCTCATTGCGGACTTGAATTCCGGCGAGAGTCTGTTCCTCGAATGGAGGAGTCTCCCTGCTGGCAGATTATCGTAGCGAAACTGCCCGAGATATCGGCGGACCACCGTGTGCTAGAGATTGATTTCGATGAGAGATGCATATGTTTGAAAATGAGAAGCCTCGTGGTTTTGTCGACATCCATGAAAATGCGGGTTGATAATATCCCTGGGACAAATAGGCCTTCCTGCAACAGTTTCCAAATAATGTGCCAAAATGACATAAGGGTTAGGTATACTGCCAGCTTAGGGTGGCCTGCCGGAGCCCAGGAACCACCACGCTAATATCGCATCGCTATGACAGACACACAAGTCCTTTCAAGAATAGTCGACTCAGAGTGTTAGCCAAGAGCTGCCTCAAAACGGATAATAAATATCTTCCTAACAAGCATTCTTGTTGATCAGCAATCAAGATGACAGCGATGCGAAGGTCATACCTGTTCCTGCCACACGAGTCGACAGTGAAACTAACGCTGACAGCCCCATCACGAACACCGCATACAAACCGCATCCCATAGAAAAGATGAAAGCAGCCCAATGGATGGGTACACGAAATATAGAGCTCGGAGTTGTCCCCAAGCCCACCATCACCGATCCCCACGACGCCATCGTCCATGTCACACACACAACCATCTGCGGGTCCGATATTCATCTGTACGAAGGAGATCTGAACGATGCCATGGAAATGGGCGATATCCTAGGTCACGAGGCAATCGGATTTGTGGAGGAGGTGGGTTCCGAAGTGCAAAAGGTCCAGGTGGGAGACAGGGTCATTATACTACCCACCATTGCGTGCGGGAACTGCCAATACTGCAAGCGACAGGAGTTCTCGCTTTGCGATGAAACCAACCCATCGGAGAAGATGGAAAAGACGTACGGGTACCGCATCTCGGGGATCCTGGGCTATACCCATTTCCGTGGTGGCTATGCGGGAAATCAAGCCGAGTACTGTCGCGTTCCTATTGCGGATATGACTTGCATCAAGGTGCCAAAGGAACTAGATGCGAAGAAACTCCTCGCATTATCTAACGTAGTTCCATCTGCATGGCATGCCTGCGAGCTCGCCCAAGTAGGAGACGGTGACATTGTTGGGGTCTGGGGATGCGGACCTCTGGGTCTCTCAATTCAGCAGTTGGCACGTCTCCGGGGCGCCAGCAAGGTGTATGGGATGGATAAAGATCCACACCGGCTCCGTCTCGCAAAATCCTTTGGCATGAATCCAGTTGATGTAGCCGCGCATCCGGAAGTGGCTGACTACATCCTGTCGATCGAGCCGCGTGGGATGGACAAGAGTATCGAGGCTAGTGGATTCCGAAGCACGCAGAAACCGGCCCATGCGGCACAGCGTGCTCTTGGTCTGGAACGTGATAGCTGCGACACGATATCTGCCATCCTCAAGGCTACTCGAAAGGGTGGTAAGATCGCTTTGGTGGGAGATTTCTTCTTCACCACCAATGATTTCCCAATCGGGATGTTGATGCAGAAGAGCTTGACAGTGCGAGGAGGCCAAGTTGCAGCTCAAAAGGTGCGAAGCATAATATAGTAGCAAATATATCTTGTGTCGACCTCACGGATGGCTGATATACTGGTACAGTATTATCCCTTCTTGCTGGACCTGGTTGTTCAAGGAAAATATGACCCGTCCTGGGCGTTCACGGCTGAAGGTAGGGAATCCAAACCATGGAGACCAACGACAACTCCGCTGACATTCGATTCCTCTTGTCACAGATGAGTTTGAGAATATTGCTGAGGACTATCGCAAGGCCTCGCGACACGAGATTGCAGGAGGACTGAAAGTGTGTTTAGTGACGGAGTTTGGACGTAGATTATAAGAGACCAATGCCAATTCCAAAGCTCTTTCTGGATGTCAAACCAGCTTATGAGGCTGTCAAAGGCTCAGAATCATAGCCCAAAAATGGCACCCCACCCCAGTCTGCGGACGGCCTTTTGGACGACAAAAAGAGGCCATCACTTCTCAACAGTGTCTCTGCTCGAAATGCAGACTGTCCGATGGTATTATGAGAGTGTCTCATTCTCGCTTTATCTCTCTCCAGAGATTATTACGCCGTCCCAGACCAAGGGTTAGATCAGCGTAGTTCTTGTCGTGTATGTCTCTTTCATTTGAAGTGTTTCAGCCTTGCAGGAAGAGCGCAGTTGGCCATCGTCACATGCATCTCACGTGACCATAAGATGTGAAATTGAAGCCAAAAATGATCGCCAGACACGGAATCCAAGGGTGAGATACTTACATGTCCCACGGCAATTGCTGGATGCAGCTTGCCAACTTGTCATGTAGACTGCTCACCTAAGCGGCTGTGGATCATGTCATTCGTCTTATGATGGAAAGCTGCGCCTTGTGTCTGACAATTGATGACTCACAGAATCATGAATTCGGTTCCCTGAGCTCCCTTCCGTCCGCAGCTTCACGTCCTCACCTCAGCCAAACCGTGTGATCATCTTGGATCTTGCCAGATCTGCTATTCAGTATCCCAGGTTTCCGCTTTGAAAACGCCATGGCGACTACTCCCTTCCCTCCTCCCCCAGTTAATACAATTGGTATGGTACTCTTCGTCCATTACCAGGTGCATAGTACGATTAATACTAACCTGGACATCTACAGACTGGAACAATGTCGGCTTCAAGGTTCGCGATGGTATGGCCTGTCTCCTCGTAATCCATCCGTCTCACCCTCTAACTAGCTATCTACACGCCAGTGAACGGCCACGTCGAAAGCCACTTCTCCTACAGCGCGACCGGGAAATGGTCGGCGCCTCGATTCGTCACCTCCCCATACCTCCCTCTGCACGGCATGGCCCCGGGCCTCAATTACGGCCAACAAGCATTCGAGGGCATGAAAGCCTTCCGGCATGCATCGGGGGAAATCACCATCTTCCGACCGGACCGAAACGCCGCCCGCATGCAGCACTCGGCGGAATTCGTCTCCATCCCTCCCGTTCCCGAAGATCTGTTCATCGAATCCGTGAAGCTGGCCGTCGCTGCGAATGCGGAATATGTACCTCCGGCTGGGACGGGAGCGGCAATGTACATCCGTCCGCTGATCTTCGGTTCCTCGGCGCAGCTGGGTCTCTCGCCTCCGGATGAGTATACGTTTGTTGTGTTCGTCATGCCTACGGGTGTGTACCATGGAGTGAATGCGGTAGATGGACTGATTCTGGAGGATTTTGACCGGTCCGCGCCGGAAGGCACGGGATCGGCGAAATTAGGCGGTAACTATGCGCCTGTCCTGAGACATAGTGACCGGGCTCATAAGGAGGGGTACGGAATTACCTTGCACCTCGATAGTCGGACGCGTTCGGAGATAGATGAGTTCTCCACGTCGGGGTTTATTGGAGTCCGCAAGGATAATGGCAAGGTGACTCTTGTGCAGCCGGATAGCAAGAACGTCATTGAGTCTGTGACGGCAGCCTCAGTTCTGGAGATTGGGGAGAAGATCTGTGGTTTCAAGATCGAGAAGCGGCGGGTTCCGTACGAAGAGATCAAGGAATTCTGCGAGGTCCTCGCTGCAGGTACCGCGGCTGCTTTGGTGCCGATTCGGAGCATCACAATGAAGTCTCGCGGGGATAAGTTCGAATTTGAGTGCGGAGCGGGTCAAAGTGGAGGGGATATCTACAAGAAGCTTGTCCAGACGCTCCAGGGCATTCAAGCAGGCAAGATTGAGGATCGATTTGGTTGGAATTGCGTCGTTGAGAGACCGCCAGCCGGCTGGGTTGAGGATGCTGCTGGCAATCAAAAAGATGACAGCGTCAACGTGCCCTAAAAGTCATGGTTTACATGTTTTGCCCGCAAGGATGATTACTGATACCGGAAATTTTGAAAAATGCATGGCCTTTTTCTTTTTCAGGTCTATTACTATTATTAATACATGTAAGGGAATACATATCAACCTTGGGAAATAGGTACAAGCTCGTATATCACCAGCGACACATCGACAGTAAAGAGCATAACCATTTCCTGATCATGGCATTTAATAAACTTCTGTTAACAAGTAATACCTGACAATGTATTACCTGATCTGCTGGTCTCCATGCTGATTGATGTACAAATATAGCTTCGTGTACTTTATTTACACAAAGTCCACAACTAGCCCAAGTTCCCACCACGTTTATAGAACATCTAATCTAACCACTGTCTCCATTACTCGGAGAGGTAACCATCGCTACTGTCATCATCATCATCGTCCGTAAGATCAAAAATGCTTTTCTTCGGCTTTTGCACGGGCTGAGACGACGGCGCAGACTTCCGCGCATTCTCCTTTTCAGCATTCTGATCCGCAAGCAGGGACCGAAGTGTCACTCTGTCGCTCCTGTCTCTTGGGGTAGCAGCAGCGGTAGCAGTTTTGGTGAAAGGAGACGAATGCGTGTTTGCCACTCGTACGTTCACGGGCTGCCACGGTTGAGATGGGAGAGGTGACTTTGACGGCGGCGAGGATGCAATGTTTACTTTGCGGAGGAGGTCTGCTTTGGTGACTCCTGGTTCTTTACTTTCTTCTTCTTCTTCTTCTTCTTCTTCTTCGCTTTCGTCCTCGTTGCCGCTGTCATTGTCGCTTTCATTTTCACTTTTGGACTTATTTTTTATTTCAACTTTGGTTTTGTCATCACTGCCGCTGCCGCTTTCAGTTTTGTCTTCATTGTTTTTATAATCTTCTTCGCCGTCTGAGCCAGAAGAAGAAGACATGTCACCCGGTTCCGTTTTGACAGGAAAGCCATCTTCAGACGGCAATAGCTTTATGTCATCTCCAAATGGCAGGGCAGAACCCTTCTCAACGGGAGTGTTATCCATGACGTCTTCTACAACTTGAGAGTTCGCTGCGGCAGGTGTCTTATTTGCGGAAGCAGGCTTAACCGGTGAAGTAGACGGAGAGGGACTCCGGCTATTTTCAGATTGTTTCTCTGGTGTGGGGACTGTCTGGCCATTTACTGACGCGGATCGCGTCTTCCTTGATGATTTGCTTTGGACAGACCCCTGAGATATTGGGGTCTTGTTGTCGGTGTTTCTGTCCGTATTATTTTTCTGGGGCAGAGGAGTAGTCACCGGCTCTCTGTTCTCGGTTGGCGATCGAGATGCACCTATCGAGGCTTCATATTCTTCAAGCTCCTTCCAGTAGGATTCGAGTTCTGATCGTAAGAATTTGGCCCTCTGAGCGGAATTCTTTTGCTTGTTCCTCTCAAGCCTCAGGACCTCGGCCAATGTTTCCTGCACCTTGCGCAGTAGTTTGATATGTTTAAGATCCCCCCGGTTTTCCTCTAGCTTGTCGATCTTCTGCTTAAGATTCTTGCATTCGTTCGTCTCTCGCTCGAGACGTTCTTTGAGTCGTTCCTTTGCATTAGGGCGCGATTTGGAACCAGGAGTGAGCTTGCTAGGAGTTCTCTCCGGCTTCGCGAAGGACACAGACCGTCCCTTACCTGGGGTGGCCTTATTCAACGAGTTTAGACTTGGAGAGCAATTACTTGGTGATTGGCCGTGAAGGGCTGAGTGAAGTTTCCTTGCTTCTTGAAGCACTGAATCGCGAACCTTCGGAAGCGCTGAGTCGTCCAAATTATCAGAAGAGTCAGGTACGTTATGAGCATACACAGGACCAGTGAAAAAAGGGCGTGTAGGTTGCTGGGCATCTGATTTTGCCGACTCATCGGGGGGATTGAGCACTAGGCTTCGCTTAAAAACAGGGCTGCTGGTAATTCCTAGGCCAAGGCCACGTTTCTTGGGGGTTCCTGATTCTGATGGCCCTGTCTTTTCACTCCCAGCAGAAGAGAGCGACCAGTTGCGGGCAGTCTGAGATTCAGGAATATCTTCCCTTGAAGTACGTCCATTGGGCTTTTCCAGTCGCGGCTCCTTCTGCGAGACTATTTCCTCAGGACTCTTCTTCCTCTTACGGGACGGAGTAGACGTGCCATTTTCCTTTCCGTGGTCGATTTTAGCCATGATCGAGTCCAAATTCTGCACCACAGGGCGCCGAAAATCGGGCGATCCTAACTCTATACTCCCTAAACGCCGAGTCTCAGATATAGCTTCCGTACCACGCGATTCCTCCAAGCGAGGAGGTCTCGTCTTTGGGTGCGTCAGTGAGCATAGGTCGTCCCTCTCCACGGACGACACGGGAGTGTCTCTTAGCAAATTCCTCCTGCCATTAACCGTGACGTCGGGAGATGCGGATGGACCAGGCTCTTCGTCGATAGTCTCAAACCTATGTACAGCCGACTTGGAGTCTTTGTACTTCCTTGTAGTGTTCCTATTGCCCTCATTTTCCTGTGCTGCACCGGCCCAATCCTGAACGACCGATGGGTATCGCGTAGGGGTATACGGAATGGGTTTCTGGATAACGCGAACAGAAGCATGCTGGTCGAATCCTTCCGTGCGTGCCTTGCCTTTATCCACAAAGACATCAGCGACAGTAAGGTTAATGCCGAGGTCAACGGAGTCGTGTTCATCATGGACAAGCTTTTTGATATTGAGCGGCCTTTCCGAGAGAAGGAGAAAAGCGAAAACAGGTTAGTTCTAGTTCTTAGTCGAGTACCTAGCGAATGGGAGAAAGAAAACCACGGAAACGCAGAAAACTTACTCGGCATTAGGCCGTAGCGTCTTCCACTGCTTCTGAATCAACCCCGCCAACCCTGCTAATGTGACATCCTCCGAGTTGTCAAGGACAAGTAGGAAGCTCACAGGCTTCGCTGCGGAAGACTCAACGTCGTCCATGTTCTGTAAGGACTCGGGTGGGTAGACCTTGACGGTCAGCCGCAGGAAGACCATCCCGTTCGTTCCTCTGTTGAACCAGACAGGACACAGAAAGGTGAACGGTTTCGATCTCCGGAAGACAAGAACAGAAGGTAAACCTCAATGGTAAAGGCCCAAGATAAGGGTTTACGCGTAGAGTTGGCTGTTATTCCGTCTGTTGAGAAATGAAAGGAAGCGATAAATGCAGTAGAGGATGTGATTTTTAAAAAAAGGCAAGGGAGATGAAAGGGAGAGAGATAGAGCAAACACCTTATTCACCTCATTCACTTCACTCACATCCCTTCCTTGAAAGAAGGGAGTGAAAGCTCCCACTTCGCTCCGCTTTGTTGTCTTAGTGGACGCTTTCCAGGCGTATCTGAAAGTTTTCCAAAGCTCGCGGCAAAGCTACCAAAGGTCCTAGACAACTTCCGCCCTGACAGCCGGGTTTCTACGGCATCGATTTAACTTCGACAGTGCCTAGCAAAAAAACAGGTCAAAATACATCTAATGTCGTCCCCAATCGAGAAACTGCTTACTGTAAGCTACGAAATCTTAAAAGACCACGCTGTATCTGGGATCGTTCACATATGCATAAAAAGTATTTTAAACTTCACCATTAAAGCAACATAAAAATCTAATAATACTCATCTAATCCGGTGGAGAGAAGTACCGTTTAAACCTATCAATCTTTGTCAATCCCAACTTCACAATGACCCAATGGCAGCTCATCAGTAGACTCGGAAACCGAACGGTCCAAAACAGCAAGTATCCCTCTGGCAGACCACCGATATGGGTCTTGAGATGCTCCGGCATGTCATTATAATGATTGCGTTTGTTGCGCAATGCCCGAAGAAGATCCAGCATCTTCGACCCCGTATATTTGCGCTGCTTTCCCAGATTATCCTTGAAATCCTTCGGTAGCAACTTCAGGAAATCCATCTCAGGACCGATCACACGCGGAGCCACAGACTCAAGGCGTAAAAGAGCTTCCGAGGGGGGGTCACGAGGCTCAAACTCGAAGTGATCTGAAACATCACAGAGGAAACTAAGACGGTCGGCCGTATTCCAGAAGAAAGGGTGCATTAAGACGGCGGTTGCGTCTGGTCTATAAGCGCACAGTTAGTACTGGCAAGAAAAACTACGCAGGTAAATGAAGAGAAGGGGTCGAAAGTACCTTTTGCGTGGATCAAGCGACAGCATCGACCGAATCAAGTCATCGGCTTCAAAAGCATAATCTCCCAGACGTTGTAGCTCATCAAGATTGAAATTCCCCTTGACAATGTTGGCCTCTCTCATGTACTTGCCATTCTTGTCAAATGGATGGCAACCCCTGGTGAGAACATAGAAGAAAACACACCCCAAGGAAAATATGTCGATGGCCCGAGTAGCTCGCCGATTCGTTTGAGGGTCGACGACGGCCGGTTCTGACGACTCTGTATGTTGAGAACCTACCAACGTTGGTGGTGCCAGTCCTTTATCCTCGTCCACCAACAGCTCGGGTGCGCGCCAACCAGATGTACCTGCAGCATGGGCTGTTGTGGCACGGAAGGAACTTTGGTTGTCTTCAAGTCTCTTGCATAAGCCAAAATCCGAGATAAGCAGGCGGATAGCAGGTGACCCGGACCGTACCCGGGGCATAGCTACGAGGATATTCTGTGGTTTCAAATCGCGATGAACGATCTTCAGCGAATGCAGGTAACGAACGCCAGCAGTGATCTGGCGTAGAACATCAGGCATGTCCATTCCACCCTTGACCAGCTCTGGATAATTGTGGGCTTGTTCCACCACATCCTGTAGGGACGCCGGACATAGCTCGAGAGCAATGTACAAAAATCCAGCCGCATGCTCTCGGGCGAAGTACCGGATAACATTCTTGTGGTCGTCGCTTTGCTGTAACAAGGTGACTTCGTGGGACGCAATATCGTAAAATTCCATTAGCATACGTTTAACCGCAACATCCCGGCCGTCAAACGACCCACGGAATACCACAGTGCCATGGCTTCCATGGCCCAATACAACATCAGTGAGCACTTTCAGTCGGCCAATGTGCAGAACACCGTCCACTTCGAACACCTCACTTGTCGCGAGCCGGTTGACCGCAGTATTAGATTCGACCCTTGGAAGTTGTGGCTTATCAATTCTAGCGACGGTGTGATTCTGGTCTACTTGTCCCTTCAAATCATCCTTTGGAGCCGGCTTTCTCCCTCTCTTATGGGCTTTCCCACCGCGATAACCACGCCGGGACTTCTTTTTGGGTTTATCTGGGTCCTGGAGCGATAATTCGTCCACGTCGTCATCACCGCCCGGGCCACATGAAGGCTCCCTAATCCGCACACGCGGAGTGCTACCAGGTGCCGGGACGCTCTGGTTCCTCTTGGGCCTTGGGGTCACATCACCACGAACTTGTTCACCCGGCACGTCGACATCGACAGTCACATTCTCTGGCCTGATGGGGGAAGCGTCCTGTTTCAGCTCTGGCGCATTGACAACCGGAGTGGATGGCGCAGGTAGCGTTGAGTCTCCATAGGAAGCTATGATATTCTTCAAGTCGAGCTTTTGCTTCGCCAGCTCCTGCAGGTTATGGGAGTTAAAATATATGAAAATCCCGAAGAATAGAAGAATTAAGGTGACGAAGATGTCAGCTGCATTGTCCCAGCTCTTGCGGATGATTGTACTGTGCCTCAGGGCTGGCGGTAAGGCCAATTCAGAAGAACCCCGAGCCAAATCGCGAGGAGTACCATTCAGCAGTTCTGCTGTCGAAGATGGCCCGGAAATGCTCGGGATGTTACGACGTACCCGTGGGCCGTTGAGCAAGTGCACTCCGACCAAGGCGTCACGAAGCTGATCCGGCATTAAACTCATTAGTGGCTGGCCATGATGGAAGTAATCCTTCTCGTAACACTGGGCCATCTTCGCTCGACCTGTTACTAAAGGGTACGTTTCCTCTGACATGGCGTACCATCCACCCGTCTCAGTGCGGTCAATGAATACACGCGAATCTCTACCGTCCAGGTAGCCATAGTTAGGATCTGGCGGCTGTAGAGGTTGCGAGAGCAACACAAACGGTATAGGTTCACCAGAAGACTCGATGCCAACCGGGCGAACTACATCAAAAACACGAATGACGGGGCTAGAGAACCGCTGTGTATAACGTGGACGTTCAATGCGAGAATGATCAAACCCTAGCACGACGCCGTCATGCATGCTGTAGATGTGACTCTGATCCATCGATTTGTAGTACTGGCTCTGGAGATCCATGTCTCGAGTGTTCGTTGTCCATTCCGAGTACTTCAGTGTACAAATCGGGGAACCCGTCTCAGTATTCTGGATAGCCACGGCATATTCCACACGACCCAGGACTAGTGTACCGCTCGTAGACTCGCATTCGTCTGATACCGTATCCAACGCATCAACTTTCCGGCATCCTTGGCCGGATGTGAAGGGGCCTTGGGAGCTAAAGACGCGCAGTACCGCCCCCGTACGGGTGTCAATTGTATAGACGGTCGTCTCCTTCCGGGCGGTGTATGTTACGGCAGGTTCGGTCCCGGAATAAGGAGTCTCGTCGACCAATTCTTTGACGGTCAAGCCCAATTTCTGCAAACCCGCATTAGGTCCCGGACTGTAGATATATATGTTGCCATCCTGGCTAGGCTCGACTATCCACAGGAAATCGTCCTCAGGCTGGACGTCGTCGAAGGTCGATCGGTTGGCTCTGTGGTAGATGCTCTCGACCATGGGGCCGCTGGGGACCTCCAGGGCCCACAGCGGTGTACCGGTCTTCCGATCACGGGCGTGAATGGTACCGTCGACGGTCGCCAGCAGGACAAAGTCCTCAACCTCCCAATCCTGCAAAGATCGCGCATGAAGCTGCGGAGCCATGCCAGCAGACGGACTGCTAACCTGGGCAGGAGGGGCTCGAACGGCGCGGCCGGAGCCCGCCAGAGCCAGGGTTGCAAGGGCGCTCGCATCGGTGGACTTCACGTTCACGAACGAAGGAGCAAGTTGGACGGCGTCACCCGCCTGTCCATGACGGGGGGAGACACCGGAGGGGCGGTTATATTCATGCAGCTGCTGCAGAGATGCAAGAACAGGGAACAGGAGGAGGGCAACGCTGGCGGGGAGAGTCGACCGGGCGCCAGGCAGCCGCCACCGCATCGTGGAGGGCTACAAGGTCGGCAAAGCCAGAAATGGGGAGAGTCGGAGATCGAGGAAGAGGTTGGGAGGAAGAATTTCGCATGAGGATGTCGACGAGACGGCAAGCAATACGATCTGCAGTGAAGAAGTGGTGCACTGTAGACGAGCCAATAATTAGGGGGTCTAGAAGAGACAAGACGGTCTAGAAACGAACTAGAAAAATAAGGGCATTCTCGCTGATGAAAAGACGATAATGATTGTATGATGAATTGGATGAATTGGATGATTGGGATGGGAAGAATAATTATGAGACAAAAAGATGGGAGCAGTTCGAGGATGCAGGGAGAGAGCTGACGTACGACCGTCTTAAGGGGCATCCAGCAGTTGCGGCTGGAACATGAGAGAATCGCATCATCGATTTATCCCATTCACCACACTACTCCATTAATTATTGCCTGGATTCCAGCCTTCTTCCATGGAGTATGTAATACAATATGGTAACTAATAGTTATGGAGTATTTAGTATGGCGATGGGTCATTGTGGGATTTGACCTCTCTGGTAATTACCGTACGGCAGGAGTCCGTCCACGCCCCACCAGACTATGCACACACAACCACGTCATGTGACCACAGTCGATCCACGTAGTAGTTGTAGAAATAGTAATGCCACCTGGGCAGGTAAAACACTCCGACTGTTATAACGGTGAGTTATCAACGAACATCCCTTGCTGGGTGACGTGTAAAAAATAAGCCAACTTCTTGCAGCATCAAGTTCAGATCTCCAACTGGCTGCATGATCACGCATACACTAATTACAGGTACCACCTAGATAAATCCATCGAGCCCTGTCGCTGGCTAAGTGCCAGTAATACCAGATGACTGTCGATGCCTGCTGGAAAGTTCCTGACCCCGTCACCCTGCATGGCTGTACGATCACACTCCTATTCAATTATTTCAGTTTCCATTGTTTTTGGAATGTTGCCCATCCAAAATGAGACCCAAGACTATCATTAATACCCAATACCCATTTCCCAGAGAGAAAAATCAAAGAGAAACAACAAGTCGCCAATTCACGGCTGGCTCGACCGAAGCTGGTAGTAAAATAGGCACCGATGGAGGACCAGGTTTGCCTGTGTCCTTTCCAGACGCCTCAAAACCCCTGACTCGTGGTGTAAACAAGTTCACAAAGTAAACGATAAAAAGAGAAAGGAAAGAAAAAAAATATCGAATATAAGATCAACGGTAGATAGCAAGAGGGAGGGGAAAAGCATCCCTAGAAATAAATAGACAGATAAGCGTGTATGTTACACTTGGCGGATTCACTACCCCGTGCAGAAAGCCTTCATCTTAACTGGAACATCCACTGTTGAGGTGAAGAACCATGTTCGGATTTCTTTTCGCTTTAATCTTTCCTCCTCTTCCCGCCAGGCCTCATTCAGCCACCGCGGATCATCCAGGTCAATGCCCCAATCCATCCAGTCAGGAAGACGCCGGTCAAGATCCCAGCGCCGGCACGATCTCCCGTACTGATCTTAGTTAGTTGGGCAGGAGATGACTGGTCCGTGCCGGTACCAGCACTTGGGTCGCTTTGGCTCGTGCCACCCGTGTTGGACGTCAGTGGTGCTTGGGTCTTCTCAGTGACGAGGTTCGAAGCAAAGACTGCCAGAGCGGCCATCTGCTGTCCAATCCCAGAGGTACCATCCCAGGTATCCTGGTACCAGCGCGAGCCGCAATGCTTGCCATCGTCGCCGCCCGAGCACTGCTTGGCGGCGCCGACCGCTGAGCCTTGCAATTTCGGCATAATTATGTCTTTCGTATCCGGTTGTAGAGTAGTCAAGAAAGCGAGCCAGGCAGAGAGGAAGCCCTTGAAAAGGACTTGGTTACCATCACAGTTCTTCGGGACTTCGCAGCTGAAGTCCGTCACGATATTGCCGCCATACTGTTGTGGGTAGAACTCTCGCCACGTCGCATTCATCAAACCCTCCATACCTATCTTCCACTTAGGGACAGTTTGGTTTGTCTATGGTGATGCATTAGCAGCCAGTTACTCAGAGGGCAGCTTAGGTTCCGGTCACGTACAAATTTATACATGTAGGCGGCACCAAAGAGATAGATGCCGTAATTATACGTCCACTGAATATTCTCGGAGTCTGCGCACTGGTTCTTGGTGCTGACCGTGTCGGCAACGGTCCAAGTCTGGTTCTTGATCAAAGGAGTAGACATACTCCAATCCCAAATTTTTTCGGCCCAGTCAGCGTACGTCTGGTTGCCCGTATAGACGGCGAGACGAGCAGCCAGCTGAAACAATCCGCCATTGGAAACAGCATTTTTAATGTCGTAACCAGCCTGATAAGGCCAGATTTGCCAACGCATGCCACCATGGCAGTTATCTGGGTCCCAGCGGGGGACCTGGGTGTTGAACACACCCTGCGCAAGGGCCAACCATGACGGTTCGCCCGCGTTCTCTGTGTAATTCAGTTCTGCAGCTGTCATGGCGGCTAAGCCCCAAAACATCTGATCATCATTACCGAGGTAGTTACTGTAGTTGGAAGGAAAGTAGTCGTTATCCTTGCCCTTCTGCCAGTACATGCCCTCGCTGACGGCGGCATTATACGTGGTGTCGCCGGTAAAGTACCAATATTGAATCAAGGTCATGAAAATCGCGCCACCTTCCCACCAGGTTCCGTCAAGTTTGCCAGGAATGTCTCTCGATTCTCTAGCGTTATAATAATCCATCATAATGGAGGCGGACAGGGCGGCGGCGCTCTTTAGAGATTCTACCAGAGCCAGTCAGCAGGGCACGAGTGATTTAGCGAACGTCAACCCAGTATCCAAATGCATCACAACAAAAGTGAGGGCGCAAGAACAGGGAGTGAACCAACCTGGGTCGTTTACATTCAAGTCAATTCCAACCGCCCCCTGGACCGCCAGGAGGACGGTAAGAAAAAGACCCCGAAGCCAGCCAAGCGGACGCATGATGGCGAAAGGGGTAGAAAGCGAATGGAGGTTTCAAACGAGTGACAAAGATCCCAACACCATCGAAACGAGAGCGGGGGGTTTGGGGAGCAACGGCAACAAACAGTGTATACAGATAGAGAGCGAACGAGGTACCGAGCGATGGAGACACGCAGAGGCAGCAGGATAGAAGTGGGAAGAGAAAATGGCCAAACGGAGGGCGGCGACCGGACGTCTAGCGTATGGGGCTGAGTATTATTAGATTTATGAGGATTCTGAGGCTGACAGTAACCGTTCGAAATAATGCAACATAGATGTTAGAATTGACTCACTTTTTCGTCTTCCCTTTTTCTTCTTTTTTGGTTATATTATAGAGGGGGGGTACATTAAGGACACTATAGTTTGTTTCTTTCTGTGATCCAGGAAAAGAGCGAGAGAAGACCTGCTGCGTTCGTAAAATGTACTGGATGTCATGAGGAGAATCCGGGACAGGTTCAGGGGTTACGCATGCCGTGCACGTGCCTACTCCAATCAGGCCCAGCGCTTCTCCATCGACAACTGCGAGTTTGTCAGGAAAAGGTTGCCATCCGCAAACAGAGAAGGCGATGCTCCATGAAAAGTCCTGTTTAATCCAGCGGACCGCCACTCATGATGAGCAGCAGAGCCAAAAATGGGTCCTAACAGGCGATCATTGCTGCCTCAGGTACCTGTTGACGAAGCGCCCAGGGTCATGTGTCTACGTCTATTTGACACCTCAGGCATCAATATAACATCCGCGGTAAAAATCATTCATCCATTTCGCTTTTCGTCTCGTGAAGAACGAGGATTTGCACAGGATACTAGGCCAAGCTATCCGCCATATTATATGCAATCTCTCCCCGTCATGGGGTCAATCCCATTTTTGCTGTATCCCAGACAAACTCGTTCCCGTGCGCCATGTTGTAAACCCTCCCAAGTCGGTCTAAATGCAGATCAACCCTCATCCACCTCCATTACATGCGCTCCCTTCTACGGGGAGCTGCCCGGATAATGTTGTCAACGCGTAGAAGAAGCTGTAGAAAATGCAAAGAAAGGCGATCCGGTCAGCAATCTTGCCTCGCTCTCAAAGGGATGCAATAACACAGTAAAGAAAGCCTTACCTCTGCTGCCTCCGAAGCGGACGAAACAACAGCCCGCTTCAACTTAAAGCTCTCCACCACGCCCAACTCCCGCATGTCTGCAATTCCACCGCCAGGTGTCAGCAGGTCTAGTCCGGAGCTAGTCATCCCGTTATTGATCGCCTGTCGTAGGCGCGTCACTAGGTCGCTTGAGTCTAGACCTGCGTTGTCGGCCAGGATTGTCGGGAGTTGCTTCAACGCCTTAGCGAATGAGTCCACAGCCAGCTGCTTCTTGCCAGTGGTGTTCTGGGCGGCTTGTTCGACGGCCTTGGACATGACCATCTCAGCGCAGCCACCTCCCAACGTCACTCGGGGGTCCTTTACTGTCTGCGAAAGAACGGCCAAGGCGTCATGAAGAGACCGCTCAGCCTCATCGAGCAGTTGTTCCGTGGCTCCCCGTAGCACAATCGTGCAAGCCTGGCCAGCGGCTACACCTGAGAACTTGATGAATGTATCCTCCCCGATGATAACCTCCTCGATCAGGTCGCAATGGCCCAGTTTGACCTGGTCGGGATGTTCGAAGGTCGATGCAATTTCACCACCGGTAACAAGGGCCAATCGCTCGATTCCGTCAAAGTCGGCGTGTTCAATGGACATGATACCAGCCTCTGCGAACAGCTGCTCGGGCCAGTTATAGATCAGCTGACGGTTAACAAAGCAGTTGATGCCGTGAGCTTTGATGCGCTCGACCTTAGCCCGCATCTTCTCGCGTTCCGCCTTCTCCAGCTCTGCCAATTTGCCGGTCGATTCGACCTTCACTCGTGCACCGAAAATTTTGACTTTATCCGTGTCCATGGCGGTGTTGGCAACTAGAATCTTGGCATTCTCCAAGCGCTTGGGCTGGTTGACACCCACTTTCTTATCCAGGATGAAACCTTCGTCGAGGTAGGAGTCGCTGAGTTTCCCGCCCGCCTTCTTGATGATCTGAATGTGGCTGAGGTTGGACGAGGACTTGAGCCGAAGCACTGCATCGCAAGCTAGAGTGGCAAACTGGTCCCGGTCCTGAGACAGGACCTTAGAGCTTAGAGTTGTTCGAGCGATGGACTGAAGATCCTTCCGGAAGGCCTCTGGGTCGTCAGATCTGTTGACCGCAGTCTTCTCCAGAGCCTCTAAAGCCGCCCGGCTGGCTATCCGGTAGCCTTCGATAATAGTCTGGGGGTGAATCTTGCGGTTCACAAGTTGTTCTGCCTCCCGGAGCAATTCTGCAGCCAGCACGGCGACTGACGTTGTCCCATCGCCGACCTCATCGTCCTGTACCTTTGAGATATTGACCAACACTTTAGCAGCAGCATTATCTAGTGCGATAGCCTTCAAAATAGTCGCTCCATCATTTGTTGCAAGAACTTCCCCAGTTGATCTAAGAAGCACGTTTTGAAGTCAGTACGTCTGCCCGTAACAACCAAGACCCGTGTATTCATATTGTACAAAAGCCATCCTCACGTACGCGGACTGCAAAATTTTATCCATTCCCTTGGGACCAAGCGTGCTCTTCACCAGGTCCCCTACTGCGATAGCGCCGACAAAGGCGGATAGACGAGCATTCTCGCCCTTTTCTTCGATGACATCTTCCGCAAATATCTGAGTTGGGTTGGAGAAAGAGCCCGCCTGAAATTTCGTTAGAAGCGTCGCGAGGATTTAACAGTAGTAACAATGCGTACCATGATGGAAAGAATACAGTTAGAGATGGCTACCCTCGTACACGACTGGGAGCTCCAAGTATGATTAAGACAAAAGGACAAGGGGGGTTCTCTCGTAGAAGAACTGCGGGACGTTTGGAAAAGTTGGGCGATGTGGCCCGAGCTCCCGCTGTCCAGGCCGACCATCACTTCGCTCCTACGGTTAGTCGACTTTTTGAACGGATTCGTTTCTGCTTGAAAGGAAGCAGGACTCTGGTTTCGAAATGGCTGGTCCACATGATGAGGCCCAGGCAGCCTCAAACAAACGTCCCCATTCTGCCGTTGACGACTCTGAAGCTTCACCGGAGAATGGTATGACCCCAGCAGCTTCCGTAGCAGGCACTCTTACGATTCAACTGTTGGTACTGACAGCATATACATAGGTGCTGAGGACTCATCTGATGATGACTTTGGTCCTGCTCTTCCCTCTGCAGCTGCCCCCAAGAGGAAGCGACGAAAGCTCCCCTTTGAGAAAGTCTACGTGAATGCGCTACCGGAATCCCTACGGTATTCGAAGTCGCTTATGCACAAGGACCAATTATCCTTCGTAACTGTGTCGCCACATACAGACTTTTTGATTACAAGCTCGATTGATGGATTTGTTAAGTTCTGGAAGAAGATGGCTGTTGGGGTCGAGTTTGTTAAGGAATTTCGAGCACACACCGGTGAGGTCAGAAGCACCAGCGTGAGCGCGGACGGGAGGAGTTTCGCGACTGCAGGGGCAGACAAGACAGTCAAGATTTTCGACGTGATTACATTCGGTAGGTCTTGTAGCCATACACCGTACAGCACTTTGCGCAATGGCTGACTAGGACCGGGGACGACAGATTTGCTAGCCATGTACACTCTGCAGTTCAACCCTCGCTGCGTCTGCTGGGTCCATCGACGAGGTGCGTCTTTGCCATTGCTGGCTGTGACGGACGAATCAAGCAGCACAATCCAAGTTTTTGATGGCAGGGGCGAGAACCCACAACCGCTGTACACGCTGAACACCATACACCGAGTGCCAGTGATTGCCCTCGCTTTTAACAACACCTACGACTGCGTAGTATCTGCAGATGAATCAGGCATGGTTGAGTACTGGCGCGCGGGCGACGGCTCTTTTGAGAAGCCGGACAACGTATTCGAGTTGAAATCATCGACAAATCTTTTCGAATTCAAAAAGTCAAAGTCGACGCCGGCGTCCATCACGATATCTCCATCCGGTAACCTGTTTGCTGTATTCTCCTTCCCAGACCGTCAGGTTCGGGTGTTTGACTTCCCCACTGGGAAGTTATACCGGAAGTACGATGAATCTCTAGCCACCTTGACGGACATGCAACAAGCCGGCACGGCACCTTACCAGCTCGAAGAGGTTGAATTTGGTCGGCGTCTGGCTGTGGAGCGTGAGCTTGAGAATCCGGTAACCCGGCCCAAAGTCAATGTCATCTTCGATGAGTCCGGTCACTTCATCTTGTACGGCTCACTGTACGGCATCAAATGCATCAACACATATACAAATCGCGTAGTCCGTGTCTACGGCAAGGATGAGCCTTTTCGAGGTCTTAATCTTGCCATGTACCAAGGGCAACCGCAAAAGAAGGGCGTCGTAACAGTCTCCATGGCAGCCAGCTCGAACCCACTTCTCCAGGAAGCTGAGGAACGTGACCCCATGCTTGTCAGCACTGGATTCGCCAAAGTCCGGTTCTACCTTTTCACTAATGAAACAGAAATTTCAAAATCTACACGAGATGTCCAGAATGAGAAGCCCACCCAAACAGCAACGGGGAAAGAATCTAGTGCCAAGAAGCAGGCGGAGGTAGGGACCTCCGCCATTCTCCATACTACTCTGGGTGACATCCACCTCCGACTATTCCCATCCGCGGCACCCAAGGCTGTCGAGAACTTCGTCACCCACGCTCGAAACGGGTACTACAACAACACTATATTTCACCGTGTGATCCGCAAGTTCATGATCCAGGGTGGTGACCCCCAAGGTGACGGCACAGGCGGAGAATCCATCTGGGGTGGCGAATTCGAGGACGAATTCTCAACTCTGAAACATGACAAGCCGTATACTTTATCCATGGCGAACGCAGGACCGAACACGAACGGAAGCCAGTTCTTCATCACCACCGAAAAGACGCCGTGGTTGGACGGGAAGCACACTATTTTCGGCAGGGCTGTGCAGGGGTTAGACGTTGTACACAAGATTGAGAATGTGAAAACGTACAAGGAGAAACCTGAGGTGGATGTCAAGATTGTTAGTATTACCGTGTCTTAGCAGGGCGTACATGTTGTGGAACAGGGTATGTACAGCGCAGTATGTATTATACCTCGTCTCATATAGACAGATTATATGATGGGTTATTTTTCTAACATGACTGAAATATGTAAATAGTACCATGTTGGCAATGACTACTTTATGATCTATAGCAAGTATCGAGACGTGAACTGCATCAAACAGACAACCTACAACAGATGGAATATCCCTCAACATTCAAGACCCTCATAATAGACCCAAATCAAATTAAATCCGTCTAAAAAAGAACATAGGATGTACAATATGCAATGCATGCGTTCTGATCTCCAACTAAATATTAAATTGATGGGGAAACATGCCATGAGAAGCAGGAAAAAAAAAGTAAGAGAGAACATCCCAACCCAACAGCATAGTCGGGTAATGCATTATCTCCATCCAGCAAAGAACTACCTACAACCCCCTACCCCCGCCCGAAAAAATAATGAAACAGAACAGGGGGATAATCAGCAGATGCACTGCTATATAAAAAAGAAAAAAGAAAAAAGAAAAACCAAAGGCCCGCCTTATATAGCATTTCCCGCATAAAATGGTTGAAAAGAGCGACCCAGCCAGCCAGTCTACGTATTCATAGAGAGCAGCAAGGAGGAACAAATAAGAGAAAAAAAAAAAAAAAAAAGAACAAGCCGAGATCTCGCCAGTATAACGCCAAATATATGCAGCCAGGTATTTAAAATGCGGAATTTTTTTCTCGGTCATGCATTGATTGATCAAGCAAAATATAGTTGGTTCAATCCGATCCTGCCACATTTTCCTTTGTTTCTTTCCTCTTTTTTTTGATAGTTTTCGCTTTCCGTGTTTCTTTTGGGCTCCCTTTTTCTGCATATTTTTGTCCTATTAAGGCCGATTGGGCTCTCTTTATGTCATGACTCGGTGCAATGGACATAGCCGATCGATTAGGAACAGCTGGAACGATACCTGAACTGTAATGAAGATGCATTGATAAATAGCCAGAAGAAAACAATGTTTGAGAGAGTGTGGTGTTCGGTTGCGACATTAGGTAGATCTCGGCATTGACACTGCAGTATGAGAGCTGTTTGGCAAGGGCTCTGGATCCGTATAATGGGAATTAGGAAGGTGTCCCACGCCCGGCGGAGATGCCCATAGGCCGGGAGCAGCAACAGGAACTGCGCTGTCACGGGGAGTCTTTGTGAAAAGTGTTCCGCTGCTGCCACCGACATTAGCGCTCTGGTAAAGACCGGGATGCCTGGCTTCGTGACGGCGCTTAAGCCACACCGCCACCACGGTGATAATCGAAAATCCAACAAAGAGAACGACGATCATAATAACCCAACGGTAGTGGGTTTTAATCCTGCAGAAGTTCGTAGTCGAATCAGTCATACATACAGAGAGCCAGTGTCACGAAAGCCTGCGATACATACCATGGTTGGGCCTCATCGTCTTGGCTGTTGTTGGCCGACGCCCCGGTGTTGGCGGTACTAGCGCTGGTTGACGAAGTGGTCGTGGAGGAGGCTGTAGTAGCGGGAAGATTTCCCTTGGCGTTGCAGAAGTTGTTATACCAGGTGCTTAGCAGAGAGCGATCCGAGGAACTGGTGCATTCGGTGTCGCAAGGCCCATTGCTGCCCGAATGAAGGTTCGTGAGAAGGGCGGACTGGCAGAAGCAGGAGACGTAGGTAGCTCGATCGGTTTTGGGTGCTTGAGGATATACGCAGCTACTCTGAGCTTGTTGGAGAGCCGAGCACGATAGTCCACAGGCAGGGAATGAGTCCGAAGCAGTGGTCGGGATTAGGACAGTGTCTTGGGCATAAACGGTCGTCAAAAGAAGGGAGAGGAGGATCAGGTTCTGGACAACGGGAAGTACGCCACAACTATGGCCTCGAGCACCGGAAGAGAGGCGGAGAAATGCCATGAGGAGGCCTTTTGTCAACAGAACTGGGTCTGTCTGGTGCCGTGACGTGGATGTGGAGACTGCAGCGATTCGAGGGAGGTGCACGGGGGGAGGAAGATGGGCGGACCACTGTGGCCCTTCGAACGAGAGAATAGCAGGGCCTGGATTCGGCCCGCTGAAGGAAGATGTTGATGGAAAGAACAGGAACAAACGTGATGGTGGAGGAGAGAGCGTAGTTAAATTAATTAACAGTTATTAACTTGGATCCGGAACGCGGAGGAGAAGTGGGAAACCTGTCTAAGTACCGCCAAGCACTGTAATTTTAAGATTAGGTTGCATCGACACAGCACTCCCACCGAGTGGCGATCATCAGCAGGAAACGAGGACGCAGAAGGCATGGCTTCTGGAGATTGCGAACGATGTGCAGCCCTGATACGTACTACACACCCGCTGTTCCTGCAGCAATCCATGGTTCCGCCAGGAGAGCCCCGTCGGTATGAATCGTACATTGACTCGGACAATAGTGGTGCCTCTGTTCGCACATGCATGTGATCCTTATAAATCCTACAGTCCCAACCCGGGATACATACTATATAAGCCGGAAAGTTATCCTGGGCTGACATATCTAATGACTTGCCTCCCCATTCTCCTTGACCGCACCAGGACGCGACGTAGCCACAGCTTCGGTGCCATAGCCGTTTACCTTTCCATACAACCACTTCAGCGTAGCCGTGCTCATGGCCATCACGACGGCACTGAGAGCGAAGAGTCCGATGCGACCGTCCCTGGGAAGCATCTCGAAAATGGGGTATGGGTACCTACTTCAGAATTAGCAACGGATCTGCGCCTTTTTCTGCCAACAGTGAGTGGAATAAAATGACCACAGACCATCCATTGTGCTGGTAGCAGTGTTCAATCCAGAACCAATAGAACATGGCGATGACCCCAGACAAGCCAAGGGCCGGGACGACGGTTATTGTCCAGGGCGGGGAGAGAAGGAGCAGATCGAGCAACAAAACCACCGCAGGAACAGCGTGCATGCTGATGTCTATATACCAGATCAGCAAACAACACAGCCGCTCAAGAGGAGAATATATCGGGCATACCAGCATTCAAGGGGATTACCATCGTCGCGGGGACGACCAATTCCGGATCAATCTGATGTCACAGTCAGTAAGATGGGTATGAAGAGCAGCAGCAGGCGCAACCAAAGAACGAACCAGACGCAGGCCCCAGTACAGCACGCTGATTAGAACCTCTAGGGGCGCACAGCAAATAGACAAGAGGTTTTTGAACAAGAACAGGCATGGAGACAAGATCAGATCAGCCAGGAGACCCGCGGCAAATGCGAGGGTCGACAAGGTCAACCCGATAATGGTCAGGTACTGGAAATGCCAGCCGTAGGCTTCATTGCTAGCCAAGCGATGGACGTCAATGATCTTCCGGGAGGGGGAGATTGCTGGAGGATTGCTTACGCCTGGCTGGGATTCTCATGAATACTGTCACGTTCGCATTATCAGACAACTGGATACCATGCATGTGAACAAATCTTCGCTTGACTTACAATTTGAAAGACCAGAGAAAACTCGCCAATCCTAGCAGCTGCCCAGAAGAACGATGGTCAGCCATGGACCACGGTCACGGCGCAACCGAGGTAGGGGGAAACTTTACATGGACCAGGGACGAGAAGCCTCTGGATGGACTGTGCATCCGCTGAAGCGGATGTTTTGGGAGGAGGGACGAAGCCATGGTATTACACTGAGAATAAGAGCGCTGTAGGGTCTGTAGCAGCACGTACACGGTAGTATGTACTCCAATGATCTGTTCCATCGATAATGGCCGAAATGCGACCTCGGCCCTTGATAGCGGAGTAACAGTAAGTCCGCCCATCGATCTCGGCTATTCCTAACACGGATTAGCGGTGTTTCTAATTAGTCATCGTTGTCTCTCCGTGAGGCGGGGTCTTATCTCCGACGGATCTTTATCTCTGATTACGGGGTGTTATTTGCAGCGAGGGAGTTAGTTATCTTGCCTGGACTCTGCACTGACTCGAGATAATCGCTTCTGCTAATAATAATAATTCTGCCTCTTCTCTCCTCTTTCCCTTCCGCCCCTTTCCTGCTCGTCCTGCAGAGAACCTCCTCCGCTCTTCTGCTTTCTCTTCCAAGCTCCATCCCCATCAACACACATTCCATCTCGAGGAAGTCTTGCCCCTCGATGAATACGAACACGAGGTGTGGTTTTCTCATAGACTATCGTTTTATCGCAACCTGGGGTAAACACCGCTGTTCACGACGGAGAAGGACTCGCTGTGCCTAGATTAGCAGCGCCGGGAGCTCGGTTCGGATACTCAGAATTGAAAGAAATATCATTGCCTGCATGGCGGTCTTACTTCACTCAATAAGCTTGGGCTATTCGGAGCCTGGAATCAATTATCCATTAGGAAGCAATTGTCATTTCCCTTCCGACCTCTGTACTCGGCCCAATTGCCCTGTCGTTTAGTTTAGTTCAGACTAGGCAACGCAATGCCCCGTCCCAAAAGACCCGGGGCTCCAGAACCAAAACGGAGGAGTCGTAAAGGGTGTTGGTGAGTTTTCTCCTCGTCCTCGTGGGGAATATGCTGCGCATCCTCGGGACCGGCTGGCTATATGTGCCCGTAGATACCTTTTCCCGGCTGACCTTTGGGAGAGCTTATAGGCCTTGTAAAGCGAGGAAAGTGAAATGGTGTGTCCTTCATCCCCCACTGGGTTGTTTATTTTGCATCAGGAGACTAATTGCGCCTGTTCTGTGTTTGCTCTTCCGTGTGTAGTGGCGAAGAGAAACCGTCATGTTTAAACTGTCAGCGACAAGGGGATGTCTGCGATTATAGCATCAGGCTGAATTGGGAGGGCAGGACGAAACGGAATCCAGCTGCGGAGTCACCAGGATCCCAATCGAGCAATAGTCACTTGGGTGGTGTCCTTTCTTCGTCGGATATGCTACTCGATTCGACTCGAGTTGGTCCAATGGGAATTAATCTTCAGGATGGGGCTTCTTCTTCTGGGCGTCTGTTGTGGGATACGGCCTCCCCAGAGAGTCTACCGCGCAATTCACCCTATTCTCCGGAGCTCCAGGGTTTTGGAAACACCCGTGTAGCGGCTCCGGCTCAGGCCCAGGACCAATTATGGTCTGACTACAAAGATCCTCCGGCTGCTGTGAATCCACCATCCCTCCAACATCCAGCCGGCCTTTGGTCATCAACATTAGCGCCTAACGATGTTGCACTGCAGTACCAACATTCATCAGTCCAGCCTTCCTTGGATGGGATCCCGTATCCGTCACCGGCAGACACAAGCTCAAGTATGAGTCCTGCCTCTGCATTGAATCTTGGAGTGCAACAGGTGCCACTGCCGTTCTCTAATCTCCGTCGACCTCTGGACACCCCGACTCACTCATCGGATAGCCCCCCTTCGGAGCCGGATGGAGTGTTGACCCAACGGCCCAAGAGGCTTAAACTTCAACGTCTCCCCTCCCTATCAATGGACACTGGCTTCCCTGCGCAGGCTGAAGTTCACACGGAGAATATTACAAGTTTTGGTGCAGGTTCTTACCAGCCGTCAAGTGCTCATTTGTCTGCATCTCCACAGCAAGATGCTCCTTCTCCGTGCGCTAATGCTACCTTCCCCCAAGAAAGCTTTCTCTCCAAGGTTGTCAATGGATCCTTTTCGCCAGGAAGTCACTCTTTACGGCATTCCTCTGATGGTCTCGCTCATACCTTGCAAGTACAACGCCCAGAGGGGCCAAACCAGGTTACCGAGCCTTCTACGGCGGAAAGCAAGTGGCATACTTATCTTACAACCGTGACGGATAATTACGGCCTTGACTGCGGTCGTCCGGACCTTGACCTGAACAGAAATAACGATCATGCTGCCATTGATGTCAACTACGCACTGGATCTGATCAGTCCCATGTGGAAGAACGCGAGCATTCCCAGGTCGGCGGATAACCCGAATGGACTTGAGGAACAGAATCCAGACAACTCCAGCTATGCCTACTATACATCACCAGTGCCAATAAATATACCTCGGTACCTGTCGCCGCTTCCGTCATCACTGTTGAAGAACCCAATCAATCTAATGTATTTTCATCACTTCTTGAATCATACTGCAAAAATGCTGGTTCCTCACGATTGCGGTGATAACCCGTTCATTTCTGTCATGCCATCGAGTGAGTTAATGCGTATCATATATGCCTTTCACCCCTGACTGACAAGCACAGTGGCTATTGGTGATCCGAATCTCCTGAATTTAATGCTAGCATATTCTGCCAGTCACCGGGCTCGGTACCTAGAACATCCGGAGCCAGCAAATCGGATTGCTCATTGGGTTAGCAATGTCTTCCCAGCCTTGCGTCTGGCACTGGATGGCCCACATGAAGACATCACCGATAGTCATCTAGCGACGGCAATCATGCTACTGTCTCTGAAAATCATCTCGCCTAGTACATTCGAGGTCCCGATTCCTTGGCAGAGCCATCTCAAGCTCGCTCGTGACCTCTTTCTAGCACGGGAGAAGCAGCTGGGAAGATCGGGGAATTATGTCGGAGCTTTTCTCGCTCGTTGGCTTGGCTATCTTGATATACTGGGGATCCTGTCATGTCGGCACAACGAGCCACCGCTTTCCAACACTGCCTATAACTATGTTGTGAGCGTCTGCTCTGCAACTGGCGGCTTTGATGAGACGTGCATTGACTGCTTTAGCGGTTTCACAGCACGAACTGGTATCTTCTTGACACGCCTAGGGCAGCTGACACATCGATGCGATAACGAACGCTTTGATGAGACTGGCAGTTTCCTGGCCGACTGGAGACCCTCATCTGATACGCTTTTGAAAGCGCAGGACTTACTATGTGAATTTGGCGACCTACATGAGCATTCCCATGTCAACGACACACATTACCGAAGTTCAGAGGCTAGGGAGATTCTTGCCATCAATCAGTCTTTTCGCTGTGCAGGGCTGCTTCACCTGCATCGCCGTGTGTTAGGCTCGCCGTCTACCTCTCCCCCGGTTATTGAGGCGCTCAAAGAACTCATCAATGCCTTGAACCAAATCAAAACTGGAAGCTCCGCCGAAGTTGGAGTATTGTTTCCGCTTTTCACTGCTGGATGTGAAATCCAGGATCCTCAGTCGCGGTTTGAGATAATGCAACGTATCATGGACTTGGAGAGAACGGGCATGAAGCAGGTATGTTCTATTTTTTTTTTTATCCTTTTCATGCTCCTTTCCTTTCCCTCCTCTTTTCGAAAAACAAGAATCACGCCGGGAAAGCTGACGAACATCAGATTCAGAGTGCGCGCGTCCTCATGCAGAGGTGCTGGGACGAAGGCTTGCCGTGGATCGCCTTGGCCCAAGGAGAGTTTCTTGGATAGATTGTCGCATATTGAGCTATATTTATCTCTTCCCAGGTAGTGGCATATAAGATATGGCATAATGCAGCTTATTTGAGCCCAATTCTTTGAATGCCAGTCTTCTTCTAAGCCTATGGTGTGCAATTGCCTTTCCACAAGGGATAAACCCTAGCTTAAGGCGAGACAAAGCCACCTAGTGAGCATGGCGCGCTCGCCGTTATGAATCCATTATCTTGGCGTATATGCCTTCTCGGCATCATATATATGAGCACTCTTTTGTCTGTTTGTTTGTAAATATCCTCTTTCTTCTCATGCTCACAGTCTTCTCTCTTCTCTCACTGCCCGAATTGCAGTGAAGCTACAACTGGTAAGGGCTGCAGCTCTCTCAACCACCCCTGGTATCCTCCACGTCAAGTTACAGTAAATTTAGTAAGGAGCTGAGTTGTCTTCTCTCTGGTAGCAGATAGCTTGTGGTATCAGTTGGACGCGTTGCTAAGAATACATCGACTCCAGCTCGAGAAGCGCCTTGCCAACCCGCTGCTTGCCTAGTGTGATACTTTCCCAAAATGGAAGGCTACGTGCATTTCAACTCCGCTCTTCCCTTGGTGATTGCCACAATGATTGGGACCTTTGCGTTCTCCATGTATCTGGTAACAATTTTTCGGGTGTATTCATACGCCAAAGGCAAGAATATTCCCGGAAAAGGGGGCAGAAAGGGAGCTACTGGAAGTCCAGGCAAAAAGCTGGAGAAGAAGATGGCCACCGTTCATTCACAGTGAGTGATGCCCTCCACCCGTCTTTCGTCATTTGTTTTGTTCGCATCCAGCTCACCTGAGACATCAGCAGCAAACATGAAACAGATTGCTGGGAAACTTTACTCGACACTGGCTTGGACGACCTTCTTATACCCGCATTGGAGCCTGAACAGGTGGGTTGCTTTACTGTCCTCGCCTACGTTTTCGTTGGTGTTCTCAAGCTCACTTGGGACAACCATAGAGGGCCAATGTGACAACCACCATGGATCGACGTGTTCCAGACAACGCTCCTGCGACTACTCCCCCAAAGGTCTCCGTCCCGAACACGCAGAAGAAGGCTGTCCCATGGGACGGCAAGATAAACTGGGCCCTAAAAGAGAGTAGTGTCTTCGACAGCGAAAAAGAGGAGCACGAAGCGTGTAATATATTGTCGCGCCATCATAACCTGTCAAATATGTGGTTCTGTCAGTACGGACTTCGTTACATCCCACAGTCAGACAACAATAACAACACGTATCGGACGATCAAGATAGAATACCTCCCCTTGTTTACCACGGTCGATGTTCTGTTGAGCAAGATCCGCGGAGGTGCGATCTACTCTGCTCGGCTGCTGAACACGAGCCCGATCACAGGACACCACACGGCTCTTGTGGTATTTCTTCTGCAGAGGGATGCGCTACGGTTCCTTGAGCGTGCGTCGAAAATGGGATTTTCGATTCATCATGCCAAGGCGAAAGTGTCGCTCGTCAACACCCCTACCTATCCCATTTCGCGGGAAATGGAACGTCTGATTTTTAGAGAAGGTCACACGCGCTGCATTTCCATGACGGGAATGAACGAGCTGCTGGTGAAGAAACTCTCTCTTGTCATGCAAAAGTGCTTCTGCCACTACTACGTTGAAAGCACGGAGGACGGATATGAAGGCCAGATCTGCATTCGCTTCCACTCCATCAAGATAGCGACCGCGGTATACGAGTTGGTCCGTAATAATCCGAGATTCAGGTATTGTCGCGTGTCGTTTGCCCGGGATCCATGCTGCCAGGATCCGGAGGATGAAGGTGGTAAGGGCGGTGAGGATCGTGGAGTTGGGCACCATTAGATATGGCATACTTGCTCAACGGAACGCGTCGTGCTGTTTTCAAGCATCAGATGTTCTTTCTGCCCGGCAAAGGATTGACAGACTTTGGGGAATGAGGTAAGAGAAATGGGAAGGATCTTGACATGTGCAAATCTCATAGTGCAATGGAAAAATAGACCATAGTCGGTAATCATGGTATCATTGATGTGTGTAACCAAGAGTAGTAGATATCAGGTCGGAATAAGTCCGTGTCTAAGACTCTAAAGCAAGATGAGCGGCTCCGCAAGCAAAATATACTTGGGCGATGGAGTGCGGGGATCCCCACACTAGGTCACGCGTTCTCCCCATGGGGATCTCTCATGGCAGTTATTCACCTCCAGCATAGACAATCCAGCCAAGACGTTACATCGGATTAACCTTAACAGCACGACCAGCACCCAATGAATGCGACAGACACGCTATTCCGGAGCTTCTTGAGTCCTCAGGGAGGCCAGACCCGAATAGCACATGCATACTCCGTACCTAAGCACGGCACCTACCACATTAATACCCGTCCAAACCCTCTGGTCCGGACGAAAGGTACGGATAATTGATTAGGTAGATATTAGGCAGATATACATACACCGTCCCATCCTGCAAGACAGTCACAGACAAGATACCGGTTAAATAAACTCTCTTCTCCGTCCCACTATTATACTCTTGACCAATTCTTAATGTATGCCAAGGAAGTTTAACTTTCTTGGCGAGGATCCCTGAGCCAAGAAAGCCCGGTCTATCTTACTCTATCCTGTCCAATGGTACAGCTTTACTTTGTGTACGGGGTGCTCTGTTTGGCTTTGGTGTCTTTGCATTAATATCTGTGGATCTCACTATATCCATGCTGATTGCTGCGCCTCACGGAGGGAATCCGATATGTACTCCATATTCTATGCCTGATTTATTTACTTCGTACCTAAGTAGGTGTGTAATTACTGGGACTAGATAGAAAACGGGGTACGGGTTACGGGGGATGTATGAAACGGCGAGCTAGATACCTTATATATCTTATTTTTTTTATTATTATTTTTTTTTTAATTTCTTCTTATATATTCCATCCTACTTATCTGAGGGGTTCTGTTCTGGCTGTTATTTAGGTAGGCACGCTTCTTTCTTTCGTTCTTTCTTTCTTTCTGTCTTGTCTTACTCCCACTCTCAGATCCACTTACACCTCATCAATAGCCCTAGAAAGCAAACATGGAAGACGAAAAGCCGTCCGTCGACACGATCTCCAACATTACCAAAGATGTCGAGTTAAAGGGAGGCATATCCATCCCCGATCCGGATGAGGGCTTGAGTGAGGAGGAAAAGGCGAAAATTGTACGGTTGCTCTTCCTTCCTCTCTCTTTTCTCCCTTTCTTTTGTTTAGTACATGCATGTACATGAAAGGGAAGAAAGAGTAAGCTGATGGCAGATAGGATCGACAACTACTTTGGAAATTGGACTGCAGGCTCGTTCCATGGTTGAGTTTGTTGTATCTCGTTTCGTTCCTGGATCGGTGAGTTTCTCCCCTCCTTTTTCCATGGGCATATATAAAACTGGACTAACTTTAATGTACCTGGATATAGAACGAATATCGGAAATGCAAAGCTTGACGGTTTACAAGAGGATACCCATATGGGTGATACGCAGTACAATGACACTCTGACCATCTTCTTTATCTCGTATTCTGTCTTCGAGCCGTTGACGAACGTCCTTCTCAAACGTTTACGGCCCAGTGTCTTCATTCCTATCATCATGACATTATGGGTAGAGATCCTTTCGTACTTTTATTGTTATTACCATCCCCCCCGAAACACTTGCTAATAATCAAACCAAAGGGCCTCTGCATGACCTTCATGGGCTTCGTCCACAACTTCTCCGGCCTCATGGCAGCCCGCTGGTTCCTCGGACTCACCGAAGCCGGCCTCTTCCCCGGCATCTCCTACTATCTTTCCTGCTGGTACAAACGGTCTGAATTCGGCGTGCGAATGGCCATTTTCTTCTCCGCCGCCGCTCTGGCTGGTTCATTCGGTGGATTGCTCGCAGCTGCAATCGCCAAGATGGACGGTATCGGTGGGAAAGCCGGGTGGTCCTGGATCTTCATCCTCGAGGGATTGGGCACGATCATTATCGGGGTGCTCTCGTTCTGGATGGTTTATGATTTCCCGGATGAGGCCAGGTTCCTGTCCGATGAGGATCGGAGGCGCGTCCTGCGTCGGCTTGCGGAGGACCAGCAGTCCAGTGCCGAGCATGAGCAGTTCCGGATGGATTACTTTTGGGCTAGTCTTAAGGATTGGAAGACGTATCTCACTGCCATTATTTACATGGGTTGTGATGGGCCGTTGTATGCGTTTTCGCTGTTCACTCCGACTATTATCAATGAACTAGTGAGAATGCCCTACCCATCTTATTCACCCTGGAAATTTTGACTGACGGCGATGAACTAGGGTACCGTGAATCTGAATGATGGGGGAAAAAAAGCTAACTGAAACCAAAAGGATACACCGCTATTCGGGCACAGCTGCTTAGCGTACCACCTTACGCCGCTGCAGCCATCATGACCATCACCATCGGTTGGATAGCTGACCGAACACGCCAGCGCGGCCTCTGCAACATCTTCACCTCCATCCTTGGAATTGTCGGGTTTGCTATTTTAATAGGCACAAAGACAGCAGGAGCTCGCTATACCGGAGTATTCCTAGGCGCCATGGGCATATACCCTGCTATCGCAAACACGCTGGCGTGGTGCAGCAATAACACAGAAGGTAAGTCGAATGCATTGTTTCTCTCCATCCATTAAATCTCGTCGCTTATGAGCTCACGCTGCTCCCAGGTGTCTATAAACGCGGAGTGACGATAGGGATCGTCATCGGCTGGGGCAACCTAAACGGAATCGTCTCATCCAACATTTACCGTGGCAAGGATAAACCCAACTACTACCCGGGTCATGGCGTCGTGCTGGCATACCTCGTGCTGTTCCTTTTCGGAGGTTCTTTGGTGCAACATATCATGCTGAAGATCGAAAACCGGAAGCGTATCCGTGGAGAGCGAGACCACTGGGTTGAGGGCTTAGATAGAAGCCAGGTTGACCTATTAGGCGACAAGAGGCCGGACTTTTTGTACACCGTGTAGGTTGTTTACAAGGTGGAATGTATGTAGTATTGTCGCGCGCGGTTTGGTGCCATTTTTCCTAGCTATACATATCAACGCTGCAGACCAGCTCATTCACTGGTAGATCTATGTTTGGTAGATTCTTGAGGAAGATTAAGTCGAAGACTCCATACCCTCTCTTTGGCTCAGTACAGTAGGCCCAGGCGCTCATGGAGCCCAGATCGAGGACTCTTGCGGGTTGTTCCCGTCTGACAATCGGAACCCTACCAACGGTTTGGTAAAGCAACATGTCTATCGTAGAAAGGATTTGTGGTATCAATCCTTGTGTACGGCCCAAGAAGGGCCACTGTCATGTGCAAGGATATAGGCATTATATATATCTCAAAGCGCCTCAAGCCTCTCTCTCGTAAAGATTGACAATATCCTGGTTCTTCTTTGGGCCCTTAACAATATGTCGACTGGACCAGCTCACCACTTCACCAGTCGGACGAATTCGAAAGGCATACGCCGTGTAATACATGTCTCTGACACAGAGATGGTCTCCATAGGCAATGAGGACGGTTGTATCCGTTGTATCACAACCCCTGCCTGCATCCTCGGCGGCTACAGAGGGAGACATGGATAGAGGCAAGGGCGGAGTAACCGGTAAGACATAATCATCTCCATTTTCAATAGGATGTGCATCATCCAGACGCGAATCGCTGCCATTCCTTTCCGGAACATTGTCTTGGTCATCAGATTTGAATTTGAATTTGAATTTATGAAAGAGATAATCCGCTTCATCCTTTTGCTGTCCGACCTTGGCAAACCAAACACTCATCTGACTTCCCTGTTCATCTAGGCGCCAGATATACTTTTTCGTCCAGCGTAGACCGGACATGGGTGAAGACACGGCAGAGTCAGCCGACGCGGGTATTTCGCCTTCTTCCCGATAGACCAGTTCAATTTCACTACCTTGAGATTCACCTAAATCTGTATCCGACTCTCCGTCCCGAAGAGGCGTGAAGGTTGCCGTGCCCCGCAAGACGCCATTGATGTCCATCGGATTGTCACTCTTGAGGGTTCTCGTGAGGATCCACTGGCGAGTGTCGCGGGTCAGAGAGGAGAAGAGAGTGGAAAGAATCTGGCGGGGAGGAAGGGCCTTCGCCATGGTGCTGTGGCTATTTCTGTCAGTTGAACTGGGGAGTTCTTGATTGCGGACTGTGGAGTTGGAACGCAAGGCTTCGAAAGACATGTATTCTGCCACGTATGACCGCCTTGGGCACACACCCACGCCTACGACAACTTCGGACTCTCAGCACCCTTCACCACTACTGTTTGTTGCATTCAGATAATAATAAATACATGTTGATCTATTTCATCTTCTCAACAACTGGCTTTCCCATTAAGTATCTCTGGGAAACAAGCACTCCGCGATACCGCATCTTCCCATCCTCCAGTGTCTTGAAGGCCGCTTGAATGCCGTCCTTTGTCATAGGCCAGCTCATAATGATTGGCCGTAGGCGATGCACGACCACAAATCGAAGCATTTTTCGAATGGCCAGACGTGAGGCTACCGCGCTTCCCTGTACCCTGATGCCATTGGCGTCGAGCGCGAGGACAGGTATTTGAAGCGATTGGCTGCTGATAGTGAGTGGATATACGACGCCTTCGTTGGCGACAAACGAAAGGATCCTACAAACAATCAATGTCAATTCTGGCGGATGCAGTGAGGGGAATTGGTAACTAACTTGGAAAATTCTGGCACTGCGTTCCCGCACCAGAATAGATGCTTAACTTTGGCCATAGACGTCTCAGGAATGCCGTTTTTGAGGACGTGAAATTCCTTTGCACCTAGTCCGATTGCCTCATCTTTCTTCTGTGGGCTGCTGGAGAGCGCTACGACCTCGTATCCCAGCGCGGACGCGAACTGAATGGCCAGATGTCCAAGACCCCCGATGCCTTGAATCGCAACTCGATCTCCCGGCTGCGCATCATAGGACGTCAGAGCCTCCCAGACAGTGGCCCCGCCGCACATCAACGGTGCGGCATACTCAAGTTCAAGCTCATCAGGGAGCTTAATCAACATGCTCACATCAAAGACGGCGTGGGTTGCAAATGAGCCAATTTCAAAATCTGATCCATATTGCTTGCGATGGTCACAGTATTGGTCCTTGCCTGTTTTCATTAGTTTGCCTGATGATGCTGCAGTAGAGACTATTTGGAATATCCGGCCGACTAAGAATATCGACTCGGTCTCGTTCCAACGGTTATTTCTTACCGCTCAAACAGTAGTCACAATGACCGCAGACCTTCTGCACCCATCCAAACCCTACCCTGTCACCAGGCTTCAAGTGGGTCACAGCGGAGCCAATGTCCCTGACAGTACCCGCTCCCTCGTGTCCCAAGACAACTTCCTTCTCCTTGAAAAGCCGGTCTGTCCCACAGAGACCGGCGTGTGAGATATCCAGAAAGACCTCTGTGGGCTTGAGGTCCCGTCTTATAGTACCCGGAACAATTTCTCCGCTCGAAGAGCCTCTAAAGACACTGAACTCAACTATTTGGGGCATCGTGACGGTTGAATCGCAGGTGGGTCGTCTGCACGGGTTAAACAAATGGGGCTGTTTACTCTTGCAGATTTGATACGCCTATTGCAACTATAAAAGCACGCTTGCTTTTTATAGCCAGGTTGAAACTCGGTCCAACCCATTGCAGGTTTACGTGTTATGATTGTCCTCTGACGTTATGCCAGCGGCAGGGCAATTTCCCCACGGCTGAATTCAATTATCGGTCATCAACTACACGTCCGCCAATTATAATTAACATTGTTGGTATCTGTGAAATATTCGCTTAAAATGGCTGCTACTTGGACCACTTATGGCCTCATTTGCTCCCGTTCACGCAGTGGAAGGCACTGCTTTAGCACCTGCTACCACCAACTTGGACTGCAAATGATCAGGATTCGGACAGAAGAAGCACAGAAGAAGAGTGGTGATCACATTTAGACATCCAAAAGCAGTAAACCTGAAAGCTTCCCACGCTGATGTACAGCGCACATCGTCCTGTGCCCAGGCAAATGTCAAGTCATGTTTGTACTCTAAACGAAAGGGGTGGGTCGGAGGAAATATGGTCCGGGAGAGGCCGGCCTGTCGATCAACCCTATTTCAACATGAGTTGTCAAATAGAAGGATACTGAATACTCATAAATAACAGTGCATATATCTTGATATTAAAGTTTGGATGAACGTCGGGGGCTATATCAGGATGGGTATGATAGTATATAAATCATACCGTAGCCAGAGTAAGGTCAGATGGTGTGTGACTGGAAAGAGACAGAATACTCCATATGTATATATTCTGTTCGTAGAAATATAAATGAATGCAGCACACCTCAACCACTTAGTTCCGGAACGACATTTTTGATCATTCGAAATTGCCCATAAAGCAGCTCCCAGAGTACAGCAGGAATAGGAACCTGTGCAAAAGACCGAGGATACCAAGTGTGACAGTTCCGGTGGAGAGGATTGCCGAATACGGAAACCCACTCCGATCATCTAGCATACTACTATACGCTGGAATATTCAGTAAATAGGTACTTTTTGAGATTATCGAATGGCATGTATGTCTATTATTCCTTCATCGGCTTGAACAAAAGTGAAGCCAGTTCCTTGGCAACAGATCCTAGTCCTGGCGGCCGTCGTCTCCGCGAGGGCGACTCCATATCAGCGTTTTTGCTACTGTAGGCATTAACATGGCGCTCATTCCAGCGTCTGGGGCAAAGTGCTCCCTCTGTTGGCCATTGGGGATTACACTGGTTGCGGGGAGCTGGCAGGTAGTTGCGTCGTAGAGTCTGAATGCCTAATGCCAAGGTTACTTTCCATGTTTTCTGTCGTCACATATCGGAAAGCATTCAGCTTATACCATCCACAAGGGATATGTTAGAACAGGAAGTTCCTAGGTGCCCGTTACTGTCTAGGTTAGCTATCTCAGCAGCATCATTGCTTCTGCCCAGATGGTTTGCGTTATCAGGAGCGTCAGTGCGAGAGAATGACTGCTCTCCTGAATCCACTGGGAAGCTCCTGCGGTCATTCCTTGCCGGGGTCTGGTAAAATTCGTAGAATGATCCCTCAAGGCCCTGACGGGAGATCCTCTCGCAACTTCTTCGCATTCCGCCTTCCGCTGGACGGCCTGGGCACTTTCCAGTGACTCGTCGTGGATGAGACACAATCAAGCCCGGCTCGTGTGCATAATGTGCATGGCCGTTGGATGTCACACTGGAATATCTATCAGCTCTACTACCGCCGACGAAGAATTTCGCATGCATACCTACTTTCAGTTTCTGCTTTCGGCGGCGTTGGCACGCCTGGGTATTCATCTAGGCGAGTTGGACTGGAGATCCACATCTTGGCCTTCCGTGTTGATATATAGACTTGCATTGGATGAGTAGAAACCTAGTGAGGCTAGAGTAGGCTGGTAAAGGGGATAGGTGGAATGGCATCCACACCAGATTGGTTTTGGCTATTGGACGGAGGAATGGACAACGCTCTCATCAAGACTCTGCATGTCTGGATGTACCTAGTGGAGAAAATATAACAAGGACGGAGCAGTAAACGTTAAAAGACAAACATCCATTGTAGTAGAAACTTGGTAGATATTCTGATTAGCACGGGCAGACATTACGGGTTGCTTACATAACACGACATCGAACGACCTCGTCTGTGCTGGTCTCTGCATCTTTGCTTCCTCATCCCTCCCTCGCGCTCCTTGCTGCGTGCTACTTGACCCTTCTCCCTTCACACCCTATCTCAGTTTAGAATGCATGTCAATCCCGCCGCTTTTCCCCTCCGCACGGCGGTGTTGGGGTGTCGAGTCCCCTTAACTCCATTCGCATACACTACCAGCTCGACCTCGTTCTATCAACAAGTCCAGACACCGCAACAGACCCGACAAGCGTCAATACAGATCACCAAGGCCTCTTCCATATCTTCCTTTCCTGTTATTCGATCCACTACAAGCTTGAAGGCACGCCGTCCTCAGGGGACCACAACAGTTGCCCTTTCCCCTATCGTCCGGAACCCTAGCTACCTCCGCACGAACTCGACCGCATCTTCTTCATCTGCTGCTGATGAGTCCCGGAAACTGGACTGGAACTCGTTCTTCAAACTCCGTGCCTCCCGTCGACGATACAGCCTTGCTTCTTCGATCATAACGTCGTTCTTCTCAACCACGTTCGGCGCACAGATTCTCTCGACACAAGATCTGGAATCTCTCGGCGCGCAGGTCATGGGATTGGACCCGTTTATCGTCCTCGGTTTGGCTGTAGCTGCTTGTGGTGCGGCAGGTTGGCTGGCTGGTCCTTTCTTCGGAAATGCTGTCTGGGGAATGATCTATAGGCGGTATACACCCGCTGTTGCCGTGGTGCGTAGGGTCTTTGTTTTTTGTCCGTTTACGAATCGGTTGCTAACATGGCTATTTCAAATTACAGAAAGAAAAGGAATTCTACGATAGAATAAAGCGATTCCGCGTGGATCCTTCTTCCAACTCCATGGCGAACCCGGTTCCCGATTACTACGGCGAGAAGATTGGTAGTGTCCAGGGATACAGACAATGGCTGAAGGATCAGAGGGCGTACAACCGGAAGCGACGCAACTTTATTGCTTAAAATGGGCCATCTGTATCCGGTTATGGTTTTGAAAATCTTGTGGAACTTATCAGGGTATTGCTTTTCTGGGGGCCTTTTTTTCCTTTCCTGTTTCCCTTTCCTTTTATATGCTTCTTCTGGATTAAAGAGCAGCGTTACCTGTGTTATAAGGGCAGGAAGATTGCCGAGATTTGCCTTCATTTCTTTTTCTTTTCCCTTGTACGATTAAGTATATAGTTTAGCATTCCATGATGTGACCATAGTCAACAGCAGTAGCTGGATTGATCCAATCGAATCTTGTTGACATCCCATACTCTTTTAATTTCCATTCTACGAATACAGATAAAGTGTACAGAGCAGAAACCAAACAGAAGACAGATAAAATACAGCGTATGTCCAAAAATGCAACAATGGTACCGAAAAAGTGAGCAAAATAAGGAAAAAAGACCGAGCCCGTCACCTATTTGGTTGAAAGTCATGACATGGTGAGAAAAGGAGTTATATAACGAGCAACCAGTTTCATAGGAAGGGAAACGGGACCAAGAGAGTATTTAGGATGATACTTGGGAAATAGGAAACCAGCAACGTCATTAATATCAATAATCGACTGTGTGGACGAAATTGACGGATAGACGAACGTGTCTAGGCAATCACCCGTACCCGTCTGCCCAGCTTCTCAAGCTCTCCGATGACACCACCACCAGCAAGAGTCCACTTTTCACCAACCCACTCGTCGTTGATGTTCTCACGGAGAAGGCCACTAAGCGCAAAGTATTCCATATATCCTTTTGCTTCCTCGCGGGTGACACCGCCCAGGGTCTGAAGCTCAAGCGGGCCTTCCTTGGCCGATTTAGGCTTCTTGGAGGCAAAGACATCGAGAACGCGCGTGTCAGCGCGGGCATATGGGTCGGCCTGCGGGAAATCCGCAGAAGAAGGAGCTATACCGGCTTGCCGGGCAGCGATCTGCTTCAATGCGACATCAAAGCTATAGATGGACGGGCTGTTCGAGGCGGAAGTAGCGTAGAGGAGTAGACCACCATTGGGGAGCGTAGGCCTCTCAACGCCTGACTTTAACAAAGACAAAAAATGCCTAACGAAGACGAGGTCATGGGCGTGAATAGGTTCAAATTCGGCACTGCGGTACTCGGAGTTTCTCATCCAATGTGCTAGGCCATCCACGGTGACCAGCATAGGAGGACGAGGTTTGAAGTTCTTGTCCAAGCCAGGAGCGGGTGCGGTAGCTGTCAGCTCAGCCCACAAGGCCTGGAAGACGGACCAGGCGGCAGCGTGATCCCGAATACCGATATTTGCAAGATCCTCCAGGGTCATGTTAGGCTTGACGAGCGACTTCAGGACCGGATGCTGCTGGGAAATTCGGAGACCTGCTAGAACCTCCTTGTTGGCAGCAACCGTACGAGAGAGTAAAGCCGCCGTTGCGTCACCCTGAACATAGAGAGTTGGGTTGGTATCTTCCAATGGGGAGTAATTGGTATGTGCGATGACCAAGTCCTGAGCTGGAAAACAGTTAGAAAAAAAAGTCGCAAAAATTATATGTTCAATCAGTTATAATGGTCTCACCTTCGGGGACACTAATAACAACCCATTTCTTAACGAAAGCCATAGCCATCGCCTGGAGTAAATGCACGCTTTTCCCTGAACCCCTCAAACCCGTAATGACCCTTTTGACTACTTTCCCCTTGTCCTCTCCATCACCCCCGATGGTATCGAATAACCGACCCATCTCCAACGTCTCACTTCTCATCACCGTCCCTGGCCGACGGAATATCGACCAGCCCTGTTTAGGCTTGAAGGCCTGGACGGCCCTCAATTGATCCAACATCGGCATAGGAAGTCCGACAACAGAACCATGCAGGCTTTCATCAACCATCGTCTGTGAGGACAGGTCCAGCATGCCGGGCACTTCGAGGGCATTAGGATTGCTGAGGACAATACGTTTCCGGAGCGCACTTCGCTCACCCACGGGCGGCGGGCGAGGACGCTCTACACGGTTCTTCTTCTTCATTCGCGCTGATTTGGCTTGGCGATACTTGGGGGGTCCGTCGATACCGCTTTTCTTCTTTGGTGGCAGCGCGTAGAGCACCGACGACGTGTGGAATGCTGCAATGGCCCTCGGCGTTGTCGACGGCGGAGACACGAGAGTGCGAGTCATTGTCGGACGAAGCTGCGAGAGGCAGCTCCAGCAGAAAGATGAAACCATTGTGACGTACGGCGCACTGGCACGGGGCCAGCAATTGAAACGCAGTCAACGGAATGGCTCTGTTGGCAGAAGATGTCGAACCCGCAGGCGTTGCCGGGATGGAGAAGAACAGGCCTTGTGCGGAAAGATTCTCTGCTTCCTATTCGGGAAAGGCGGTCAGCAGCAACGGAATTTTTTTTCTAAACAATTTCATTTTTCAACTTTTTTCTCTGCATTTCCAGCGTCGGCTTCACACCTCTGCTGTTCTCCATTTGGTCTCTGTCGCAGATCCAGTTGAGATTTGCCAATAACAATGACAGCAGTCGAAGTACAGAATTCTGCGTTGGACGCAGATACGGTCTCGCAATCAAAATCCAAGCCTGAAAGATTGTAAGTATGCCCCATTCATTATCTATATTCCCATGTTACTCTGTACTTCACAAGCCTTTCCCTAGTCATTTTGTCTTTTTAACATAGCAAATTCGCACAATAACTAACATATTCCTCAGGCCAATAACGGTCTCCAAGCCAACTCCCTACACCTTCGACCTGGGCTACCTCCTCGTCAACGACCCAAATCCCCTAACCAGCTCACCATCAGAACCACTGAACGCCTTCCTGAAAGCCACAGCCCGAGACGGCGCACAGTGTCTCCTAAACCAGCTCCTCACAACATGCCCCATCTCCTCGACGCAGCAGGGCGTCCTCCTCTCCCTTCCGCCGCCATCTACCCCCCTCCCCCGACACAAGCCACTGCCAACACCCAAACCACCGACGAAATGGGAGCTGTTCGCCCGGAAGAAGGGTATCGGTAAATATAACACGAAACCTGGCGCTGCATTAGCGGATAAAGAACGTCGGAAGAAGCTCGTGTACGATGAGGAAAAGGGAGAGTGGGTTCCCAGATGGGGTTACAAGGGGAAGAATAAGTCTGATCAGGATGAATGGTTAGTGGAGGTTAATGAGAAGGACTGGAAGAAGGAGGAGGATGCTGCCGTCAATGGTAGTTCGATTCGAGGCATGTCCAGAGCAGAGCGCAAGGAAAGGATAAAGAGGAATGAGAGGAAGATGAGGGCTAATGAACGGAGGGTTAGGAAGATGGGGGCTTAATTTTGATTCTGAGAAAACATTGATATCTGCGTTCGGGACGGGATCTACATGCATGTGGAACCTCTTGTTCCTTTTGCTTTTCTTTGGTTATTTCTGTGGACAATGTTATCGGTCCGATTTCAAAGGCGTTGGGTTGGGAGGTCATGTTCATCAATGGCAAAAGCTTTGTATCAGTCATGTCGTCGGCGCTCATCGTGATAAAGGCCAATCTTCAAATTTTTGCGCACTTTCTCCCTTGTCCTTGCTCAACAGACTACATTCCCAGATCTAGAACTAAGGTTGCTGGATGCGAATTACGCTGCTCACTTTCATCTTAGGTTATGTACGTACAGTACATATAGGTATAGTAGGTGATTATGTACTCTATCCCAGTCGAGCACCTCACTGAAACGCCAAACAAAAATACAATAGCAAGGGAAAAATAGGAACTCGGTAGAAACCCGCGAAACGTATAGAAAGGGAAAGAAAACAGGAAAAGAAGCAACAAAACGGTAAGTATACATTGGGTGTGCGCACAACCATCTTGAAAGCAAGAAACAAAAGCTGGAATGGTATGAAAAAGACGAACGGAACTAAAAAAAAAAAAAAAAAGAAAAGAGAGCCGCATTTTTAAGCGCAAAATAAAACTCAACCGATTCCGGACGCCAACTACATGCAATCAAGTGACATGGAAAGACAAAGAGGCTGGTCTGCAGCTCTCTAAACAAAACACAGGTTGAACGAAGATCATTTGAAAGGACTCGAACATAAAAATGCAATTATTGTCAGCCTAGTGACTGACGAATTTGCAATGATATGCGAACACGCCAGCTGAGGTAACAACTGTTAATTAATTGCATCTGGTTCGCGGGAAAAGAAGATTAAGGGGTACAAGTAGTAACTGTCAAATAAAACGTCCAGCGTTAATGGAGAGATAATTGACTTACGTCATTAACTTCCAAGAAGAAAGATATGATCTGCGGTACATCCTCATGCTGCCAATCGCGGTTGGATGTAAAGTTGCTGAACACTCCTAGATGATGAGGTTCTATATCTGGATGGGGGACAGTGGGGGCCCTAGTTCCGGAAGCTGGGAAACTGTTCGGTTGTGGACGGATTCGAGCCTCGGGGGCCGCTGTTTCCGGGTCTTCGGCGGAGGGCCGCAGGGCTCCTCTTCGGCAGTCTGGCTACTTGCAGAAGACACGGCTCTCTCTTCGCCAACTGCGGACTCCGGGGGGATTCTGGAGACAAGTTCTTTCGCCTTTGCCTCTTTTTCGAGTAACTCGTACTCTTCTCTGAGGTATTCCTTTTCAGTCCAGCAGCCCTGCCAACAGTTCTTCCAGTCGCAGACGAGGAACTGGAAGCAAAACGCATCGATTTTCATGCACGGCTGAAAGCAAATGCAAAGGTTGCGATAGTCCATCTTATTCTGATCGACATAGGAGTGGAGAAGATTTAGATGGCATGTGATGGCAAAGAGGAGGTAGTAATTGTAAGGCGGCAACTTGGATAGCTCATCCTTCAGCAACTGAGGGGCGGTGGTTGCTCCCTCGCACTTCTCAGCGATCATGGCTTGAGTGGACTTCGGGAGGAGTTCATCGGGTAATTCACGAAGCCAAGCCTTGAACATAGATCCGATAGTGTTGATATCATACAGATCAGGTTCTTCGAAGAGATCGACATCATACTCTATGGAGTACATTAGGACAAAGAGAAAACATGCCATAATCCGACGTGCTGGCACTCACCTGTATCAAATCGTCGCTGCCAATGTTTCACTTCCTTCCCACTACCAGGCACTCGATAAAGGCCCTCTTCTTCGCAACCCTTGAAATTGAGGTAACTTGACAAGACCGTCAGCACCCCAGCACATCCTTTTCGCACAAGGCAATCGTCTAACTTACTCTATGCAACGATATGGCAAAGCGGGCATCCAGAACTCTGTCTTATCCCTGGAGCTCTCCAGCTTTTTAGATATCCGGGTTCGACGTGTTTGTTCGATAAGAGGCAGGTTGATCACGGAGCACACATAGTTGTCATCGTTGACCAGTTCCCGTTCATTTGTGCTGCCACTGCGTGTGATTTTCCCGAAAATTCCTTTCCCGGCCTTACCAATACGATCGGCTGCTCCGCTCGACGAGTGCTTTATGCCGCTGAACAATGCAGCTGAAGCTTCTGATACATGGCTTAGAGAAGATGATGTGTTCATCGATGCTGCATAGTTCTTCTCTCTGCGGCTGGGCTCGATATGGCGGTTGATAATATGATTGCGATTAATGGCATCACGGTGCAATGGGGCGCTCTTCGGGGGATCTTGTGTGACGAGCTCGGTGGTTTCCTCTAATTTGAGGAAGCTGGTTGACGGTCGCCGAGCGGCTAACCTGTTGGCAGCGGAATCGTCTAACCTTATGGACCGGGAACGGGAGAGGAAGTTGGCGAAGCGAGGTTTGCTCTTCTTGGCAGTAAGGCCCAATTCACCGTCTCCGCCGGACTTCTTGTGACCTATATGGCGTGAGTTCTTGTCGTTGAAAGTCGGAGCATCTGAAATGATGTGGTCAGCATTAACTATAAGCGTAGGTGCCATATTAGTGGCTCACTCCTTTCTTGCTGCTCCGCACTTTGAACAGTACTAAGAAGATCCGGTGAAGAGCCGTACTGTTTCGATGAAATCTGAGTCCTGCGATCCCTCGAACTCCCGCGGCTTTTCGATTTCTCTGCCAGATGCCCCGGGCTGTTTGAACCCTGTGACTTATGGGAAGATTTGGGAGCTTTCAGGGTTGCAAAGAAAGACTTCGAGACGTCTCGATTATGTTTCGGGGAATCCTTCGGCGAAGGTGGATATTGGGGAATCGCAGTGAGGCTTGGGTTAAAGTTCGTCGCTGGGGGAGAGCTTGCGAAAGTTGAACCATCGGAATTGTTGCTTGAATCTTGAGTGACTGGGCGGATTGTCGTGTCCCTATCATACGGTGGAGGTGAGGACTTGGGCGAACTGGGAGTCAACGGCCCCTGATCATCAGCGCTTCGCACGCTCGGTGCCAATGGAGATAATTTTTTTGAATTTTTCCCCATGGTGTAAGAGCTGAGATCCAGGTTCGAAATGGTGGAGTGCCTATAAGACATCTTCGATATGGTACCCATGGGATAGGTCCAACCGCGAAACCGAGAAAAGTGATATTTGGATTCTCAAAAAGAATAAAATATCAAGCAAACTCGCTTGCGACCGAACGTGTATGCCCAGGCACCAGTCGGCGTCGGGTCTCCTTGCTTCCGGTTTCTAAGGAAGGATTGGTAGGAAACCAGCCTTGCCAATCCTCCAAAAGATACAGGTGCGATAACTTTTCTCAGGACAGGTTGTGGTACTGTCTCAGGAAGGGATAATGATCGACCGGAGAAGCATCTGCTGAAAGTAATCAAGGAATGGTAAGCGATGTGCCTGTGACGTTATGCTGATAGTAACAAAGGAGAAGGCAGAAGGGCAAGTGATGTCCAACGGTACGGTATTCACCCATTCACTTAACAGTCACAATAGCCTCCTTTGCTGCAAGACACAGAAAACAATAGGGAGGACTGTAATCTAATCGAGTATGTACAAGAGGCAAGAAAGCGAGACAACTCACCAGATCGTTGTAATTCACGCCAGTGGTGTTTTGTTTCTATTATTATTGGCCGATACGATGCTATCCAGTAGGGTCGCTTTGGGATTGTAGTCCTCGGTCGTCGTAAGGACTTTGGGATCGAGTCACTCGTCGCTGACACGGCCCTTCTGACGTCCTTCACAAAACGGATACCGGAGAGCGACCCTGGGGAAGGAGGACAGGGAGCAACGGGGACGGCGTGTGGAGATGGAGTGTGTCTGACTCTGGCGACTAAGAGGAGAAGAGAGGAAGATGAAGGAAAGACGAAGACGGGAAGGAAAGGGAAAAAAAACCAACAGGACGTAGATAGCGGTAAACGCAAGAGGAACAGCGATGCTCAGAATAAAAATAGATAGTCAATAGCACTGGTTTAGCGGGAGTGGAGGCGTCCGCAAAGTTGCTGGAGTTGTGCTTCCCCGGGAGAACAAGAGACACGGCACGGTCTATTATTACTCTGAACAGAAGGAAAGAGGAAAAGGCAAAAAAAAAAAAAAAAAAAAAGCAAGCTTCGAAGGTTAAAGTGTTCAGACTTGACTGCAGCAACCAGGCATTATCAATGTCAAACGCTCCACACTCTCGTACAGACTCATGCAGATGTTAGAGTTGGCTAGCTGGTTAGAGAGTCAGGGGCATGTAGCGGACGGTGGCGACGATCCCTGATAGATATACGCTTCCGTCCGACCCTGCACCGTGAACCCCTGACATCGCTATCGGTCATAAATCTTCATAAGATGGCCGTCCTCTTGCTTTTACAATTATTATTACTGCATCCTATCTGCTAGACGCTTCTTCGAACGGTGCTCCGTCAGGCGGATGTCCAATCGAACTGCTGGACAGTGGAAAAGACAGACCCGCTGGATTCAGGTACATGGATGGTGCACGGACAAGGTCCCCGGTCCAATATGAAGATGTATTCTCGTTGCAACGCTGCTCTGCTCTTCTCCCGGCTCGCGGTTCTGCAGCTGAACGGGATATCGACTTCAGTCCGTATTATGCTTTCTACTCCTATCTCCTGCTAATAATAATGGCAACGTCCCGTCAGCATAGTAGTATTATTATTATTCCTGGATATCCGTACCAAATCATCTGCCAGACACACGCCACCCCAGACAACTCCGGCGCTTATGTCCAATACATCCAATTCCCTTTATACACACTGGTGACTGCACATCATCGCCAGCATGAAGACCTTCCTAAGCCACGTTCCACGGTCCCGGTGCCGGTCAGTCGATATCGTCAAGACCCTCCCAGTTGTATGTAATTATCATATCGGTTGGTGGATGTCTGAGTCGTTCCATGGATCGGTTAGGGTCATATCTTCCGAACGACCGCATACGTTTCACGGATTCCTCCGACCTATCGAATGGCGATCAGGCCCCGTTATAATGCCCATGCAGCAAAACTCAAAATGGCGCATAGAACCCTCGATTGTACTATGCTCGTGCTAGTTAGCATGATCTAAGCGTGGCCTACCCCGCTAGATCTTCAAACATACTACTGTATAGAGTGGACGGACTGAGGCCGTCAAGCATGCGAAGCCTCCTAGAAGAGTCTCCGCTTTGCTGATCACTGCCACGTAAGATGCGAGTCGATGCCGCATGATGTACGTCAGTGTCAGTCGCGTACACTGGCTTTGGTACGTACGTCAGTCTTCCAGAAGTTGGGCATTGCGCTTGATTTCAGGGGTCCTTTGGATTTCTGCAGTAATAATCAATCCTTATTATGATACTGTCGACCGCAGCTGCAATGCAACGGCACGGCTAGTCCTCATTTTCAATCGGGCATCGGAGGCTCCGACGCCCTGCCGATCCGTGTGTTAATCACGTGACTGATGGGTTGGCGGAAAAAGAATTTCATCCAAAGCTGCCGAACCCTGCGCGTCCGTATTCCTGCTACTATCTCACTCATCTCACTCTCGCATCATGTTCTATCCCGCGCCTTGCGTCGAGTAAAAATAATACCCTCACTACTAGCTGCCACCTGGATCTGCGGCCCTCCTTAATAGCGGGACAACTCCTATCCGTCTTCCTGTGCCTTGGTTCTAGGCCCCAGTTAGAATGTCCCTGGTATCGGGCCCCGGCAAAGGCGCCGGTTCTTCCTCTATCCACGAGGTCTACGTACAGAAACATGTCGACTATATCAAGAATCTTGACACTGTGCGTGGTTCTGATTGCCATGTTTTCTTCTCTCAATGATGGAGGAGACGGTTGACGGTGATGCCAGAGGAGGGACGAGCTGGAATACTGGCTTACCGAGCACCTACGAATCAATGGCGTATACTGGGGATTAACTGCTCTCCATCTTCTGGGTCACCCGGAAGCATTGCCTCGTAAAGAGACTATCGACTTCGTCCTTTCGTGCCAGCAGGATAATGGGGGTTTCGGTGCTGCTCCTGGCCATGATTCCCATCTGCTGTGCACAGTCTACGCGGTTCAAATCCTAGTTACCCTGGATGCTGTAGACGAGCTAGAATCCCGAGGTCGAGGAGGCAAGCAGAAAGTCGCGTCCTGTACGATACGCCCTTTGGATTCCCCCTCCCCCCTACATACTATTGCTAAACTGTCACAGACATTGCCCGCCTGCAGGATAAGGAAACAGGGTGTTTTATGGGCGATGAGTGGGGAGAGACGGATACCCGATTTCTCTACGGTGCCTTCAATGCTCTATCATTGTTGGGCTCCCTTGACATAGTGGACGTCCCCAAGGCTGTTTCTTATATCCAGCAGTGTGAAAACCTGGATGGAGGTTACGGAATCCACCCCGGAGCGGAATCCCATGCGGGTCAGATTTTCACTTGTGTAGGGGCCCTCTCCATTGCCGGTCGGCTGGACCTTGTCAATAAGGACCGCCTAGGCGCCTGGCTCAGTGAGAGACAGTTGGACAACGGCGGCCTTAACGGACGCCCTGAGAAGTTGGAGGACGTGTGTTATAGTTGGTGGGTGGGGACTAGCTTAGCGATGATTGATCGACTTCATTGGATTGACGGCGACAAACTGGCCTTATTTATCTTGCGTTGCCAGGTTGGTTCAGACTTCTCGAACGGCTAGTTGTTTTCAGCTCTAATGTGCATTAGGACCCGGAATCTGGAGGCTTTGCAGATCGACCTGGTGACATGGTCGATGTCTTCCATACGGTATTCGGCCTTGCAGGCTTGAGCCTGTTGAAATTCGATGGCATCAAGGAAGTAGATCCTATCTAGTAAGCCCGGCCTTCCTCATTTATCAATTTTCTTCCCCAATATTCAGATACTGACTAGGGTCTTAGTTGTATGCCAAAAGAAATAACAACAAAATGTTTGGCAAGGTAATAGTGACAGCTTTTGAACAGACATTCTGTTGAAGTTCTCTTTGGAAGTCGTAGTGGTTGTCACCTCCTGCAATCTAATAGCCCATTTCCCTTGGCTTTATGGATCTGGGATACAAGGCAGGAGAAGAGTATTCCTCTGTGTCTTTCTATCCGCTTCATACCACACCTACCTGTGGCCCGCCAACATAAGGCCAGCTAAGTTGCAGAGGGACATTCTCTAGTAACAAAGTAGATCTGTGAATGAAAAGATGTGTTTTACATTGTTTACAGCTGTGTCAGGACTCCTCCAATAGTGACGCATATACAGATGGCCCCCCCCCCCTTGTCTGGCGGGCTCCTTCTCAAAACGCACCACACCTATTTCCCAACTAGGCAAATGTGACTTCTCTCTTTGTCATGAGCATTCATTCCCATTTCCCTCTAGGCGACTCCCCTCCCCTTCTCTTCCATCTCTTGTTCTTCAACCCCCGCCCCCCCCGGCAGCTTCTCTTTACTCTTTTGTGTCAGCCAAGGAACCATCTTTCTGTCTTGGTTCTCTTCTCGTTTTTTTGTGCTTCCATTTTGCCGTTGTCTCTTTCTTATACAAGCAGCAATTTGCATATCTTACTTGTCGCTTCCTTTAGTTTTGGTTTTATCTCCCACTCTCTGTTCAATCGGTCTTGTCCATCTACAATGGACGCAGCTGCACTTCTGTGTAACATCTGCCCCAAGCGACCCAGATTCAGTGATGTATCCCATCTTTTAACCCATGTCTCATCCAAGGCCCATTTGTCCCATTACTTCAAGCTCCAGGTCCGCAGCCATCAGGAACCCCAGGCTGGTCAACTTCTCGAAGAATATGACAGATGGTACAAGGTTAACAATCTGGCCAAATTGCTCTCTGATCGAATGGCATCCAAGGAAACTCGCCATAAAAGACGTCAGGTGAGAGCTGTTGCCCAAGGTGCATCGTTTGCTGCCCCCAAGGAAAATGCCGAACCTAGAGCGACACCGAGGGCATGCACCTCGACACGCAAGTCTTTCTCCGACTTCCTCGATCCTCATCTTTCGGACTTCAAGATCGACACGATGGCAAGGGATGCAGACCCTCCATCCTTCTCAACGGACTACATAATCCCAACTAGAAAGGACGAAAAGAAAATTCACCTTCGACTCAATGCCACATCGGCACTAGGGAGGTCTCCGGAGATGCCTGCACCTGGTCAGTTGAAAAGGGATTACGACTCGGATTCGGAAGACGAAATCGGCTCAATCCTGCGTGCTACGCCCCATTGGTCTGGCAGGCATGGATCAGAAGCCAAGGATGAAATAGATCCCCGGCTATTACAAAGGGGGTTTGGTTCTGATCCATTTATCGATGAGGGTGGCAATCTCGACAGCACCCCTACTATGCTGGGCGCCGATAGGGAAAGGGCAGATGAAATAGCGAGGTTGAAAGGAGTTCTGTGGCCTGGAATGGATATATTCGACTCTGCCACGGAACAGATGAGGCGCAAACGGAACCAGAAGAAGGATGAGAGTGTCTTAAAAATGATGGAAAAGACCTCCTTAGGTGTGGAGCCCACGGAACTTGTCTTCTCTCCCTCGGGGATCTTACGAAAGCAGCGGGTGATCAATGGTGATGTCGAGGACAGCAGTCCTTTGAAGGGGGAAACGCCGATCCCAAAACGGCGTGCAGTTCGTCCCAAACGTTTGCTTTTCACGGAACGCGACCCGAATATCGTCCCTCAGCGTGGCCAAGATGTAAAGAGGATAAAAAGAGTCACCGGTGTCGGTCCCAGCAGGCATTCTGTGCGGGATGCCGCCAACCAAATTCCCGTTTCTCGTGGTGGTGTTAGTGGCAATCAGCCTCTTAGAAATGGCGATGACGAGTTTGACTTGTCTCTCAGAGGATTTGGTGAACGGACTCGCGGCGGATTTGCTGTTTTCAACGACAAGAATCAAGGCAAGTCGAGCTCTAAGGACCAGCGCCATGGAGACGGACCATATTTGGCCTCATCAATGCCTCGACAAGAGACTCTGGGTACCGGCCCTTTTCAGCCTCCTGCTTCCAGTAACTATGCTGCAGGCTTCATCGGGAGAGCTCCTTGTCATCCAATGGGCAAAGAGAACCTCGAGCCGATCCTGAACATCCAAGGCAGAATTGACACCATCGACAACTGGCGCTCACCATTTATAAAGCGCAATAATTATATCGGCGACACAGGTTACCCACCACATTACTTCTTCAGTGATGCCCCACGCCCCGCGTTCGGCCCTCTTGATAGCCATGACCTCTCTGGGTATTCATGGAATCCCTTGGCCATTTCCCTGCCACGGCTACCCGCCCAGGAGAAAGAAAATCATAATATATACAAAGACATCAGCCCAACCTTTGACTGTCAACCTGCAACGCGTGCCGGCTCTCCTGACGGGACAATATCTGACACGGAACAGGACGACTTTGAGCGTCTCTATCTGGACGGAAGTTCATATTAGACGCTGCTTGTGATGGTTTGATTGTCCGCCCTGAACAGCGGTCTCTTTCGGGTTTGTCCTTTGATGCCTCAGACAGCTTGAACTTAACAACATTTTTTGCCGTCAATTGTGGCTTAAAAAGCATTAGACACAATAGCATCGCTGTTGTTTAATTCTTACTATAAATCGACCTCAAGCTTCCGCTTGTATGTCAGCTACTATATTACCACTCATTATGCATACCGCATGAATACCGGTCATGTTTCGCTGGGAGAATTGGGAGAACCATTCAACTCATAGAATTCATGTTTACTTTACCATAATCATTATAACAATGCAATTATGCAGCGACTGGTTTGGTAATATATTGGTATGGAGTAATAGTTAATACCCGTGCCAAGCGCACCTACACGTCTTTCCCCGTGTAGGTGCGCCGCATCCCAACACGACTTTCATCCCAACACGAATAATTCAGGCACAATCAACTTCGAATTCAAATTACAACTCAACGCCAGTAGTATCAACTAAATAAAGCAGATCAGCATTTTCCGGAGCATTTAAATCAGGTATCTCCCCAAATTCAGCATGAATAGAGGGGTTTTGTGCAACAATTCGCTGCCTCTCCTTCTCTGCCTTCTTTTTATCTTGCTCAACCCGGCGTAGGTTTTTTTGAATAGCCTCAATCTTAGCTAGTTCTATTCGCCGATTACCATCATTCACTGATAGAGTACCTTTAGTCTGTAATCTCTTTCTGCTCTTAGGGGCTGTACGGCGTTGGTTAGCCCGTAATAGTTGTTCAACATCAACTGCCCGTTGAGCATTTAGCTCTGCCTGTATAAGACTACCCTTAAAAATGCGATTTAACCGCCGTTGAAGACTGTCAACACCTTTTAGCTCATTTTCAGCTATATTTATAGTTTCTTTTGCTTTCTGGATAGATCTCCGGAGCTTGGTGACAGTGGTTGGTGGTGAGACTGATGAAGATAGTTGAGTATCAGGAGGTGGTGATGGAGTTCCATTCCAAATCTCCATATCTGGAGTAGGAAGCTGTTCTTCACTCAATTTATCAATGACAATATCTGGTTTGATTGGCCAAATTCCACATCTGGAAAATCCGGATCGTATAGTACGCGAGGTAAATGTTTGTATACGTATATCATGGAGTTGAAAAAGGAATTCCGGTTTATCAACATCCTCAGTTCCCAATCGAGCAATTGAATTGATTGCCTTCCCATGATAATGTTTATATTGCTGAAATGGGATACTATCAAGAGATTGAAGCCGATGAGTGCTGTGGGGAGGATAGCATAATAATATAATGCCACTTTTAACACAGAATTCAATGAATTGTAGAGTCAAATGAGATCCATGATTATCCATAAGAAGAAGTCGTTTCTGGCGTCCACCAGCACAACGATCCCAGGTTGAATTGTTGAAATGAATTAACCAGGATAGAGCTAGCTCATCAGATATAAAGCCATTATCTGACACTCCAATCAGATAGTCTTTAGGAAGACCTTGCTTGTACCAGTCCTCCGTAAGACATTTGCCTGGCATAATAACAAAAGGTGGTGCTACCCAACCATCAGCAGCGATTGCTTCAAGTATGGTAATTGATACCCGTGAAGACTTGCTAGGCTGTCTCTTTGAGCAGTTTGGATAGGCTGAGACAACATTCTCCTTCTTCCCTTGGCCAATTTGAAAGCCAGTTTCATCTGCATTGTAGATGTTCTTTGGTTGAATCTTATTGACCTTTATGGTTGATTCCAGCTTTGAATAGAAGTCCTGAACAACTCTAGTATCTTCTGCATGTATCCAATTTGGCTCTTCAGGGGTCTGTTTGACCCATTTATACTCAGTAGGGAGACGTTTGATAAATCGATATGCCCAGGTCTTCCCAAGTTCAGGTGGAGGATTAATGCCTGGGTTGTGTCGTTGTAGTATAGAATTTGCACAACCATATATCATCTCTGCTGTTGGGGGCGTTCCAATATCATCCAGATGCTTTATCCAGCCCTTCACTGCCTCTTCCTGCTCATCTAAAAGCCGTTTCCTTGTAGGTGGTCGAGTTGATCGTGATTTTCCTCCATGGATTCGGCGAAGGAGTCGCTGGTAAGAAACTTCGTACTCAGCAGCCAATTTGGGAATAGATTTGGATTTTGGGTTTGATTTGAAGGCTTCACATGCTGCTAATATTCGTTTTTCTTCTTCCTTATATTTATCTGCCATTTTGGTGGTGTTGTGGTGGATTTAGTGGAGAGGTAAGAATTTTTCGTGTTGGGATGAAAGTCGTGTTGGGATGCGGCGCACCTACACGGGGAAAGACGTGTAGGTGCGCTTGGCACGGGTAATAGTTAGCTTGCCGGAGGTCTGGATTAGGTCAGCCACTTTAAGCGTTCGCGTCTCTACGCGTCAAGCTTCGATGGCGTTAACATGCCTTCTCCGGAAACGCTTCAAGATATGATTATCTCATTTACTTCAATCACCCTAGAATGATTGGAAACCCTGACCTGAATTCCAAACCGCGGATTTGCTTCAAACTAAGAGGTCCTCGATAGAGCTGGTTTGGCCGGTGCCATTTTCAAGGCGACGCACCCGCATCGATCGAGAAAAATGCCCACTTCCTCGCAAGCATCGTCCTCGTCTTCAACTTTGAAACGAAAGCAGCAGTCTATTTCAAGCTTTTTTGCCAAGAAGACACCAGCTGCGCAGAAGCCATCGTCAGATGGGGCTCAACCTCAGGAGACAGGTCACCGGAACCGAGACACCGTTGAGAAGGAGGCCGCCCGCGTACGAAATGGCCAACAAAGTTCGGACGACGAAGACCAAGACATAGTGGTGCCAGCACCTAAACGGGCAAGAGCCAATGGGCTACCGTCAAGAAAAATATCTGCAGACCCGAGTTCTCCCGTGTCATGCTCATTCCACGTCGAGGAAGCTGCACCGTCAACCAGCAGCCAATGGACGGACCGGTTTCGATTCGTGACCTCATCTGCTCTCGACGGCGATTTCCCCGCCGAGAATTTGCAGGATGGTGAAGAGAAACTACGGCAGCAAAAGGAAAGGGAGAGGTTGCATAAGCGATTCGTGAAGAAACTGGGTGGACCCGACTGTCTTGTCGGGGTTGGAAGCAACGCTCATGGTGCCGGAGAAGCTGGAATCGCCGAGGATGGAGCAGATACAGTGGAAGGGGCTGACGAGGATGAGGGACCTGCGCAGCACCCGCCATTGAAGGGAAGGGGGAAGGCTCTTACGAAGAAAGGCGGGAACAAACTTACACCGATGGAAAGGCAGGTCATCGACATCAAGCGGAAACATATGGACACTATACTCGTTGTGGAGGTTGGGTATAAGTTCCGGTTCTTTGGCGAAGACGCAAGGGTTGCTGCAAAAGAACTGAGTATAGTTTGCATTCCTGGGAAGTTGAGATTTGATGAACGTATGGAAGGCCCCTATTAAAAGCAATTAGCGATGCATGTGCTAATGGCGATTTATTCTCTAGATCCGTCGGAAGCCCATCTCGACCGGTTTGCATCTGCTAGCATCCCAGTACACAGACTGCATGTGCATGTTAAACGGCTTGTCGCTGCTGGGCACAAGGTTGGCGTTGTAAGGCAGGTTGAAACCGCTGCCCTGAAGGCTGCAGGTGATAATCGCAACGCTCCGTTTGTCCGGAGACTCACGAATCTATACACCAAGGCGACTTATATTGACGATGTAGAGGGGCTGGAAATGCCAGCCGCCTCAGGCGATGCTTCTCCTGCAACTGGATATATACTTTGCATAACGGAGACAAATTCCAAAGGCTGGGGAAATGATGAGAAAGTCCATGTGGGGATTGTCGCGGTGCAACCAACAACTGGTGACGTTATATATGATGACTTCGAGGATGGTTTTATGAGAAGTGAGATCGAGACAAGGCTTCTTCACATCGCACCCTGCGAGCTCCTCATCGTTGGCGAACCTTCAACTGCGACAGAAAAGCTTCTCCGACATTTATCTGGTAGCAAGACAAACGTCTTCGGAGACCAGGTCCGTGTAGAGAGGGCCCCCAAACCGAAGACCGCAGCGGCAGAATCTCATAGCCATGTATCGAGCTTCTACGCTGGCAAGATGAATGCCACTGGCACGAAGGACGACGTACAGGCGAGCAACCTGCTCGAGAAAGTGCTCACTCTGCCTGACCAAGTCACTATCTGCCTCTCTGCCATAATTAAACACATGACCGAGTACGGCCTGGAACATGTCTTCGACCTTACGAAATATTTCCAACCTTTTTCCGCGCAGTCACATATGCTTCTTAATGGGAATACATTGGTGAGCTTGGAAATCTACCAAAACCAGACAGACCAAACGGCGAGAGGCAGTTTATTTTGGACGCTGGATCGAACGCAGACGCGTTTTGGACAAAGGCTGCTTCGGCGATGGGTTGGTCGACCTTTGCTAGATAAATCCCGGCTTGAAGAGAGGATCAACGCTGTGGCGGAACTGAACAGTCCAGACAAAGCCAATATGGTTGAGAGAATCAGACGGCTACTAGCGAAAGTGAAGACCGACCTAGAGAAAAGCCTAATTCGAATATACTACGGAAAGGTATTTTTTTTTTTTTCAGAATGGACCCTAAGCAACAGGTCTGTGTTCAAATGTGTATAAGCGTTGCTAACAAGTTCTGTCCAGTGCACTCGACCAGAGCTTCTCACATTTCTACAGACGATGCACATAATATCGTCAGAATTTTCGGATATCAATTCTCCTGCAGATTCTTGCTTTACGTCGCCTGCAGTAAGCGATGCAGTTGCCTCCCTCCCCGTGATTCTGAAGGGGGTCCAGAACTTTCTCGAAAAGATCAACCTGCCCGCAGCTAAAAACGACGACAAGTATTCCTTCTTCCGGGAAGCGGAAGAAACGGAGGAGATTACGGAGGAAAAGCTTGGGATTGCATGCGTCGAACAGGAGCTGCAGGAACATCTCACCGAAGCAGCAGAAGCAATCAGGAAAAGCAAGGTGCAATACACGACGGTTGGGGGAATTGAGTATCTCATCGAAGTGGAGAATAGGTCGGCGTATATGACCCGCGTCCCTGCATCATGGGTAAAAATGAGTGGCACAAAGAGCGTCTCACGATTTCACACACCTCAGGTCATTCAAATGCTGCGGCAGCGTGATCAACATAAAGAAGCCCTAGCAGCGGCATGCGATTCGGCGTATATGGAACTCCTCGCCGAGATTTCGTCTAGCTACCAATCCTTCCGAGATTGCATACAGTCTCTAGCAACGTTGGACTGTCTACTATCGCTCGCAACTATAGCTAGCCAGCCCGGATACGTTAAACCTGAGTATACCCAAGAGACCTGTATACAGGTGGAACAAGGCCGTCACCCCATGGTCGAGCAGATCATCCTGGATACCTATGTACCCAATGATATCGACCTTGAAAGCGACGGAACGCGAGCCCTCCTCGTGACGGGTCCGAACATGGGTGGAAAATCTAGTTACGTGCGCCAAGTAGCCCTAATCGCCATTATGGGACAGATTGGATCTTTTGTCCCCGCAAAATCTGCAAAACTGGGCATGCTAGACGCCGTATTCACGCGCATGGGTGCCTTCGACAACATGCTCGCTGGCGAGTCGACCTTCATGGTCGAGTTATCAGAAACAGCAGACATCCTTAAGCAGGCGACGCCGCGCTCGCTGGTGATCCTTGACGAACTTGGCCGAGGCACGTCTACGCACGATGGCGTCGCCATCGCCCAGGCCGTGTTGGATTACATGCTGCGCTCGGTGAAAAGCCTCACGCTTTTCATCACGCACTACCAGCATCTGGCAAGTATGGCTCGCTCCTTCCCGGATCACGAGCTGCGAAACGTGCATATGCGCTTCACGGAGTCCGGGTCTGGATCAGCCGATGACGAAGAGATCACCTTCCTTTACGAGGTGGGCGAGGGCGTCGCGCACCGCAGCTACGGGTTGAATGTTGCGAGGTTGGCCAATTTACCCACGTCTGTACTGGATGTGGCCAGGCAGAAGAGTGCAGAATTGGAGGAGAAGATCCGTCGACGAAGGCTGGAAGGATTGATCAGGTCCGTTGGGAAGACGATCGAAGATGGCTTTTCTCCGGGGGATGAAGGATTAATTGAGCGACTCGTTAGCAGTGCCGAGCAGTTGTAGGCTGGAAGGGCTAGGCAGTGTTGGACTGTTCATCTCTCCTATCTGTTTGGACATAGGCATACACCATAGATACCATGTAATCTGGGCCTCTGAACTTATCGTACAAGCTTGAGAGAATCCAAGGATGTTGAACTTCTCTTACCCCAGAAATTCCCATAGCGTATCTTCCTTCTCAGGGTGGTCAGGTCGGAGGCTAAGTTCAACGTTAGGCATTTACCTGCAACTTCTAAGAAGAGAGAGAAGACCATTTCGTTTGGAGTCAAATCATGTATTGAATTGATCGAAAGAGGCCACTCCAAGTTCATCAATCCGAGTCCCATTATATTGTATGTATCCCTTTTTTGTCCGTATGCGAAGGTTGTTTATGTCTTTGTTTTCTCTTTGCCCCTCCCTTTCCTTTCGTTCTTCGAGATCATACACGAAAAACAGAAAACACAAAGTCAGGTTTAAAAGAAGAATCAAAAACAATCTATTCGCATATTTCCCGGTTCGCATTTCGCAATCGCGATCAGACCATGCCATGCGATATCATGTCCATGCAGGTTAAAGCAAAAACCAACCACGCTCTCTCTGCCCTTTTAGAAAAGATTTTTCCTTTTTTTTGCTTCCCTTGATGGTTCCCGGATTCAGAATCTATCTCCTCCATCGCAAGCAAATCGTACATGACGTCCAAAGAAAAGAAGAAACACGGAGGAAAAGACGATGGTAAGGAAATTATCGGAGTCTGCGGGCCTCTCTTTCGGATTCGAGCAGGCAGAGGATATCATCGACCTTGACTGTAGCCGCGGAAAAGAGGATCAGTTAGTGTTGTGTTCTCGTCCAAACCCTCTCATTGTTCTTGTCGTTCCCTCTCTTTGATAAATTATTCTCTCCTTTTTCAATTTGGGTCTCGGAATTAAACCATACCTGGTCCCTTGACGTTACGGATGATGCTGCGAGAAGTGTCGTCCATGAATTCGACACGGACCTGGGTGACACCACCACGGGAACCTGTAGGAATCCAAATTGACAGATGTCAGTCACTGTAGATAAAGAGGAAACCCATCCCAGTCTTTTTGCATTTGTCCTTTTGTGGCAGAATTTTTCTTTCGCCCCTTATTTATCTCCCTCCTCCAAAATCGGGCGACAAAACGACGGGTATGCCTGGGCTTTTCAACGCTTTTGAAACGTCAAAGAAAGAACGTACCGGTACGGCCGAGGACACGGGTGACCTTGACGAGCTTAACGGGCTGCTTGCTGGAATCCATCTTTGCGTGGTTGGCGGGGAGAAGCTGTAGGCTCGACTCGACTGGACTGGGCGTGACGGCTTGGAGAAGAAGCGAGAGTTGCGACGCGATGCGATTCGATGCGGATAATTTGGTTGTGTGGGATTTTTGGGTTTTGGCGAGGCTGCCCGATCGGGTAAGGCCTCTAGGGCTTATAGATGCCTGATCCCTCAGGCCTTAAGGTATTAAGGCAGAAAGCATCAGGCAGTAACACATGTAGGATTTACCGTTGATTTCAGAGCAACCACTCCCACCGTCATACCCCCCGCAGTCGCTGTAATCGCCAAGTGACATGGATCTCGTCAATCAGTAAGGCCAATCTGCGTTATATCCTATTCAGAAAACCCTCCTACAACCTCTTCCATACTGACTATCTCCTAGTCTCGAAGGACGGCTTCTCTTCGCCGTTCCCAAGAGTAGGTCGCTTTGTGACTCACGCTGCGTGGTCCGACCCCGCCACCGCGAACAAAGACTGATTTTTTCTCGCTTCTCTACACAGAAGGACGGCTACAACAGGCAACGTTGGATCTCCTGTCCGGCTCTGATATTCAATTCCGCCGTGAAACCCGTCTCGATATCGCCCTGGTTAAGAACCTCCCAATTGCTTTAATCTTCCTTCCGGCCGCAGACATCCCCACCTTCATCGGAGAGGGTCGAGTGGACATTGGCATCACAGGCCGCGATCAGGTCGCAGAGCACGATGTCACGCTCGGAGATAACTCTGGGGTAGAGGAGATCATGGATCTGGGATTCGGCCGTTGCAAGCTGCAGGTGCAGGTCCCGGAGAAAGGCGATATGACGAAGGCGGAACAATTGATCGGTAAAAATGTGGTTACGAGCTTCACCTCTTTAACACAAGACTTCTTCGCCAAATTGGAGGGCCATGGCGATGTCTCCAAGTTGCGCACAAAGGTCAAGTATGTCAGCGGCAGTGTCGAGGCTGCTTGTGCGCTGGGTGTTGCGGATGGTGTTGTCGACTTGGTTGGTACGTGCTTTTTGTCATACTCCAGCCATGGAAATCGCGCCTAATATGACGGAATTCTGCAGAATCCGGTGAAACCATGAAAGCAGCTGGTCTCAAGGCCATCGACACCGTTGTCGAATCCACCGCAGTCCTGGTCAAGTCTAAGAACTCCAACCAACCCCTCGTGGACCTTATCACAGCCCGTATCCGTGGTGTCATAAGTAATGCTATCCCCCTGGCCCTCAGTCATGGTGTAATAAACTAACCACTTCATCTTTACGTTAATCAGCTGCCCAAAAATACGTTCTATGCCAGTACAACATCCCCCGTGGCGTGCTGTCTACAGCATGCAAGATTACGCCTGGGAAGCGTGCCCCTACCGTTACCTCCCTAGATGCTGATGGATGGGTTGCCGTCAGCGCTATGGTAGAGAAGAAGGCGATTGCGACGGTTATGGACGAATTGAGCAAGGTCGGCGCCACGGATATCCTGGTTCTCAACATTGCCAATTCCCGAACGGACTAGTTCAAGCATCACGGGCTGTCATGATTTGGTACTTGTTTGGTTTTGTGCTCCAGGTCGGTTTTTCGAAGGGAAAGCAAAAAATATATATTTATTTGCCTTGTTTTGGTTGTAAATCATAATAGACAAAAATTCTGGGTGGAATGAGGCATGGATCGTTATGAATGATAGAGCATAATGGCAATGTACTTTTATAACAGCTACAATATGTAATGTGGCTACTTTTGCCAGAAAGACAGAATAGAATGGTGGAACTTGATATTCAACAAGCCAGAACCCTACCTAGGACTGCTCATCACGCCCCGACGACATCGTTCGCTACTACGAGTCACATCGAATAGCATCTGTTTAATTCTGTATTATTGCAGGAAGTCCAACGTAGCTATGACTGATTCATAGCCCTGCGAACAGCCGGAACATACTAAAGAGGATCATTGAGTTAGACTAGACCTACACAGCTTAACTTGGGAGAGAACAATAGATAGACCTGGATATTACGGAAAATACTTGGACTTTCTCCAAGTCCCAAACTCCACTCTTCGTCGTTGTTGATGAGATTGTGCGCCCCCTGGGCCGTCTCGCCAATGTATACAATCACGCTACCTTGGAGCAATGCATCTTTGCTTTCTTCGAGGTATGAGTCGAAGATGGTGCCTGCAGGTTATTCGAACAGGACTGACTCCCTCAATGCTAGAAAATGGATGTTGAAGGGGAGAACTAAAGACCAACCACCAAGCAACAAGCTTTCCTGAACGTATGAGAGGTATCATTAGGGACAATGGTGTGTACGGTTGTATGCACATCTGAGCTAAGGATTCTGGGCAATGAGTGCTTTGAATACTGTCTCATAGTCGGGAAGTCATCCGATATGTTGGTCGGGTTGGCATACCGAGGGGCTCCCTGCATCCTTCGATATGCATACACTCCGTTTTGAGTAGGCAATTCTTGCAGATTGGGTAGTTAGTCGGTTTCTCTCACGCTAATAGCAAATCTCTTGGTGAGACGCGTTGTTAAACGCAGGAAATATATTAACAGAAAAGCTCTATATGATGTGTACAGCTATCTCACATATTTACAAAGGACAATTTGCATCCCCAAGCTCATCGCTGCGTCTTCTCCAGCTCCGTCAACAATTCACTTTTCGAAGCTTCGTCTTCCCACCACTTCCGTGGTTGCTCAAACGTAGAAGTGATACGGCCATAGGATATGCCACCAAGTTGACCCAGAGGCCGCAACTTATCCAATTCGATATGACTGAAGTCCGCATCGGCAGCACCCTCCTGGACCCAGAACCGGGTTGCCTTGATCAAGACCACGGCAGCAACACTCATGCCGGGCTGCCGGTGATCATCGAACTCCTTAATATCAACTACCTTCCCCTCAACGGAGAAGACAGACTCCCTGACACGGGAGGGCTTGACGGTTGACGCAGGCGCCTCATGCAGACCGGATACATCCCACTCTGAAACACCATAGGGAGCATCGATCGACGTGGCATTCACGGCCTCAATCATGTTCTCGGAGACGGTATTAATCACGCACTCCCCGCTCTCCTTCAAATTGCGATAGGTATCCTTCACCCGACCCGGTCGAGACGAGAACCCCACAATGAACATGGGCGGGTCATGATCAATGACCTGGAAATAGCTGAATGGGGCAAGGTCCTTGGTTTCCCCATCACCGGAGATTGTGCTGATGAATCCGATCGGGCGCGGTGCAATCCCGGAGACTAGCAGTCGGTAGTTGTTGACCATGGGACGATCGGATGCGTAGGGGTCGATTTCGACGTGGTTTTTGCTCGCGCTGACTCCGCCGTCTGGTACGCCTTGGCCATACTCCCAGTCGGGGTATGGTGACTTGGTGACTTCAATCGGGGTACCGGAATGGTCGAAGTTTGGTCTCTTGGACTGGATTTCGTTGAAGTTGTCTAGCTTTTGGACAATTTTGTATTTTGCTTGCGCTGCTGCTGCCGCTGCATCCTCCTCCTTTGGCTTAGCAGCGGCTGAGGAGTTCATTCGGATGCTGGCCATCGGACGGACAATGGGTATACTCCTGGGAGACAATATGGACCTGTAGATGATCAGGAAATATAGTCTGTGCATTGTGTGAATATAAGTAATTCACTTACCTCCTTGCAAATAGCCCGACAATCTTTCCTTGTGCTGCCATGGTGGAGTGATTGAGAATTAACTTGTGCAGTTAGATTCAGGAATGGAACTAGCAGTGTCCCTTAACATAAATTATTGATTATCTGTTCATCTATTTAACCATTCAGTTCCTTAATTCCCAAATTCATTGATTCGCAATCTGAATTCAGCTGTCGGGTTGCATTCCCGACTCTACACCCCACTCCCATGGAGATAGAGATAGCAAGCAGTAGTTAGTTAAAGTAACCATTTACTAAACAGCTGATCACTGGTCCTAAGCACTTCTTAACCATTTATACGCAGGATATATACCTTAAGTATCTCTCCATAGAATATATATGATAACTGGTTGCTAACTGTTTACCCAGCCTATTATCTAGACTTGACTAGTTTATAAGTAGTTATCAACAAACTGAATATTAACCATCACTAAAGAGCTCAGGGTGACTACTACTAACTCCTCTCCAGCATCAATTCCATTGTGCGTATAGCTCCTGCCAGAGTCACATGACAATATTTTGATTATTAAGCAGAAACGACTCGCGGAGCTAAAAGACGACCCAAGCCGAGCTGCAACCACCCCTGTCTGACTTAGAGGTCATGTATTCCTAGTGCACTTATGTTGGCACCACATAAGGTTCTGCCGGTATAGACCGTCCTCGCTTGCCCTTTTCCCCTCGCAGCCGCACAGCCTGCCTAGAGAATGGACAGACAATCATCTCAATCACAACTTAGTTGTTAGATCACGTGGGATTCTGCCTTCTAGGTCCGCCCTCGCAGCCCCTTCGGCACTTCGGCCTATCTAGCTAGTTACCAATATACACATACCTCCATTATAAGTTAACTAGCTGCTGCTGAGCTCCAGAGCTTAACCCGACTAGTACTTAATACACATTCAAGTCATTAAATAGGTTCTGCCATCTCAGACCGCCCTCGTTTAGGTCGCGTTAGCTAGATAGTTCTCCCCTAGCTAGCATTCCCGATGGATAAGCATACCCTCCAACACACTAATGCTTATCGTCATGTGACACACCCAATCTTGGCGCAGATCATCCAAGCTCTGTCGTCCTTGTGCTGTATCTAACTCCACCTTGCCGTTTATCCTCTACTTGTCACGGCTGCCCCTGCAATAAATCCACCCAGACATTGCTGATATTATGATAGATATGTGGAGAACTATCTATCTTGCTCGTCTGTACCATTCCCATAGGGAACTACCCTCCTGTTAACGATCTAGTTGAAGCGACATTGCGGCTGTTCCACTTCAGAACCCTTTCTTGCGAACCGCGACTAGGTACTGGGGCCATTGTCCGACCAGTGGAGGCTGCGTACGAAGACCAATTATATCGGGCGCTACACGACGTACTTGGATTTTTCGCCAAAATATCTAGTGAATGGCCATTTAGGCGATGGAATCGGCCGAATCGACTTCAGGCTCCCGGACATTGGATGGGGCATAGAGTTGCTCCGCGAGAGTGATCGGTTAGGATAGCATTGTTAGCGTTTTGTCGACAATGGCAGTTACACGCAGTGGATCCATGATGGTTGGCTCAAGGACTGGTTAATACTGGACTGTCGTACTTCATCTCTTCAACCATATAGCAAGTTTTTGCCGCATCATGAACTTCTATTTCTAATTGATGACCAGATGTTGTGAACACAGAACTTTGGCGAGCTGTGTTTGCAGCAGATTTTCTTCAGTTAAAATCTTGGATTCCTCTAATGAGGTGGTTGTTCCGTGGTTTGCCTTGAGAGCCTAATTAATTTTATTTCCTTGGTGAAATGAGATTGTCCATGTCACTCGTCATTAGTTGGTTAACTAACTATCCTATTAATTAATTATAAATCACCACGAGTTGTTGACATGATCAAGCGCGTATCAGCCCTTCTCTCATCTCTCATCGCCTGTCTTCGGCAAGCTGGTCCAAAGACAGTCTCGGGTTGCTATCCTTTATTTTATATTCATCCAGTTGAAGAGGGAAAATCCTCCGTGACAAGTGTTTATACTGACAGGGCATATGCTCGCGAGTCTAGTCCCAAGGCACTTTGTTTCCGGCAGGTTGCTAACCATCTGCATCTACTCGTTTGAAGCATTTGCACATTACGCATGTAATAAAATAACCCATGCGGAAATGAAAAAGCATCTAGACATTGATTGAAAGACTAGAAAGTGAGAATAACACTAAATATCTCTATTTCAACAGTATCAAGCAATCAAAGCTGCCGGACACGTATGGCCTTTCCTCATAAACCGGCCCGTTCGATGGTGGAGTTTTCGGAAGTTACCAGTCAGTGTAGATGCATCTAAGGAGTACATGGATATAGAGCATAAGAAAATATCTGTACGCGCAATCGATGCCCATTAATGCCATTACATTACATGCAAGCTATGCAATTCTAACTCTGTATGCGATGTCAAACGGTTTTCGCACGGATCATGAGTTAACCTTCTTAACAAGAAAAAAGTGGGGAAAGGGGTATAAGCATATATATCATCAACATCATGCAACCATGAGAAAGAGAAAGAAAAAAAGAAATATCCTACTTATTCCTCCGTCGACGGAGAAGCAGAAGTAGGCGAAAAAGTAGAACCCAACCCAACACCCTCTTTACGCCCTCGAGCCAGCGCAGAAAGACAGTGTCCCACACCATCCAGATCCCCCAGAAGGCTGACATGGCCGCGCTCACTCTTCACCAACCCGCCCTTGATAATGCGGTACTTTGGCGGCAGCATAGATGCAGACGCGAGCACAACCCCATCTCCAGCAGCGAAGGCAAGATCGTCGTATGCATCATGGTGTTTGATCTGTTCTCGCGACCAGACTCTCGCCCCGTAAACGGTGGGGATGGACTTGCCGTATAGCACGGCAAAGGGTGGATACCGGTTCTCCGACTGGTGGGCTGGATTGAAGGCGAGTTCTTTCTTGAACTGCAGGACTTCTGAGAGGGTTCGCTCGAGATACTTCATTGCTTCGGGGGGGGGGATTGTGGAGGTCGTTGCTGCTTTGGAGGTTGGAGGGATGCGGGGGGCACCGGTTGATGGTCCGATCATGCCATGGGCATCTGGATTCAGGGCGCCGGCTACTTGGTCTTGGTTTAGGGTGCGCGAGTATCTGTGTCCGTCTGCGTGTTCGTGGGGCCGTGCTGAAGTTGTTTCCTCCTCCTTCGTACCCGAACCTGCCGAGTCGGAACCGCTGCCCTCTGGAGAGACATCTCTGACGTTCGTGAAGCGTTTCCCGATAAGCGGGAGGTTGCCGATGGTGTGCTTTGGGGTCAACGGGGGAAGCGGTGGGTTGATAACCGGTGAAAGTCGGTATTCGTCCCAGGTTTTTGCATCGAAGAAATCCAGTATGTACCGCTCCTTGGTTCGCTTGTCGATGAAACAGCGTCCGCTCTCGGGGAGAAGAGCGAAGCTGGTGCGAAAGCTGAAGCTGACCTGGGCTGTGAGGACGCGGGAGTTTAGGAGGACGTCCTCGCCGCAACGGAGGGGTCCGAGGATATTGACGCAGTGCTGGGGTGTGCCTGCGTAGAGAACGCCGGCGAAGAGATCGGGTCGCTGGTTGACGGCATGTCGGGCGATGAGGCCGCCCAGACTGTGCGCAATGACATAGGCACCTCTCTTCTCCGGCGGCACATCGGGGGCGTTGCAAGGTAGGCCCTCGAGGTACGCTACCAATCGATCTGCAAGGAGACGAGGACTCAGCCTCCAGTCGTACCCGTATTCCCAGACGCGCAAGTCGCCATTGACGGAATTTTCACACTTCTGAAGCTTCTTGATCAGCTTGCGGCAGACGTCCACGGGCCCAACGTGCGACAGGACCTCGCCAGGGATAACGGTCTCCTCCATACGCTCTTCATCTTCCGGATTCAGGCCGACCTCCAGATCGACTTTGCGGAGATTCAGGCCAGTTTTCACGGGAATCCACAGTTGCCGATGGGGAGGTTTGGCGGACCGCAGGACGGATCCTCGGTAGCCTCCCATAATGACGACGTCGCCTGTCAAAGAGGCCATGGCCTCAGAGAGGATAGGATACATGTTATCCGAGGGGGCTTGGCGCGGGCCGTTCCCTCCATTATGAGCCTCGCGGGAATCCACATCTTCCGACTGACCATTCTGGTTGTTATTGTCTCCGAAGCGGAAGTCAGGCAGATGCACTGGGATCGAGGGCATTGTGAGCAATCCTCTGCTGGAATCATGCAGCGTATCCTTGATGGCTTTGAATCGAATGTTGACCTGCGAATGCACATTCTCATAGCGGTCCGCATCTTCGAGTGACGATGACGACGATGCAGAGGACGACGTCAAATACAACGACCGATCAGACGTGGATTTCCGCAGAGAATGACCAGTCCCGGATCCGGCACCGGTGCTGCTGCGGCGCACGCGTGAATCGAAGCCCTTCGCCGTCCTGGGAGACGAACGTGAACGATCCCGCTTGTCCACGGAGCCATTTGAACCACTCATCCAAGAGAATCGTCGCCGCGATTTATCCGGCGAGCGCTTCCTGTCGCGGTCCGAGCAGATGGGTAGGGGCCTTGGCAGCTTCAAACTGAGACTGCGAGACCGCGGCCCTGCTAGAAGAGGGCCTGGCAGGAACTTCTTCAGACTGCTGAAATTGGGACTGGAATCTCGTGACCGGCTTTTCAAGATGGACCGAGTGAGGCCGGATCGCGGTGCCCGTTTCCATCCTCGACCTTCTCGTCCGTCTTTGGGGGGTTTTTTACCGACTTCATTCTCGCTTGAAGCAGTTCGAGTCCTTGCATGTCCGGGATATGGCTCGCCTTCATCCTTCTCCCCTTCCAATGACTCCAGTTCCCCCGTAACTTCAGACAGAAACAGGCCGGCGCCGCCTTCGTTCGTAGGAGCAGCGTCATCGGTACCGGTGCCATATCGGCCACGAAGATCCCACCGCAATATGAAGTTTTTCTCCTCGATAGGCGTGCAACGGGCCTTGATGCGGTCCTGGGCTCTTCCAATACTGACCCCGACAATCTCGTCCGCCTCGTCCTCCTTCTGGGACATATCAAGATGCGGATGTCCAGGCCGGGTACTGCTTTCGCCCTCATTATCATCATCATCGTCTTCCTCCTCCTCCTCTTCTTCTTCATCGGCACCGTCGTCATCATCCACATCGGCATCGTCCTTGGAGTATGCGGGGTGGGGAGAAGGAGCAATCCCTTCCCTGCTCTTTCTCTTCACATCAGTGGGGCGCGAAGGTTTCTCCAGTTCCTGTTCCAGCTCCTGCTTCTGGTCCTGGGTGGTATTTACAGAGACGACAGACATGGCCTAATGCAGTGGAGATCAACAGCCCATATGATTGATGATTATTACCCTAGAAGAATAATGACAGGGACAGTAATGACTCTCCATACAGACAAGACAAGACAAGACAAGGCTGCAATCAAGTCATGCACCAGCAGGACGAGGGTATTAAAAGCAGCAGACCAACGCAACTATTTATTAATAATAGCGGCAATGGCCAAATAAAATAATATAAGAAAAGAAAGCAGCGGAAAAAAAAACTTTTCTGTATTATTAAACCAATCGCCACGGAGGGACCCGGGACAAGCTCTGGCGAAGATTTGGGTCGCATACAAGGGGAAAGCGAGTCGGATGGGCAGATTGGTAGATCCGCTTAGTCTTACAGAATACAAGCACAGCTGGAAGTCCCTCCGGCACGAACGCTTTCCCAGAAGGGACACTCTTCCGGGATTATGATTATTCTGGCTGCCTGTCTGCATTAATCTTCTTTTTATGCATGATGTCAGTGCCACGGATGCCCCCGGAATTCCTGGAATTAATCCGAATAATCGAATACGCTGTGGATACGGAGGACGCTCATTACTACGCTGGACGGGGGCTCCGTAGTCGTATGGCTGGAGATCGTATATGACCAGAGAGACCAGGATGGCTTCCTTTTACCGTAAGCAGTAGCGAGCTTGGGCTTTTTAGAATTTTCACAGCTGCATAGCTGCTATATATAGAAACTTCAAAAAGAGTTGCCTCACTTTCACGTGTCAATGATGTCACCACAATTGAGCATTCTGGTATCTGATTAAATCAACAATGAGAATCGGATTACTCCTACACGCTACACCCGTGATATCCCCTCCCTCATCTCCTCCTCCCCCTTTCGTGCTATCTCTTCATTCCTAGCTGCGCCTTCGCTGTCCCCGAAGATCCGATCCGCTGCCGCCATGAGTCCGCCACGGAGAGCTTCGCCGGCGCCCTGCACAGAAGGAAGACCCAGTCAGCTAGTTCCCTGTACAGTAGGGCAAAAAAATGAAAGGCTTCGGCTTACATGAACGCCAGACACCAATCCCGTTATCCCTGAACCCGCCCGCTCACTTGTCCGTGTAGCCCAGGAGTCCAGGTTGGTTTCAGTGCCATGGTGGTGCCAATGTTCGGGGTGGACAGTGCCAGGATGACCGCGTTGTTGTAGTTCTGTTTCTCTCTCCCCCGCAGTAGAGAACCCCGATCCGGTAGCAGAGTTGAAATGCGTAGTGCGTGGGTCGTAGGCATTACGGTGATCGTCGACATGCGCGATACCTGGTGCACCGGTAGACGAGCCTTGAGAGACGCGGGACGGCGTGGATGTATTCACCGTCCCGTAAGCTGTCTTGTCACCGTAGCTGCCGTCGTATTCCCTCTTATGATCATTGCTAACGCGCGGGTCAAGTTTATTCAGTAGTTCCGATCGATGCGGACCGCCGGCAGGGGGGGAGGGAGGTGGTACTACACCTGGAGGAGACAGTTTAGTCAGTATATATCCGCATGCCTTGGCGATGGATTCGACATACCGTCAGTGCTTGCCATGATTTATCTGATAGTATAATCCTGTATTAGTTTAAACAGCGACTCAACCAAGGTTAGCAATGATTAAACCTTCAAGCAGTCCTGCGGCGACATCATGCATTGACAATATATATATACAGCCAGACAGATATACTCTCGTGGTGACGTCAGAAAGTCTGTTGTGCCATGATGCGCAAATGGACGGTTGGCTACTGGCAATCATCACGAGAGCATGCCAGTAAGCCCGTAGTAAGATGGCCAGAACTGGAGATCAATCGAATATGAGGCCTTTTGGTTGGGTTGTCGGCAGAGAACGGAGACAGAGCCATGGGTGTATTCTTGGTGTCTGGGGGAATGCGTCATGGGCTTCCCGTGGCTTCGATGGACTTCTCGAAATCCGTGCAAATGATGGATTGATAGATAGTACTGAGATTTGCAGATGGTTATGATGCTTGTTTACATTGAATAGATGAATTGAGGCAGAACTCGCGGAGATATACAATGGGCATGCTCTAAGCACCGACGGAGATGCCGAGGTCCATCGTCAGCATGCTCATCACTAAATAATAAGAGACTGCGTCTCCTCTGCTTCCCTACCATACGCTCTACAACACCTACACGTTCAGCATGCCTACAAACAAGCAGATCATCTACGCGAATCCGCCTTCTCCGGCCATCGACCCGTCTCTGTCAACAGGAACCTTCTCCCTCACAACGACGCCTGTCCCTGACCGTACCCCCAATGACAAGCTCCTTGTTCGCGTGCATTATCTCTCCCTGGACCCGGCCATGCGCCAATGGCTCACCGCGAAACGTTCTTACATCGACCCCGTGGAACGCGGCGCCGTCATGCGTGGCCAATCCATCGCACAGGTGATCTCAGTGGGCTCGGACCTGCAATCCAAATACAAAATCGGAGACTGGGTCGTCGCCTATTCTGGCTGGCAAGAATACGCTACTCTGGGGCCTAAGGAGGCACAGAAGGTGGTCATACCACCAGGCGGGCGACCGACGGATGCCATGGCTGTTCTCGGTATGACCGGATTGACGGCGTACTTTGGCATGCTGGATATTGGACGACCTACGCCAAAGGACACAGTGGTAGTTTCCGGGGCTGCGGGCGCGACGGGAATGGTGGCCGGGCAGATCGCGAAGATCTACGGTGCCAAACGCGTGGTCGGAATCGCAGGGAGCAAGGAGAAGTGCGAGTTCCTGACGAAGGAGCTAGGATTTGATGCCGCCGTGAATTACAAAGATGCGGACTGGAAAAAGCAACTCAAGAATGCTACGCCAGAGTATATCGATGTGTTCTTTGATAATGTTGGTGGTGAGGTGTTGGACGCGTGTCTAATGCGGGCGGCGAGGAATGCTCGATTCGTCATCTGCGGCGCCATCAGCCAGTATAATGCAGCTAAACCGAAGGGTCCTTCAAGCTATATGAATGTCATTGTGAGTTCTGGTGTTGTGGATTGCTGCAGAGGGAAAACTGACGCTTTCTGCAGTCTCAACGTGTGACCATGAAAGGATTCATTGTCTTCGACTACATCAAACAATACCCGGCCGCGCTGAAAGACCTAGCCAGTTGGTTAGCTCAGGGTAAGATCCGGCGTAAAGAGTATATCATCAAGGGTGGCATCGAGGCTGCACCACAAGGGCTGGTAAGCCTCTATGAAGGCGCAAATACGGGGAAAATGATGGTGGAAGTTGCCCCCGAGTGTGAGGCGATTGGAAAAGAATCAAATGCAAAGCTGTGAACTGAATCTCCTATTGAAGCGTGTATAAATACGACAAATATGGATGCCACTGAGGTCGCAATGAGACCGCGTAGTGAAAGGAGACCCATAATATATCTTTTTATATTATTTAAAATAACATTTTCATATACATTTATTCAATTACGCGCTTTCTCTATGCAGGACTGCCATACGAGTACGAATATATGCTCTAGAGTCTCTGAGGTCTAAACTCTTATCTTCTAGATCCATTTCATGGTGATTATAATCATGGAAGTCTTTTAAAATTACAAGGGATACAGCTGCGTCTTGCATAGCTGCAACCCGTGGTTATTCTACTGGCACCCACACCACCGCTATCATCACTGTCTAAACCTACAGTCGGACGAGGTCAAGCGAGCTGAACGTGGGGATCTTATCTACTTATGTGTTTACGAGAATTTAATCTCCTCGTGAAACTTCCGATAAGGATCTGGAAGACGGACTCTTTGGTCTTACATACTTTGCCAACGCTCTATTTGCTCAATAAAGCACGCATGAAGGAGACTATACCTATTATTTGAAGGATATATACGAGGGATTTTCCTTTTCCCAGCCACGACGCAGTGTTCGCAAGCCAGGTAGGTTGGTATTTTACATCAGATCATGGGAACTAGGACCACATTTCAACTATAATAACCACGCTAACAGGGTTAGCTCAGGCTCTATTTTGCTGTATGAATTACTATTGGTGGATATACCACCAAGCTTTTCTTAAGCGGCGCACATTGAATGCGTATTAACTGCACTCCTACGCGGGATTTAACCTGGCGAATCTGGTTTCGTTTTCCCAGTCGCCAGTCGAGTCGATTGAAGTCAAGCACCTCCTCGCTTGCAACCCACCGTTCGACAAGATAAATCCCTCAACTTTCAGCTTGCCTTTACGGCCTACGACACTGGCTGCCATGGTTGAAATGATTGGAGCAACTGGGAATGTTTCCAACATTGCGACGCACCGAACATGATATCATCGTCCTGGTGCTCATAGAGCTTCCCCCCTCCCTATGGATGGCGTGGCCTTTTCCGTTTCTTGGCTCCCTTAAAGGGCAGGTAAATTGTCATATATGGAGTCTGCCGTGTTGCTATTACGCGAATGAATATACGCAACCAGTTACTGGTGGCCAGATCTTACCAGGAGGTGTCCATCTTCGTTGTCGGGGGAATCTTTTGACTCTTGCCTATAGCACGCTTTGACTTGACCATGAGAGGATATAAAGACCGGGGTCCTTTCATGGATGGAGTCTTTGAAAATTTCCTCTTCATCCTGCCTTCTGTCTTGGTCCCTCCCCCGTGTCGATTGTTCTGTTCCAAGATCCTCCTTCACATCTTACAACCCTCTCCCTCATGGCACAACACCCAGATTCAAGGGGCATCTCTGATGTCGATGTTGAAGCAGAGGGTGACTTGATCAAGGATGGTGGCGGTCAACTTGGGCGACAGAGCCGTATCGTCTTCGAGGACTCACCAGATGATGATCAAAGCCCAACTGATCGAGCTCGCAAATCGAAACACGCCCGGTCCAGGAGCCGGGGGACTATCAGGAGTACAAGGAGTGTCTCACAGGCTCCTCCACATGCAGATATTCCGATCGGATTTCGAACCCTCTCCTTCCAGATCGCCGAATCCCAGAACGCCCCCGAGGAAGTCATCAAGGAGAGAAGGCAGAAGGAGAACCAGTCTAACCAGGACTATTTTGAAAGCCTGGACTTTCACATTGTCAGTCCTGATGTGCTATGCCAGAGGTTCAATGTGGATATCAAATCCGGCCTAAGTCAGTCTGCTGCTGCCTCACGTCTCCAGAGGGATGGCCCAAATGTCATCAAAACTCGCGGCGAGAACTACCTGAAAAAGATCCTTCTGTATGTCTTTGGTGGTTTTTGCTCTATTCTGTGGGTTGGAGTCATCGTCTTCTTCATCTGCTGGCAACCCTTGAGCAATCCACCATCTCCTACAAACCTGGCCATGGCTATTCTGATCATCATTGTCATTGTCCTGCAAGCTTCCTTCTCTGCCTTTCAAGACTGGTCCACCAAGAGGGTCATGAACTCCATCCTTGACTTGCTCCCATCAGAAGCTCTCGTCCTCCGCGATGGAAACCAGGTCCGCATCTCCTCTAGGGACCTTGTTGCGGGCGACATCGTATCCATCGCTGTTGGCAACAAGGTTCCTGCCGACATGCGCATCCTCCAGAACTCTGGTGACGTCCGCTTTGACCGTTCCATCCTCACTGGCGAGTCTGATGAAATTGAAGGCGCTGTGGACTGCACCGAAGACAATTTCCTCGAAACCCACAACATCGCCCTGATGGGCACCAGCGTCACCAACGGCAACGCCGTGGGTATCGTGGTCCTCACTGGCTCCCGGTCGGTCATGGGTCGAATCGCCAAGATGATGAATGGTGCCAAAGGCCTGACACTAATCCAGAAGGAAATCAACCGGTTCGTTTTCATTGTTATTGCCCTCACCGTCATCCTGGCAGGAGCGATTCTCTTCACCTGGATTGGATGGATCCGCGTAGATCATTATTCCTTCATGGATGTGGTTGCCATGCTGAACGACGTAATGGGCTGCATTGTTGCGTTCATTCCTGAGGGTATGCCAATGGGAGTTGCCCTAACACTCATGATGATCGCCAGCCGCATGAAACAGAGCAACATCTTACCCAAGGGTCTCTCAACCGTCGAATCGTTGGGTTGCGTGAACGTCATCTGCTCCGATAAAACGGGAACCTTGACCCAGAACAAAATGTTCGTCAGGTCTATCGGCCTTGCCGACAGGAGCTATAACGTGGACGATCTCATCGACGGAGCGACACTCAAGTCGATCCCTATTCCGGAAACCCTGCATCGGTTGGTACAGGGATCGTTTCTTTGCAATGATGCTTTCTTCGATCCCACAACGATGAATCTGCCTGTCGATAGACGTACTATCGGTGGTAATGCTACTGACTGTGCTATCCTGCGCTTTGCAGAAACTATCAAACCCAACGCCCGAACCGAATTGTCACAATCTTATCAGAGGATCCATCAGGTACCGTTCAACTCGGACAACAAGTGGATGCTCACCATGCATAAAGACCCTGCAGATGAAAATGGATACCTTGTGTACGTCAAGGGGGCTCCTGACATCCTCCTCCCCAAGTGTGTCTCGTATCTATCGGCCAACGGCGGCGAGATTCGGCCCCTAGATGAACCAGCACGGAAGATGGTCACCGATTATCAAACCCAGTTGTCACGACAGGCTGAACGTGTGATTATGCTATGCCAGCGGCATTACATCCCCCGTGCAGCCGTTGGATCGAATGACTTCACCGACGAAATCCTCGCCGAGTGCGTACGGGACTTGACGGTGGTTGGAATCTTTGGTATCATCGACCCACCCCGGCCAGAATCAGCGCAAACAGTCGCCGAGTGCCGACGAGCAGGGATTCGGTTCTTCATGGTAACAGGTGATTTCGGGTTGACAGCTGCAGCGATCGCGAGGAATGTCGGCATCTTCACAGGATCCGCAGATGCAGACACCGTGCAGGACCTGGGCGTTTTCGACACTTCTCCTTCTTCTGATGAGAACGAGAAGGAGGAGAATAATCTCCGCTCACGACGCAGCCTGCTCATTGAAGGCCCCCAGATGTCCTCTCTCACGGATGAGCAATGGGAACTCATTTCCGGATACGAGGAGATCGTCTTCGCTCGAACAACCCCCGAACAAAAGCTACGCATCGTGAACGAGTTCAAAGACCGCCACAACATCGTCGCCGTGACAGGCGACGGGGTCAACGATGCCCCAGCCCTACGTGCAGCACATGTCGGCGTCGCCGTGAAATCCGGCAGCGACGTCGCGATCGAAGCGGCCGATCTCGTCCTCCTGGAGTCCTTTGACATGATTATCGATGCAATCCGCCTGGGCCGCCTCGTATTCCAGAACCTACAGAAACTTATCGCCTACCTCCTCCCAGCAGGCAGCTGGTCTGAAATCTGGCCGGTGATCCTGAACGTATTCTTCGGCTTCCCACTCCCGCTCAGCTCATTCCTCATGATCATCATCTGCGTCTTCACAGACCTTCTATGCTCCCTTTCCCTCATCATGGAGAAGGAAGAATTCGACCTCCTCAGCCTCCCACCACGAGACTACCGCAGGGACCACTTGATCAACATGAAAATCTACGGACAATCATACCTCTTTATCGGTGTCATGGAGGCCCTTTCTGCCCACTGCATGTTCTTTCTATTCATGTACCGCGAGGCCGGAATCCCCTTCCACGCGCTGGCTCTCTGCTTTGAAAAATACTCCGACGGTTTCTACGGGTATACGCAGCAGCAGCTCACAGACTTCAACAACCGGGGCCAGTGCGTGTACTTTGTCACGCTCGTCATCATGCAATGGGGCAATCTGCTTTCCGTCCGGAGCAAACGCATGTCCCTGTTCCAGGCCGACCCGTTCCGCAAGCAGAGACGCAACCCCTGGTTACCCCTGTCCATGGTGGTATCGTTGGCTATCGCTATCTTCGTCACGGAGGAACCGGGCTTGCAGCGTTTATTCAACACCATGTCCGTGCCATTGATGTACTGGTTTATTCCCGTGGGATTGGCTGCGGGAATCCTGATGATGGATGAGTTCAGGAAGTTGTTGGTGCGGTCGTATCCTAGGAGCATTATTGCGAGGATTTCATGGTAATAAACAATGCCACGCTTGGCCAAGGCTGATGCAGGCAATAGTAGCTAGAGCGAATAATATATTTCTCCTTTTTCTAAGGCTAAAGAGGTATTAAATCAGTCCATTTCAAACATAATTCGACACCCTGCGAATGGATCAGCCTCTCACTCGCAAGAAAGAATCAACACGACACATAACTGACTTACTCCAGAAGGTTCCCATCAGGATCCCTCACATAGACACTCCTAATCTTCCCCATGGCCCCTGTCCTCTCTACTACCTGAGAGCCCTCAAGTACCTGCAAGGATATCAGCATCAGCGCATGTAACTTAGCTCTCGTTGTAGTAAAACTAGGTTAGTAGCTTACTTCAATCTTCGCCTCCTGAAACGCCCTCAAAACATCACCCACATCCCGATCAGTCAGAAAACACAAATCGGCACTCCCAGGCATGACATTCTGGGCCTTTGGCTCGAATTCGTTTCCGAGTTGGTGCAGGTTTATCTTTTGGGTTCCGAAGATGAGGGCGTGTCTATACTATCATTAGTATTCAATACGCATGCACAGTATACATATCTATCTTTAGGTATGTATGTAGATGAATTGCTTGATTTATGTAGACGGAACACACCTCTGAACACTCCTGTTAACAGATGACGTGAAGATCTCATGTCTCATGCCTAGATGGTTCGTGTAGAAAGCCACTGTCTCTGGGATGGAGCAGACAGTCAGGACGAGGTGGTCTAGGGATTTAACGGTGAAACCTGCCATGTTGAAATTGAACAAGATTGTGTTGCAGACAGCCGGGAGAGAGATCTAATTATGCTTCATTTCCTGCAGATGACGACGACCGGCGATTACTGAAGCCAGTAAACCATGTGATATTTGACTTTCAACCAAAAGAGACGACTGCTCCTCCCTTCCCAATTGAAGACACGTCATGAAGATCCCCAGCCACATGACTACCATTGTTGTAATCATCGGGTAGTTAACATTCCTACCTCATCTTGTCCCGCACTCCTCGGCGCATCCACTTCAGGCTTGATTATGTCCCGGAGCTCCGTTGAAATATACGGCTGAAAAAGCATACACAAACACCTTCTGTACCTGCATCTGACTTAATTGGTGCAGTCATCAAAGAGAAGGGAGAATGATGAGAGCAAGAGAGGTCCAAATCCTCAGGAAGGGCTTATCCTCGCCTAGAAGGTCCTCCATAGTGAGCGTAGAGGAAATGGGGGAAAAAGAATGCTTTGTTGATACTCTGCTAGCAAGTGAAGCCCATGTGTTCATGTAATTATTGTCGGGCCATGGAGAAGAATTGCACTTACTGTCCGTACAGCAGCAGCTATAGGACCCGTGTATCTATTGCAGACAGCATCACATACTCTACTACCCAGTACAAGAAGAAGAATCAAGTTGTAGACGTAGATTAAGGGATAACCAACAGGACAGTAGAGCAAGACGCAAACCACCATCACGGTGCCAAACGAAAGAAACACGTACTCCATCGCTGCTCAAGAATACAGGGCTGCTAATAGCATCCACCCAATTCGACTTATGGGCGGGGGACCAGTTGCCATCAAGGTGGTGTGGCGTGTACACCGGAAAGAGAAAGGGAAAGCCCTTGATGTCACCACCAGTCCAGTCCGAAAATGAATTTCCAATTTAGACAACTCCCGTCATGACCAAGAGAAAAAGACAACAATACAAAAAGAGTGAAACAGGAATGAAGACATTATAAGTAGGTCATGGTTTCCCAGAACCGCTTGACATGTATGTCCAAGAAAAAAAAGTAGCGAATGGAAGATGGTAATAACACATTGAAGTCTCGAGAATAACCCTAAAACCAATGAAGCTCGGAGGGAGCAACCCAGTCTCAAGGCCAGGTGCACGGGCATAACCTAACCGTGCACTTTGCCCGCTTCTCTAACCTCATTCATGAAGCCGTCTTCATTACCAGCGGCTGTCAAGATCCAATAGTCACCAACGCCGGCATTGGAAAACTGCCCACCGCCAAACCCGGTCGCTGCAGGAGCACTGTGCCGGTCTCTCGGCTTGGCTCCCAGGTGGCGCGGACCCCAGCCGAGAATGCTCATAACAGTCATACGGCTATGGTCATCGGGCTTGTTGAATACAAAGAGTTGTGGCTGCAGGCAACCCATAACTGCGACGGCGGACCGAATAATCATCCTGTCTCCTTCGAAGACCCAGCAGTCCCAGACGCGACAGACACGCTCTAGATCGAGCCCGTTTGTGAGAAGGGAACGAAACATTGGCTCCCAGATGTCTTCGTCCGTAAGGCGGAGGGTTTCGTAAAGATGTGTAGCCAAGAGAGGAAACTTGTATCGCAGTGTCGCGGACGCAAGGGAATAAGTACGGCTGACTGCGCCTCGATCCAGGGTGAGAAAGGCAACGGGAAGCGGTCGGTTCAGTGCGTTTGCCAACGCAATAAAGGCAGAGGCAGGCGTGGGAAATTGCAGGACGAGGAGAGCAGCGATGGTCTTTCATCAACATTTCGTTAGCTTAAGTTTCTTTTTCTAGATTCCGCTGGGCAGTAACAACTCACGTGAAGGCCATAGATATATCCCACATCGCTTCGATACATGGAATAAGCTTTCAGCACATCAATCAGTGTCTCCCGTAACGGGCCACCTTCCTGGAAAAGACGCAATTCGGGGAATGCCTTCGACGCATCCTCATGAATCGCCGCGAACCACTCTCCTATTCTCGGGGTGTTTTCTGAATCCCCCTCAGAATTGGATCGAACTTCCTTGGCCCTTTTCAAAGCCTTGGTGTATGTATCTTCGGACAAAGCGAGCTCGTTGCCGATGGCCCGCCCCCAAATAGTGCCCCTGCTCTGGGGTGGAACTCCACGCCACCAGAGCTCCCGAGTTCGGGCTTCCTTCACGGCGCGATCCCAGTTTGGATTCACATACTCATCCCAGACACGTTTAAGCGCGTCGCGTGTATCGTCCTTCTCACATTTAGCGGAAGCAGCTTTGGCGGCCTTGCGCTTTTCTAATAATGGGTTAGTTGGAGGTGAAGGGGAAGCGTGCCTGGATAGACTTTGCGAACCTATTTCACGAGACTGGGCCATCATCTTCTTATATTCTTTCAAGTGTCTCTTCTCCTCCTTTTGATCCTTGGGAGGAAGCCAGCTGGGGCGCGTTCTGGTCAGGACCTTTTCCTTCTCCTTGCTGATGGGCAAAGGGTCAATCATAATATTGGACTTCTGCAACGGGGGTAGTTCAACGACAGTGCCACGTAATGCTCGTTTCAGCTCGTCGCTTGAGCTGCCGCTTTCCTCTGCTTGCCATCCATTTTGTGTTGCATGATACTCGAGCGCCTCTGTGATGATCCTGGCTTCCTCAGACAAATCGGATAGCATGTTATTGTAGGAAATTGTGCGCGGGTTTCGAATGCGTGGGGAAATTTGGCCCCGTTCAGGACCCGCTGAATTTGACCGCGGTGCTCTCCCATTACGTGACCGTGAAGATGAGCTGGATGACTTTCCAGGGGATGAAGCCAATGATAGTTCCGATACCGAGTGCTCCAAGGGCAGAGGGCGGGGTCCAGCGTTACGTCCGTCGGGGCTTGCAGAACGGGAGGCAATACGCTCTTGCAGAGGGCGTGGTGAAATAGGCACATTCCACAAACTAGTATCCTCGGGCAGTTCCTCGTCCGAATCGTGGTACTCATCCTCCAGGTCCTTGACAGACTTGCGGCGAAACTGCCAGGGCTCTGCACGTCCGACAGTAGGGGATAGAGCAAGGTTGGTGGCAGACAGGGTGGGACGGAGTTTCGAGGTGGGTGGCACCGGTGATGTCGAACGCGACCGACGGCTTTCTCGGGAAGGGATAGACATAGCGGTAGTGGAATGGACAGCCGCATCTCGAGAATTGCTACTTACCCCTTTCAGTTTCGGGGTGCTGCGTGAAGCTTGGGCCAAGATGCCATTGACCTGGCCCTGCAGGTAAGGGGTGCGCTTGTTACTACTGTGAAGCGATGTCAAATCGCGAGGGACCGCAGCGATAGCCGTCATCATGGCCTTGCCATGCAGCCTGGCGGTCGAAGATCTGGGGAGGCCCGTGGCTCTGCCATACGGGGCGGCATCGGCGTTCTTCACGTTGGAAGGGGCATCAACGTCGTCTTCGAGACCAATCTCCTCGAAATTACCAACATCGGGAAAGATTCCTTCATCTGAAGACGGTTGGGAGGTAGAAGTCTTGGAAGACTTTGATCCAGACAGCTCAGGAGGTGAGCTGGGGGCCGTACAGACAGTCGTCATTTCATATGCGAGATCGATATTTGATTGAAAACGAGACGGGAGAGCGAACGGTAAGCAGGCGCGTTGCGTTGTTTGCAGCCAAGTCGAGGGGGGAAAGGAAACGGTCTATATATATATCGAAAAAAAAAAAAAAATCTAGCGATCGAGGAACAGGAGGATCGTAAACGAGGGAAGGTAAGAGAGCTAGGAACACAGAATTGAATCTGGAGTCGCAAGTAACGGAGTAGAATCGAGTTAGCACTGCCAGCGCCAAGGGATATGCATTTCCTCCAAGACAAGAGCAGAAAGGTGAGAGCCAAGGAGACGCTGGGGGGAAGGAGACAGGACAAGCAATGGAGGACTGACCGAAACGAAGACGCGGAAAGAAGAAGGATCCCCGGGACGGGGACGGAATGAGCGAAGAGAAGGCGGAAGTTGTAACGACGGGAGCGTGGATGGAGACGGAGAAGAGCAGATGCAGGAAAAAAGAAGTAGAAGAAGAGAGATCAAGGCCAGAATGGTCTGGCCGTCGATGGGGAATGCAATATTAAATCCTGCGCCACGTCGAAATCGCAGATTCACCGGCACACGATGGCTGAGCTAACGCTGTGTTCGCTCCACCAGCTGCCGGAGATAATAATCCTTGTTATGATAATAATATTACTGCAGACAAACCCCTGTTTAGCCTGCAATGGCATCTATCTATCATCTAGATAACTCTCTGTTACCCCTGAACCACAGTTCCGACTCCCCGCTTCGCCCTAACCATGGCACGCTTCGCTGCCGAACCAGGCCAGAGCTGACTCGGAAAAACAGGATTTCCCCGGCGCTGTCAAGTTCTACTGATTAATCCCATGCAGACGTCGATCAACGGCAGGGAGTATGACACCACGATCATGATATATTTACCCCTAGCAGTCAGAACCTCCACACCCCGAATGTCATATTCCCGTCTCTGACGACCTGCGCTAGGCGGACCATTTCTCCGTCCGACCTCGGTTTCGCCGTCCTCCAGATCACGTCCAACCAGCGCAAGATCTCAGCGTACCGCGTCTGTTTGCGTCCAAGAACGAATCGGAATGCTGCCGCGGCCAGATAGACTATCTGCGAGTGGTGCACAGCGCAGGTAAGCCGTGGACTGACACCGGAATCCGTTACCGGCTGCTTCGTCTGGATCAGAGTGCTTGTCAGATGGATAAGGTCCCGAATCGTTCGAATAACCACTGGAGCTGCGGGATGTGCGCGGCCTCGGAGTGACTTCATGTATCGGTACATCCTCATAGCAGACGTGATGAAGCTAGAGTATAGATTGGCCAGGATGACGGACGCCGAGTTGTGCGATGCGTCCAGATACATGGGATGCATCTGTAGCTTGAACGTCGCGAGCATCTTCCTATGAAAAGAGCGGCCTGGCACCCGTGCGGACTCGACGGTGAGCGCGTCCGAAAGGGCGGCACCAGCAGAGTCACCTCCCTCGAGCGCTCGCTCCGTATCTTTGTGAATTTCGAGCGTGTGCGTGTCGATCAGATTTCCGCAGTAGGGGAAGAGCCGAGAATCGACCAAACGGGGAACCTGGATACCATTGACAGTCGCCTCGAAGTTGACCAGGCTCTTTGAAGCGTTCACAGAGACGCCGTACGCCGGTTGCCCTTTCATCATAACCTGTAAAAACCGCATGGCAAGCTCGGAATCAGGCGTAATCAGTAAGAAGTCATCGACCAGACGGAGAAGTAGAGCCTTGTCTGTTTGCAGGAATCCGAGAACTTCTCGCTCCAATGCGCCATAGAAGAAGTTGCATAGAAGACTAGACAGAACGGAGCCCTGAGGAATGCCGTTCCGCTGTCGTAGGTACTTATTTCCAATCTTTACCATATTATTTCGAACATGCTCGTCAAGAAGGTCTAGCAGTTCGTCAGCTGTATGCTCCTTCTGAACGAGGGCATCCACAAAGACCGTGTGTGACTTTCTGCTGGCTGCATTTTCCGCGATGATATCTAGGAGAGGCTGTGGCTTCGACACCGACGCTGCTCTACCTACAAACTTCCGGACAGGTCTCCCATTCCTCAATTGCGGAGGCCAGGAAGTATTGAACCCAATCGGCGGGCGGACCTCCACGTGTTTGGTGATGTAGTACGAGTCCTCAGAGACTGTCCGTTCAATGAGGTCAATCAACTTGTGCTGGGGGATAGTGTCAAAACAGGACTGAATGTCTAGCTTGACAAAATATAGCGGCTGATGCCCTTGCTTTGGCCCATCCTGCTGCCGCTGTAAACGCTCCTTCAGACTCTTCAGCCGAAAGTGCATCTCCCCCACGGACTGCAAGGCAGAGCCCAGTGCAGCTGGCTTCCGCACTCGCTCATAGTTTAGCATATTTGCAATAGGCGTAACTATCGAGTTGACACTAGGTCCCAAGAAGGATTTTTTTCCCGCAGATGTTCGTTGCATCATGCGCCTGCGGAGATTCAGGATAGGACGGACACCAGTTGGTTTTGGGAGAAGCCGCAAAACGCCATACCCCAGGGATCGCCGTGCAAGTGCACGCTGTACCTTGTTTCCTTTCAGATCCTCAAACATGGATGACTGCAGGTCCTTCAGCGGCCTCTCGGTCACCAGATGCCACACGTCATGCCGGAAATAGAAAAGACGGTTCCGATGAATCTGAGATTCGGTAACATAAAAGTTGGTGCGGATGAGAGGGATCAAGATGGAGTCGAAAATGTAGTATACGAATTCATGAAGCAGCTCTGTGCGCTTCTGCAGGTCAGATAGTGAGAGTTTATATCGCTTGGGATATGACGACGATGCTTGTTCTCGGATTTTTGGAGGCTTAAGCCACGGCATGCATGTTACCTGTCGACAAAATGGCGATATTAGCTAGGCATTACATTTCACAGCTCAAGGGGAAGGGGGATGATGAACACTAACCTTGAGACCTTTACATACTTCATGAAGGCTTAAGCTCTCAAATTGGCGCATCCGTACAAATTCATCGACATGTTTGAGAATGATTTTCCTGTTGCTACGCCCCTCTTCTCCAGTCCCGTAGAATTCGGAAGGGATAAGTTTCTGCAAGACTGCACGGCAAAAGGCAGAAACGAACGCAGTTGGCGTCGAGTATTCCGTCAAACTTCTCTTCGGCTGACATATGGTTGGCTTATTGTCTGGCGACCCTACTAATGGTTCAGGCGTATTCCCAGATATTGTCCGGTAAGGACCTCTTATTTGGGTCACTAGCGGCTCAGGTGCAGAGGAATTGGGGACACGGCTCATGTCACTACAGCCAGGTTGAGATCCCAGAGAACCAATTTTCCATGGGTCTGTTTCCTGTGATAAGAATAGTTCAGTAATTACCTTGGAGCCATTGTGTCATGGGCCATTCACTTACCCTCTGCGGGCAATAGTATCTCAGTAGCTCCTTATACGCACAGCGCTTATTTCTATCCTGAAGCTTCTGTATCAACTTCACGGTACCACGAAGCCTCTTGGGCACCTTAACCGACTCTCTCGGCTTAGGCGTTCCACCTTCAACATGAGCCATAGGTTGCGGGTTTTGGTGCTGTCCCTTTCGTTCAGACCTTGCAATCTCTTCTTCTCTGAAGACGTACTCCTTAAATAACTGAGCAGTTTCGCGAATATTTGTTTTCGAGGTGAAAACATTGTTCAATCCAAATTGCCGAGGAAAGATATACTTCATTACATGCACAGTTTGCGACAAGGAATCCGAGGAAGGGAAGCGATTGAGGACATCTAATCCAGTTATGTTAGGGATAGAAATACAGCAAAACAAAGTAAATAAATCAGATCTTACGCGTATGTGCCAAACCAAACATAATATCCCCTCGCAGGTTGCGGGCGGGGCGGGCGTAGAGCATGCGTCGACGAACGAAGATAATGCCGTTCGGTTTATGAAGAATTCCATTGCGATTATTGCTAGCGCTTTTCCCTTGCGTCCTCTCTTTTATTGGTACTGGTGCACCCTTGGCTAAGTGTATATCGAGGTGGTCCTGATTCAACGGCTCGAGGAAAGACAATGGAACTCCTATATTGATTTTTAGTACTTTCTTAATGTTTACCACATTTTTCTGCTTATGGACTTACCGCTCATCTGATAGTATATACCCTTCTGCTTGTCTACACAGGCAAAGATTCCACAATCGAATAAAAGTCTCATCATGATTTCTTCCCCGTTATTTCCTAAGAGACCCAGAATATCTTTCCAGGGTACCCTTTTCAGGGTTAAAACATTATGGTTTGGGTATTGTTGGACAATCCCGGGGATGCTGCTTTCCAGGGCTCCGGGCTCCTGCTCGGGGTCCCGAAGAGCAGCGGAGGCGGCACGTCGATAGCCATGGGCCAGGATGTGCTGGGGTTTCCGGTACGAGAAGCGATTTCTATTGAAAAGGGATAATATGACAAAGTCCACAATCTGCAAGGAGGGTCAGATTCTAGATACCTGTAACGAATATCGGGGATATCATCGTCATCACGATTGATGGCAGGTGGATATCTCAACGTTGAGGACAGCAAAGTGACGACCTCAAACACCTCGAACGATACAAGAAAAGAATAATGTCCAGATTTACCTCTGACTGTGCACAAGTCGGACCGGTATCCGTGGCATCGACGAATGAACGCTCCTGGGACTGCGTAAAAGCAACAAACTCCCGCAGCCGCGTCTGATCAACTGTAGGACCCGGCTCTTTCAGAATTCCAATCAATGTAGAATCTAAGAGATGGGCTATCGTCTGAATGACCTGTGGATCCTCATCTCTAGATTGTCCGTCAGCGTTTGCATCAGGGCCTGCACCTCCTTGTTGTATGTCCAAACCCAGACCCAGAGATCCAATCCGACGACGGCGCGACTTGGAAGACACCGGAAGCTGCTCCAATAGATATTCTCTGAGCGTCAACACTTTTGGATAGTATGACGAGATTACTGGATGGGAGTGGTGAGCTCGCTCATCAGACGATTTCCCAAGATGTTCTGAGGCAGCTTTGCAGTCTCTTTGCTTCCTTGGAAGCTGATCCGTTGCCCCGCCATTCTTGACGGGCCTCTTTCTTTTCTTGCCCATGAATCATAGAAAGGTCACCGCGACTTGGGATTCGGTTTACATGCGAGTAGATGGCTGCCAAGAGGATGAGCGGACCTGAAGATATGCTAAGCACGCGTTTCGGGGACGCGTCGGGGAGTCGCGTCAATTTCTCTACAGCATAGATCCCGAGGTCATCGATTTTACACCCAATGGCCCCTTGTTCAACCGCTATTTTTGGCACTGAACGGGCATTGTCTACCAGTGGGATGAAAGATGCTATTCAACATGTGCAGCACTTGGACGGAGTCCCATACGGACTCCGCTGAATGGGACGGCGATGGAGAGCTGACTCTGAACAACCTCCACACAACAAGGCAGGATCTGCATCCCGGCCGCTACTATTCTCCCGGGACCGTCCTTGACGTCGACACATGGGGTCAATGATAGGACGCAAGCCAAAGATTGGCAGAGAGCTGCCGTTCTGCACCGGGCGCTTCGGCCCCTGATGTCCTGATATTGACCCTGAAGAACCAAGAGACATGACAATGGGTAGGTGCAGCGTTACATCGACGCTCTGCAGAAATGAGGAACAAATTGCATCGACAGTTTACTCCGATTAACACATTCTTCTGTGCCTCTACTCCGTTGTTAATTGTTTGTGGCCTTCTATCTGACAGTCAACGGAGTGGCCCGACCCCTTATGTCAGGGCCATGATACAGGAACATGTCATGTCACTTTCCCAGTTTGGTGCCATCAACCGAGCCAGGAACAAATCCAGAAGATCTGCATAGACTACGACCAGTAAGCTCTGGAAATCCGCATATTTGGCTTTCAGCTATACTTAATTTACGAAGTATATACTATCCTGACGTTGAAAACAGGGTCGGGAAGAGCCAGAATGAGGGAGAGAAGAAAGATATAAAAGGCTCGTCCTTGCCCACAAATCTGTCTGGCATCCCATCACTTCAAACATCGCAGTTGATCGCAAATAGCTCTTCTATCCAGCCATACGCGACAGATACAGCCATGAAGCTTTCCGCAGCTATCGTATCAGCTTCCCTCCTTGGGATTGCCAGCGCCACGATTCAGGGCTTTGATATTTCCAACTACCAGGGCTCTGTGGACTTCGCGTCGGCATACAAATCGGGTGCACGATTTGTCATTATCAAGGTGTGTATGACACAGGTCTAACTCGTCCTTCTTATTTTTGCTCTGCATCCTTCCTGGAGATCCTACGGCTGCATCATATCTGTCGATCTATCAGCTACCGGGGAGGGCAGAGATAGCACCTGATGGCATCCGTCTTCGAGTTGCCTAACAGAGCAATGCAACCGACTCACCTGTTCCTAGGCAACCGAGGGTACCACCTATATTGATACGGGTTTCTCCTCCCACTGGACTGGTGCCACCAATGCTGGGTTCATTAGGGGAGGGTATCATTTCGCACATCCCGATTCAAGCTCTGGAGCTGAGCAGGCCCAGTATTTCATCAAACATGGAGGTAACTGGAGTGGTGACGGCATCACGCTCCCTGGTATGTTGGACATCGAATACAACCCATCAGGAAGCACCTGCTACGGTCTGAGCGCTTCTGCGATGGTCAACTGGATTCAGGACTTCGTTTCGACCTATCACTCTACCACCGGCCGCTACCCCATGATCTATACCACTGCCGATTGGTGGAACACCTGCACTGGCAACAGCAAGGCTTTCTCTGCTAACTGCCCTCTTGTCCTTGCCCGGTACGGTTCCTCCGCAGGAACCATTCCGGGCGGCTGGGAGTTCCAGTCCATCTGGCAGAATTCCGACAGCTACACCTACGGTGGAGACTCCGATATTTGGAATGGTGACCTCAAGGGGCTGCAGAAGATGGCTAGCGGTTAGACCGAGAAAAAACCGTAGATTGGAAAATCTGGAGAGCAGCGACTTCGAATCCTTTCCATTGCATATACCAAGTTCGTGTTAGTTTAGTCTACTGTGTACATACGATTCGAGATGACTGTGCTATTACCATTGTGGTAAGCGGAATGGTATATGCCAAGGGAAAACTATATATTATTGTTAACGAGATTTGCTATCAGAATGTGGATATTGTTTACTCCTTTGTCACCGACCCTACATTACTACTGATAGAATCGTTGCGATGCCAACGACGACAAAAAAAAAAAAGAACTGTAACGGGCCTTCCGTCACACCAGCGTCTGGAATATGCAGCCACAACAATTATATTTCTCTTCAAGTATGACCAGAATTTCGTAATCCCAGAACTCCACTCGTAGTTCTGCGCTGCGAATGAGCTCCAGCAATATCTTCAATCTCCCAATAGATCCGTTCCAACCTTATCATCGCAACCTTTGCCCTGGTGAGCTACCTGACGAATCTTTCCAACTAGTCCTTCCCAAATATCAACCGGTTAGTTACACTGCTTCCAGGCATGGAATCTCACTAATTCTTTGATTTCTGGTCTCCAGTTTCAAACCACGATGAAACATTGTTTTTGTATACATCTGGTCAGTTATTCTACAACGAAGAGCTGCGACTTCGTGAAAGATATGAAAAATTCGATGTCCCTGCTCTTAAGGACGTCGGAAAACACGTGCGTCATGGCAGGGTCAAATATCTCAGGACAATATCCAAACAGGGCTTCAGCCGTGTGCTCTTAGCAACCTTGGAGGACGAGTTTCAAGTGATTATGAAGATTCCATATTGGATGTCGGTTCTCAGGACATATGCCACTGCAGTGAAACCGCCACCCCTACATTTCTCCAGTCAAAGGGAATACCCAAGGTATATACTTGGTGTTCTACATGGATAACCCAGTTGGCGTAGAGTACATTTTCATGGGACATGCTTCTGGAATTGGCGCGGACACGCATTGGTTCGATTTGATAAAACCCCAAACGCATGTTCTTGTTGCAAAATTTGTCAACATTGTGAAAATCCTCTTCGATATTCCCTTTCCTTTCATTGGCAGATTATATTTTAAGCAAGATGTCCCGGATCAGGGACAATTCTATGTATCAGGTACAGAGAATACTGACTGCGACACCTACTGTATAGGGCCAATAACTGATCACATACTCTGATATGGGAAATGAGCCGGGCTAAATCTGGGCAGAGGGCCATGTGTATTTCTTCTCCGAAACGTGCGTTGAAGACATCTGTGCTAATGAGATATAGGTCTGATCCTAAGGATTACTTGAGCGCAATCACTGAAAAGAATTAAGTGAACGGAAGTCGATAGACGACCGTTAGAATACGATTCCCCACATAACATCATCTTTCCGGGTATCAAATGACGACTATAGTCCCCTTCTCAAGAAGTATCTGCAGATTGTGCCCTATGAGATCGACAATCCGTTTGACAAATCCATCATCCATCATCCAGGTATAGCTCAGTATATTGAGGTTATGCAGTTGCTATTGTTGATATAAGATAGACTTGACCCCTAGCAATGTGCTCATGTGTCCTGATACATTTGAGGTCAAATGCATCACTAATTGGCAACACATAGTCATCATACCTTTGCTTCTTGCCACTGGTCGCCCCAGGACGTTCGAGAATGCTAATCCCGCTATTCTAGAAGAATTGAAGCCCCCGGAATACCCAGAGGGTACGATGATATGGATCCCGAAGCAAAAGCACAAGCAGATGGACTTATAAGACTGCAACACCCTTATATCTCTCTCGTGTATTTAATGGAGGTCTGAATAAAACACATCTGAGCGCCCTTGCAGAGCCGCTTGTGTTCATGCGTCAACGCCTAGTGGATTTATCTGGTCGACAGTGGGCCGGAAATCCCATGTCCCTGTGAGGCGCACCGATTAATATGTGTAATACATGGCCATTCTTGCCCGGAAAGCCAACGGATGATACTGTGTGCCCTGTCAGCATTTCGCTAGAAGAAATAAGCAAACGAGCTGAAGATAGGCCGATGTGGTATAACATCAACAGACTCGTGAGCCACTGGCGCAATAAGCTAGGCGGTTTGTATCGCACTTGCATATCTCCGTAAACGTATTCTCAAAAACAAGTGGTAGTTTGCAGTGAACCACGCACCCTTCGTGAGGACTTACAAGATGCCAAGTCTAGCGCCACTATTCTCGAGGACGCAATGGAGGTTGCCCAACTGTCGTTAGAAAGTTCGTCAGAAGAAGTCGGAGCCATCCGATTCATCGTCACCCATAGTCGATACCCACTATGGTCGCCAGCATTACGGCATGCTAGTCCAGAGTCATGCCAGCATCCTGGGGGGATTCTGATGTCCTACAATGTCTATCAAGGCAAGGCGTAAGCTACATTTGCTCCTATATATCGGATTCGAATGTTATCAACTCTACCGGTCAAGATTCCATATTCATGCGAGCAACTTGGGGCGCGAGACAACGTTCCTGCCTGTGATCTATCCTCTGCTAAAAGCGATCATCAGCTCTCATATTTTCTGCTGGATCTTCATACTCAATTGGCCGGTCTGCCTTCCCAATGGTAGCCAGGTGTGCCTGCCAATCCTCAATCTCAGCACGGATGAAATGGATTTTTCACTGTTACAGATCAAACTGCTTGCCACAGCACCTGCAACAAGGGGCGTTCTGGACCCAGTCACTAGAGCCACCCTCTCGGCCTTGAAACAAGGCCAAGGACATGGCTATCTAGAAGCTTGCAATACATGTATTCTTGAAAGATTTCCGCCATGTAGTCGCGGGTTTGAAGAGATAGTCTCATTGAGGAGGGCGAAAGCGGTTGTGTTCTATCAGGATCTGCAGGATTTCAGGAGTTGCCTTGTATCAGCGGCTTGCTCACGCTGCCGATAACTGTCAATCTTCATTCTATTCATATTAATTTTCAAATTAAAGAAAAAAAAATTAAGAGAAAACTTGTCCATTCATGAAAAGAGATACATCATTACGCCTTGCAAAATAACCGCGCGGCAATATGGAAGTCGGACAGGTCCAGCATAGCATCCCTTTTATTGACTTATTTCATTCATTCAGTTTGTTTAGTGCCTCTGCGGGATCCCTTAAAAAGTGATTCAAACGATTTTAAGACTATCTATCCTATCATCTAGGACTATTGCTTAATATGGACGGGGGCTATTTGTTCCAGAAAACCCAAGAACTCGGCCACGAGTATTTGGTACACGGCATAGCCACCGTGAAGTGTCTTATATAACAATGAATTGTACACTATTACCGCATTCCCGATATACCATTCTTATATATCCACAGAAGGATTGATCATCGCAGACGCGGATGGATACCCCCCGTTTCCGCTGTCTCAGAAGCTGCCGGACCAGTTGAAAACGGTCAGCCCAACGACGTCAGCTTTGAAAAAGCTTCCGTGTTCTGCACATGGGATGAGACACCCAAGACATGCACGTCCTTCCGGGAAGCAGGGATGTCAGCAACTACGAGGGTATAAGCATGAATTCCAAAGCGAACCGGCGGTGCGGATTGCAATTTGGAAGAACATCAGACATCAGAAGCGGTGGAAAGGTAATAGAATAAATAAGAAGGCTCGCTGCAGACGGGAAAAGACAGCAGCAAAAAAAAAAAAGGAATGTACTCCCTAGACAAGTCAGAGAGAGAGGGGGTGTGTGTGTGTGGCTCCATGAACACCGATAGGGGGTGTGAGTTGGCAAGGTCAGATAACACTGTTATCCCTTCGCTGTCCGTCCGATGGATTATTATTGCGATGTACGGGCCTACTCCGTTTCGTTTCCAGTGTGGACGGACAGGGGATGGAGGATTAATCTGTCCAGCGCTGTACAGCAGACTCCGTGCAGCAGGAGCGAAATCCTTCGGAGTCAAAAATTTCTCGTATTTCCAGCAGAGTCCAATGATGATCTGTTGCTCCGTCTTAGTCAAGGGCCATACAGAGTGCCATGGCTTCGATCCTGGCCTGAAGTCTGAAGCTTTTCAGGAGAGGGCTTGATAATATGAAGTAATGACAATGATGATGATAATTCGGACAATTTAATATTATAAGGGAGTGTCTATGTCCACTTTTTGAGTATTAATGACTAATCTATCCAGTGCAAAGATTTCGCTAATAATAAGAGCTGTCGGAACCATGTTCCGTAAGCCCTGTGAGAGAGTGATTTCGCCTGCAGGTCCATGAGGCCAACTGATTTGTGGAGTTTCGCTTCTCTTTTTCGTTGGTTTCAGGACAGTTGTTGAGGCAGTGGATGAGCACGATGGCTTGGTAATTGTCACCCCTCAGAAGGCATTCACGCGTACAGCATGTCTGTGGCTCTGCATTACTCCCAGTCTCAACACTGAGCCAACAGAGCCAAGGATCATATTAGAAGGGACGGATGGCACGGAGAATAGATTAGACGTCTCGTTCTTGGCGAGCGATGATGATCGATGATCGCTACTGCGGACCTGCTTTGGATCGGACGGATATCAGATAGTCTAGAGCTCTTCCCCGTGCGACTTCATTTCCCGTCAACCGGATTGACGGACGTGATGAGTCGCAGAGAGGAAGCATTGGCGCTGGACGGATTGAACCCGGCTTGACCCTTGTCGCGATGTGTAGCAGGACATGGTATTTGTAACTGTGCTGTACAGTGTACACTGTAGGATGCACACGAGGGGGATAAGAACGACAATGAGAAGGAAAATTGTGAGCATCATGATTTATTATAATTATTTTGTATATTATTAGAGCCAGGGTATGCCGTATTAATTTAATAATAAATCAAAAATAAATCCCCGCCAGACGCGGTGCAAACGTCAGTCAATAATAATCGCATAATAATAACGACGGACCAGATTGATCTGCTTCCAGAGCTTTTGTTTCCGTTTCTGTTGTCTCTCTCTCTCGTGTCTCTCTTCTCCGTACTGTACTTCTTTCTCTCTCCTTTTCCCTCTATTTCCCATCCTACGCGCCTTCGATCCCCAGGCTTTCCCTGTCCCGGACCCGTCGGACGATCCGCCAGGACCCTCGCTCCCTGTTCTCCACATCTCGTCTCAAATATGACGCTGAGCCGGGGCGTCTCCCGGGTCCATCGCTCTGTAGCTCCATCTGGCCCTGCGCATCGCCATCTGTGACCTACCAGCCGTGAACAACGCATCTCATCGAAATCCTATCGTGTTCTGGGCCGCCAACCAGCGGATTCCCCTGTCTATCTCTCGTCCTTCCTTTCTCTGCCCTGTCCCTGGCTGCTGGTTGGCTCGAAAGCATGCAACATGTCCGGCGGTGATCTCGACCACGTTTTGGGCGCGCTTGACAACTCGCCTCACCACTCCTCTTCCTCGCGTCCTCCGTCCTGGCAGAGCGCCCACCATGGCTTCTATTACCGCCATCCCAACACCGCGGTCAATAGTGACCCTCTCCTAGATCCCACCGCCCCTCCGGCGCCTGAGGCCCTTCCTGAAAAGGCCTATCATCCGCCCCAGTCCGATATCGTGTCAGCCCAGCATCCTTCCGCGTCTGCAGGCGCTCCGCACTATGCGCATAATAATAATAATAACAACAACAGTGACATTCACGAAGAAAGCGGTCGAACCTCTCCCGATCCCCACGAGTATTACTGGCCGCATCGGGTTTCGGTGGCTGAGAGAGACATGGTTGGGCAGCACCCAGCCCATGCCGCCGCAGCAGGACCAGACGACAACGTGACCGCAGTGACACACTCGCGGGCAGCCAGAGTCGCTTCCCTGTCGACGGACTTGTCGGATCTACCTCGTCCCAGTCGCCCGCAGTACCGTTCTACTTCGGCCTCGTCTTACGCAGGAAGACCCGTTGTCCCTGCACGGCCCAGACAGATCTCCTTCCAGGACCTCGTCAACAAGTTCAACAACAACTCCGACGAAATCCTTCCCGTGCCATCTACATCCAGGTCCCGGACTCGATCGTCAGCTCGGAGCCGGTCTCCCAGCATCCAAGGACGACGATCCGCATCGCGACCTCCCTCATACCGACGAGAAGTCCTCGAAAGCACTCTGAGAGCACCGGCTTTTACACGGTGGAATTCGGCGGGCGTTCCCCTGAAGACTTCCTCCCCGGGCCGACAACTGGACACCTCTGCGAGGATAGCGAATGAACCCCGCTTTGCAACACTTCCGACACTCGACACTCGTTTTCAAAACCCTGCACACGGGACCCTACACCAGCTACGACGTCGCGGTTCCGAGGGGAGCATTGCCAGCTCGATCCCGGGATCTCTCGAGCATTATCTGAGCCAGTCACCCTTGACGCCCACAGCCTGGTATCTTGGGCATACAAATCTGTCCCCGGAGATTGCTGGGGGTAGTGGAGTTGATATCAGCTATCATAGGCGATCAAGGAGCGACGATTTTACGGCAAATCCAAACGCGTGGGATCAGGATATGGCCGTACCACAGCATTGGGGCCCCGGGGCAGTTCTGGGATCACCGTCGAAGTCTCGCATTCCGCTTTCATCCAGTCATCTCGGTCAAGAGTCCGCTTCAGGCAGTGTGCCACCACCCCTGGCAACGACAAATCAAACGTTCCGCACCCGCTCCTCCCAAATTCCTTTGCCACCAAAGGGCACCAGTCGCCTTCCTGTACCGTCTCCTAAATCCGCCCGTGTCCAGGATGCGCCCTCGGTGTTTCCAATAAAGCCTGTGACAAGAAGGAAAGATGTCGTGCATGGCCGCGGTCATCGCCAACCGCCAGAGAAGAGTCCGCTTCTGACAGCATACATTACCGCTCCACCGCCCAAGAAGTCTCCCCCCTTGCGAAGCTCCCGACCTCGTCAACCGGTATCAAATGCTGTCGCATCCTCGTCACGCTCCAGGGTCTCCGAGAAGGTGTCCACTCTCCAAAAACAGGTACAGTCCCGCAATACGAGACCCCGGGAGAGACGAGTCGCCGAATTGGGCAAGGTCGACTTCGCTATGAGACGAGAGAAGATCCAGCAGGCCTTTAACCGCACAGTCCAAGAAAATGCAAGGAAGGAAGAGCGAGCAGCGCAGCTTCGCCGCCGAGAGAATACGGAGAAAGAACGGAAGCAAGGAGACACATCAATCCGTCCTACGGGGCCGCCGCCAACAGACAGCTCAGACTCGAATAATCACCGGCAGACGGAAGATGCGGCCACCGTGATAGATGACTCGGGTGAAGTCCTCGATGAAAAACAACAAGCAAATCCGGACAATGAGGGTGTGGATACCAACTCCGAAGATGCTTCTCGACTCCGAATCGATGTCGACATTCCTGTGGGTGATCTGGACATAGGAACAGGCGACGATGCTCGCCTAGCCATCACAGACTCGCCAACCCTGGGACTAGCAGATATCACGAATAGGGAACAGGAGTCAACTACTATTTCACATCCCCAGTCTTCTGAAAATCCCTCTATCGACCCCTCCGATGCCCCTCCAGCTCCCCCTTCCTCTGTGACTTCGGGATCAAATGACACTTTTGTCACCACCTTCGATCCAGATTCGCAGGCACAATCGCAGACTGAATTGCCTGAGCAAGACTTCCAGCCACATAGAACCCTGTTGAGCCATATCATGCGAATGCGCGAGTCCAGTCCGAGCAGCTCCTCGAGTGATGAACGTGATTATACTTTCTCGGATAGCGATGACAAGGAATCTATACCCATCTTGCTCAGGGAAACAGCTTATCCTGATGACTCTGTTGGAGACAGCGACCACCACGAATATCACGATTTCTATGAGCCGCAACATCAGACTGGCGATGAAATTCCAAACCGATGGAGTATGAGCTCCTGGTCGTCCTATATTCGACATCAGTATTCTGTGGACTCTCGCGAGAACACCCAAGACATCTTGCCTCGTGCCTCGTCCCCAGATGAGAGTGAACATGCCTCTTCTTGCTCAGCTCCGTCCACTGCTCCTCCGTCGGTTGTCGAAGATCGACCTACCACATCACATTCGCAGCCTGACCAGTTGGCCGAACAGAGAAGCCAGGAGGTCGTGCAACAGAACCTGAGCGGTCCCAGTTTGGCCCGACAAGGAGGGTGGGACTCTAAACGGGTTACCCAACTCTATCTCGAAGAGCTCGCTCGTAGTCGGGGCCATACCCTGCCTATGCCAGCTGTTAGAGCATCCCAGGAGCCCCATTTTCTGGACATTGATAGACCCGCAGAGGAGCGGGCTAACAGCCTGATTGATGATCCAGTCGTTATATCCAGGTTTGAAGATGTCCCGGCCTCAGAGCGGATTGGTCACAGCGCAAGCCTTGTCTTTCGAGATGATTGGGAGCATGCCTCGCCTTCCATTGCAGATTGGATGCAAGTCGCTGCCGAAGACGAACCCGCACCGACTGAGGAGGCTTACGATACCGCAGTAAGACATGAACGTACTCCAACTTCGCATTTTGCCGTATCTGAAGCGGAACCGTCAGGCACGGAGGAGCCTGAGACTGGCTTGGGACTCAGCATTAATGATCAACCGCCCGAGGAGTTTGACTCCCAGGCCATATGCCCCCCTCCATTACCGATGCACTCACCTCCACCTCCACCCTCCCAATTCCCACCTGTTACTGCACAGGCTGATGATACCCATGCGCCACCACTGGCATCACTACCATCACTACCATCACCACCATCACCTCCTCCTCCTCCTCCTCCTCCATTAAATGCAGCAAGTGGTCATTCTGAAGAAGCCGAGGGCAGTCTTGCAGGCGCAGAACCAGTCCATAGTACGGACAGCAGCGAGAATTCCTCTCTCCGGCAACTTGGACCAGCTTCATCCTCACAGGCTCGTTCGTCGGCCACTTCCCTTCTCCCGCCGAGCTCGGAGCAGATCAACATAGAAATCAAGAGGGTCTCACCATCCCCGGAGCAACGTCGCCTTAAAAAACGACGGCATGTCATTAAGGAACTTATAGATACGGAATGCACCTTTGGAAGAGACATGAAAGTTGTGGATGATATTTATAAGGGGACGTCAAGCTCCTGTTTAGATCTGTCACTGGAGGATGTGAAGGTCCTCTTTGCAAACTCCGACCAGATTGTGCATTTCTCCATGAGCTTTCAAGACGCACTGAAGGCATCTGCGAGAAGTGTCTATGTGATGCCGAGATCGCAACGGTGGAGTAGTAAACGGAGCGCCCGAAGGGATGTTATAAGCACTCCCAAGGATGAACGCTCTGCAGAGGCCGAAATATCTGATTTGGAGAAAGACCAAATGACCACCGTTGGCCAGGCCTTCATGACACACCTTCCGCAGATGGAGAAGGTTTACGCCGATTATCTCAAGAATCATGATGCTGCTAATAAGAAATTGCAAGTTCTGCAACGGAGCCCCAAGGTGGCCATCTGGCTCAAGGAGTGTCGTGAATGGGCGTCGGACCTTACTAGCGCGTGGGACCTGGATTCGTTGCTTGTTAAACCTGTTCAGCGCATACTGAAATACCCTCTCCTGCTGAAGCAACTTCTCGATGCGACGCCTGAGAACCATCCGGATCATGCAGCCATTCTCGGCGCCCTGGAAGGAGTTACTGATATCTCTGTGCGTATCAACGAGATGAAAAAGCGGGCCGAATTAGTAGAGCAAGTGATCAACCGGAAACGAAAAGAATCCGATGTTCGAGCGGGCTTATCGAAGGCCTTTGGTCGCCGTACGGAGAAATTGAAGCAGCAAGTCGGTCTTTCCGATATGTTTGAAGACAAGAACTATGATACTCTCGCCCAGAGATTTGGCGATAGCTTCTTCCAGCTGCAGGTGGTTATGCGCGATGTCGAGACATATACCCGGGAGATGCAGGATGCCATGAACCGTTTCAATGAGTTCGTCTCTGCAATTGAGGGATATATCGATGTGGCACAGTCTCGCTACCCTGAATTGGAGAGCAAATGGCGGCGATACAAAGTAGCTGTCTGTGACGTGATGTCAGCTGCATTGCCTGATCATGTAAGTAGAGACCCAGATGCAATTGAGGGAAGGGAAAGAAGCCTCTAATGGTCTAACCATCTTTTCCAGCTTACCACTGTCCGAAAAAGCGTTATTGATCCGATGGTCACCCTGCTTAAACTGTACGATGGGCCGCAGAGGGTCATGCGCAAGCGCGACAAGCGACTCATGGACTATGCCCGCTTCAAGACCGTCAAGGATCGAGGCGATAAACCAGACAAGAAGACCGCTGAGCAGGGAGAGCAGTTCGTAGCGTTAAACGATGCTCTGAAGGATGAACTTCCCAAGTTGTATTCTCTTACCGGGAAGTTGATGGAGGCATGTTTGAAGAACTTCATTCAGATTCAGGCCACCTGGTTTAGTCTTCTGCAGATGCAACTCGGACATCTGACGCGCTCATTCCCAGACGACATCCAGGAGATCGTCAATGACTGGTCTGAGGCTTTCACTTCTGCAGAATCGCAAGTCCTGACACTCGGGATCTGCAATGGCTCGGTCCTCGCCGATGTTATCCACAACACTTTCAGCTCTCATTCCTCGGGTGCGACCATCAGCTCCCCTAGGCGGCCCTCTACCGTTAACAGCTCCAATACTCGGCTCGGGTCTATGGACGAGTCCCCAAAGATGTCGCAAGAGTTCGGTCGTGCCTTGCGTTCTCAACCGACTGACGGTCATCGTTCGAGATCCAAATCACGCAACCGGGCCGACTCGGCCATTTCCGGTCGCAGTGGTGCTATCAGAGCTCCAGAAGCACCTGAGGTTCAGAGGAGCCAGATGTTGCAGCAAATCACCACTAACACGTCAACGGAGCAGTTCCCACGCCTTCCTAGTTTGGAGCTTGATACTCCATTGCTGGATGAGATCCTTGGCGCAGGAACAACTGAAACTGAGAATTCCACGCTGTCGCCCAACGGTCGCTATTCAGGATTCTTTTCATCTGCGATGCCAATGTCTGATTCTCCGCATGACCACGTTGCTGAGAATGCACCTCGCCAGGAGCCTAAAGTGCTATTCCTTGCTGCCAGCATTTATGAATTCAATATTGATCGCGCGAGACGGGAAGCCGGATATCCCTATCTAACATATGTCGCTGGAGAGATATTTGATGTTATCGCTGAAAAGGGAGAGCTATGGCTTGCCAAAAACCAAGATGACCCAACCCGCCAAGTGGGATGGATCTGGAACAAGCATTTTGCGAAGCTGGCCGCGTAGTTGGCTGACGAGCCACGAACTTTGCGGCATTTTCCTGTTTTTCTGTCTTTGCAGATTTGTCACATGCGCCGGTCTCTGCCGTATTTATGAGACCTTTGTTTGACGACTTAACCGGTTTTTTTGAAACGGGAACGTTAGACCACTGGCGGATGTTTCATCTTTGGAGTCTTTTATTCTAATTACCCTGGCCTTTACTTCTACTTCTTTCCACCTCCACTTCTTTTACTTCTTTTTGTGTGATGTTTTTCAAGCGGATGTTTTGCCGGTTTGGCCTTGTATTGTTTTTTTTTTTTTTTTCTTTCTTTCTTTCTCTGCCATTGGCAGTGGTTTACTGTTGTTCTACTCTGAGATCCGCCCTTCCAGACCTTTTTGCTACAGTCGTCTTGCGGGAAAGGTTTTACCGTGGACAGCCAATATAGATACCCATTAGTATTATGAATTGAACGAATGGAACCAGGTGATAGATGATATCGATCCACAGCCCCTTCCCACAGAATCCGGAGCATCCCACGGAAGCCAAATTCAGCCAACATGACCTGTCTATATGGCTACAATCTCTCCCTAAAATGTGATAATTGTCGCTGCTAGAGAATTGAAATACTCCGCCAGGGGCGGGAATAGAGGCGTGACCTCTCCCACTGTTGGGGGAAGAGAGTAGTGGTACTCGCAGAAAAGAGAACGCCACTCCCGTCTTCGAATTCGGAGATTCTAGTTGGTGATGGAAATTCTGGTGTGTAGTGGCGGCCTAGTTGTTCGCTAAGCTATGGTCTCATCGGATGTATTTTGATCTTTCTCTCTTTCTCTTCCTCCTTTTCTTTTCTCGCTACGGCTTCTCCAGCATCCTCGCGTATACTCAGTCGCTGCCTTCCTTAGCGAGGTCAGGTTATGTGTACGCATTTTTTTCCCGGCTGGTTATACTAGCTTCCCTCAGGGCGCGAAAATCCCTATTCTAGGGCTCATTCTCTACACTCCTTCCATGCCGACAGGCGCATTGACCAGGACATATAGTTATGCACGCCGATAGGTTTAGAGAGGCAGCCGAGTAATTGCTCAATATTTATAACGTAATTCGGACACCGACAGGCGCCACATTTTCACAAAACAGACTATATTTTACAAGTACCCCGTAGGATGCTACCTTTCATGAGGGTTCTGTTAAGGACCTTTCAAGGACAGTTACACGACAGCCTATGGATAAGGAACAACCATGCACGACAGACGGTTAGGCTGACATGGCAGGTCACGTAATATGGTATATCTGAAGGAATGGTGCTGGAATGGTGCTATATTGTTGATGGGTCGAAGTCGCTGAGTTGGTTGTTCTTGTTAGAGGTCACGTGTGTTCTGCCCAGTTAGACCGCCCTAGAAGACATAGACTAAGCCTAGATTAGTTAGTTAACTATGAAGGAGTGAACCATGGGGCCCTGCGGCTCCATTTAGTCGTTCTTCGGCTAGTTCTTCTCAATCAACCTACTTTGTAGGCCAGTACGGCACCAGCCCTCGACAAATCAAGGCTATCCACACACTTCCCCTTCAGACTCACCCATACGCGCACCTCTACGCGCATATCAAGACGCACATAGCCATCCTCCAGCTCGTGTTCGCGCTGCTCAACCTGTGCCAGCCTAACCTGCGCGACTCTCACAGCCACAGGCCATTCACAGATGGAGCAACTTAGGTCTTCACCTGGCCTGATCCAGCCATCTAACAGTGTGTGAATTTCAATCGTTTTTTCTAGTAATTTTTTGTTCTTGTTCTGACCAGCCTCTGACTTTTTTTTTTTTTTTTTTTTTGAGATAGGTCTGGAGTACCGATTTTGAGCCTTGAGTTACAGCTGGATGATAATCAAAAGAGGCTGAGGAAAAAGGATCGTTCCTATACCTTTATGGATGTGATCATCAAAGTTACATATCATGGTGCATCTGGTGATGCTGAAACAAGGCCAATTGCCTTTCATATAACTGGATTGGATGATTATATTGGCTATGATCTCTCCTGGAAGCACCATGACAATAATGATGATGATCAATGGAAACAATGTGACCTTAAGGATGAGTGTCTAGCTGGAGTTTGCAGATCTCCCAGATATTATTGTCAATGTCAGCCAGCATGAGGGCTTTGTAAGCCTTCAACCAGGAGGTTGTTGGACTGGGAAGCACAGCATTGATGATAGTGTCTGGGTCTTCCCACGTGGTCTCGCACCTGGAGATTTATTTCGGTATCAATATAGGGGTATATAAGCTGTAGTGATTACAGTCGCTCAATGATGAAAAGAAAGGTGCATTTCTGGGACTGGGACTCGAGCACATATATTATTGACTTCTGATCAACCTGGATGTCGCTTATATGGCCTCTCGTACCTTATCATAAACGTTGAACCTTTGTCTGATTTACAATATGTTCAACATGAATTAGATGGTGTTTTAGACAAAAATAAATTCAATTTTTCGATATCTACAATGTGGCTTCCTTTTATTCTGCGTCGTTATGCATGCTCTCATAAAGAGCCTTGAACGACGATCCTGGCTGCTCTAGCAACTCGCGCGGCTTCCCACTCTCAATAATACATCCCTTTTCAAGCACAACGACCCGGTCAAAATCCAGCACTGTATGTAACTTGTGAACAATCGCAATAATGGTGCACGTCTTGAATTGCTCTTGCAGCACATTATGCATCAACTCATCTGTATCAGCATCGACGCTGCTGCCAGCTTCGTCCATAATGAGAATGGTGCCTGGTTTGATGGCAGCGCGCGCCAGACAGAATAACTGCCTTTGACCATGCGAGAGAGTCTCATCATTGATGTCCTCATCCAAGCCGCCGCGGGACTCAATAAAGTCCCAGAGGTGTACAGATTGGAGGACCTCTGTGAGGCGCTCGTCGGTGGCAGCTCCGAGGGGGTCAAGGTTCTCGCGCACGCTGCCGTGGAGGAAGAAGGGTTCTTGAGGGAGGGTGTTGAGGCGGCCGCGGACTTCTCGGCGGGGGATCGTGCTGATGTCGACACCGTCGACTGATATGAAGCCAGACTTGAGCTCTAACATGCGCAGAAGGGTGGAGATGAGTGATGATTTGCCGCTGTATTTAATCAGTATTATTGCATCATTTAAGAATCCAGATGAATGGAAATGCTGACCTGCCTGTGCGACCACAGATGGCCACCTTCTCACCGGGCGTAATGGAGATGTTGATGTTATGTAGCACTAGCTCCATGGACGAGTCATAAGCAGCCGATATGTTGTTGAAGGTAATGGCACCATTCGAGGGCCACTCCTTGTCGACACTACCCGTCTCGTTATGCAGGTTTTCATCCTTGGTGTTAAGGGTATATGTACGGATACGGCTGATAGCTCCTAGCGCCATTTCCACCTGCGTCCATTCCGTCACAAGAACCTGGAGAGTGGTGCTGAACGTGACCACCTGGTATAATGCCACACCGAGGAAGCCTGTGGATCCGCTGCCCCGAATATTCGTTGCGAGTGCGACGAGGAGAATGGCAAGGCCGGCAACGAAGAGATCTAGTACAAGCGTGAGCCACCGCTGGACGCACCACAGCAGGTAATAAGGCCTCTGTGAAACATTGAGAGTAGCATAGCCAGACTCGATGTAGTTGCTTGTCCAGCCAAAAGCCCGAATACAGGAGATGCCTTCAAGGGTCTCCAAGAACTGAGAGAACAGAGGTGCCTTGGCCTCGATGTCGAGGATTCGTAGCTGTCTTGATGTGCGCAGGTAGTACGATCCGATAATTGCAAGCGCAACAATGCAAAGTGGGACCGCGATGGCGACGTATCCAGAGCTAATGAATACGAGAACGGCTGACATAATTGCGCTGAGGAGCTGGAAGACAGTTTGGTCTAAGGATTTGGGTAAGTCATTGTCAAGCAGCTCCAAATCTTGACTGAACCGGTTGAGAGTAATTCCAGCATCGGTTGACGTGAGGAACGATGTGGGTGCGCTGAACACCTATCAGCAGGTGTCCTTTCCAAGATAAGTCAATGAAAGAGGGTTAACTACATACCGCATTGTGGTAGTCAGTAAGAGTTCATGGAACTTCTTGGACGTCCTTGGAATGACAAACAAGTTGAAGACACCGTCGGCGAGAGAACACCCCAGCAGAGTAATACCGGCAAGAGCACCATACACACCTAAGTAGTAGCTGATATGCTCATTTGGATGTTTAGCATTGTAGTTGGTCCAGTTCTGCAGCCAAACAGATGGGAAGTTCACTCCAAATACAAAGGCAGAGCAGGCCAAGATATACAGCGCTATGCTCCAGCCGCCGGCAATTTTAGCATAGAAGGCATAGACTTTCAAGTCGCCGGAATGACGTTTCGGTTCAGGCTCTTCTTCGCTGTCAAGAGGAACACCGATATCCTGCATGGCCTCTTCCGAGATTTCTAGTGCTGGGCGAGATGTGGTAACAGGTGGCAGATCAGTGAGCTTCTGGATGAAGTCGCAGGAAGAGGCGTTTTCAAGAGTGCCTTGTTGGGCGATTTCACCTTCTTCATTGAGAATGATGACCTTATCCGCGAATTGAAGGTGGCTGGCCGTGTTTGTGGCCATAACGACAGTGGTTTTCATGTTCTTTAGCAGACCATCGGGTCCAAAAACGCCATTCAGAATAGATCGCTCAGTTGTACGATCTAGGCCCGTGAGAACGTCGTCCAGAATGATAATCGGGTTACGAGAGTACAGGGCACGGGCGAATGACACTCGCATTTGCTGGCCACCGCTGAGTCTGGATCCACGCGTGCCAGTGTTGGTCTGATCACCGACAGGCAGTTCCTCGAAGTCAGTGGACAGTGAGCAGGCCTTAACGACAGTGTCGTACCAGACTTTTTCATATTCGGAAATACCCAAGATATTGCTCTGAACTGAACCCCAGGTGATCCAGGGAGTCTGGGGGCAAAACGCAGCCTTGGTAAACGATGTAATGATCGTACCGGAGGTGAAAGGCATTTCGCCCAGCAGGAGCTTCAGCAATGTGGACTTGCCGGATCCAACAGGTCCAAAGATCATGGTGGTCTGGCCGCGAGGTATGTCAAAGTTTAGGTTCTTGAGAATGGCCAACTCTTCTTCGTAGCCAGTCGATGCGTCCTTAATGGTGGCGACCATTGGAGACTTCTCTAACTCCATGATGGAGATAGACGCTGGTGTCTCCTTCATGGACATTCCATCCTTCTCATTACTCTTTGACAAGACTTCCGACGAAGGCGGCTTGGTAGCGGAAGTGATGCGATAGTCCTCTCGCTCGTCGGACAACAGGTATTCCTGAATACGACGGAATGAGTTGGCCACTGTCTGGATGTGCTCAAAGCTATCCACAATGTGAATCAGAGGCTGATTCATCAACTCGAACAGACTCAATGCAGCAAAGGCAATGCCCTCTGTCAAGGTCTCGGTATTCCTTGATCTTGCTAGAAGGATGTATACGCCGTAGCCCCAGACGGGAGCAAATGCGGAAGAAGCAAAGTCTTAAGTCAATTCGTTAGTTGACTGCCTGTCACGGCAAAGCCATGATGTTGAGGCATCTTACACGAGATAGTAACAAATATGTTCAAAACTCGCCATCGCAGAGAGGCGCGGATTTCGTCCCATCTGAGCTGTCTGATAGTAGAGGACACAATATCAGCGAGGCCAGTCATCTTGATGGCTTTCATCGATCCCAGGGCCTTGGCAGTCGCGGCCAGACGGTGCTCAATCGCTTCCAGCCACGGCGTCTGGGCATTCCCAGCGACACCGGCAAGAGGCAAACCAACGATCAGACAAACTACCCAAACAATTAGCAAAGGTCGGTTTAACATAGAATCTAACACTTTTTTTTCATATACCAACAATCCAGACAATTGAGGCGACCATGGAAATTCCCAAAAGCCTGTAAAGCAGCCAGAGGGCAATGGCGATGTCGATGAAGCTGGCATAAAGCTCATGAATAAGCGGCATGCTTTGACCAATGCGGTCAATATCAGCACTCATTAGGGTGATCGCCTCGGCGTCCGTAATGGAAGCAGAGTTCATCCTTAAGGTCTTCTCAAAGATCATAGTGATCAAGCTACCGCGATACAGAGTGAGCAGCCGGTATGTCTTGTGCTGGTAGACGGCATAGGAGATCTGTCGGAATTTAGCATTGGAGAGCTCAAACTGTAGCGAAAGGACGCTGCGATATTTAAACTCACTGCAATACCAATGTAAACAATGGCATAGCTACCAATCAAACCATAGGCGGTGCTATCCGTGTTGGGATTTCTGACTTCATTAATGAAGTCAAGGACACGCTGAACAAGGAACGGTTGTGCAAAGAGAAATCCACTGTAAGCAAGCCTTGGCAAAACGCCTGCGAGGAAATTCCACTTATAATGCACCAAGAAGGTCCAGAACAGGGAATATTGGCTAGACTTTCCAGCTGGAAGGCTGTTAGCACACCGGCTTCTCAGTCTTCAAGAAGAAAGAAGACTGACCTTTAGCCCAACGATCTTGCAGGGTGACTGGCTTAGACGCCGAGAGAATCTCAGAATCCAGAGGCATCAGCACATCAATGCTCAGAAGGGTCTTGAAGCCCTTGATAAAGATGCGGTTCAGCCATAAGAAGAGGGAACGGTTGATCGTCCCGGCTGTTTCTTCTGGCGACAAATGCTTCCACTCTGGACGCAAGAAGCTTCGAAGTTCTGTATTTTCGGCGAAGAACAACATAACCTTAACAAGATAGCTGGAAAGAAGAATGGAGGCAACGGCATGGCTCTCAGGGAGGAAGAACAGAGTGCGAGTGCGAGCGAGATCCAACAAAGTGGACGTGCCGAGATACGTACATAGTACCGTGGATGGACGCACCGAGTAGATATGCTCCAGATAGGATGTGATGAGAAGAATGCAGAATCCGCCGATTGAAATTCCAATGCAACCAAAGGTGAGTCTCGTATGGGGTGTTTTTTTGGTGACCCATACGACAAGAAGGACGACTTGGAGAACAATGAAGATGGCAAACAAGATCTACGAGCTCGGTTGGTATAACATAAACCCAGATTAAAAATGGTACAAGAAGAGGATGTGGGTATATTGACGAACCATTTTGCAGGCCAGAAGCCATGATCTGCGGACTTTGGGAGCTTCATTGCCATGGGTAAAGATGCGCAGAAGCGCCCAACCAACTATCACGGGTGAGGAGGTTATGTCGTAAAACCTCAATAAATCAACTTCAATAATAGAAACTTACGGGCAATTCCCAATGGGAGAATAGTAAGTATACTCTCTTCAAACAAGAGCGTAAAATCGAAGCCGTGGTGACACGAACTGTCTACAGTGGGGCCGAACACATCCTCCACGGCCATGGAGCAAGCCTGAAAAGAACCATCCATTATTGGCACGAGCGGAAGAAGATATCTGTATGAGCAATCCGTCTTAAACAGAGAAAGCGTCGAGGCAAACGCAAGCAAAAGGACTCAGGCTGTCTCGCCGTGTGTAGTCACAACAGCAGCAGACGCGACCTTGACCTTCCACAGAAGGGGCCTAGTGTTGCTTACGACGCTGGCCAGGCTGTGAGAAATCCCGTAAGCAACTTTATTAGTGCGAAGGGAAAAAGACGCACAAACGTTTTGAAATTTTCAAAAGGGACAGCGTAGGAGCAACGGAAAACACATGGCGAGTCAAAAAGGGGCGCTGGCAAGTGAATGCGGGGACGAAGGATTTATCCCTCACGGGGCGGACAGATCATATAAGCACTAGTGTCTTTAGCAGCAAGGAATGGACGCAGACATAGGGAGGAATTGCATCTGGTTAGGTTGGCTGCTTGAAGTTCGGTGCTGCAACAGGCGCGGTAAGGCGCACCATTGGGCTTCGGAAATGCCGTCGGGCGTGCCGTGCCGCTCTAGATCGACCCACTGGGAGGCCACCATAGGGCTATGCACAAACGTATCTTCGGGGATACTAAATTGGAGATGCAGGCACTTCATCCTTAGTCACATAAACGCATCCCCGAGGATATTGAATCAGACATGCACGCACTCAATCCTTGTAAGCAATTAGCCAATTCCCGAAATCCATAAGCCTTGTATACATTCTTTTGCCCTCAACCCCTCAAACGTGGCCCGCTCTATTGCATATAGCACGGAAACAACTGATGTCCCATCAAATCAGCCCAAATCTCTCAGATGCCCATCATCATCATGATTACCTTAGCTGAGCCCTATAAAACGCCGGCCCAAGTGAGGAGGGCCTGTAGACCAAAAATCTGCGACATAGCATTGCAAAATGGAGTTATCCTCGACCACCATAACCACCACAACCGCATCAGCAAGCATGAAAGACTTACGCCAAGTATGGGCCTGGAATGCTACCGTTCCCGATGCCAGTGACGTATGTGTCCACGACCTCATCGCAAGGACAGCTCTTCAGCAGCCAGACGCTCCCGCTGTATGTGCGTGGGACGGAGAATGGAGTTATGCGGAGCTTGACAGGCTCTCCACCAAGCTTGCGCTGCACCTTGTTGGTCTGGGTGTTGGTTCCACGACTATTGTTCCGTTATGTTTTGAGAAATCAAAGTATTACCCCGTGGCAGCCTTAGCTGTCATGAAGGCTGGCGGCGCCTCCGTCGCCCTCGATCCAAGTCAACCTCAAGAGAGGTTGCGGTCTATTGTCTCACAAGTTGAAGCTGTGTTGATATTAGCCTCTGCTTCTATGAAGCCACTCGCTGAGGCGTTTGTCACGACGTCGACGTTGGTGGCAGTGGTCGACAATGTGACCCTGTCTGAACTTTTGGCCAAGTCTGATGAGGGACATAAGCTCCCTGTTGTCAACTCCTCCAGCAGACTCTATGTGGTTTTCACCTCCGGAAGCACAGGCACCCCCAAGGGCGTCATCATAACACATTCAAACTATTCCAGCGCAATTCGGTACCAGCAAGAAGCCCACGGCTTCAAACCTACTTCAAGGGTATATGACTTTGCATCTTATGCTTTTGATGTGAGCTGGTCCAACCTCCTTCAAACACTCACCATTGGTGCATGTTTGTGCATCCCATCTGACGAGAGTCGGAGAGATGACCTTATCGAATCCATCAACGCTCTGCGAGCTACACATGTTGATGTAACCCCCTCTATCGCCCGTATTCTTCCTGACTCAACCCTCTGCATGATTGAAACTCTTGTTCTTGGTGGTGAGAAGCTGCCTGCAGAGTATGCTCAACGCTGGTCTTCATTGGTGACTTTGAAAAATCCTTACGGACCTAGCGAGTGCACACCCACAGCTACCATCATCACAATACGGCCTGGTGAGAAGTTTGATGGCAGTATCGGCAAAGGCTTGGGCCTCAACACCTGGGTTGTTGATGTTGAAAATGGTGACTCACTGGTCCCTATTGGAAGCACAGGAGAGCTTCTATTAGAAGGACCGCTGGTCGGCGCTGGCTACCTAAATGACCCGGCGAATACTGAGGCGGCTTTTATCGACGATCCAGAATTTTTACGACGTGGTGGCGATGGTCCTGATCAGCCCGGGAGAGGAGGCCGTATTTATAAGACTGGTGATCTGGTGCGCTGCAATCTTGATGGCAGCTTGACCTTTGTGGCCCGGAAAGATACGCAAGTCAAGATCAACGGCCAGCGAGTGGAACTCGGCGACGTCGAAAGCCATGTTCGTAAACACATCCCTGAAAGCATCGTACGGGCCGTTGTGGTAGAGATGATTCGACCAAACAGAAGCTCAACAGCTGTCCTGGTCGCATTCCTTGAAATCGACTCACCCGAAGCGGGCAACGAAAGGCAAGAACTTCTCGCCTACATCAAGAGCATCATTCCCGGTCTGAATGAGGCTCTTGGGGCTGAGATCCCTTCATTCATGATCCCAGCAATTTACATCCCGCTCAAAGTATTTCCCTTGTCGCCAACTGGGAAGACGGATCGCCGCAAGCTGCGTGCTGCTGGAGAATCCATGGATCTAACGGAGCTGGCGGCGCTAAATGCCACCCCAGCAGCAATAGAGAAAAGACCACCCAGAACCCCAAAAGAAAAACGTCTGCAGCACCTTTGGTACACTGTTCTCGGAGTTGAAGAGAACACCATTGGCCTGGATGACAGTTTCTTGCAGAACGGCGGTGATTCAATTGCTGCAATGAAGCTGGTCGGTGCAGCACGTGAGCAGGGACTGTCTCTCACCGTTGCAAATATTTTCAAAAATCCCCATCTAGAAGACATGACAGCAGTGGCTATTGAGATGGAGAGCCAAAAAAGCCAGGATATTCGACCATTCGAGCTGCTGGCAAGTGCAAGTGTTAACGTTGAGAAAGTTCGGGACGAGGCGGCCAAACTATGTGCCGTAGATTCCACCCAAATCGAGGACGTCTTCCCCTGCACACCACTCCAGGAAGGTCTCCTTTCTCTCTCTGCAAAAAACGATGGGGCATATATCGTCCAATATGTTCTCGAATTACGACCAGATGTCGATCTCCAGTGCCTCACGCGGGCCTGGCAAGACGTCTTCTCAACAACGCCCATACTACGAACGCGCATCGTCAGTCTCGACGGCCACGGACTCGTCCAGGTCGTGGTTGATGAGCACTCGCAGCTGCGGGCAACTTTCGAAACCGGATTTCGCAAACTTGCTGATATTGCAAGTGACAAGAAGGGGATGGGGCTTGGTTCCCCGCTAGCGAAATTCGAACTTGTCAAGCATTTTGAAAATGGCGACAAGCGCTCCTTCGTCTGGACGATGCACCATGCGCTCTACGATGGCTGGTCCATCCGCCTCATGCTCAAAAAATTGGAAAATGCCTACAATGGCGGCAAGATGCTACAGTCGCCCGCGTTCCAGCATTTTATCAAGCACATTCAGGAGACCGATGATGCCCAAATCGCATCCTACTGGGCTGGCCAATTCAAGGGCTTAGAGGCGCAGACGTTCCCGATGCTGCCTTCGCCAAACTACCAGCCGAAATCGGATACTGTGCATCGACATGCTGTGAAAGAGCTCCAGTGGCCCACCACTGGTATCACCGCTTCTTCGGCAATCCGTGCCGCGTTCTCCATCTTAGTCGCTGCTTATACCAATGCCCCTGACGTGGTCTTCGGCACCACCACCACGGGCAGGCAGGCGGCTGTGCCTGGTGTTGAAGAGATTATCGCACCCACCATCGCTACAGTACCGGTGCGCGTCGCAGTAAACCGGCAACAAAGTCTTCGCCAGTTCCTGCAGCAGGTGCAGTCTCAGAGCGTTGAGATGACTTCGTTCGAGCAGGCGGGCCTGCATCGCATTAGACATTTCAGCGCTGATGCTGAGCAAGCATGCCAATTCCAGACTTTGCTTGTCGTACAACCTGTTGAGAAGATTGGCGAAGGGTCTTCTGGCATTTTTGCAAAGAGTGCTGAGGATTTGAACCGTGGAGATAGCAAGGGTGTTGCTGAGATGGGCACCTATGCGATTACTCTGGAGTGTTATCTTGAGGAACGCGGTGTCGAGGTACACGCCAGCTTTGACCCTGCTGTCTTGGGACATGAGCAAGTCAAGCGCCTAGTTCAGCAATTTGAGCATATTGTTCGACAAGTTTGCTCTTCTGAGATGGATGACATACTAGTGGCTGAGATTGAAACTGTTAGCGAACAAGATATGCTCGATATCTGGACTTGGAATGCCACGGTCCCCGATTCTTTCGATGTTTGCGTTCATGATCTTATCACTAAAACGGCTATACGTCAACCTGGAGCTCCTGCAGTTTCTGCTTGGGATGGGGATTGGAATTACGCTGAGCTCGATAGCCTATCTACTCGTCTTGCATACCGTCTCGTCTCTCTTGGTGTTGCCAATTCCATCGTCCCAGTTTGCTTTGAGAAGTCGAAATGGACGCCAGTGGCGATGCTTGCCGTGATGAAAGCAGGTGCAGCGTCTGTTACAATGGATACTTCACAGCCGCAGGATCGTTTGCAATCAATTATATGCCAGGTTGACCCTCAAGTGATCCTTTCTTCGGCATCTAAACGCGACTTGGCTGCACAGCTCAGCCAAGTTACCAATATCGTTGTCGACGAAGATAGTATGGCTGCCCTGACTTTGCCTCGCGAGGAGCTTCCTGCTGTCGACCCGTCTAGCAAACTATATTTGGTTTTTACGTCAGGCAGCACTGGCACCCCCAAAGGTGTTGTTATTACGCACGCAAACTACAGTAGCGCTATCCGCCACCAACAAGAAGCCCATGGCTTCCAAGCCACGTCTCGGGTCTACGATTTTGCCTCATACGCTTTTGATGTTAGCTGGTCTAATTTTTTGCATACTTTTACAATTGGTGCTTGTCTGTGTATCCCCTCAGATACGGATCGTCGTGACGATTTAGCTGGGTCTCTTGAGCGATTTGGCGCTACACATGCGGATATAACGCCTTCGGCTGCCAATGTACTTCCCGAGGAATCATTCAAGAGACTTCAGACTCTGGTTTTGGGAGGCGAGAAATTGTCTGTCGAATATGCGCAGCGCTGGAGTACTCTTGTCAACTTGAAGAACCCTTATGGTCCTAGCGAATGTACACCTACCGCTACAATTACAGCCATCACCCCCAACGACGAGTTTAAGGCCACAATCGGTAAGGGTCTTGGCCTCAATACATGGGTTGTGGACATTGTCAATGAATCTTCCTTGGTCCCGATCGGTAGCATCGGGGAGCTTTTGCTTGAAGGGCCTCTCGTTGGTGCTGGCTACCTCGGCGATTCTGAAAAGACTGCCACAGCATTCGTTGAGGACCCTCAGTTCCTTTTGCAGGGTGGACCTAAACAGGCCGGGCGACGCGGACGGCTGTACAAGACTGGAGACTTGGTACGGTACAATCCAGATGGAAGCCTGAGCTTTATCGGTCGTAAAGATTCCCAGATCAAGATCAATGGTCAGCGTGTTGAGCTGAGCGAAATCGAAAACCACATGAGTCGCCACCCCGAGACGCGACAGGCGGCTGTCTTACTTCCCAAATCAGGCCCTTGTTTGAATAGACTGGTCGGGTTCTTCAGCATTAATGGTATTAGCCACGAGCAAAGCAGCACTGAGATTCAACTCATTGACGACAAGAACTCGGGTCTGGTTGGCGCACACATCGAGGCTTTGCAGTCCCTTCTGAACGACTCGCTTCCAGCCTATATGGTGCCTTCGATCTGGATTGCACTCAAAAGCATTCCGCTTTCGACATCAGGGAAACTGGATCAGAAGATCCTGCAAGCTTGGCTGGTCAACATGAATGCGGAAACATTTGATAAAGTTTCTCCTACTAGTCAAGGAGATGTTGCATTCCGCAAACCACAAACGGAAATGGAGCGCGTCATCATGGAAGCTTGTAGCTATGTTCTTAACGTGCCGGTCGCTGCTATCAACCTCGACTCTTCGTTCATCGCAAATGGGGGTGATTCTATATCTGCAATGAGACTGAATGCCCACTGCTCCAGTACCAAGATTCTCTTCTCCGTGGCGCGCCTCCTCAAGAGCAAGTCTCTGGCAGAGTTTGCCGCGTCATCAGATGTCGTGTCCAAAGCAAACCCTGTATCCTGTGAAGAGGAAACGGAAAAGCCGTTTACCCTGTCCCCCATTCAGCAGTGGTTCTTTGAACAAACACCATACAAGAAGTCTGATGATGGATACTGCAATCAGGGCTTCTACCTCAAGGTTAAGCGCACACTGTGGACTAACGAGCTTGAACGCGCAGTTTCCCGACTCGTCAAGCAGCATTCCATGCTGAGGGCTCGATTCCAGAAGGTTGGTGATACTTGGTGCCAGTGCGTTCTGAATTCTAACGCCAAGGGGGTGTACCACTTCCGTACTTCCAACATGAGCGCAATAACAGATGTCGAGCGGCTCGCTCAGTTACGTCACCAGAGCCTTGACATTGAAGAGGGACCAGTCTTCTCTGCGGATGTGTGCAACCTTACGTCTGGTGAACAGTATCTTGTCCTGATCGCCCACCACCTTGTCGTTGACTTGGTCTCCTGGCGTGTCATATTGGACGATCTGGAGACACTTCTCACTGGCAGCAAACTCCGATATAGTCTCCCATTCCAGGTCTGGAATAAGGTGCAGACCGAGCGTGTCCAGACAGATCATCAACTCAGCCCTGAGAATGTGCTTTCAACGACTGGAATCAGGAACGATCTTAATTTCTGGCAATTTACTCCAGACATGACAAATATGGTTGAGGATCACGTTAGCCACACCATCAAGGTCAACCGACGTGTCACAAATATCATGCTCAAGGAGGCCAATCGCGCATTCAACACGGAGCCTGTGGAGTTATTGCTCTCTGCCGTTTGGGACTCCTTCCTACGAACCTTTCCTCAGCGCAACGCTCTCACTATTTTCGGCGAGGGCCATGGTCGCGAGTCCTGGTCTCCGGAGATTGATCTCTCACGAACAGTAGGTTGGTTCACCACCCTCAGCCCAATTCGTGTCTCCAGGGAGGACATTGCGAACTCCATCGCGAATCTTGTCCGATTTATCAAAGATGCGCGCAGACGCATGCCTGCAAACGGCTGGGCCTATTTCGCATCTCGTTACTTCAACGATGCCGGCAAAGAGGCCTTCAAGAGCCACAATTCTATTATGGAAATGACATTTAATTATCATGGCCAGTTTCAGCAACTTGAACGCGACGACTCTCTCTTTGTGAATACCACCCTTAATGGCGTTTATGAACAGGGCCCTGCCTTGCCAGCATCTTCCCTCTTCGGCGTGGAGGTCTCGATTAAAGATAGTATAACACATTTCACGATTTCAGCCAACCGCTATGTTGCTCATCAAGAGCTCATTATTACCTGGATCGCTAACATTGCTCAATCACTGGAGACGATTTGCAATGAGCTTGTGGCTACACCTACTACGTCGACTACACTCTGCGACTACGAATTCTTGAGCCTAAGGTACCAGGCGCTTGATAGGCTGCAGGACGAGATTATTCCGGAGATCGAGTATCTGAATGGCTCTACGGTTGAGAACATCTATCCCTGTTTGCCCACTGTTGATGGTATTCTTATTAGTCAAGTGAAGGATCCCAAATCGTACAAGACTCTCCAGCAATTTGAGATCACTTCACAAGACTTAAAGCCAGTTATCCTAGAGAGGCTAGAGCAGGCTTGGCAGAAGGTTGTTGCTTATCATCCTTCTCTTCGCACTGTGTTCATATCTGGCTTGGATGAGTCGACAGCTTTCGATCAAGTCATCTTGAAGCAGTATCATGCAGGCGTCATCCTCTTGCGCGCTGAGAGTGGCGATGAAACCGAAGCTTTCGAGCTGCTGAAGAGACTCCCCCCGGTCAATTACCAGAAACTGGCTCCCCCTCACCGAGTTGCTATGTGCAAAATTTCCAGTAGTCGGGTCATCTGTCAAGTCGAGATAAGCCATGCAATTACGGATGGCGCATCTACTTCCATCCTCGCTCGGGATCTGATAAAAGCTTACACTGGTGGTGCCCTGGGATCAACTAACCAAATGGTCACAGTTGAGAACTTTGCTCGAGCCCAAAAAGCTAAACCGACTTCGAAGAAGATGGCCTACTGGAAGAACAAGCTATCTGGCATCGAGCCATGTCAGTTTCCCAGGATCTCCAAGATTTCGACCACCAATGCCAATGATAATGCTACGGCCGTTTGCAATATCGAGAACAAGCTGTTCGATGACATCCAGGAATTCTGTAACTCTCACTCAGTCACTGCAGCCAGTTTCCTCCAGACTGTATGGGCACTAACCCTCGCGGCTTACACCGGAGCTGATTCCCCCTGCTTCGGTTACCTTGCCTCCGGTCGCGATCTTCCAATTGCTGGTCTGGATGAGTCCATTGGGGCGTACACAAACATGTTGGTTTGTTGTGTCGGTATTAAGCGAGACATACCTAGTCACGAACTAATCCAAGGAGTACACGATCAAATCCTGCAAGATCTAGAATACCAGCACTCCTCACTCGCTGCTATTCAACATGAACTCGACATTTGGTCCGGACAGCCGCTATTCAACTCGATCGTTTCGTACCAGAGACAAAGTGAAGAGACGTCAGATGATATTCAGGACCTGGTCATCAGGACTCTGGATGGAGAGGATCTTACGGAGGTACGTGTCTACGAAGATGCTGCACCCGAGTAACTGACGGCATTTAGTATGATATTGTCGTGAATATCGCCCATGGATCAAGATCGATTGAGATTGTGTTTGACTATGCACGCGCTTGCCTTTCCGAAAGCCAAGCTAGCAGAGTGCTTTCTCTCTTGCAATCGATGTCCGCCAACCTGATCAAGAAACTGCCCATTGACTATATTACATTGGAAAGTATTGATATGGTCAGTTCCGAAGACGTGGCCGACATTTGGCGGTGGAACTCCTTGGTACCGGAAACCTTCAAAGCTTGCGTCCATGATCTTATTAATGAGACTACCAAGAAGCAACCTCAAGCTACTGCGATCTGCGCTTGGGACGGCGAGTGGACCTATGCCGAGCTTGACAATTTATCAACCCGCCTTGCCTATCATCTTGTTGGTCTCGGTGTAGGTCCTGAGGTTGTTGTTCCGCTCTGCCTCGAGAAGTCGAAATGGACTCCGGTCGCGATGATGGCTGTGATGAAGGCTGGTGGCGCTTCTGTTGCCTTGGACTCTAATCAACCCGAGGAGCGCCTGCGCACCATCATTAACCAAGTCAAGACTCCTGTCGTCTTGTCTTCCGCGGCTAACCAAGAGCTTGCTTGGCGTCTCACTAGTGAGCTTACTGAGCTACCCTCGATTGTAACAGTCGACGACACGAACTTGAAAACGCTGGGTCTTCCTCAAAATAATTGGGCTCTGCCAACCGTCAGGCCCGACAACAAACTCTATGTCGTCTTCACATCCGGCAGTACTGGTGTCCCGAAGGGAGTAGTCGTCACACACTCCAACATTGCCAGTGCCATCAAGCATCAACGACAGGCCCTTGGCTTCACTCCTGAGTCTAGAGTATTCGACTTCTCGTCATACATGTTTGACGTTGTTTGGTGCAACTTGCTTCAAGGTCTTTCCGCTGGAGGCTGCGTCTGCATTCCGAGTGACCTGGACAGGAAGACCGACTTTATGGCCGCCATTATCAAACTCCGGGCGAACCTGGCCATCTTCACGCCGTCTGCCATGCGCGGCCTGAGTTTGGATGCGTTGAACAACCTTAGCAATCTGCATTTTATTGGCGAGCCTCTACATGTGGATACTTTCAAGAAAGTCCATCCCAAGGTTGACGTTTCCAATTTATATGGTCCGACCGAGTGTACAACGTTCAGTACTGTGCATGGAATTAACAGCAGAAACCCTCAAACCATCACAATTGGTAGAGGCGCTGGGCTCAATACTTGGGTAGTCGACACCGCCACAGGCACTTCGCTTGTGCCAATTGGAAGCACAGGAGAGCTTCTTCTCGAAGGACCTCTCGTTGCTTCTGGCTACCTGGGTGACCCTGTCAAGACCACCGCGGCGTTTGTCAATGACCCGCCATTCCTGCTTCGCGGTGGGGTAGGCCAGCCAGGACGTCACGGTCGCTGCTACAAGACTGGTGATATAGTCCGATACAACGCCGACGGCACACTGACTTTCATCGGGCGTAAGGACTCCCAAGTTAAGATCAACGGTCAGCGTGTTGAGCTTAGTGATATTGAGTCACATGTACAGTTGGCTCTCGCCAAGAAACACAAAGAGGCTCAGATTATCGCTGAAGTTGTGTCGCCGCAAGACAGTTCCAATTCGATGTTGATTACATTTATCTGCTTTGGTACCGCAACTTCCCGGGATATGAGCGAGTCAGAGCTTCTCGCCTTCACCAAGAAAGTAACCGCGCCGCTGGATGGACAGCTTGCTTCCCAAGTTCCTGCATACATGATACCATCAGCATACATTCCTCTCAAGACCATCCCTATTACAGCGACTGGCAAAACGGACCGTCGTCGCCTTCGCGAAATGGCCAAGGAACTTACATGGAAGCAGCTCACTGCTACCAATTCGTCTGACACTGAGCGCCGGCAGCCTAGCACGCCATTGGAGCATCAACTGCGGGGCATGTGGGCAACTATCCTGGCGGTTGAACCCCATCTTATTGGGGCTGATGATAGTTTCTTGCGTGTCGGTGGTGACTCTGTTGGTGCTATGCGGCTGGTCGGCTCGGCTCGCGAACTTGGGTATTTGCTATCAGTCGCTGATATCCTGAAGAACCCGAAGCTGTGCGACATGACTAAACTTATGGTTGAAGCGGCCGAGCCTACGGAGGATATGCTGGGCATGCTGGATAGTTTCTCACTTCTGAAACCTGATTCCAATCTCCAAGAGACGATCAAGGAGGCGGCCTCTCTTTGCGCTGTCGAATTCAACGAGATCGAGGACTTATATCCTTGCACCTCGCTACAAGAAGGCCTTCTCGCCCTTACGATGAAGCGCCCAGGAGACTACATCATCCGTTTCATTCTGGAACTTCAGGCCTCTACTGATATTAGCAAATTCCGACAGGCCTGGGAGAGAGTGTTGGAAACCACGCCGGTTTTGCGAAGTCGTATTGTTGACTTGGCTGAACAAGGCTTAATGCAAGCCGTCATCCGCCAGCATGCGCAGTGGACCTCTGCAGACAACTTCTGCCTCAAGGCATTTGTACATGCTGACGAACAGAAAACAACCGGTCTGGGTACCCCACTGGTACGATTTGGACTAGTACAGGATAATGACAGACACTTCTTTTTACTGACTCTACATCACGCTGTATATGATGGCTGGGCTCTAAATCTTATATTTGGGAGGCTAGAGAAGGAATATCAGGGCAATCCCACCGAAGAATTGCCTGACTTTAGACTCTTCGTGAAGTATGCCTCCGGGATTGACCAAGAAGCTGCTACAAAATTCTGGGACAATCAACTCAGAGCCTCGGAGGCACAAGTCTTTCCCACCCTTCCATCGGTGACCTTTGAACCGAAGTCCGACAAGTCCCTCACTCACGAAATAAACAACTTGCAATGGCCGAATACTGATATCACTGCTTCTACTGCAGTTCGCGCAGCCCTATCGATTTTGATTGCAGACTACACTGATTCGCAGGATGTGGTGTTTGGTGTCACTTCAACTGGTCGACAAATTGCCGTTCCAGGCGTCGAGCAAATGGTTGGGCCTACGATCGCAACTGTTCCTATTCATGTGACAATCAACAATGACAAGAACCTTCAGCAGTTCCTGGTGCAGGTTCAAGAGAAGTCTATCGAAATCACTCCATTCGAGCAGATGGGGTTACAGCGGATCCGAAAAGTCAGCGCTAACGCTGAACGCGCCTGCAACTTCCAGACCCTTCTCATTGTCCAGCCTGCTGAAGAAAGTGCCAAATGGCACAGCGAAATTTTTGCCCATGAAACAAATGAAGAGGGCGAAGAAGGCGAATATGCGATCCAGGAGTTTGAGACATATGCTCTAACCCTTGAATGCCACCTTGGAGATGACAAGGTACATATGAAGGTCAATTTTGACTCCAACGTGATTGGGGAGGCGCAAGCCAAACGATTTACTGAACAACTCGAGCACATTCTCCGCCAGATCTGTTCATCTGGCGGAGAAGTCAAGGTCTCTGAAATAGAGACCATAAGCAAGCAGGACGTGAACGACATCTGGAATTGGAATTCTACAGTGCCGAATACCGTTAACAGGTGTGTCCATGAGCTCATCTCGGACACCGCACGCCGGCAGCCTTATGAGCAAGCGGTGTGCGCCTGGGACGGTGACTGGACCTACAACGAACTTGATAGCCTGTCCACCAAATTGGCTCATTACTTGATCAGTCTGGGTGTTAATTCACAGCATATATTGCCCCTGCTATTTGAAAAGTCAAAGTGGACACCTATTGCGATGCTCGGTGTCATGAAAGCCGGGGCTGCTTCTGTGGCTCTTGACACGAGTCAGCCAGAGGACCGTCTGCGATCAATTATTAGCCAAGTTGATCCAATTGTTACATTAAGCTCAGTAGCGAAACGAGATCTCGCGTGCACCTTGACGTGTGCACAGAATGTTCCAGTGAATGAAGGAAGTCTGGGAGCGCTCCCTCTGCCTGAAGATAATCAGAGCCTGCCGGCGGTTGATCCATCAAGCAGACTATATTTGGTTTTCACCTCTGGTAGTACTGGAACACCGAAGGGTGTCATTATTAGGCATTCTAATTTTGCCAGCGCGATCAAGCATCAAAAAGAAGCCCAGGGCATTCTCCCCACCTCACGTGTTTACGACTTTGCTTCGTACGCCTTTGATGTTGCATGGGCCAACCCACTGGTGACTTTTGAAATCGGTGCCTGTCTTTGTATCCCCTCAGATTCTGACAGAAAGGATGATTTGAATGGGTCAATTGCTCGTCTCAAGCCAACACATGTAGATATCACGCCCTCAGCAGCACTTGTTTTGTCCGACGAGTCCCTTCAACAGCTTCATACCCTTATACTCGGTGGCGAAAGACTCTCCGCAGACTACGCAGCCAAATGGTCTCAGTTTGTGACAGTCAAGAACTCCTATGGCCCTAGCGAGTGTACTCCAACGGCAACATTCACGGATGTTATTAGTCCAGAATCTCCTTTTGGCACCAGCATTGGCAGACCTGCAGGTCTCAATGCTTGGATAGCTGATGTCACCACAGGTCAGTCGCTTGTGCCTATTGGAAGTGTTGGTGAGCTTCTTTTGGAAGGACCCCTTGTCGGCGCTGGCTATCTAGGTGACACGAAGAAAACTGCCGTGGCTTTCATCGAAGACCCTGCCTTCTTGGTTCGAGGTGGTGGACCTGGACAGCCAGGACGTCATGGCCGACTGTACAAGACTGGCGATATTGTTTGCTACAACTCAGATGGCAGCATCATCTTCGTCGGTCGCAAGGATGCACAGGTCAAGATCAATGGCCAACGTGTCGAACTAAGTGAGATCGAGAATCATGTTGCTCGTTACTGCGCTACCCGGCAAGTTACTGTCTTGTTGCCAAGCGTTGGTCTCTGCGCTAAGAGACTGGTTGGCATCATCAGCTTCAAGGGACTTTGTGATGAAGCCAATGGAGCTGACGTTGCAGATATTCATCTCGTGGCTAGCAAGCACGCCAAGGTGATCAACGAACATGTCGAAGCTCTGCAATCATTATTGCATAATTCCTTGCCTCGCTACATGGTGCCGTCAATGTGGATCGCGCTCAATTCTCTCCCCATGACCGCATCTGGGAAGCAGAATAATAAGGCCCTACAGACCTGGCTGAACAAAATGGATGCCCGGACTTTTGCGAAGGTCACAAATATTGATGCTGATGTGGCTGTGCGTAAACCCGAGACTGACATTGAGAGGGTGCTTTGCGAGGCCTGCAGTGTCATCCTCAATATCCCAGTCAGCGACATTAATCTCGATCGTTCATTTATAGCAAATGGCGGTGATTCAATTTCGGCCATGCGTCTTGCTTCGCAGTGTCGTGCTGCCAATATTGCCTTCTCCGTTGCAAGTTTGCTTCAGAGCAAGACTATTGCCGACTTCGCTGCTTCTTCCACTATTGCTACAACTGCTTCAGTGAAGCAGGAAGAACAATTCGACACACCATTTGAGCTCTCTCCCATTCAAAGTTGGTTCTTTGACCAGTCTCCTTTCAAGAGTGATGATCAGCAAGAGCAATTCTACAACCAAGGTTTCTATGTCAAGATTACACGAAGTGCCTCCATTGATCAAATCGCAAGCGCTGTCTTGAAATTGGTAGATCACCACTCTATGCTCCGATCAAGATTCTGTAAGGTCAACGGAGACTGGAAACAGCTCGTTCTTAAAACCGGCAAGGACCTTTATCATTTCTGTTCTTCTGCGTATCGCTCTATGGGGGAGATACAAATTCTGGCCCAAGAGCGACACCGACTGCTTGACATTGAGAATGGCCCCGTATTCTCAGTAGACGTGTGCAACCTGGATCACGAACAGTACCTGGTTCTGATCGCCCACCATTTGGTGGTTGATCTCGTTTCTTGGCGCATTATTTTGGATGACCTTGAAGTTCTATTCAATGGTGGCGATCTGGAGGCCGGACTACCCTTCCAAATCTGGAACAGACTCCAGATTGAGAGAGCCGGCTCCTCATTGTTGAATCCCGACAATGTTTTGTCGTCTGAGAATATTCACAGCGATCTAGACTTCTGGAACTACACACCCTTGATTTCAAACAACCTTGCGGATCATGAAACCCGTTTTGTTGATATTGACCGACAAACAACATCGCTGGTCTTGGACAAGGCGAACAGTACCATGAACACAGAGCCGGTTGAACTTCTCCTTTCGGCTGTTTGGGATGCTTTTTTCCGTATATTTCCTCAGCGCGATAGTCTCACTATCTTCAATGAAGGACATGGCCGTGAGCCTTGGACCGAAGATATTGACTTGTCCAGGACAGTTGGTTGGTTCACGACCTTGGGCCCAATCAATGTGTCGAGAAATTCGTTCAAAAATGCAGCCAGTATCGTGCGGTGCGTAAAAGACACTCGACGAAGACTTCCTGCCAATGGCTGGTCTTACTTTGCCTCAAGATATCTCAACGAAGAAGGCAAGCACAGATTTCGAAGCCACAAGACAGATACAGAAGTCGTCTTCAATTATCACGGTCAATTCCAGCAGCTCGACAACGAAGAAGCCTTGTTTAAAGACATCGGTCTCGAGGGCGTCCGTGAGCAAGGGCTCACAATCCCTGCCTCCACGTTGTTCAATATCGAAGTTTCCGTCGAAGCCGGCCAGGCCCGCTTCGACTTCTCATTCAATCGTCACATCGCCCACCAGTGCCTAATTAAGCAGTGGATTGACCAAATAGCCCCGTCGTTGAGGAGCATTTGCGAGGAGCTTATCACGGGGACCACCACACGTACCCTTTGCGACTTCGATTTTGTCAAGCTCGACTACAAAGGCCTTGACGAACTTCAGGGCTGGACTATTCCAGAAATTGAGGCTATTAACGGTTCGGTCATTGAAGACATTTATCCCTGCTCACCGACTGTGGACGGAATCCTCCTCAGCCAAGTCAAACAGCCCGACTCATATAAGACCGTGCAGCTCTATGAAATTGTATCCCCCGATGGAAAGCCTGTTAGCCTCATCGCCCTGGCGGGTGCATGGCAGAAGGTCGTTGCCCATCAGCCAGCGTTGCGGACAGTTTTTATTGGTGGCCTAGATAAAACTGCGGCGTTTAATCAGGTCATTCTTAAGCAACACACCGGAGATATCGTTTTCTTGCAAGCAGATAACCAGGAAGAGACGCTCAACCGGCTGAAGCAACTCCCTGTAGTCAACTACCAGCAAGAGAAACCCCCGCATCGCCTCACTCTGTGCCAATCTTCTGACAACAGGGTCTTCTGCCAGATTGAAATGAGTCACGCGATTACTGATGGTACTTCAACTGGTATCTTGATCCGAGATTTTGCCAACGCTTATGCTGCTGATCTCCCCGCGACCGATTTAATCAAGACAACTCGTAACTTCACCGCAGCCCTGATATCCAAATCTCACTCCGAAAGAATTTCGTTCTGGAAGAATAAGTTGGACGGTCTTGAGCCCTGCAAGTTCCCATACTTGTCGGGCGTACCTCACAAAGTGGGTGCACCTTCAGCTGAAATCAGCATCATCCTTGAAAACGATATCTTCAATCAGATTCAGGAGTTCTGCAGCTCCAACCAGGTCACTCTTGCAAGCTTTCTCAAGAGTTCCTGGGCAGTCACTCTTTCTGCCTACGTTGAAGCCAATCCTGTCTGCTTTGGCTACCTTGCATCTGGCCGGGATCTCCCAATTGCCGGCTTGGAGGAATCTGTCGGCGCTTACACCAACATTATGGTGTGCCGCGCCGACATCGACAGACAGGCTGCCGGTTCAGAAATTGTGCGACAAATCCATAAACAACTCATGCAAGACTTGAGTTTCCAGTACACTTCTCTTGCTAGTATTCAGCATGAACTTGGTTTGTCATCAGGCCAACAGCTCTTCAATTCTATTGTATCTTTCCAAAAGGTGGACGATTCAGTGGAAGTGGAGGATGATGGCAAACTTATATTCAAGTCCATTTACGGAGAGGATCCTACTGAAGTAAGTCTAGATCTCCACCAAAAGAGGGATTGTTCTAACATCTCAAAGTACGACGTTGTTCTCAGCATTAACCACGGAAGCAAGTCAATTGAAATTGACCTCGACTATGCACCATCCTGTCTCACTGAAGAGCAAGCTGCTCGTGTGCTTTCACACATGCAATCCAACATACTTGCACTTCTTAGTGAGCAGCCTTCCAATCTCATCAGCAACGAAGATAAGCGCGACATCTGGAAATGGAATGCGAAGGTTCCTGAGACTGTAGACGTTTGCGTTCACGATATAATCACCGAAACAGTCCTTCGACAGCCTGAGGCGCCTGCTATCTGTGCCTGGGACGGTGATTTCACATATGGCGAACTCGAAAACATGGCAAACCGTCTCGCTCATCGTCTGATTGAACTAGGCGTTGGAAGTGACACTATTGTGCCTATCTGCTTCGAGAAATCAAAATGGACTCCACTTGCTATGCTAGCTGTCATGAAGGCTGGCGGCGCTTCTGTGACGATGGATATCAGCCAGCCTGAGGAACGCTTACAGTCAATTATTACGCAGAGCACCCCCAAGATTGTTCTTTGCTCCGCCGAGAAGCGCGAGCTTGTTGGCAAATTAACTACATCCACCATTTTAGTCGTTGATGATGCAAGCATTGCAGCAATGACAGGCAATACGCACTTGCCCAAAGTCAGACCTTCAAGTAGGCTCTACATTGTTTTTACATCCGGCAGCACTGGTTCGCCCAAGGGTGTGGTGATCACTCATTCGAACTACAGCAGTGCCATCAAACACCAGCAAGACGCACATGGTTTCAAGGCAACCTCCCGTGTCTTCGACTTTGCCTCCTATGCATTCGACGTGAGCTGGTCCAATTTCTTGCACACTCTCACTATCGGCGCCTGTCTCTGCATACCCTCTGACGCCGACCGCAAGAACGACCCTGCTGGAGCAATTGACCGTCTCGGCTGCACGCATGCTGATATGACCCCATCAGCTGCCAGCGTTCTTCCAGCAAAAACATTCGCCAAGCTAGATACTGTCGTCTTGGGTGGTGAGAAGCTCTCGCCGGAATATGCTCGTCGTTGGTCAGCCTTAACGAGTGTCCGTAATCCGTATGGACCTTGTGAATGCACCCCAACAGCTACAATTATTGAAGTTAATCCTGCCGATGCGGCCAAGGGCAATGTCAATATTGGAAGGGGAATTGGACTCAACACTTGGGTTGTTGACCCTATTCATGGAGACTCACATGTCCCAATTGGCATTGCTGGCGAGCTCTTACTAGAGGGCCCGTTGGTTGGTGCCGGATATCTTGGCGATGCGGCCAAGACTGCGGCAGCATTCATTGAAGACCCTCGCTTCCTCCTTGAAGGAGGAGGTCCAGACTTTCCCGGTCGTCGCGGCCGTTTGTACAAGACTGGAGACTTGGTAAAGTACAACACAGATGGTACATTGGCTTTTGTTGGCCGAAAAGATGCCCAGGTCAAAATCAACGGACAACGCGTGGAACTTGGTGATATCGAGTCTCATGTCGCATCTTGTCTCGCTAGCACCAGCAATGTTCAGGCTGTGGCAGAGGTCATTAATCCTCAAGGAAGCGCCAATAGCATGCTTGTTGCTTTCCTCAATCCTCAAGACACGGCGACTCAGAAATTAGATGAGGAGGCTCTCATCTCTTACGCGAAGCGAGTGACGATCGGCCTTGAAGAAAAGCTCAGGACTCAGATTCCGCCTTATATGATCCCGTCAGCTTATATCCCTCTTGCTGCCTTCCCTATGACAACAACAGGTAAGACAGATCGACGACGTCTTCGTGAGATGGGCAATGCTTTGACTTGGGAACAACTGGCAGCCACCAACTTGTCTCAGCAGGAATACCGCCAGCCAAGCACACCGATGGAGTTTCAGCTTCTGAAGCTCTGGACATCCGTCCTTAACATCAGCGCAGAGGGAATCAGTGCAAGCGACAGTTTCCTCCGTATTGGTGGCGATTCGATCGGTGCCATGAAACTTGTCAGCGCAGCGCGCGAGAGTGGTCTGGCCCTCTCTGTCATGGACATCCTCAAATCTCCCAGGCTTAGCGACATGGCTATACTTCTCCGTCCTCTTGACAGCCAGCAGGTTGCCCAATCCCCATCATACAAGCCATTTAGTCTTATATCGGAGTCCTATACCAAGAACTCGGTATTCGAGCATCTGTCCGAATTGGGCGTCGCAGTTCAAGATGTTGAAGACATCCTCCCCGTCACCGATCAGCAAGCTCGATGCATTGCCCTTACTCATACTGCATCGCGCAATCTCCTGCTTTACCACGCTCTTGATGGTAACGGTACACCAAATATTCCGAGGATGCGTGCCGTGTGCACCGAACTAGTCAATAGGTTTGATCAGCTGCGAACTCTGTTCGTGGCACACAAGAATATGTTCTTGCAGGTTGTTCTAAAATCATTAGCTCTTGCAGTTCCCGTATTTACGACTGATGCTAGTCTGGAGCAATGCACTGAAGAGCTGCGCCTTCGTGACATGTGCGACGAGCTCCGATATGGTACACCTCTCACTAACATCTCCATTGTTCATCAGACGCTCGACGAAAAGTACCGTGTCGTGGTGCGTATATCTCACGCCCAGCACGATGGCATGAGTATGATGAAGATGTGGGATGCTTTTGAGGAAATGTATGGCACTGGAGAAGACAGCTTTGGCCTCATACATACTCCCATTGAGGATATGGCAAGGGCGAGCTTCTCTAATTATATGTACGCTGTCTCTTGCATGGACAAGGAGACGGCTAAATCATACTGGCGCGAGCTCCTTCGGGGCTCAAAAATGACCTACCTCAAGCCACGCACTTCACATACTCTCATCTTCGGCGATGGCCCTTGTGTTGTCAGGAACATTCCCCAAATCGTGACGCAAGAGACTGGCTTCACCTTCTCAACCATCCTCAAGGCGGCTTGGGCATATGTTCTTGCCAAGAATACTACCAGCGACGACGTTGTGTTCAGCAATCTGACTCATGGTCGAGGTCTACCTGGGACACAGGATGTCTTTGGCGCCTGCGTCAACATCACCCCAACTCGAGTCTCGTTCGTCGACGGATGGACTGTTCACGATCTCGTCAACATGGTCAACAACCAGCAAATTGCCAGCATGCAATATGAGAATATCGGCATCCGCGAGATAGTCCGTGACTGCACCAGCTGGCCCAAGTGGACCTATGCCGGCTCCGTTATCTATCACCACAACTTAGACAATGGGGACTATAAGGCCCATGAGCCCAGCATGCACGTTGAGGAGACACTCGACCTGAGCCACGGCGATGTCGACAATACGGATGTCCACATTACCTCTAAGCCTAACGGTGACAACTTTAGAGTTGAGTTGAGTTTCGCGGCTGATGTTGTGTCTCAGCATGAGGCGCAGCAATTGGGAGCCAAACTCGTCGAGACCATTATCATATTCTGCCAGTTCATAGACATGTCGCTCCCGTTGCCTAAGAAGATCGGCTCGATGACAACGTTGCTGCCGCCACCACAGGAGGCGATACGAGCCGCACCAACAGATGAGCAGCTCATCCTTGCAAAAACCAGCCCTGCAGCGATGGAGGCAGCACTGAACAACGCCTGGGCAGATGTATTTGGCGACCGCCTTACTCCAGAAAATAAGGCCAGCGAGACTTTCTTCGATCTTGGCGGCGATCTAGTAGACGCTAGTTTGCTATCGGCGCATATGGAGCGACAGGGATACAACCTCACTGTTGAGGACGCCCTGGATAACCCAACGTGGTACTCGCAGCTCGCCTTGCTCAGCAAGCGCGTAGCTGCTGATGCTTGCCTTCTTCAGATTGAATATTTTTGAGAATATGTGCTTGGTCCTCCTCCCGCCCACTGTCTTTTGCTTTAGAGGAATTTGTTACCTCTTTTGATCCGTATCTAGAGGCGGCTGCGCGGAATTACCAGTAGCATTGAAGCAAGAGAGCTTTGGCTAGAATTTTCTGGAGCTTTGATTGGACATATAATGGCTTATAATTACAATAGAATATTCCTTGCCATATTTTTCAGTCCATCTGCGTTGCGAATGGATTCATAGGCAAGTATCTGATAGCACCGGCTCTAGGAGTCGCCAGAGATGAATTAAGCGTCCATCTGAAGACCCAACCAAGGTAAGCGCCCCTCTAGTGAAACTTTCACTAATCCATGAATAGTTTGCCCAAGTTTCCTTCCGCACCCGGGAGTGCCTGACGACGGAGTTAAAATTCCACCAGGTGTGACCAGGGTCTTTCCATCTACTTAACACCTACCAAACAGAACTATCACACATCTTAGCCATGCCGAGATCCGTTCGACACTGGCCTGGGGGAATTCCCAGTTCCATCAAACCACACCCAGAAACACATTTATCTTTGGACCAGATCAAGGAGGAAGTCAAGGGCTGGCTACTCTTTGTACAGGTATGTCTTCGTAGAATCTATTTTTTGATAGCCCACGCCTTCAGTTAGTACTAACTTTGCAGTCAGGAAAATTGGGTTTCTGCAGCAAACACAGGTGTTTCCAATGATGTGGAATACGAGCTACGCCACCGGCGGCAACTCGTGGAAAAATGGGCTTCGGCCACACAGGAACTCCGTGATGTGAATCCAACCCCGTCAAATCTCTGAAGTTTATTGCACCAACTAATTTTTCATTCAGTCGTACCAATCGCGTGCGCCTGTGGGTCTTCCAGGCACGGAGGTGCCAAAATCTCGGAGTGAACCTAGTGAAGGCCTTCGGTATCCAGCCGAAGCATTGGCACGTCTCTACGATACTCTTCAGCCAAGAAATGTCAACAGCCTGATTTCCCTCGCCCCTGTTGACGAGGCCCATGCTTCCAATCGGGCACGATGGGTAAAATTCGCCATCCTGTTGTATAACTATGATATCGAGACTGGGCACTGTCTACTCGATAATTACATGCCCTCAGAGGCTATCTTGAATCCAGCAACCACCACCGATCCTTCAATAGAGGACTTTCTGTCCTGGCAAGATCTGGAGACCGCAAACTTCAGGAGTATCTATCTCACACATACTGGCACCGTACTCTATCTCGGTTATGCAGGCCCATATATGTTGGTCGATGAAGAAGGCCTGAGAAATGGCCATTTGACAATGGTCGAGTATGAAATAAATGGGGCTGTTAAGGATGCTATTCACATCCGCCCGTTCAATATGCTAATGCCATATATGAACGCTTCTGAGCTTATGATGGGTCTTGATGATATCCGTCATGTTCAGGGTGGCTATAGACACCAAAATCCGCCGTGGGTATCCTTTAGTCCTACTAATACAGACCAACAGACTAATGTAAAATATCAGACTTGACATGGAGCTACCGATCATCGATATTCTCTGTCAAGCTAAGGCCGCTAACCAACTTCCAACAGCGATGAACTTATGTGATCGAGAGCAATGGATGGATGATATTGAGCTTTATGCCCCGGGCTACTTGGTCCTCGAGGCTGAAGGGCGTTCGGGAGAGTATCCCCTACACCGTCTCACTGTACCAGGCTCTGTTGAGGGAGTTAAAAAACAGGTTTTGAACAGGGTGCAGTCCGACCCGAGGTTTACATTCCTTCCTCCCACTTTTCCATGACTATACTAGTTTCAAATATATATTCAAGATGCCTTTTAAAAACCGATATTACAGATTGTTCCATGTGTTCATAATTGATTTCTCCTGTACATGTAGAAGAGCCAAATAAAATAACGATGTTACCTTCCTTAAAGAACACAGTATCCTCATATAGAATATCGAACTGGTTACTCAATTTGTTGGACACGCGAATGTGTACTTGAATTTCTGGCCAAAAAATCCAAATCATTCTCTTATCGCCGACAATTCATAACAGATGTTCTGGAAAATTGATACCTTCATCACCCTCGCAGTAAAACGTGGTTATGGAAATCTGTCAAAGTGCGGATTCGGGAGATCAGGAAATAGAGATAGATTGGTAAGAACACACAGGCAGGCAAGCAGGCAAGCTACAGACGATTTATCGTACAGGTAGATAGACAAGACGTAGCTCGAAGGGCTACAACAGGATCAAGACAGAAGTTGAAGATATTGATGAGGATATACTATTTCGGACAGGTGGATTATCTGATAATCCGGTCTCGGATACGGAGTATGTATGTTCCGGAGGAAGGACCAACATACGGATGTTGGGACAACACAAGGTGTAATGGATAAGCTAGATGAAGCGCATCGTTTTAGAGCTTCAAGATGTACTAGAGACAGCAGTATATCGATATAGAGCGTTCACCACGATCCCTATGAATCCTACGGTATCCTTTTAGTATCTGGTATCCAGACGCCGCACCCCTGATCCACATCAAAATGAATTCCATAGTGCGTATCAGCTTACGCGAGAGCCACATGATGGTATTTTTAACTACTAAGCAGGAACGACTCACCGGACCTAAAAAACGACCCAAGCCGAGCTGCAACCACCCGAAACGTACCCGTGCCAAGCGCATCTCCACGTCTTTGTAGAGATGTGGAGATGCGCTTGGCACGGATAGTAAGAATTGACACTTTTTGCGCGTATAAACCGCCGTATAAAGCTATCTAATTGCTTATATAATCCGGAAGGTCAACACCAAACTCCCAGGTTTACCCAGGATACCTACGCAGAACTCTCCAGCCACCTAGTTTGCCCAATTCAACACATCAGGTCGAGTGGGGATCTTCATGCCAACATATTTCTATACACAGACATCTTGTGCCTCCGCATGGTTACATCCATGTCACAATCGTTGAGATTATATTCGTTGTGTAAGCCCAGTCCATACCCAGCGTCGGGTTTTGGCGTGAGGGCAGTAAGCAGTATTCTGCTTCAACAGCAATAGCTCAAGTCTGCTTTAACCACTCACCAGTTAGGAGAGCAAGGTGTGTATAATTTAGGAACGATTAGGGGAGAAATGTTCCTAGAACGCTAATTTGGGGTCTCCACTTACCTCAGCCCTGTCCACCGAACTTGTAACAATCCCCGCACTTGACGATATTAGCAGTCTCCCGCAAGGCTGACTCCTCATCATCAACAGATATTTGCATTTATATCTACGAGAAGATTCTGCCAGCATGGAATTCCTCGAGTCTGTCACCTTCACGTCCCTTGTGACTGGCTTGCAGAGGCAGAATCACATCCCTGGTCTGTCTATTGCTGTCATCCACAATAATGAGATTGCCTCGAAAGGCTATGGAATGGCCAATTACGAAGACAACACGTCTTGTACTGGAGACACGCTTTTTGATATCGCCTCATGTTCGAAATCTCTGACTGCTGCGTCCGTGGCGTTGCTCGTGGATGACAAGAAGTACCCCGAAGTACAATACGACGCGCTGATGTCTGATCTCCTGCCGGACGATTTTGTCATGCCAGAGAAGAGTTATACTGACGATGTCACTGTTGAAGACATTCTGAGTCACAGAACAGGCATGGCTAGGTGAATATGATCTTATTTATTTTCGTTTCTATTTTTGTTCAATCATGATCTAATTGAACGAACAGCCATGACAGTTCCTACATGGGCTCTAATGCAACTCACCCAGATAACGCCAGGTCCATCACAAGGAACCTTCGAAACCTCAAAGTTGCTGCCCCTCTGCGCTCACGATACCTGTACTGCAACCAGATGTTCACCGTGGCCACACATCTTGTCGAGGAGAGGTCCAAGAAAAGCTTCTCTGATTTCTTAGATGAGCGCATCTTTATGCCACTTAATATGAACTCAACAACCCTGCAGCCTGCAAGCGCTCACGCCAAGGGCTGGGGAGATCGAATGGCAAAGGGCTACATCTGGGAAAACAATGCGTGGCGCGGATTCCATCCCCAGAACTGTCCCGAAGGTCAAGGCGCGGGTTCCGTCATTTCGAGTGCAAACGATCTTATCAAATGGGTTAAAGCGTTGCTATATCATGAAGGTCCCATTAATGACAGGGTTTACCAAGGTCTTACCAAGATGCGCTCTATCGTGAACCCGAATGCGAGGAAATTGAAGGCACATACTACGCCAGCTATTTATACCGCTGGCATGGAGATGTACTTCTATCGTGGGAATATGGTCATCGGCCACGATGGTAGCATTCCGGGTTTTTCGTGTCGTTTCGTGTTCATGCCTGACTCGAAGTTTGGTGCCGTCGTTCTGGGGAATTCCGGTGGAGTTGGCAGTGCAGCCACGGCGATCATGAGGGTGCTGATGGACGAGGTTCTTGGAGTCCCTATTGAAGAACGTCCGTCACGAAACAACAATAAACGAAGAGACAATGAGCCGAAGAAGGACCTTGCAATTCAGCCCAAGGTGCCGCACCAGGACCAGAAAGAGCGTCGGCACAAAGATCAACAACCAGGGCTATCCAAAGAGCAGCCATCGGAAGACCCCCAAGCTGAACCGAAGGATGAGCCGCAAGGCCATACCTCGAACTATGGCCAGAGTAAAAAAACGGCTAAGAAAGAGAAGAACAAGGGAACACAGCAGCAAGGGCAAAAGAAGCAGGGAGGAAAGCTAAAGAAGCACGACAGATCGCTTCCGCCTCAGGAAACGCCCTTAGAAGCCTATGTGGGCAGATACTGGAATGCAGGCTATCACACCATGATGGTCCAAATTAAGGACGACCGGCTTTTCATCGATGCTACGGATCGTTCGATGGGTTTCACTGTGACATTCGAGCATGTTAAGGATCAGACTAAGTACATTGCACATTTGAAGGACGATATCGAACTTACAGACGACCCAGTTGATGCGGAATTCGTGTTTGAAGATGGCAAAGCTGTGAAGATGGGACTGGATCTGGAGCCGGCTATTAAAGAGATGATATGGTTTACACGGCACAATGATGGCTGTAAATAATATGGAAATGACAAGATGTCTTAGACAGCCTTTGAAATTCCCGCATAACTTGGGCTTTTCTGATTGCCGGTGGTGGCCCTCATTGATAGAGCAGCATCTGTGTGCTACAATCTCCATTCTTACGAATTGTGAGACCTGCAGTTACAGGGGCCGTGCAGGTCAGGCTGGCACTGGTTGTGCATGCGCAGATATGAATTAGCATGACTACGTGCGCCTGGAGATACGTGTAGAGGTACATGTAAGAGTGCGTATGAAGGGGAAACGTGCGTATACCCTTGATTCCGAACTAATCGCTGGTCTTTGTAGGGCCAGCAGTCAGGAACACGGTACCTCCCACCTACAGACTAAATACACCACTCACCCGGACACCTCTCTGTATTCTATATAAAATAATGTGGTGCAGAGGAGTGCAAAAGTAGTAAATAAAAAAGAACAAAAAAACAAAAACATGCAACAGCCGGGATTCGCTGGTGGTCACCCACCCAACTACTAACCGGCCGGCGTGTGGCTTAAGTACGGCTGAGCGGACGGGAAGCCCTGTTTTCCACACCCTGTGGTCGCATGTACCCATTATCTTATTGCAATGGATTATATAGGGAATCAGCAGGTTAGGAATTCAAAATTTGCAAGCCTTCATAATCACCTGCAGCTTATCATCATCCGCGGTCATGGCCCTCCGCAGCTTGGCCACAGAGGCAATGGCTCCAACTCAATCAGCATGCTGAGAATGTTGCCCACCGCAGAAATTCTTCGCCAACGATGGGGATGAACTGTTGGGATATTTGTATTAGGGATTACCCACAAGAAACAGGAGGGACAAACTCACCATTAAGACCACGCTGACAATGAGAAGGATAAAGTTCTTCTTCCGCTTCTCTTCCTCCATAAAAAAGAATAAATAAATAAAAGACGCTTCGCTCTGTAAGCGTTATCAATCAATTTCTATGGCTGAAATAGGCTTTTTTTTAAACAGTAGCAAGAGGCGTGTAGCATAGGACCTCAGACTCTTAACCCTGTCCTCTACCCCTTCCCCTCCCTCGCCCACGGGGTAGTCGAGCCAGTCGAGCCAGTGAAGCCTGTGGGTTAAGTCTTTCTTGTTCCCTGAGGACATCTTCACCCACAAGGCTTCCTCCACGGTTGCTTATCTGCGTGCAGAATCGAAACATGATGGCTGGGACCAGCACTGATGGGACTTTCTCAGACCGGAATGTGTCTATTGTAATCTCTCGCAGCCTGCAAATGAGTGTACTCAGCGGATTCCCTCTGTAGATCCTGTTCATATGGATCATAGTGCCTCTGGGCCTCAGCCAGCTTCCAGTACGCCCCAATCTGGTCCTGGTTATCCACATCGACAATCTTCACACAGGCATCACCCAGCAACCCAAATAACCCAGGCTGTGCACCAGTCTGGTAGTCAGCATGGATGACAATCACCCGCATGACCACCCTCCACTTGGGGAGGCGGGACAGAATCTCCAAAAAGGCTGGGCGCAGGGGTCGGCCGATAATTGAGATACTGAGCCAGCCTGCCATAAAGGAGCCGCTGTGGCTGGTGACCTGGGCTGCCTGCCAGGGGAGGAAATCCAGGGGTGACCCATCAACGCTAAAGTCCGCCTCACAGGCCGGCGTCCAATTCAGGTGCACCCGATCTCGGGCAGGGTCCAGCCAGGAGACAAGATATGATGTACCTGACCACCAGCGGGGAGCCTCAGGGGATGGAGGGTCTGCTGGAAAGCGGCCACTCTTGAAGGCCACAGCTCGCGACTCACGGCAAACCTGAGCAATGAGTGGTGGATATCCATTGGCCCAAGCAGAGTCAGTAAGGTCGCATGGGCAATAACGTGGCGAGTTAAAGACCACCATGTTGAAAGAGACGTCCAGTTCATAGACACGATGTGCGAGACATTGGCGCCAGATCATCAGCCGCAGCTCTGCGGGCAGTTTGGAGAAGAAATGGAATCGGCAGGCCCAGAAGATGACTGACTGACTGACTGACTGCAATGTGGACACAAAGAAAGGACAAAAGTACTACTTTGAGCTTCTCTCGCATGCAAAGCAGCCCCTCGAGGTACTACATACCACAAAAAAGGGGCAGCAGGTATCGACCTAAAAAGATGTCATGACACCCTGGCATGCTGTAGGAGTAACTCAAGTCAACGGCAGGCGGGACTGAACGGTCTCCGAAAAGCTTTTGCCCGCTAGCTTCATCTAAGCCACCTTTTGTTCTTTGTTAGTGGAGGCTTATATAGGGATGCATATGTCATTAACTTGTATTTACTAATGTAACCCACCATCGAGTAGGCCACACCACCGAACGGGCCACCTCACGCTTTTTGGTGATGCTCAAAAACGTTGAGCTACATGCAAATGGTCATAAAATTGGCTTCAAATGAAGAGGGATCATTTATATAATATATTCTTTCTCTGCACTGGCGTGCAGCAGCCCCCTGACCATCCCACATACAGGAGATGGCCAATATTCTTCTCTCCAAGCGCGGTACAACACCCATCCAGACAGTTAGGGTAAACTAGGTGTACAAATTTATTAAACAACATGATGAGCTCAAAACAAGATATTCTCGGCAATATAATCACCAGTGTGCAAAATGTGAAGATCCTAAGACTATTAGGGAGTGGTTTGACCTAGTACAAATTACCATTACGCAACATGGGATTGTACAGGAGGATATCTACAATTTTGATGAAACTGGCTTTATAATAGGCCTAGTAGCCACTGCTAAAGTAGTTACTAGAGCTGAAATGGTTGGCAAGCCTTTTCTTATACAGTCAGACAATTGGGAATGGGTCATAACAATTGAGCGTATCAACTCTACTGGATGGGTGCTTCCACCTTGTATTATCTTCAAGGGGAAAGTCCATATAGAGGGATGGTATCAGGATAAAGCCTTACCACATAATTGGAGGATTGAAGTCAGTGAGAATAAATGAACAACTGATGAGACAGGCCTTCGTTGGCTTCAGAAGGTCTTTATTCCAGCAACGGAGGCTCGTACAACAGGGAGATATCACCTACTCATCTTAGAAGGCCATGGAAGCCATCTAACTCCCAAATTTGATGAGATATGCAGCCAAAACATCATCAATCTGCATGCCTCCGCACTCACGTCTTTTACGGCCTCTTGATGTGGCGTGCTTTTCCCCATTGAAAAGAGCATATGGGAGGTTGGTTGAGAACGATGCGGCTTGGCTTCAACCATATTGACAAATTTGATTTTCTGGAGGCATATCCTGTAAAGGGGAGCGTACGTGCGTTGTTCCCTGCGACAGGAACCGGGTTGTGATCGAAGGATTTCGGGAATGGATACGCCAGAATGATCCCGCTATACCTCGCGGCACTGATCGATTTACTAAGGAAACGATATAATGAAAGAAGAAAGACAACGACGACAGAGCCTCGCTCCTATACGACGAGACGAAAACGATACTAGTGAAGCGACTTCGAAACCAAAAGTATGCTGAATTTCTCGTAACTATCTGAGAGAAAACCCTCCTTAAGTACTCCCCGGCCACGGGCTCCACCATACATTAGTAGGTCGGAGATAGGAAATGTGAGAGATCAGGGGTTTCGCAGTGCCCCCGGCACATACTACCCCCCCCCCTAGAGTTGTGATGCCCTCGTCACTCCCACTCCACAACCTTGTAGACCTTCCAAACCCCAACCTCAGGGTCGATCTGCACGTAGAACCGATTGAGCCCCGTCCCGTCGGCGATATCTTCGAGGGAGGCTCTTGGGTTCACCTGGTGGTCAGCATCTTCAACGCGCAGTGCCCCTGATTCCCCGACAAGACGACTCCATTTGACCTCTGGCTGCTCCCCTTGGATTAGGTGCTCCAGACGCTCTCGTGCCTCCATGGTATCCACACTTGTCCCCCTTTGTGCTATCTCCCCTCGTGCCCAGCGCTCGCTCTTAATGAAGCCGTCCAGCTCAATTCCCAGTTGACGCGTTGTCAGTGCCCGCTCCGCTGTAGCCTAGGCGTCCTTTTCAAATGCCAGTTGTCCTGAGACCGGGGCAGCAGCCGAGATGATTTTCTCTAATTCTTCCGTCGACGCGGCCTCCAGGCCTAGGGCATGTTCGGAGTCGTCGCCTCCTGGGGTCGTTCTCCTCCGCTTCGTGGCCCAAGGCGCTTGGTATTCTTTATCCGCATTCCTGCAACGGCGATGGGGAGTTATCATGGAAGAATCCACGGGGGTAAATTCCTGTGAGAAAGCAACCTCTTCTCCAGCAGATTCCTCAATTTCTTCAACACGGTTCTCAATCATTGGGGATTGCTCCACTGCATCCTCCTTTGCTTGTATAAGACGGGAGTGGAACTCTGTCATCTGTGCCAGAAGTCCATTATCCTGCTGGTACAATCGCCAGGCGTGCAGCTCCCTGTCCTCAACTGGCGTTTGTTGTCCCTCCAGCCTGCAAATCTTTTCAGCATTCTGAATGTCAGTGGCTACCGTACGATAGTACTGGCTTTCAACACTCTTATTAGCCCTCTGGATTCGACGCAGAGTGCACCAGTGGCTGCAGTTTCTTATGGTTGCCCAGGAATGAGTCCTGGACATCTTCCGGCAGGCCGCGACGTAGGCATAGTGCTTTGCAAGCAGGCGAAGGGTGCTAGTGATCTCTGTGCCCCAGTTTTTCTCAACCGCTTCCCAAGCCTTCTGAACCTTACGTGTTGTATCCTCATACTCTTTCTTGATCCCTTCGGCTAGGATCCACCGTGAGATGTCCGCTTTCCGCAGTTTTTCAAACCCAGGGACTTTGGAACACTCCTCAATTACTGGTATGATGAGCTCGTGTGCCGACTCCCTAAGTGCCATCCCCTCTTCCAAATATGCCAGTCCTTGGAGGTATGCGCGTTTAGGGTCAGTACTGGCCAAGTCTCGTATCACACGGGCTCGCAGCTCTCCCTGGCAGATCAGATCTACCTCAGGTGTCACCACTGAAGGCAATATTCCCTTTCTCGAATTTCCTGGCGTAAAGTTGATCACCTGGCTTTGAAGCACACCTGCACCTCTGGTCTGGTGGTCCTCTGGAACCCTCTCATGGTGCCCTGGTGCAGGGGTCCGTGGTGGCGTTATTTGGTTCTGGGACTTGTACTTGCCTCCAGAGTCTCCCATCGTCTTGTGGTGTCTTTTCCAATGTTTTCTGACGGTTGAGAACAAGCTCCAGCGAGGTAACGATTATCAAGTAGGTAAGTTGGAGAGTAGGAAGGGGAAAGAATTAGAGAGGAGGATCCCCCTCTTCCTGTATACTTCCCAGCTCCTCCCATTCACCTTTCCAACATTCACACCGGTCGCAACAGTGAATCCCACCCAGTTGTTGTCCTTTCAATGGAGGCACTCCGGTGCCTCCACCGCCTTCCTCCATACTTTTGTATTGGCGGTCCTGAACGCCGAACCTCTGGTAGGTCCCGTTTATCAATTTAATACTGAAAATCCAAAAACAAGGCAGGCAGAATGGAAGTACAACATATGCAAATGTACAATAATAATGAACGATGTGGAATCTAATTGTTGAAATTGTTCCACAGCTGTGTGTTGAATCCATCACACACTACTCTACCCCTTTGAAAGCAGATGCCCTCATCTGTAGAGGTAGCAACGTGTGGAAAACTCCTAAAATTGTGTTTAGGTGACAACTGCAAAGGACTCCCCCTCTGGGATTAGGTCCTGCAGTCCCCCGTATGTTGGTGTGGCCTGTTTCCAAACAGAACCGGCATTGACCATCTGCAATTGGCACATACCCCCGACGATTGGGTATGTCACTCAGTCCATACCTCCGAAAGTCGTTCGGCCCCACCTCCATGAGACTGATCTCCATCTTTCTCATTCGTTCAGCAAGGTCATCTAGCGTGACTTGATGTTTCATCTCTGGGGTTATCCTTGGCACCTGCAGCCGCCCTGTGGGCACTGGTTCTTCATCCTTTGGATGCCGCTGCTCATCAGGGACTCGTTCATCTAGCTGCACTACTACTAGGCTGCGCGCAGCTGACACCTCCTGTGCGAAGTTCACCTGCTTTCCTTCACCACCCTGTTGAATTAGCTTTAATCCTGGCACTTACTCCAGGTATTCCTCAGCTGCTTCTTGTTGAGCTTGGCCTGCGCTGAATCCTGGTCCCGGAACATACGGTAACTAGCTAGGTAGGCTGAAGTGGTGGTAAGGGGAAGCGAGGGCGGACCTAAGCGGCAGAATCCCATGTGATCTAGCAATGATTGATCTTAGGGCCAAGAGATGATCAGATAAGATAACCATTAGTTCTATCAGATTGCAGGGTACCTAGACTTGAATACTTGCGTCTCTCTCATCAGCAGCACAATGCTTTTCCACGTGCATTATTCATTCATCCAAACATATCTCGAACTCCATGTGTCTAAGTGCTGGACCCATTTTTTCTCTACCTATTTTCCCAGAACGCCGTGCTTTCAAGAAACAATCACAGGAAATTAAGTATAAAAACATAAGGTGTACCCGTGAGGCAGACATCAGTCAAAGGTGGATGTAATATCAAGCAACCTCGGGTGTCAGTTCCACTTCTGCTTCAGTTCACAAAATGTTGTTATCCTCTTCTTCCAACTCCGGTTCCGCAGATTCCAGCTCCCGACGGTCTGTTTGTCTCTGTCTCTTTTCTTCTTGCTCCTCCTTTTCTTCCTCTTCCTCCCAGTTATCCGCGACTTCCGCTGTGTTCTGATTCTTCAGTTGCTTGGCAGCCCCGACTCCAGATCTCAGAATTAATCGCTCCTTCTTTGCGCTCTGGCCTTGGTCAACTGGAGCAAGCGCACCGTATATGGACCCCGTAAAGGGGTTGGGTACGGCATTGCTCACGCTCGTAGGGATAGGTGATTTTCGGCGTGAAGCCACTTGTGCCCAGCCACCGTCTGTTGCAGTACCGTTTTTGTTTGCTTTCGCTGCATCTCTCGCCGCTTTAGCATCTGCGGCAGCGATCCGTTGGGCCTCTCGTTCTTTTATTCTTTGTCGTTCGCGGAGTTTCACACAGTCGCTGACACTCATACCTCCAATGCCAATAGCAGTGCCGGTAACCGGTCGTGGTGGATTCCAGGATGTAGGTTTTAGAACGAATACATGGCGATGGGGTTCTGGGTCGAAGCTTTCGCTTGCGAAACCCCAATCCGCTGAAAGGGAATGGGCAAAGGCTCGAAGAGCTCGCTTTGCGGGTTGGAAACGAACGGACCGTTGAGCTGTGCTGGTCGCAAGAGAGTGCAGAGTGGACTCGTATGTTTGGAGAGTCGACAGTGGAGAAGATGAAGCGAGTTGGATATACATGTCGAGGGTGTCCGAAGAGTAGGGAATAGCGGTGGCGGCAGATGTTCCGTTCTGAGGAATGCTTGTCGTAGACGACGGGTCGATGTCGACTTGTAGCGCAGATGCCAATGAACGGTTTCGCTCGAGACGTGCACATTCGTCGTCGCAGGCCAAGGGTGTCAGCGAAGGCAATCGTTGTGGATGATGCAATTGTCCCTTCGAGACTACAGCTTTGGCAGCGTTGCAAAGTTTCTCCTGCCGGAGCCGTCCGCAACTGCACGTCACAAGGATAGTGGACGAACAAGGTGACTTCTCAGGGCACGGGTACGGGGCATGGCACGGCTCGGTGCATGGGTGGCCACAGAGCGTCTTGGTCTTTCCGCACGGTTGCTTGCAAAGTGCAGAAGCATCTTCACAATCACCCGGTCGATGGCAGTTCTTCTGGCAGGTATGAGAACCGCACTTCAGTGGTTTACCACAGACCTGGCCACACCGTGCATCTGCCAGCCAGCAAGGCTGATTCTTCAACAGCCGCTTGCCGCAAAGACACATCTTCTCTGTTAGGAATGGACACTTGGGGCAGTTCTCCTCGTCCGTATGGCAATTGTGTGCTGTTTGAGGATGGCCGCACGCCTTAGGTCGCTCGCAAGGGAACGAGCATGGCGGCGGCTGTGTCCCACAGGGCAAGGGCGGATACAAGATTGTTCTCCCACAATTACATGGGATCTCCTCAAATATCGCTTCCCTACAGGTGTTGCAGGACCCTTTGTGACATAATTCCGGGCAGGTGTGTCGGCCACATTTTAGCATTCGACCGCAGACCCTTGTACAGATATGCTCGGCCTCGATATCTTCGTCGCTGGGGCGGAGATGCGATTTCAGTTTGCGCCGCATCGCCTGGCGTTCAATTGCCTTCTGCTCTCCAGGACAACACCGTTCAGCGCATGCATGTCGGCCACAATGCAACGCCGATTTGCATATACGGAAACACATTGGAGGTTCATGAACACCCTGATGGCAAATAGTCGTGAAAGTGTTACGACCGCAACGGCAATTAATTTCAACCTTGCGCATACAGTATCCACATGGACCAGTGTGACAGATCCTTTGGCATGGATGCCCACATCGCAGGGTTTTGCCGCATGGTTCCGAACAGTTGCGTATAGGATCCTCGCAAGATGTTCGTGGTGAGAAGCCTGGAATGTTGGTCAACGGCGTTTTCCCACAAGGACAATGCAGAACCACATCGGGAGATCTCGGGCAATGTGCTGGTTGCGCATCCTGAGGATGGCAGTTCTTCTGGCAGAAATGCCGTCCACAGTCAAACGGGCGATTGCAGATTTCGTCGCAACTGAAAGACCCGGTCCATTCCTGTAGTTCGCCATCAAGCAGCTTCTGGCTTTCCATCTCTTCATCCCTGGCACTGCACAACATACTTGTTTCTACCTTCCCGCAATAGCACTTGGATTCGACAATGACCTCACAGGCTCCGCAGAGACCCTCATGGCATGGCCGTGGACAAGTATGCTTGCCACAAGGTAGCAGATCTCCACAGGTCTCACCACAACTCCATCCATGCTCGTAATCCGTATCTTGGCATCGCTTCGCAGACGAATTCCTGCCACAGAAGCAGTCCTGTGTAGGGCCCATGGCAGTACATGGGGTACAGGGACCGGCGTGACACGTCGAATCGCATGGGTGCGGACAGTCCTTGCGAGGCCGGGAACAGGTCTGCCCGCAGGAATGCGGAGGAAGACCAGGGAGGGGGCGCGGGTCAGCTTCCTTCTCACACCAGCAAGTATATATCGAGGGAAATATCTCCTGTGCCAAATTGCAGCCGGGACAGCGCCATGCGCGAGGTGAGTTGGTTCCTTCTTCCCCTTCCCGGCGCGGGCCCTGGGCCGCTGATCCTTCGTTCTTCGACCATTTCTTGATACAACTCAGATGAAAGACGGTCCAGCAGAGTTTACAGGACCAGATCCGTGACCTCCGACCTAGTTCGCTTGTGCAAATAGGACACTCGTACAGGTGATTGGCAATATCTTCGTGGATGCGAGTCGCGATATCCGGTGCGGTCGACTTTGTTGCGACTTTAGGTGATCTAGGTTGCTCCGCCCTTGGTCGTGTTTTCACCTTCACGTTTGGGTCTCCGCCTGGTTGCGATCCCGGTAAAAACTCAGGAGCATCGGCCCTTAGTCCTTGATCTCCCATGTCATCGTCTTCATCGTGCACATCATCATCTGGGGCACGTTCTGGCCGCGTGAGCCGGCCTTCAAACGCCCGCCCTCCGGCACCAGATTGTCGCGCAACAGCTCCCCGTGCGTAACCTCTGGCTCCTGCACGATTAGATCCACCTCTGCCTCCCCGATGGCCTCTTCGTGATCGAGGAGTATCTCGTGGCGTATTCGAAGTGGCTGTCTCACCGTGCTGCGTTGGAGGTTGACGTTGTGTTTGCGCCGACTGCGCGTCTGGAGATGACGATGTCTGGGCGTCTGTAGATCTGAATACAGGTGCACGATGACCTCGACGCTGACCGCGACCTCTTCCTCCTCCCCGTCTCGACGGCCGGGGGCGCGGTGTACTGTCTAATTGTGTGGTTGCAGGACTGGACATGGCTTCGAGAACTCCGAACGTGCAAGTCAGCGGTGAACTCATGCCACAGAAGCGGACAGTAGCCTTGTGGATCTGTCGAAGTAAAGAGTTGAAGTTCAGGGGCAAAAGCCCCGATATGAGGGGCTGCTTGTCGAGCTTCTTTCCTATCGCGGGCGGGGGATTGAGGGTTTCTGAACCTGGTCGGAAGACCCCACTCTCAATTCCTCTCGAACCGTTGACGGCAGAAGGAAGAGAGAAAGGTACACGCTGGGGTGTAAGAGGAAGAAAAATGGTCTCGTGGGAGAGCGAACTGGATAGAGCAGGATGGAATTGGTGGCGGATCGTTTCAATTTAATCTTGCGGGCGGAAGAAGTGTGGCGTTGAGCTGCCTGTGGAGGCACAACTTTGGACTGACTCATCCTGACTCACTGAGTAACTAAGTTAACCAGCGCTATGCAGCTGATGCTATGTGCTTCAGTATAATCAACATAGACGGTTGCAGCTTGAAGAGACTGGAGAATCTAATAAATGATGGAATCGTGAAGAGTGTCACTATTATAAGCTGGACTACTCTATGCACTCCAATGGTCCTTGAATGCAGCGGAATTGGCTTTTTACCGGGTACACTGTTCATCCTTGTTCAACAGTAGCTCAGATCAAGAACCTTATTAACAGTCATGTCTCTTTTTCCATGGGCTCAACTGTGTAATTATCTATGTACTACATATTTATTTATTTATTTTTTTATTTTTATTTTTCCTTTTGTCTTAACACATTGAAGGGCCTTCTCTTTCCATTTGGTGCTCACCCTGTTGTGACGACCAGTGGCTCTGGATTCTACGAATCCCACCCCTTACCACCTACCACCATTTTTATTGAGTTTTACCACTCCCACACCATGGAATTGAATCAACGAAAGCCGAATTCAGCTGGCATTAGCTGTCTACAAAAAGGGTCGTTTAAATCCCAATGTTTAAACACCAAAACACAGCAGCTTTAGCCTCTGATGTCCCACAGACAGGTCTTAGACGGCGGATCCAGAGGAACAGTTTCAAGATCTCAGAAAGTCGCCAATTGTCGGGAATCATCAAATACTGAAGAATCTACCCTTTCAAGATGGGATGGGCTTTGGATATGGATGAACGTGGTCTCTCAGCCAGCAATTGTTGGAGAAAACTGGGTTAACCGCTATATTCAACCCCATAAAGAATTGAAGCCAAAATATACCCACAAGTATGATTATCAGCGTGCAAAATGTGAAGATTCAAAACCATGTGATTCTGGCAGAAGATATCTGCAATATGGATGAAACTGGCTTTCAAATGGGAATGGCTTAATGGCTTCAACTGCGAAAGTTACGTGCTACTGAAACAAGACAAATCCACGCTAAGGCTTTGCAGCCTGGAAATAGAGAATGGGTGGCTGCCATTATCTCTATAAATGCAGCTGGACGAGCTTTACCTCCTCAAACTATTCTTGTGCATGTCACGGCAGCGAAAAGCCGGCGAAGCTCTAAGCGTCGAGCTGGCCCAATGCCTACCCCTGAGTATTTAGATTCCCTGCTTGACCTGTCACCGGGGCGGAGGTCAAGCTGATCGTCTTTCATCAATCTGAACCCATCCTTCGAACCACTAGCGATTTCCTAGCAGACCCTATAAGGACCATTTCCATCCTACCGGCATGCCGCCACGAAGGAGTCGCGCCTCTCACAGATTACAGGTGTTGCCTGATGACCACTATATGAAGGGGTTGTTGGTCCTCACTGTCTTTTTTCTCATGCTCGGTATTCGTTGAAATGGATGCCAAATAGCGTAAGTTTCCTTCTTCTCATTCCTAATATCGCTAACACAATCGCCGTGAATCCGTGCTATGCGCTGCGGTAGCATTGGAAATCACACTGTAGACTAGCTTTATCGGTTGTGACCATTCGAACATCTGCTGGCCGCATAACGGCCCTAGCTCTTACTGTATTGACTGCGGAACAGAATCGAACTTCGCAAGTCAACGTTGGTTGAGAGAAAACATCTGCGGACTAGGCCGCGCCAGGTTGAACCACAACGTCCATTCCTACGGGAAGCACAAGCTGGATATCGGGGGCAAGGGGATAGGTATGTCAGTGGTCTTATATGTACACAGGCGATGACAGTCTGTTTAACGCCAGCAAGCCAGTGCCCACTCGGAACTACCGTAAGCAAAGAGAACAACTCCCGATGGAGATGTATCGGGAGCTATAGAAAATCAAGTCTATATGGGAGCATACATAGCAGAAGACAAAGTGCAGTTCCAACAGCAGCAGCAGACACCGTTCAATCCAGGCAACAGAAATACCGTCAATAATCCGGGGAAAATCAAGCATCGCAATGAAGAGGGTTAAAGCTGCTGCCTCTTAAATTAAAGCTGACAGATACCGGTTATGGCTAGACATTTACGAGGCTAAGAATATACGAGCCGCCGCATCTCACCCGCAGCTTATTCTTCTCCTCAAACCTTGCACTCTTCGTCTGTCTATTTATAAACCAGCCCATAATAACAGCCTCCGGATGCATGGAAAATAAACGAAGGAGCCTGCGGCATCATCACTCGAATCCTCTAACTCTTCTGGTGCTGCCGCAGAATACACCTTCAGCGTTGATTAGGGCCTCCTGCTAGGCATCCCTCTTTTATTTCCGTCTGATAGGGCAATTCTTGATTTGCAGTCAGCTCCAGATGCAAAACTGTAGTATGCAGATTATGCTCGAGATGAGGGTGAGTGGTGTATATGAACCACCACCATCTTACCTGCTGTCCTCCATGGATCAGTATCAACCAGACCGATTCAACGCAAAGAAACTCTCCATCGTTTCTTCCTAGTCTATTCTGGTGTCAATTGAAGCGCATTCCTTCCAGTTTTCATAGTGGTATTTCACCGACATGTCTGATCCGACCACAACCATCCCGACGCCCACCTCGACACTTTCAATCACGACAGCAACAGCTTCATCCACCGAGTCATGCATAGCTAATATAAAACCCGGCAAGGATGGCTATCTGCCTCCATACTCCTGCGATGCCCTGCAAAACTATGTACTCTCTTTCGGAGCAGCTGTTCTCTTCACCGTTTTGTTTGGCTTGACCACGGGCGTGCATGTTGTGCAAGCCTTCATTTATAAAAAGGTATATCCTGCTTCATGTTGTACATGCCAGCTCTTATCAATTGACCCGACTAACTGCCCAACAGAGATTCTGCTGGGTCATCATCATGGCATCCATCTGGGAACTTGCAGCTTTAATCCTTCGCGTCCTCCTCTCAAGGCACCAGAACAATGAGAACTACTACACAAGCAATTTCTTGCTGATGCTCCTTGCCCCTCTTTGTACGTTTTGTCCTCTTTCTTTCTTTCTTTCTTTTGAAGGCTCTAAAGCCACATGCACATACTGATCAAATGATCCCCAGGGATCAATGCCTTCCTGTACATGATCCTCGGCCGCATGATCTACTTTCTCTCCGAAACCAAGAAACTCGTAGGAATCTCCGCAGTCCGCCTCTCCACCATATTCGTCTTATTTGACATCGTCGCCTTCATCGTCCAAGCCACCGGCGCAGTCATGGCATCCCAAACAGACGCCCCCAACAGCACCATCATGACGGGCCTACATATCTACATGGGCGGGGTTGGATTGCAGCAGATTTTCATCCTGTGCTTTACCGGGTTGGCAATACTGCAGCATCGAAACACCCTCGTGCAAGAGAGACAGGGACTGTTGTACTCGCGGTTCCAGAATTCCCAGTCCCGGTCCCCCATGGGGTGGAGATGGTTATTCTATGCTTTATATACTGATCTGGTCTTGATCACGGTACGTGCCCTATTTCCTTCGAGTTTATTTTTTAAGTATGCAAGAAAGAAAGAAAGAAAGAAGGTATATATACTCATATATATCCAAAGATAAGAATCATCTACCGCCTCTGCGAATACTCCTCGGGCTATACAACCTCCAACAAAATGCTAGACAGCGAGGCATACCCCTACGTCCTCGATACTCTCCCCATGTTCTTTGCCCTCGTCGTCCTAAATGTCCTCCACCCAGGCCGCGCCCTGCGTGGCCCCGACTCAGACTTCCCGCGACTCTCCCGCGCCGAGAAGAAAAGGGTGAAGCAAGAAAAGAAGGCGCAGGAGGCTACCAAGAAGGCAGAGAAGAAGGTAGCTTCTAGACAGCAAGGTTTTCAACCACTTATGGAATCTGGGAGGGAGAGTCCGGAATTTCAGGACTCGATACAGTTGCCTGAGAGGAGACAATTGGAAGTATAAATGCACTGCTTATTCATTTTACTTATCTTTATTTGGAGTTGGATATATATCATGGATGGTTTGTCATTCTTTCGCATTTTATGTTGACTGTTTGCACTGTTTCACTAAGCTGAGATAGAAGGATAGTGATATACCAAGGGGCTTCTTGATGCTCTAGAAAGCACGCAGACCGAGGGGCTGAAAATAGAGAAGGAATTGCAAAGCAAATCAATTACGATACTAAGCTATGGGATCAAGTTATGTAAAGTCATAATATATCACTTAAAACAGCCGTAGATCCTTGCAAAACACACACATACATCTCAATATTCCTACCGAACGAATGCCGCTATGCAAATATCAGAATAATAAGAACAGAGAAAAGAAAGAAACAATAAAATAGAGCAACAAACCCTGGCTCCCCTCAAACATATAAAAACAAGCTCTAAAACACCCCTACAGAAAAAGGACAACTTCACCCCGTTCATTCCGCTTCAACCTCAAGGCGCGCCACATCTGCCTATCTTCTTCAAATTGTTGCTCACGGTCCACATCCTGACTCTGCCGGGCATGGAGTCTCTTCAAGGTCTTATGGACGGACATACCCCGTCCACTCTCCGGCCCCTTAGTCACCAGTGACAGGAATTCGCTGGCCAGTTGGTACTGCTGCTCCTCATTGACATTGGGGTAACGGTAAAGGACCATTTCACCGTCATGGGCGTCAGAGTCGCGCGGATATTCGAGTTGCTTAGACCGACGGGATGAACGATCTCCTTCGCCGGATTTCCGGAAAGTTTTACCATCTTCGGCGTTATCATGGTGTGACTTCTTGAGTTTCCGGCCCTCGTTGGCGTCCGCGGAGCTTCGACGACTGCGTATCAGTGCCTTGGAGGTAACCTCGTTCCGGGACCCAGGTAGGCCAAATACAGTCGACACAATGCGTTCCGCACGGTTCTTCTCTTTATCACTGCGACGGCTGCGTTTGATGGGGGATGAGGTATCTCGGTGGTGTGCGCCATTAGTCTCGTCTCCGTCGCCCGGCGAAGGGATTCTGAGTTTGCGCTCCAATCTACCTGTAAGTCCAGAATGGAGGACTGGCGTTCCTGGATTGTTCACGACGCTAGAGGGTGCATCCATCATGGAAGCATCTTCCTCATATCGAGAGTCTGTTCCACCCATGTCAACATCTTCCACATTGCGCTTTCGTTTCTTGTCGCTGGTAAGACCCTCTGCCTTGTGATTATCCTCTTTCCCCTTGATTCTATTATGACTCTTCTTCTCCTTGGGCGCTGGAGTCAAAAATTCGGTTGAGACATTGGACGTCTTCGAGTACGTTGACTGTTTAACGGGGCCTGTGCCATATGTGTAGCCATTCTCCTGGTAGTCATTATCGTCAAGCCTCTCCTCATCATCGCCCTCGTTCTCTGCTCGGGCGAGGGCCTCGATAGCCCCAAACAAAGAAGGTGCATCGTCCACCATTTTCATCGGTTCCTTAGCGCTAGCAAGAGATACTCGAGACGCGTTCGGGGTGTCCCCAGTAACGAGATAGTCGAACACGTTGACCGGCAGTTGACCGTTTTCCCCGGTGTTCCCAGGCGGAGGGGCGTTGCTTTGAGAACCAACTGCATTAGGAGCGTCTTTGGCAGGCCGCAGCTGTTGCTGAGCAGCGTTGTTGGAGACGGTGTTCGGGTTCTGCTTGGAATCATTCTTGCCTTTACGCTGGTTCTTGGGTGGCTTCTCTTTATATAACGCCCCCTCGTACTTTTGCGCTTCGGTCATACATGACTACAGGGATTAAAAACAAGCCCAGTTGAACGGGCCGCCACTGTTAGTCTTCGTCCAGTCGCAAAACATTCGGGTCCAAACCACGAAAGAATGACCAACAAAAGCATAATTCAATGGCAACATCCACGATCATTCTCCATCCAAAGCATCTCACAGGCAACAGTGTAGACATGGCCAGACTGTTCGAGTCATCACTTGCCCAGACAGCTCACATTACTATCGCCCGAATGACCAAACACCAGAGAGAGAAAGAAAACCGAAAACCAATTCATACCGTATGCGACCTGTACTGCGTCCCTTGAAAATGGGTCATGCAATCGATGCAGGTGAATGACGCGCCCCTGCAGCGATTGCGATGGGGATCGAGCTTCTTCTTGGTGAGAACATCACCACACCCCTAGGGAATATTAAAAAAAACTGTCAGCAATAACCGCACTCTAACTACAATACAGAAGTTTTCTGGAAAAAAATAAGGGAAAAGGTTGTCTAATCCAACTCACCTCACAGGAAAAGGAAACCATCTGGACGGTACACGTTATCAGGCGCCAACGCAGGCTATCTGTAGGACCGTTGGGCTGGGAACAGCACGATTAGACCTAGACAAAGGAATATTTAAGGCGCGATGCAGTTGCTAGACGTTGATTAGAACGTGCAACTGGCCAGGACTTAGAAAAGTGGCCCTTCGTGCCCAATGTTAGCAGTGTTGATCTGGAGTTTTGAGATCTGCGTTGCCGTCGCAGCACTCGGATAGCGGTCAGTGAACGACAATTTGTGAAACCCAGCGTCAAGACAAAGCCAGAAAGGTATGATGGAGGCTTTGGTATTGGACTGAAGCACCGCAAATGCTCATGCAACTCCAAGAGGTATCCGTAGAGGAACGATTTCTTTTTCTCTTTGGGATTGTAGATCTTTTTTTTTTTTAGGGCGCGTCTAGACTCCACCAAGATTGAGCTGAAATAGGCAAGTGGGTAATCTAATTATGTAATATAGCTATGGCACGTGCATTTTGTTGTCTAGTTTGGAGACAACGAACAGTATGTCTAGGTTTCGAAGAGAATCCACCTCCCAAACGAAGAGAAAAGGGGCTCCTAGAAATGGAGTGATCCTGCACCACATGGACTACACTACATCTGTGCAAACAAAATGTGTCGATTAAGCCAGTAGAATATCGGGTGCAAGCGACGTTCTCTATCAGTGATTCCATACATACTATCGAGCTAGGAGTCGACTGCACATCTCTCGTTGACACAAGGACGAGCTGCTATTTGTGTCGATTTACATTATGCTGAGGATGATCGTGCGAGGAGAATGGAAAGGAGGAACTAACCCAATAAAACTCCTATGAATCAACAACGCCGATTCTACCATCCCCAGCCTGTATTAACATGAGCTTGATGCATAATGGCGTATCAATAATGCTAATAAAACAAAATATAAAAATAATATATAGCTGGCGCTGCGCTGTACTGTATAAGAGAGACCGGCTCTGTTCGAGTGGAGTGTTAACGATCCAGCGTTGCAACACGGATGCGGGGAATTTATCGGCGGTATATCTATAGTCGACGAGTTGAGAAAGTTTCAAAGACTAAAATTTTAAATGGGAGAGTTTGAGGGCCGTCAACCCCGTGTAGTTCTAGTTTAATCAGTTAGTACCTAAGTGGGCTTTAAAAAGAGAATCATAGACACTCACGGCTCCTTCGCAATTTCAACGGGAAAGTTTTCGTCTTTGGCCACCTTGTTGACATAGCCAGTTGACTTGTTCCCATCTTTCAAGTCCGAGTCCTCCGTCTCACCATCAGGTTCTCCCTCACAGCCGCAATCGTAGAAGTCTCCTATCTTGTTGCAGTCGAATTGAGGTTTGTGGAGCATGGAATTGACCTCATTATGAAGGAAACATGCCCAGCCTGCTGCGGCATTTCGCGAAGAGACTTGAGGTGGGTATTTTGAGAGATGCTTTTGAAAGTGGACAGCGCATTCGCCGCTAATCCCGGGTCAGCTTGCGTACGCTCCATCAGTAAACAAGGGCACAGGATCTACCATGGATAGAGTCGCGCAAACAAATAAATAAATGATCGCAATGCCTCCTGTTGCTCCTCTGTCGGGTTTTCGGGATACCGAGCCATCATTGTATGTAAATATGTCCACGTCGCACGTCCTAGCTCCGCTCTGCTTAGACAGACAGGATTAGCACTTGGAGGACAAACAAACAAAGCGAGCTATATCCATGCATACTTTGCAGTTTCATTTCCTAAATGAGGCATCACCACCTCCCCCCTGAGTATCTCTTTTGAGATTGGACCTTTCGGGGTAGACTTATCGATGTGCCCGGGGGCACGAACGGCGGGGCTCGGAGGGCCTTCGGGTCGGGAGAAGAGGATAAAGATGAAAAATATCGCTAAGAATATGCTGAGAAGGATTCGTCGAGTGAGTTGACGGTTCGCCATGCCAGGAATGGAGTCGTCATATAACGGGCTCGGAGCTTTAAGACGTGTCGATATTACAAGTTGCGGGATAATCGCCAAGAATCGGTCGAGGGAGTGAAGATTCGAAACAGCTAACAAGACCAGGCGAATGAAAATCTCCAACCATAAACTATGGGAACAGAATAGAAAGGAGAATCAGAAAATCCCTAAAAGCGCATGTTGTAGACAAAGCAAGCCTGCAATACGGAGTGTAGTCTCCGAGGGTGAGTCCACGTGGTATGAAGTAGCTGTTAGTTAACTAATGCTTATTTGGCTTAGTCATTAATGCACGTAGTTATACATCTGTCAGATCCTCTAGAGCGCTTCTATAACGCTTCCGGAAAGCTGGAATTTGCTAGCTGCGTATATACTCCTTAAAATATCGTAGAAGTTTCAAGCAGTTCTCAATCATAAAAGGTATGATTGTCCTGAAGAAAGCAATAGCCATCACTCGAAGGTCCAAATAAACTTGATTTAGGGCAATACATACGGTCTACTTGACATGCAAAACGTGCAGTTCTGATGGGGCCGTATCTTACCGTAATGTAATTACCTCGGATAGCCGCGATAGATAAATCCATCTCCATCTCAGACTTCCTCTCTTGCCGATCCTTCGCATTGAATAACCCCCAATTCTCCAAGATGTCATCGGTAAAGTCCCCAGTCATTCAGTCATTACTGCGCGGTCGCTCTCTGTTCCTGCGAACCCAGCAGAGACGCTGGGCGCAGGTTCATGATGTCCGTTTCCTCGCCACCCATCACGACCCCAGTCATGTCTTGGAAAAGTACCGGTCGAAGCTGGCGAAAAAGGCAAAGCAGTGAGTTGTTTTTGTTATGGTTCAGCCCGATTCGTTCACAAGTATAAGTTCTAATACCAATTAAAAGGGAGGGCCATGGCTCAATCGAATCTTTAAAGGAGGCCTACAAGGATAAGATTAATGACCTGCGTCAAAAAGCATCAACAGCTGCAACTCCCGAGCCTTCTTCTCCTTCTCCTACAACAGCGAAAGCAACACTCCACCATCCACCACCTCCTCCCCCTCGTCCTCAATCGGCCCCAGCTGAATCCGGCGACGGTACCGGCATCAAACCCCTCAGTTCATACCTAGACGTGGAGAAGATTCTCACCCTTCCACCCAAGGAAATCGAAGCCCTCTGGCGTCTCCGTCACGCCAATAACCCCAACTCCATTTGTGCATGTATTCCCCTAGAAACATATAAGCGCATCGTATCCGCCGCACGACAACACCCACAATTCATCCTCCCCTTACCCCGACAGACGGAGGTCCCGTCAACGGAAAACGGTGAGAGCGAAGACACTTCCAAGAAAACAACAACAGCAACAGGCGCAGACATTCACTTTCTGCAATGGGCGTTCCATCCCCCAGCCTCTAGGCCCAACTCAGCTCCTTCCGCGCAGACCGCTAATACTCACACTTCCACGATTATCTTCACGCATCTCGGTGCGTATAAACTCCACGGCTCCTTCGCAGAACCACATACAACAATTACGCACCATCTTGATTTGGCGGATGAGAAGGGTCTGGTCCTCATGCATGGCCAGGTTATGCCGGATCGGGGCGTGTCTACTTCGGAGGCGTCTTGGCTCGTTAGTTGTGTGCAGCGGTTTTACGATTTCGGGGGGCAGGCTAATGGACGGAAGGGCGAGCTGCTGCAATCATTCACGAAGGGGGATACGGAGAATTTCAAGATTGAGGACTTGGTGGAGGAGAGTGAGAAGCTATAGTTTTGGAAGTCTAATGTGAGTTTAGTGGTATTCTTACACTGTGATTGATTACTGCCTAGAATTTTTTCATGAAATGCATGTATTGGTTGGAGTTATATATACCAACAGTTAAATATATACATACTCTACACGGTGTAAAGAGACTCGGGGTTGAAGCTCTACTACCTATGGGAATAATTACAATTGCAATTCTATAATTCTACACAATTGGCAATATATCTCCGTGAAAGAGGAAACAAAACACCTTTCCCCTATCTAATTAGAACACCTGCCCATCAATGTTGCAGGCAGTGTATGCTATAATGAACAAGCCCTGGTACTGTCTCTCACAGGAAAAAAAGTAGCGTATAAAGGAAAGTCCCTTGCAAGTCTCCAAAAAGACCTTTAGCCGTCTTCGGTCCTTTCTCATTTCCCTGTTCAGAACTATATATGGACGATATGGGAAATTCCTGCAGAGACGAAGTATTAACAAATCCCCAAAGTAAACATAGAACCGAAAAGGGGTGTACTGATGGACGCCAACTGGAATCAAGCTCCACAAATTTCCTGTTATTATACATGAGGCGCACTCTTCTGAACTGTTATGGCCCGTCATGTGTATCAAAAATGAACCATTTTCAAATAATGGTTGAAACGCAAGAATTATTGAAAGAAAGGATTTCCCATGAAGAACGCTTGACGTCGATGTAAAAGGCCAGGTTGTGTATAACAGCAAGGGCCATAGTAAGGTATAAAATTAATGCTCTTGACCTGAGCAAATATCGGGTATCATGTATTGTCAACCAAAGGAACCGAATGAAACCAGAGAATTAGTGTATGGCTGCCTCGCGCCCACATATCAGGGTGGAGCAGTATGGAAGGAATGTAAAGGTCTGCCAGGCTACAGCTTGCCACGCAGAACCTCCTCCGTCACGAAAGAATGGATGTGGTCAAAGTAGCCAGGTTCAGCGACACTGTCGTTATGGCCCCCGTTCGGAAGAGTCCGCCAGATCTTTGGCTCTGATTTGCATGCAGCGAAGAGTTGGGTCATGTGGGTTGGACTGTAGAATAGTCGTGTGTCAGTCAGTATTTATGAAATGAAATCCGAAAGAAACGACGCAATTCAAACTCAATTAGTGGGGATAAGCAAAATTCACAAAAGGAGCTGTCACTTACGGGACCAATTCGTCCTTGAGCCCGCTTAGAAACAGGATAGGAATATCCTTGATTGTCTGTATAATCTCTTCACTATTCCAGTGCTGATGGCAAAGACGCGCCAGATACCGTGCAGGAGGAAATATTCTAGGCAAGTGTCAGTATTATCAGATGCCCTTATACCCAATTTCCTTTTGACGAAGCTGAAAACCTACGTCGGAATCAGCTTTCGTATGCTCAGAAAGGTATTCTCCAAAATTAGGCCACCGATGTCCTCTCGATCCTGGTTACTGGAAACCAGGTTTATGGCCACGGCTCCTCCCAGACTTTGGCCATAGATTATGATTTTCGAATCCGACAGATCTGCACGCTGTCTGATATAATCAAGTGCGGTCTGCGCGTCGATTTTGAGCCCTGCCTCGTCCGGCGTCCCAGTAGACAAGCCGTAGCCGCGATATTCCAGCATTAACACGTTACAACCTAATGATTGCCGCAAGACTTTGCCAATAGGGACGCGATGCCCAATATTACCGGCATTCCCATGGAACATCAGTATGGTAATGTTGCTAGAGGGTCTGATTTTGGAGCGGTGGATGAGAAAAGCATGCAGCGACTGCCCATCAGGTGTTGGTATTTGGATATCCTCAAAGTCGGTAATACCAAACTGGCTTGGTTTCGGGACATTTGTGCGCGCATCTACGGGGACGTTGCGAGGGTAGATAAGTTCACTAAATGTAGGTTAGCCTTTTTTTTTTCTTTCAAGTTCTTTTCGGAAACCACAGGGAGTAGCCAGGGAAAGTGAAGGAGGTACTTTTGCTTAAAGTATAAGACACTACTGGCTATCACTGCAAGACCCGATGACGCTAGCACTGGTAGTCTCAAAAATTGAACCACGCCGTTCGCCATGGAGGTGACACTCCAGGATGGGGGGGGGGGAGATTCAGACATCGCGACGGATGGTGAGATGTGCGCGGGATGGTAGTAGCGTGAGATGAAGCTGAACTGACCAGCAGTAGCAGTTCGTAACGAGCTTAAAAAGCAGCTATTAAACTGGCGGGCGATAAACCCCGATGTTTGAGTGCAAGAGAGAAAAGGTTCCTTAAGCCAGGAGAGCGTTTGAAGCGCCAGGAGAGCTGCGGGGAGCCCCAGCAGCTCCGCGCCAGCCACTACGCTCACCGCCCGGCGGCAGAGCAAGCTCCGTGTTCCTTCAAGCTTCGTCACTGCTGATACCGTCGCCAGTCTGCTGCTGAGCTCTGCCCGCGTATCCTTTCATCACTCCTCTACCTCCAGTGATTTTGCCAGCTTTATCCTGTTTATTGGTATTTCGCTTCTACGGTTCATACAGTCACCATGGTCGCCCATGGTGTTACGGGAATGCTTGGGGAGGGTCAGTCGAGCTACTCAACAGAGCGAACAGACACAACGAAACACACAGAATACAGCTAACGCGCTCTCAGATGGCATCCATGTTGATATGAATTATTTGAAGAAGGGAGAGGTGAAGTACGTCCTCTGCTCAGCTTGCGTTACGTATGCAACCACTCGGACACTGACGTATTTTCGTCTCTAGCTTAGGAACATCCATGTGAGCTTGTCCTCCCCGTATACAGCATCATATCTTCTCGCATATTGACCTTAATCAGCATGGCAATCAACTTTAAGGACGGCGTTATATTAGGCGCGGATAGCAGAACTACCACCGGAGCCTACATTGCCAATCGAGTTACCGATAAATTGACACAGGTCCATGACACAATCTGGTGCTGTCGATCCGGTTCAGCCGCAGACACCCAGGCAGTGGCTGATATCGTTTCTTACCATCTCAACATGTACGGCGTTGTCCACGATGAATCCCCGACGACCCAGGTTGCCGCTGCATTGTTCCAGGAGCTGTGCTATGAAAACAAAGACATGCTGAGGTGGGTTGCTGGATCAGGTCGTGTTGATACTGTCGAAGGGAAGCAGAACTAGAACTAACGTGGACTGGTCCAGTGCCGGTATCATCATTGCTGGGTATGATAAACGCCATGGTGGCCAAGTTTATTCCATACCCCTGGGAGGTTCCCTGCACAAACAACCGTTTGCCATCGGCGGATCGGGCTCGACCTACATCTACGGTTACTGTGATACTCACTGGAAGGAGAACATGACAGAGGAGGAAGGCATTAACTTTGTCCGTAGCGCACTGCGCGAGGCGATCAAGTGGGATGGAAGCTCTGGCGGAGTTATTCGACTGGTGGTGCTAACAGCCCAGGGAGCGGTGAGGCATCTCTACCTGCCCGATACAGACTATACGGGCCCCGGGGTCACCAAGTGATGGGAGTTTTAATCATGTTATCTTGCTCCTTTCGTTTCTATAAATGGATAGTTTTCTTCGGCTGGTAACGGGGCATTTTGAGCTTCGACAGATTCCTTGGCGAGAACCATCCATTCAGGAAAATCGATCAACGGACTTTGATCTGTGCTGTTAGTACTATTGTTAATAATTTCTGTCGATATTATTATCGTAGGTGATTGGCGGTGACCAAGCTTCGTCTCTGCCCAACGGATTACGGGAAGGAGACCAGGGCCGTCGAGAAGGCGCGTAAAAATCGCAGAATGTGTAACCATCGACGAAGCGACTGCACCGATGGAATAACAGAACCGGCTGGATTCCATGTAGGACTCCAGATATCCCCTGCGCACGAAGCCAGGATGCAGTCGGACCGGTGAGACGATCGGAAGGGATGTGTCCAGCACCTGCGCTGGAAGCGGGAGTTCATTCGCCCGTTCTGGAGCAGGCGCTGCAGAAGAAATGAAGGGAAATGAAGTCGTCCGCATGCGGGAGGATGGGCGAGCTTCTGCTGCGGCCTCCATCCTCCCGTTGTTTGTTCCTCTCTCGACCAGCTTCTCCCAGGCTGATCTCGTCTTGTCTCTGTTCATCTGCTTCGACACGTTCTTGGGGCTGCCGTCTACTCAGATATCCGCCGGGACAATCTCAATAAGCTTATCTGAAACGACTTTAGTTCTTCATCGCGTCTTTCCTGTTATTTTTATCCCATCTCTCTCTCCTCTTTCTGCCCGCTCATCTCTTTTCCCCCAGCCACACCCTCGTTTTCTCCCTTTTCTTCCATCCCTTTTTCTTTCTTTTTTTATTCAGATCTCAACTCTGCCCTCCCTTCTGTCCAGCTACTCTCTCTCTCCTTTTTTTTTTCTTATCCCATTCGCAATGCGCAGCCGTGTTGCGTGTTGTCAATTGTAGTCCCTCCTTGATCTCTGGGCAGCTTCAGTCTGGATTGGGCTGACGCCTCGTCCTTCCCCTCGCTGTTTGTCTCCCTCATCAAACGATCTGTTCTCGTTATCAGCCCCCTTCTTTCTTGTTTTTTAATATCTATATTTAAGACTCTGCCTCCAAGATCGTGTGTCTACAATGCTGACACCATCGATGAGCTCTCCGCTGACTTGTAGGCGTTGCTGCAGTGTATCCTGGACATGGGATCGCTCGTCCTCAACAACCTGCAGTTAGATCAAGCGCATTGCAGCCCATACACGATGCTTGGAGGCGCGATCAATCAGGCCACGACTCCATCTGAGGCTATCTATCGACATCCATCTTCTCGTCCGACGTCACAACTCGAAGCCAGGCCGTCCTCCTCCAATAACGCCCCGATCTCTGCCACCGCCCCGCGCGCAACCGCCCATCTCTCTTCCCACCCGCCGCATGGTGTCCCCACCTATTCCAGTACTTCGCAGTCTCGTTCCCTAACTCATCGCCAGCCCGACACGCGGGCCTCGTCCACTGCTCCCGCATCTGCCTACGTTGATCCATCCATGTCGATGACCTCATCTGCCTCTGTCAGCCATGCTCCTCCTTCGACGTATCCTGTCTCTGACGAAACGGCGGACCCTTCGCGACACGCGTACAGCGTCAGCCAGGCGACAAAGGCCATGGACGCCATGTCCTACGACGGGGGCCAATTGTCCCCATCCTCTCCCCAGTTACAACCGACTTTTCGATCGTTCCGTTCCCTAGGAAACTCGGAGGCCACATCTCCTAGCCGCATCAAAGTCCGCGATCTTTCCCATATCCAGAGCTTCGCGAGCGAAGAGTTTCTGGCCCAGACACATCAAAACCAGGTGTCCGGGCAATGGTTGCAGGAACGCCAGTACGAGATCAGCTCCATGCCGGTCACGGATGTCATCGAGATGGTCGCTAGTCTCCTCACCAAGATCACCGCTACCAACGATATGTACCATGAACATATCCATCGCCACATTCCCCCGCCAGACGGTACAGCGAGTCTCAGCCCGCAGGCCACGAGCGTCCTCGCTTTCCACGGCAAAAATGTGCCTAGCATCACCATTCTCAGCTATCTCAGTCGTATCCACAAGTATTGCCCGACAACCTACGAAGTATTTCTAAGCCTATTGGTCTACTTTGATCGCATGACCGAAACGGTCAACAGGGGTCAATTTGAGCAACTGCGTCGCCGCTGGAGTCTCTCGTCCTCCCAACATGATGTCTCCCCACGACCTGCTCCTGCAGATCCGTCGAGCACCAGGCACCCGTCAGCCTCTCCTATGGCAACGCCACCATCCTCTGCAGCGCTGGCTGCGCAGGACGTAAAGAGTCCGGCGTCGTCCGCATCGTCTTCGCTATACTCGCAGGGCGACGTGGAAAGTTTGTCCCATTTCTTCGTTGTCGATAGTTTCAACATCCACCGGTTGATCATCGCTGGAGTAACTTGCGCCAGCAAATTCTTTTCTGATGTTTTTTATACCAACTCACGATATGCAAAAGTAGGTGTCTTCTTCTCTCTGGCGCTTTTCTACATATCACTTTCTTTGCTCGTTTGCCTGTGTCTTGGTCAAGCACCATTAATCATTCTATGAGTACAGGTGGGAGGACTTCCCCAAATCGAACTTAACCATCTTGAACTCCAATTCCTTATCCTAAACGACTTTCGCCTTGCTATCTCCGTCGAGGAGCTCGAATCATATGGCACGATGCTGGTGGAATTTTATGCGAGAGAGATTGTGGCCCAGAGACACCACCAACTACAACAAATGGCAGTACCAGCATCGATCGACCCGAAACCAGAGGATATCTACACACGGTCCCGCGATAAACGCCGCACTAGCCATGCCGAGGTCCACCAAACACCAACGCCGCCGTAACTAGTAATGGAAGGTAATTGCGTGATTCTCGAGGCATGGACATGTTGCTACAGGCAGGTTCCTTTTTGGCGTGACAGGATATCGTTTGTCTATGGACTGCGTCTTCGGTAGATAAACTGTATCACGCAGCATTATATTGTTTTCTGACATCACGTACCTTCTACGCACGCATTTACCTTTTTCTTTTGCCTGTCATTCGCATATCCTCGGGGTAGCGATGGAATTGAATTAAAATTACTGATGCGATAGAGTGTCTGGGCCTTGCATGTTACCTCTTTTCTTTTCTCTTTCTTTTTTTTTTTTTATCCCTTTTGGCCGGTATTGTGAACTTCATATTCCTTTGTCGCGCTCACCACTTCTTACCAACATCTAGCAAATATTTAATTGTTTTCTTTTTATTTTCCATTTTTACACTGTGCGCAAAGCCCTTCATTTCTTTCCCCTTTCCATGGAACTGGTGTTTAGAGGCGCCCTCGAGTTTTTTATTTCTATTCGTCTTTTCCGTTCGATCAGCCCAGTGGGTGGTTCTTAGAGGAAGTCCCTTATAGCTAGTCTAGTTTTTTAAACCGGGTCTACTACTCGGTCCTATTTATTCTCTTCTGTTTTTACTGGTGGTGTTACTTGTATGCATGCTTCTGCTTTCTGTTTGTTTGTTGCTTTCCTTCGGATTACGTCTTGTAATTGATCACTTCATTTTTCGTTTATTCGGCTCTTTACCAACACCTTTTTCGTATGTTTATTCTCTTACAATGAAGATGACTCTCGTGTAAGAGTTTTTAGAACTCGGTTCCTGTCATTCCCATAGTTCTGTTTCAGGAGACTCAAGGCTTGTTTCCACTCCCTATATCATAACCCTAAGCCCTAGTGTATGCACAGGCCACAGCTTAATTTGAGACCTCTCTCAACTTTGAAGTCTCCCTTCAACAAGCAACGCTTCGTAACACGGGCATTCTGAAGCCTAGATCTATATGAAAAATCTTTCCATCTCATAAAAGTAATCTCTCTCGAATTAAGCACAGCAGGCTGAAAGACAATAATCCCACCACCAGCCCCACTGTCTGTTTATAAAGCACCGACGATATCGACTTATGCCACAACGTCAGCGCAAAAGGAGGTGGAGACTCAGCTATACTGAAGAGCGGCTCTTGATGGCGCTTCCCGTGATAGATATGATTTATACTCCGTGTACGAAGATGCGCCATTGTTGGTGGTATTGGAACCATCGCGGCGATATGTCAGGGAGAAAGCTCTGCACCCGCCATCAGCCGGGATTGTTCGAATCAGAAGATGCTTGGACAAAAAAAAAATTATGCATGTTCACCTACCCCGTAGAGACTCACCAGACTTCCGACACACACCCATCAAAAGTCGCAAGGGCAAAAGGTGAAACGAGCGGACGATGGAAATCAAAAAAAGACGTTAAAAAAAACGAGTGGTTCGACGCGTCCCCGGAGTGTTGGCTCAAATTAAAAAACGCCAAACTCCAAACACCAAAACGTCCACCACCAAGGAAAAGAAAAGACTATATACAAAACTGGCCGGACCCTTCAAGAACCACCCGAGATTGTGCATCACCGAGTTTGCTAACAAAAGGGCCAGCTACACCTAAAAAGAAAGAAAAACCCATATACAAAACTGGCCATACCCCTCGAGAACCTCCCAAGGTTGTGTACCATCGAGTTGCTGGCAACAAGAAGGGTATGCTATAAGTAAAGCACGCCGAATGTCAGAAGCCAGACCCAGAGAATAAGGGAAAGACAAAGGAAACAAGGAAATACAGGATCACCTACCCTCCCACCAAAAAAAAAGGAAGAAAAGAAAACCCTGCCTCCCTCCAGAAGAAAAAAAAAGCCCCCCAAAAGCAAAGATTCTCTTAGTACGGTTTTCTCTTTAACTTTTTTTTCTTTTTTTTCGTGCAAGGCGGACCTTATCTTTGGTGCAGCCAACCCTCGAAAACTAACGGCGTCGTCTCTGCGAGGGACTCTGCTGCCCTCCATTAGTCCTCAATCCAGCGGGAGACAGTTCTTACCGTGAGGCCTCCTAAGTGGACCTGCTTCGCCTTTTTGGCCTTCCTCGATTTTATCTGCCTTAAGAGCTAGCTCAAGGACAGGCTGCACCAGGACCTCGTCGGTGACAGCGGCCATCCGTCGGCAACTCGACTCGAAAAGTTTAAAACGAATGGAGAGACGTGATCCGAGGCCCGTCTCAGCATAGGATCGAATAGCTGTTCCAGTGGCCGGTATAAATGAAAGAATCGGGATACAGGACGGCAGAAGGGGAGGCGGCGGTGGTGGTAACTCCCAACGAACGGGCAGCTGCGAATAATTTCGTAGCTGGTCGAAAGGACGATCGGACGCTCCATGCTGAGGAGCAGAGAGAACGAACGTGAGCACGGGGATCCATGATGGAGGCACCACTGGCGCTGATGAAATGGACGACGTAGACGCAGTAGACGCTTCGTGGGAGTAAACAGTAGGACCAGCAGATTCCAGAGGACATTCAGCGTGTTTACAGTGCGCAGAGATCAATATCTCAAGAGTAAATAGGACAGAAATCAATATCAGAAACGCATATCTGTAGCCCTTGATCCCTAGAATACAAATGCAAACACAAAATAGCCATTAACTATCGCTACTACTTCCAAAACACCCTCCCTTCCATCAACCTCCTCGCCGTCCGAAACACCGTCGCTCTCTCTAACACGCCCCACTTATCATATTTGGCTCCAACAACCAATCTCCCACTGGGATGACCAATGACTACTTCATCAGCAGCAAAACCAGCCTCACTTCCCCCTCCAGCAGACCTCAAACACTCCGCAACAACAGTCCCCTCCATCCTCGCCGCCGCAGACAACGCCAATCCAGTCGTGATAGGGAGAGCCTTATGCGGCTGTTGCGTCGAAATAGCACGAGCAACGACATCCACAGACCTTTCATCCATCACCTCCCCCGACGACAGTCGATGGGTGGACGGACGGGACACGAGACAGATCTTGGGGATGGAAGGCGGAACCTCCTCCAGGGATCTAGACATACCCATTTTCACCGTGGCATGGCGTCTGATAGTCTCTAATTTTGAGAGGAGCTCGGGGTGACTCTGGATTTCATCTGGGAGAAGCGTTGCGGGCAATGTGGTACCGGAGAGGATCTCCTCTGCTGGGACGAAGATACATGGATTCCCGACGTCGATGCAGGTTGCTCTGATTCCATCCATGATCGTGTCGACTCTGTTCCCTGTTGGAAGGAGGGATCCGGTCTTGGAGCCTGCTGGGTCGATGAAGTCTAGACGGACCTTGGATCCGGTGCCTGCAACGCCGTCGATGGAGAAAGTGCCCGAGGCGACAGCTTCGCCGTCGCAAATGGGGAATGTCGCGTGGATGATCTTGTCGGTGTTGGTGTTGTATAGCTTCACAGTGAGTTGTCGTTGTTGTTGTTGCTCTTCTGGCGCTGTCGGTGGTTCTACTTTGATAAGACCTGAATCTACAACAAAGGGGCCGATGGCAGATGTCATATTCCCACAGTTCCCTGCATAGTCGACTATGGCGTCCTTGACGCCGACCTGCACGAATGTGAATTCTACCTGTGCGTCCGGCCGTTGCGACGGCTTCACCACACATATCTTGGACAGGCTTGAGATCCCGCCTCCCATCCCGTCAAGCTGGCGGCCATAAGGATCGGGAGAGCCGATGGTCCCCAGGAATATGGGGGTCCAATCGGTTCGGTTCGGGGGAAGATGATGAGCATTGAATATTAGGGCTCTGGAGGTTCCCCCGCGGTAGTAGGAAGCTGGGATAGAGGACTGTTTCTGCAGATGACGGATAGCTGTTGTGAAGGGGCGGTTAAAAGCTCGAGACATTTCTGCGGTATTCAAGTTCAGTGTTGACGCGAGGGCTGGCAGGAAGTTATTTGACGTTACTGTCATGATAATCTTAAGCCGAGGATGTATTCTACTCCATACGGAGCACTGCGGAGATCTCCATAATTTACTTAGCGTGTGCAAAAATAGTACGGTACGAGGCTTGGCCTTTGGAAAACAATAATAATGCGAAATGCGTGAGGAATGGTGGACATGTCTCAATGGTGGCTGCTAAACATTGTTCAGGGGTCAGATATATATATTTTCTCAGCGACATTACCGAGACTCCCAGCAAGATGCCCACACCACGTTCACGAAAACCATGTACCTCCTTTGTCACTTTCAAAAAGCCTCACGGGATTTGAGAATGCTGAATTCTGGCCAGTCTTTCCCTCAGGTATGGATTTGCTGGTCGATGCGTGGCCAGGACTTTGTAGAGAAAGGAAAGTATCACTTTACGCTGTACAGTATCTTGATCTGTTCTGCGACAGTCGCGAATATTCCACAGTAGCTACGGCCTGATTAATACATCCAGAAAAGAAATAATAATGGATTGACGGCCAACGCGCTGGACGCTATTCAGCCATGAGATCATACAATTCCTGTAAGAGAGCCCGTACATGCACGAATGCGCTGTCAACACCAACCTCCCACCCCCCAATCCTATACGGCGGGAAGATAATAACAATGCATGATGCTGGTGCTAATGGGCTACGAGCCATTAATTACCTGGACCTCCCTGCGATCCACCCTGTGCTTCTGCAGAATTAGTTGCCAGCAAGAAGCCCATCGCATAGATGTATATATAATATGTGTATATAGGGAAATGGCCCTGTGTAGGGGCAGCTGCGAGAAGAAAAATAGATACCTCGCTAATTGTTTTTTTTTTTCCTCGTTATTCATAATCATTCAATCCGTGGCGGGCTGCTTGACCGCTTTGGGGCGGGACTGATGCTGCTTCTTCAATTGGGATAACCGGAATCAGCCTCTCATGGTAAAAGAAGTTGGAGGTTGAACTTACGATCTCCGTCGCTCGCCCTCCTTTCGAAATCCTTCAATGATTCTGGTAATCTCCTTCCGACCTGCCCGGGCATCGATCTTCCTCCCTGCTAGGCTCATGCTGACTCTCTCGCTTGCTTGTGCAGTGAGCAACCGCTTCAGGAGCAAGTGTCGCATATTGAGACAAACGAATACGCCGCAGTCGCTCCCATTCTCCTGGATCGGGGAATCCTCCAAGTTGATGAAGCGGATAGGTCGATTGAGAAGCGTTCCGAACTTGCAGGTTACCGTGTATGCCTCCCACTTGTTCCCCGGTGGGAGAGAGTCGTAGTGGAAAGCGACCCGGTCGATTATGGAAATGAGCAGAAGGGACCAATGTGTTCCGCCCTCGGCTTCGGAGACGTTTCGGCAGTCATTAACAGGGAGGAAGACGTGAGTTGCGCGGGAGAAGTCGGGGAGGGCGTCGCGGAGTGTACGAGGATCCGGGGTTTGGAGCAGCAGGAAGGACATGCTTGGACGGAGGAGGACGATATTGGAGGATTTGTATCGAGTGAGGAATTCGCGCTCAAGATATCTAAGTAGTGGATGAAAGTCAGTTGTTTGCTGCTGGATTGCTTTCTTGTGGTGGTCATGACTGTTGGCTGCTGTGTCCGACGAGACTGGACTTACTCCTCCCAAAAGGAAATTATCTGCTTCTCTGTCAGCAAAGATCCTGTTTTGGCCTTATCTCACAGAACCATCACACACATTATCTGTGAGCCAGTCGTTCTTGAGCGTCTGCATATCCTCTCGAGTCACTATCTTGCACATCAGCGACTGCTTGGTGGTCTCCGTGTTCCCATCGTTGCGTTACATCTCGATGGTCGTGTAGGAATTAAGGTGAACTCACGTCGAACATCGTAATCTTCGGACCAAAAGCACTCGTCATTAGTTTCTCCACACACCCGATTCAGATAGGGGATTGGGCTCCAATCCACTCACAGCTCAGGTATGCATCGTCGGGATGTAGCTGCGCACGAAGGGACTCAGCATATTCGCCTCGCAGAACCGCATAAAAGGTAACACATCACATCACATCACATACCGCCTCCCCAAATCGCATTATCTTATGCAGCTTCCCCAGACCATCGTGCTTCATCCTGCCGTCTCTGTTGATGGAAAATGAATATATGTCTATCGTAACTCGTTGAGCTTCTCTCCTTTGTATGTACAGCGTGTGAATCGAACGAATGCGAAACGTATGCTTCCTGTCTGCGACTGTGTTTTCTCGCGAAAAGCCCAAACGCCTCGGCAGAGAGATAGTTGGTTATCTCGTGTATGATCGGGAAGCAGGTGAGTCTGGATGAGTTGTGCAGCCGGATCCCGCCGGGACGGTAATGTGTGAATTCACGGGGAGAAAACGATGTTTGGTATATCGATGCAGGCTGAAGTGTTATATAGGCAGACGGGAACCGGAAAAGCGGCCCAAGGGGGCAGACAGATGATTAATTCAGGATGAGGCGAAAAGAATGGCGACGTGGTTAAGTGATGACGGAGAGAAATGGACTATTCGGATTCTCCTTTACCCCGCCTCGCGTTCTTGTCTTTCTCGACTTGCTCAAGAAGCAAAAGCAATAATAAATCTCGAACCATATTCGAATCATAGAGGAAGTACTTCGACGCATCTCATCAGGGCCTCCATCGTCAACGGTTTTGCCTCGTTCGTCATTGCCGACCAGGTTAGTCGCCGCAACAGCTCTGCTTCTTGGCTTCCAGAGCACCCTGCACCCCGCCGTTGTCAACGCGCTTGAAGTACATAAAAATCTCTGTACAGAATACAATATAAGTGTTCCTCTATCTCACAGAGACTCCTGGTTGGCACTGATGTATCTATGACGAGTTGGGCCAAGTGCAGTGTCTCTTCCGAGAGTTTCAGTCTGCCCCAATTTCAACCCATTCTCATTTTCACATCTGACGCATCTGGACCCGTCAATCAGCTCAGAACACCACTCTCTCCTAGCTGGTTACATCTTGCATGAATGATTTTGATCACAGGTTCTAGACATCCCTGCCAGCAGGCAGATTCCGTCCCAGAACCGTCGCATCCGTGATGAGTCTGCATCTTCTCTGCATCTTCTCCGAACGTGATATCGACCCTTGCCTGTCGCTATTCAATGGGCCAGCATGACTCTGATACTTAATGCCGGATACTCCTGTCTGGCAATATTGGCGAATCGCTCCATTAACCCTTCATCTCGAAGAGCGGAAATCCGAGCATCTCGGGCCTGTGGAAACCTAGCCCGATGGAAGAAGTTACAGTTGTATAAGCAAATCAAAACAATGTATCAGAATGTATCAAATATGCTATGATGCAACTGCTTTTCCCAAGCCGGGTTGACTATATCCCACAATGGCCTGTTTAGGTTTTGCAAGAGGCTTAGTATGATGCAAGGCTCACAGGTACAATGAGCAGGCAGTTTCATCCTTCTCTTGTTGGGATTCCTCCGAGTACCACCTCCTTCAGTGGCATCAATTGTTCCATATAAATTGCATCTCGTTCCCTGGCTTCCTCCATTGCTGGGTGTTTTTGCAGTGTGCTCACTAGAAGTATACTAGTAACAAAAAGGGTCAACTTGAGACGCCATTTGGAGTCTGATAGGTCAATAACTAGATATATATTCAGGTATCGCTCACAGAATTCATAAATCGATAGTATTCTCAATGAGCCATGGAGCAAAACAAAATTCCCTGCGAACTGGCGACTTTCCGTCCCATGAGACCAGGCGCACGTGACTACATATTCGCTCAGTTCATTCTGCGAGTGCCCAGGGCTGGGGTCAGATGGGTCTTCTTAGACTTGACAAACTTCTATACATTGGGGGGGGATTTGGCATTGTCCAAGGTGTGTGCTGCCTTTTCAATGTGCTCATCTAGGATCACCCATCCAGAAAACTAGTCTAGTTAGCTTGGTGGTCTTGCCCAAGAGGGGGGTTATATACAGAGAACGCTGTAGGGACACCGTAGATGGACAGGACTGGTTCTCCCCAGATGAAGTTCGGGACTCCAGCCTGTGGCAATGTCCCCAGGTTCACCACAATCACCGAAATTCTGGCCCACGCTTCCGCAGTGCATTCATATGATGTCAATATCAAATTGTGTCATCTCCCACAGATATCACAGCCTAACTGCGGCGACATCTCATCCAGAGAAGTGTCAGTGGGATCGGAGCAAAGCACTGAGACTTCCGTCTCCTCTATCAATTTTGAGATGGCAAATATTGACCCACGCCTGTTGGAGCCCTGCCCTGTCGCCATCGGGAAACCGTTGCCGTGTTAGTTGGGTACTGAAACCTCTGCCCTTCGTGCGCGCATCTCAGAGACACAGTCATGCAGAAAAGCAGCCGAGGGGAGTCCAGTAAGAGATTGAGACCAGGCAATATGAAAGCCTCTGCCGAAAAGCCTCCGCTGCGTCGATCAAAGCGATTGCAACGCCAATGATTCTACTTACAGCTTTTGAGAACATCTGAATTGAATATTAGTATTATGAAGCCGCCTTCTTAGCTTAACTGTGTCACAAGTTTATGTAGGCGCTGTTAAGTAGATATCGCTCTGTGGGCGAATCATCAAGGCAAATCTTCACTCTTGTCTCCAAAGTAGAGAAAGGGCTGGGTAAGATACATTGAAGACCTTCCCCTTCCACTTTGGTGCTCACACTCTGCTCACTGAGTAGGGCTGAGCACGTCCTGGGCGGTAGGTGAGCAGCTCAGGCTGCTCGCTGAGTATGGGATGAACGCTGACCTGGCAAGTGAGTAATATGCAGCCTCAATAAAATACACCTATCTCTATGGATAATGAAAAGGACACAGGAGCTGCTACCCCGTCCATTTCCAACGACGTGAGTTTGAGGGCCACAAAACCTCGTTCTCTCAAGTCCGGTCCCCATCCTCTTCTTGCTCGCCCGCCGGTCAAAGTTTATGTGGACGGGCAGTCTGCGGTCGGTGTCTGTAGGCAGGCCTTGGCCTCATTGACGTCAACCAGACTACCCAACACCTTGCAGTCCTTGAGGCTTTGGGATGATGAGGCCAAGTTGGTTGGGATTGAAGCGATAACACCTTGGTTACAGCTCATTTGTTGAGTCAGGCTGCAGACACTGCTCAATAGCCCGCGTCTCATGGTATTATGAATTAGTCTGAGAATGCAAGAAATTTAGTTGACTATGTTGGACAGCATCTGTGAACGTCCATTGATCCAATACCCCGTATGGATGCCTGTATCAAGAGTCTTTTATCCATACTATTTTGGCCCTGTTGACATTGAGTCCTCACCTGTTACAACCACATATCCAGGTACAGCAACTGGAACATCGCTGCCTCAGCATCAAATGGCTGCAGTACCTTTCCCTCAGCAATCCAGGTGCCCCAATCATACTTCCACCCAGTGTTGGAGCACTCAAACAATGCATATGCATATTCCCAGAAGCTTGGATACCAACCTGCCCCTCCCAGTCAATCAGCACCACCTCATAACTCCCCTCCATATTCTTCTGGACAATTATGTTCTTCATCTGCAGATCACCATGGGAGAAGATGGCACTGTGACCAGAGAACACCCGCTGTGGTGTCTGGAGGCAGAACTCGGCGCGAGCGGGTTTAAATGAGGGCGACTCGGTCACGTACTTTTGCACAATGGCTTCCACCAACGCGACCTCTGAATCAAATACGGCAGGAGCCTTATCCTCTGGAGTGACAAGGGTAAGGAATAGATCTTCTGGGACTTCGCGTCGGCAGAGACCGCCGAAGTAGCCGGGTGACGGCACTCTACGCAACGCATCCATGTACCCCCTTAGTGTGCGAGTGATGTCTTCTTTATCTTCATGCGAGAGTGTAGTCCAGACATCAGAGAGCTTCATGCCAGTGATATTTTCCATAACAATATAGTTTTCTATTGTCTCAGAGTCAGAGTACAAGGCGTAAACACGAGGCAGTCTGACGCTCGGAACGCGTTCCTGAATGAACAGCGCACTCTCCCTCAATGATTAGGCGTTTGGCACCACCGTACTTGGCCACAAAATTCTTGTTGACTTTGACCACTTTGAACTGCCGGTTGTCCGACATAATCCTGCCCGACTCTATCTCAGAGCGCGATGGAAGGGGTCCTGGGATGTCAGACGCGAAGTAGGGGAGAGGGACTGGGGCAGGATCTCGACCATGATTGTCACCGTGAGTAGAATTGCTGCGGCGGTACAGGAAATAGAGAGCAGGGAGTGATGCGGTGGCAGCGCTTAGCAAAAAACACTACCAGGTTGATGATGGAGCCATATGTTCAGGTGTTCAGTTCCTTGGGCACATCTTGAAGCCCGTTCCTGGTAACGTAATCGGACACCCATAGGACTAGCTATAGGTTCGTAGAACTGTAGAATTATCAACAAATTTAATATATTTCTATATACAGAATGAAATTGAAGCTATTTAACAGGACATTTTAAGCAATTATGGCTAGTCTGACCACAATTACTACATTTAAAAAGCTTTCGCTGTCTCGGAGATTATTGCTATTGAAGCAATTCCTCCTCCATCTGCTGAATTTTTTTGCTGGGCTTACAAACGAGTATGACTTCATCTTGAATAAATCTTTGAGACCGCTTTCTTCTTCTTTTTCTTCTTCTTTTTCTTTTCCCGGACTGTATGAAGCTAAAATTATATTCTGCATAGTAATCTCTGCACTCTTAAACACCTTATTCATTGCCTGGCTGATTATGGAAGGGGATATCTCATTATTTTTAAGATATCGGGTTTGCTTTTTCTGTTGCTCAAACTGATAATAATCTGCTGATGTTTTCCCTGATCCAAATGTTTTGTTGCTGCAGGCTGTGGATGGTGGTGTTGATGTCATGGGCTACGCCCAGGCATATGGCAACTCTGCTTTCCCTATTTGTACCATTTGTTCTGTCTGTCTCTTTTGCTTGTTCTGTTTATTCTGTTTGTTCTGTTTGTTGCTCATGCTATTGTCTCTTCTTCTTCTCCCAAGGAATCCTTCGTGTATCTAGTACGAAAATGAATTTTATATTCAACCCCTTACACTGGGGATGCAAACGCAATGAGCACTACAAATAATGTTCAGCCAAAGCCTGTAGCACACTCCCCATTGTGCGGACTGTAAACAACATGAGGTATCCTATTTACATGTCAATTATAATAGCCTATCATCACTCGCCCTTGATACAGGCCTCAAAGGATGTGTAAAGGCTCATAAGCCACATCAGTTTCAAGAATTCAGTTACGAAGAATGAAAACTCAGGAGTATTCTTGCCAATTAGTTGGGAATATTTGATTTATCGGATTATTCACACATCAAGTAAAGAAGTTACTGGAATGGGAGCTGTGCCCTTTTCCAACCTTAAGTCACCAGTAATATGAAGAGCTTGTTAAAGAAGTTACTATGCGTTCACAATCCAGTTCTGCCAAGTACTGGCCACCCCCAAGCCCTATCACAAAGTTATACCACCAGAAATCTTCCTAAGTGAACCTGAGCACTGTCGTGAAGTCCCAATATTCAGGGTACCAGCCTGCTGACTCCCAGTCCAAAACTGCTGTAATTTGCCCATTTTGCACGAGGATGTTATGGTGTTTGAGGTTTCCGTGTGTAAAAAATATTATGAGACATCATGCCCATCTTTTTGGCACGATCAAGTGCATTGTTGTATTCTGCTTCCGATGGGAAACCGCCTGACCAAGCAGGTCTCAGGAGGTACTCATTGAACTCTTGTTCCGACTCAAAAGGGCCAGCGAGATGATTAGGTATGCGGGACACTCCTGACAGCTGTGCCTAACAAAGAGCAAATTCTGTTCCCTCCCCATGGACTTTTCCATCTTTGCATTGCTTCTAAGTAACCTTTTAATTGCAATTGGATTGAGTTTCATTCTGCTTCACTCAGCGCCTCATAAACTTGGCCAAGTTCATTGCCAGGGATGCGAGTCATCAGAATGGATACTGGAGCATGCGGATTATCTGGATGTTCTCCATAGCAGATCACCCTCTGAACTGGGAGACCTGCCCTCCTGGCAACCTCCATAGTCAAGACTTCCTCTAGCCGAGTAACATCAGGCCACTTCAGAATCAGCCCGAATGGAAGATGGGCAATCTGATTATCGTAAGTAGCCCCGACCCAGCTACAATAAGATCGAGAGAACCGTCTCAGATATTTGTGGAGAATGCCCCATAATCGGCGTAACCATGGATGCGTCGCGCGCGGGGTTTGGGGTATTTGGCCAGTCACTGTATGTGAGGCGTGGTTTGGCCAGGTAAAATCTGGCATGAAGCAACGGAGTAGTAACGAAAATACCGTCATAAGCCTGGGATGAGATTATAGAAAAAGTGCAAGATACTGAAATGAGGATTGAAACTGATAGGAGGAAAAGGGTAAAGCAAGTGAGTTTCCTGGGTCAGACGCTTGTATTTATTTCCCTTCGGCTGTGATATGGAGACTGTTTTCCAGACCAATTGGGGTTGGGTTTATTATTGATAGAATCTTGAGAAGCCTAGTGTTGCAGAAGCTGTGAACAAATGTGGCCAGATATGCGCCAACTCTATAGAAACCTTCAGCGATGGATGAAGCATTCTAGCACGCACTAGAAGGCTTTCCTTTAGAGATCACTTCTTAGTTGGTGTATGGAACAAAGAACAACTCCTTACACTCCGAACGCAAATTCAATCTTGCCAAGCCATCATTCAATTTGCTATTGAGAGCACCCAGGTGTAGGTGGAGTCCAGCAAATCATGCTAATTTACATATATTGATGATCTAGGAGACATGCTGTACTGCTCTGAATACACCTCAAAGAATGATAGTAGGCAGCTAAAGAGCCAATTACAGCACCTGGAGCCAGCGATCCAGGAGCATGTTGAGCTTACAAAGAGACAACTAGATGAAGCCTTAAAGCGCAAGGAGAAGCTTCAGGAAGAGCTAGAAGATGAAGAAGATAGGGGCGCTCAACGAAAACTAGGAATCATAGAAATTGAGATACAGCAAATGGCACTGAATGCATCATCTAAGCTGCTGGGTGAACTACTCCAAAAAGTGCAAGAAACTGCTGCAAGAGCTGCAGCAGGCTGCCTGAATCACTCAGTATAAAGTTTACTTGCAAATCAGAATTCTGGATTTCAGGTGAGTGTGAACAATGGGTCCTTCAGCAGGACCAATTCCAGGGCAAAGTGAGCCAGTTTTTTGCAGTAGTTGGGTTCAATTTGGATTCCTAGTCATGTCACAAACTGTCACGGGCTACGCCCAGGTATATTGCAAACTCAGGGCCAACGCCCAAGTACTCTGTCTGTCATTTGTTCCATTTCTTCTGTCTGTCCTATTTGTCCCATTTGTTCTGTTTGTTGCCGGCTCGCCTATTTCCTTATAGACGAAGCCGCTATCTCCTGAAAGAACCTCCTGTTCTCTTCCTTCTCCTAAGGAATTCTTCGTGTACCTACCATACAATGAATTATACATTCAACCCATTACACAAATATCCATAAGAAAATATAGAACCCCATGCGCTCTACCATTATCGACTTCACAATGTAAGACTTGTAAGTGTACCTATATCAGTAGTTGGGGATCAATGAGGCGTAGGTGCTCGTCATGATTCTTGGCAGTGGCCAGGCGTCTTCCTAGATTCCTGGGGAGGCCGGCAAGAGCCCAGCTCAAGAAGGACCGCTTAGTGTGGTCATCGGAGAATGAGTGTAGAACCCTGACCTGTGGCAGATTTTGCGTGCTTTTGATCATACCAATCGGATTTTTACAGATCTATCAAAATTGCACTTGGCAATATATGCACGGGATATATGCCAGGAAGCATACCACCATTACCTGTGTAGTGTGCAGCTGCCTCGGCTTCAAGGAATCTGGAAGAGCTTCAGCCTTGAGTCGGGCATCAGCTTGGCCATCTTGAGCAAAGCAGGGCACAAAACACGTGTCACAGGTTGGAAGGTGATTTAGTATGTCATGTTGATGGGTCGAATTCGCTGAGTTGGTTGTCCTAGCTAGGACCAGTTAATAATGTAACCCACCACCCTCCCAGACACTTCTGTATCCATATAGAATGGCATGGTGCAGAGAGTGCAAAAGTAGTAAATAAAAAAAAGAACAAAAAACCAAAAACATGCAACAGCCGGGATTCGCTGGTGGTCACCCACCCAACTACTAACCGGCCGGCGTGTGGCTTAAGTACGGCTGAGCGGACGGGAAGCCCTGTTTTCCACACCCTGTGGTCGCATGTACTTATTACCTTATTGGAATGGATTATATAGTAAGACATTGCTGATTATTGCGACAAAATAGTGGCAATTTCTATGTCTATAATGGTATACTTAGGATAGAGCATGCTTGCTGCTCAGGTCAACACTGTGTATACTGATGGGCTGGTTACTCAGAAATCCCAATTCTTGATAGCTAGTTGTCTATTGCAGTTTCGTCAAAGTTCATGGAGTAAAGAAGTTAAATGATATAATAATAACCCCATTAAATGTCTAGACATCCCAGGTATAGATGAAATAACCTCCCTCCAATCCAATCCAATCATATCCATCAACCAACAGGTTAATCTGCAACCAAAATGCATCTAAAGTATCACGCCCTTGTTCTGCCTCTTATCGAGTTTATAATTCTTCCAGATGGCAATGAAAGGGATCCCGAGAGCCAAAATCGCAGTAGCAGCAATGCAGGTATCCTTCTGGGTCTGAGACCAGGCGTAGTCGATGGCGTTGCGTACAGGCGATCCAACAGGGTAGACGAGCTGAGTTGTAGTGCCACCGTTGAAAATAGTCAGGTACTGAGACTTATACTCGTCCGGCAGGGCCTTCTGGAGGGCTTCAGGGAAGATATTGGCGTTGATAGAGGCGGTCACGGCTTGGCCAATGGCCCCGCCCAAGCTGGAAAAGAGGCCAATCAGGGACAGCATCATGGGCACACCTTCGCGGTCCGCCGCCGCCATAACGGCCATGTCATTGCCGATGACGAGCGTGCCACCGGCAAAGGCAATGAAGATCTGGCACATAATCAAGTAACCGATGTCACTGTTTCCTCCGCGGAAGTGTATCATCAAGCCGGCTCCCAGGATCATAAGTGGTAGCCCGAAGAACAGACAGGTATACTTGAATTGCTTAGTGTAGCGGAACCAGAGCCCAATCACAACGGACCAGAAACAGGAACCCACGTTGTAGATCTGGGTCATATAGCCGGTCATGGAAGTGTCCAGGTTGTATACGATCATGACATAGTAGTAGTAATATAGATCCCACGCGTAGAAGCTGAAATAAAGAACTGCCGCCAAGCAGCAAGCACCAATCACCGTGGGCTTCTTTAGCAAGTCGTAACGGATGAAGTGGGTGCGCGCGAGCCATTTCTCCCAGGCGGCAAAAACAAAGAAAAGACAGAACCCGACGACGACCATGGCGATGAATGTGGCACCCTTATACTGAGCACGCCCTTCTGTTTCCAAGCTGAACGGCAGCAGGAAGATAACCCAGGACGCTATCAAGAGAAAAGCACCGACGACTGAATCAAAAAAGGAACAGCGTTAGCAAGCTCCATGGCAAGTTGAAGAGAGAGTATAAGAAAGCCTACATACCATCAAATTCGTGAATATAATGCATGATGGATTGCCATGTAGTGCGGCCGCTGTCTTCCCGGACGAAGAGGCCCATGCTCGCTGCTTTTCTTTGAAAGAAGAGAAAGACAAACACCAGGGGCAGGAAGACGACGGGCTGGATGAGAGTGAAGGCGCCAAATGCCCAGCGCCAGGTAGTCATCCTCATAAAGGACTCGGCAGCCAGAGAACCGGTGAAGGCAGTACAGATAAAGGGGGTGGAAGCAAAGCCAAAGGCGAAGGCTCGGTTACGGAGACCCGAGGTATCGGCCATGAAAACGTCTAGGATGAGGTAGATGGCGTCGTAGCCAACCCAGTACAGGACGTAACCGGCCGCATAGCCATTGGGGCCATTACAGGAAGCGAGGATAATGAGACCGACCACGTAGATAACCACGAAGACAAAGAAACCCTCAGCACGGCCCCAGACGTTCAGGAGTTTGGCGATGGGCAATTTCAACACACCGCCGATAATGCTGGCGAGAATATTTGCCGTACTGATCTGGGGGGCGGTTTGGAAGCTGGAGTAAGCGATAGGCATGACATTGGTGCCGATGGCCGACTGCAAGGCGAGCATGAAAAAACAGACCCAGATCCTAGAGGGACAGGGCAACATGGATTAGAGAGGAGGAAAGTAGAAATCCACAGAGATGATTGCTCACCAGGCGTAAGTGGCGTAGACAGCCTTTTTACTCCAGACGATGGCAGCGGCCTCAGCCTTCTGCACACCGCGATTGGCATTCTGGGTGATCTGGTCGGGATGCCGCTCTACTTCTTTCTCGTTGATGGCCTCGAGACTCCTCTGATCGGTATCCGAATCTGTCTCGGGACGACCCTTTTCAGGCTCATTGCTGGAGCCCTGGTGGGCAGAGGCAGTGAGATCGCTGACAACAACACTATCCTTGCGACCGCGGACAAGATCCAGGACGCCCATGGCGGCGATTCAAGGAAGAAGGCGGGGGAGGGGGAGAGAAGCTGAGGAATTGGGAAGGACGGAAACTCAACAGAGTCTTATATATAGACTGCACGACATGAATAAACGGATGGTCCGGCCAGAAGATCAGAGAGGAAGGCAGAAGCGGAGGAAGGGAGAAATTATCAGATAAAAATCAGATAACATGGCCGCTTCCTTCCGCTAATCAGATGGGCCTCGCTTGGCGAGTTCTTCGTTATTTCTCCGGCGCAAAGTCTAATGCAGGCGGATCCAGACGAGAAGCATGTCAGATGACAGGGAAGACTCGGCAAGACGGCACACGGTGTGGGACTGGGAGGAAAAACCCTTCGTAAAACTCAATGGATGCTTGTTACCTCTCCTTAATCTATCTAATCTGATCGGCTGTCTTCTCCAGTGCAACGGCGGGATGCTACCCAATGGTGGCTATCAGATCCTGCCTGCAGCCGCATCTCTCCCACACGTATCGGGTATATATTATTATTAATTTATACCCTAATTTCCTGCCACTCTGTCGGTTCCTCGTTTCCAGTTATTAACAGAGCTCAGCCTGTGGACCTCAATATTTCCGACCGTATTTGGTGGAGCAGCCTAAACCCTGCTTACCAGAAGACGGCTTGGCATGATCTAGCCGGTCCAGGCAGCTGTCTGCGAGTCCACTCTCTTGGGATTCAGGGATCATTATGTTATTATTATTATATATAATATGCGTAGGCTCAACAGAGACCCAAGGTTTGTGATATTAACAATACAGTTGTCAGCAACTCGTTTAATGCCGGACAGCATACAGCATGCAGCATCCCACGTAACAGCGACCTACGGCGGACAACAGAGGCCAATCCCTCCATTGTCAGTATCATCACAGACACAGGAAACTCCATATTCTCTCTAACAGAGCTGTATCTAGATATCATCCCAAAGCGATGACACTGAACGGACTATCTGCCTCGTTGAGAACATCTGCTCTAGGTCTATGGTCTGGAGCCTTCCATACTATCTTTTGGTAGCTGTAGGATGCCTTTTACTCCCCCACCACCTCCACCGCTCCAATCCATTGGGAGGACATGCTGTAGTAGTTCCCAGGCTGCCGGAAGTGCCCGCAATGGGTCCTACTGGGGCTTTCATGGTCGAACTGCTGATATTCAATAGCTATCCATTCAAAGATCACTGGGCCTATTGGTGTGCTCGCACACCAGCCCAGACCTCGGTGTTGTAATCGGTGATGTCAGGAAGGGCTACCAGTTTGAGTCAAACGCGTTTGTGGCTTTCGTATCCCCCTCCTACAAAGGTGGTCCCGCTGCAGTGGGTCGGTGGACAGTACTTTGACGAGAAGGCCATGCTCAACAATGAACAGTGCATGGTTGACAGCGCACCTGTCTGCCAATTGGAGGCCAGCGCGCACAGATTAAGGTACCTGGAAAGAGCCTGAATAGTATCGTTGGCGACAAGGTAAGTCTACAGTCCATCCTTCCCGGAATATAATAACTGATACCTTAGAGACTCTAGGCCACAACAGCGAGGAAGGGGCATACGTAAGAAAGTCATACAAGGGGACTGCCGGACTTGGATTGTCGAGGCTGCCGACCAGCTTGTCGAGGATGGCATTTTCAGCAGGGAGACTGCCGACTATCTTTGTGCGATGCAGCAATGATCACATCACCTTTGCCCTGTACATAATCAATTTATGACAGACTTAATAATAATGAATCAATGAATCATGTGACTATGCGGCATGACTAATCACGGCCGCTGCGAACCGAATTTACTCCGGTCCGAGGCGCGTCGAGAAGGTTCATCATCATCACCCATGCCGAAAGGCGTCCCGATGGTTATAATTGCTCTGTCTCGTTTCCGGCGCTGGAATTCGGAATTAGCCTCCCATTCTGCTCTGCTGCAATAGTGTTTCCATTCTGCTTAGCTTGCTGTCCGCTGAGGATCTCCCTCCGCCCTAACTCCATCTGGTAATATGCCCTTGTAGCTCCCGGACCTCCGTTCTTAGCGATGCCCACCCGTCGCTCCCATAGGAAGTCTCGCAAGGGTTGCCTTGCATGCAAAAAGCGACATGTCAAGGTTGGTGCATCTCTTCTGCCCCGACTTTTTTCATATCTTTCTTTCCCCTTGCCTCTTTTTGATGCATTGTCCCACAGTGCGATGAAGTACTCCCGAAATGCAGTCTGTGTTGCAAACGAAACCTAGAATGCATCTATCCCCCCGCGTCTGCCAGCCAGCAGCCCTCGCCGGCCTCGCAGGAGGACCGCAAATCCCAGACACCTGGGTGCAGCGGTAATGCTGATGGCACCCTTCACATGCCCACCAGGATGCTTGAAGTCAGATTGCTTCACCATTACTTAACAGTGACCTATGAAACCCTGGTCATGAAAACCCCAGACATACAGCATTTCCAGATTCTAGCTCCACGGCTGGCCACGTCACATAGCTATCTGTTAGATAGTATACTGGCACTATCTGCCTTACACCTGGCCTTTCTGGAGCCGCACCAATCCCGCCCGTGGCTGCACGCCGCGCTCAAGTACCAGAATCATGCCGTCTCCGGCTTCAACAAGGCACTGGCCAACATGTCTCCGGAAAACTGCAAACCGGCATTTTTCTGCTCCATTTTTACCATGGTATTCACCACTGCCTTCCCCGGGATCTCCCAGGACAGCCAGCTGGTGGACCCTCTGTCCGAGGTCTTCCAACTTCGCACTTTGGTTGCTGGCTGCATGATCCTTTTCATCCAGTTAGCTGAGAATGACACCACCGGTGATATGAAGACTTGGATGCAGAATGTCCTCCCTGAAGAGAAACTGGATGAGGAGCGTGCATTCTTGATCACGTGAGTCATTTCCTTTTTGCCTCGCTTAGAGGTGCTCACTATGATTGCACTGAAATCTAACATTCAACTAGAAAAACGGATCCGAAACTGGTCAAGATACATGGGTATGTAAAGAGTAATTGCTCTAGGACTAAACCCGCAGAAGTTCTAACACCTGCAAAGTTCCATCTTAGACTCTCTCGACAGATTACGGACAATGATTGATGGCAGCGTAGCAACGCATCAAGACATCTACAAGAATACATGGCATTTGCTCTATGATACTATCGAACGATGGCCAATACTGAGTCCTAAAGGCGGCATCATCGCTTGGCCCGTCAATATTTCCGAATCGTTCTTCTGTTTATTGAAAGGCGGCGACTGGATTGCTCGCATGATATTCCTGCACTATTGCGTTGCCATGCATCTGCTCTCAGATAAATGGTTTGCAAGGGATTCAGGACGACGCCTTGTCTCTTCATTTCTGAACCGTCTCGAAGGATACCCACCGGCGTGGGCCGAAACCATTGCCTGGGCGAAGCAGGCAGTCGAAATCAACAGCTAGACATGTTACGCTGTTATACATTTCAGCGTCTTGGTCATACTCTAGAAGTCGAGATGTTTGTTTCTTTTATGTCTTCTTCCCGCGCCAAATCAGAGATATCGTGCGGCATCTCCGCGAAGATAATAACAATATTTAGTATCTTCCCAGCAGGTCAAACATATGACCTGACCTGTACCTCTGACCGAAACGCATCAAAATATACGGACGCTTACCACATAACTACACGGCCTATATCGACGCTGCTGCGATACTTTTGCTACCGTCTATGGATGGTGGCGAGCAGTAAATGGAGGAAACCGCCGTAGTATACGGGATCTGGAAAACTCAGTCCAGATCAGCTGAACTCGGTGCAAGCTTGAACGGAGGACATGGATGATAAGGGCAAGCATTGCCCCAAGATTTGGAGACATAGTGACACTACTGAACAGGAGAGGAATTGTCTAGTATAAAAATGATGTCTAGACTGTAAAATGAGGACCTGTGAATTGCCTTTTACCGTTAGTCTTGCCGCCTCCGGAATGGTCGCCTGATACGCCATATCGTAATCACCGCCCCCTTTCTGGTCTACGGACTGTAAGATCGTTCCGTGTCTTTACCAATTCCTCATGCTTTCAATTCTGCAGAATGGGCCTCCATGATAGTGCTATGCAGGCTAAGGACAGCGGTCTCAATCCACTGTTGACAGATGATATTTGACTATTCATCCTGGTAATGTTTTTTGTAGCTTCCTGAATCTCGGCTGTGGATCTCTGTTAGTCGCGATGGCTAATGGAGAGAATACTGCACTCACAACCACAAATACTCTGGATCCGATCTTCGTGCTGGAACTGTCCTGCTTAGTAATTCCGCTCGATGTAATTGTGGATGATGACATGGGAGAGGAGGCAGATTGTATTTCGCCGTATTATTGCTGCGCGCGCTGTCGCTATGGTAGCCTTTTACCTCTACAAGTCTCTGTTGGCCATCTTCCCTTGGTCACGGATATTCAGCGGAATGTCTGCAGTGTGTCGCGGATAGCGTGGGAGCCCAATTACCCATGGACGACATGGATGGGACCGTTCATGACCTCGTCGTACGACCACTTGAAGGTCATCATGCAGCGTCGACGGGTTGCCCGTTAAGTTGAGGAAGGGCCCGCCCTGGTCTAAGAAAGAAGTGGATCTTCAGGTGTTGTTACGTGGGGGTCACAGATGGTGGAGAAATTTGGGCAATAATTCCCCGGTTGGACTCTCGGTTTGATTCAGAGTTATTGAGAGCACGAAGACCCAGTCCCGATGTTGAAAAATTGAACTAGCGATCTATCTGAGCTTAGTCCTTCTCGATGGGAACGTTTGGTGATAACAGGGATGATGATTCGCCGACATCTTATCCCCGGGTGCTGGGGAGATCTACGGGACAGCAAGGTGGAATGGTCTTGTTCTGGGGACTTCAAGTGGGTGGTCATAGGGCCAACTGATAGGATCGGACTATTGACTGTGAATTGTGCTATGATAGAATCTGGATGGACTGAAGTCTTTTTGAGGTTGTTCACGTTCAATATCTTGGAAATTCTTTGAACCTTAACAATTCCTAAATAGCCATTGAACTCTTGCTCGCGAAGCCCTACAATCTCAGTTACCATCTCACCAATTGCTTTATGTTGTAGGATCCTATGCATTCCCATAACTCATATCTATATATACACACGGGCGCTTAGCAAAACATAAGACGCCAAGTAGAGCAGATCCAGGGAAGACCCGATACCAATACATAATGCCAACACCATAGGCCACATCGTTGTAGAGAGCTTAAAATATATTTATGTGGCTGAGGAAGCTAGGTAACATAGCTGTGGAGACGCAGAAGGTTCAGGGTCTGTTGCGTCGCTGGTTACTCTTCTTATATAGGATTCGGGATACTCGAGTGTAGGCACCTTTCCTTTCGGAACATATATCTTGGATCTCGGGGCTGGATTATTAGATAATCCACAAGTTCGAAATAGTTATATCCTTATCATAGAATAGTGATGTTATACGTGAGGGGGTGGTCAAAGGGTGACTGCCGTTGGAAAGTATGGGTGGAAATGTAGCTGTTTCTAGCCTCACTAGTGGTCTTCTTCGGCGTCGATTTAACAGTTCCTGACATTCTATATGTAATACTAATCTAACTGCATTCGGAAGACCGGGCCGATATCGTCGAGGCAGCTGATAAGAACCGACACTTATCTTATCTCTCATTGCTCCCGACTTTATCTTCCTGCGTCTGCTCGTCCCTTCCTTTTCACCTCGTGAATACATTCCAGGCGTTGGACAGTTATATATGTCTTTCTTTCTTTTCGTTGTATCCATTTATTCTTTATCTTCACATCCTATATCATTCTCTTGTATAATAAAGTCCGTTCCCTGATCCTCAGACACGAGTACGGAGTAACTCCCGATGCTATTGCAATGGGGAGAACTAACGACACCTCTATTCTCCCCCAAAATCGCCAGGTTCCCGATAAAAATGGCTTAAACAAGGCATCTTTGCCACTCCCTACGACAGGGAGAAACTGCTCCCACAGACGAAGAAATATAGTTCTTGCAATCTCCCTCCTCGTGCTGCTTGCGGTGCATCTGCGCAACTTCTATACATGGACTTGGCAAGTCCCACAACGACATGCCTGCACAGAGAAGGAAGGGTCTGATGAAATTGAGCATGGCAAATTGGGCGCAGTGGCCAGTGAAAGTTCTCTCTGCAGTGGTCTTGGGGCGGACATACTGAAGATTGGTGGGAATGCTGCGGATGCCGTGAGTGCGCCCTATGTGCATAGTTTTGGTCCGAATAAACGTGCTAACTCAGTTCTTTTAGATGGTCGCAACGGTGTTCTGTGTCGGAGTTATCGGTGTGTTGTCCCTCGTACTTATAACAGGATGGAAGTAACCGTCAGACTAATTGCTATCAGGGATGTACCACAGCGGCATTGGAGGGGGTGGGTTCATGCTTATCCGGTCGCCTGATGGCTCCTTTGAGGCTGTTGATTTCCGCGAAATTGCACCGGCTGCTGCATTTGAAGATATGTACGAGAATAATACCCATGCTTCCATTGTCGGTGGTTTAGCAAGGTGAGGAGAGCCCTTAAGAACCATTATTATTGTTCTTTAGGAAAGACTAATCCCAAGAAAAGTGCTGTGCCTGGAGAGATACGCGGTTTGGAGTATCTTCACTCAAAGTATGGAGTGCTTCCATGGAAGACGGTGATGCAGCCAGCCATCAAAACAGCCCGTAAAGGCTTCCGAGTAACCGAAGATCTTTTCAAGGCCATCGAATCTGTCGGCCCTGCAGGAAGCGAAGGAGACTTTCTCTCCAATGATCCGTCATGGGCAATCGATTTTGCCCCTAATGGAAGCCGGGTTGGGCTTGGTGACATGATGACTAGGGTGCGCTATGCAGATACGCTTGACTTTATCGCGAATCAAGGCCCAGACAGCTTCTATTACGGACCCATTGCTGAGGCCATGGTCAGAGCTGTGCAGGAAAGAAACGGGACTATGACACTGGAGGATCTCGAGAGGTATACCATTGCCATCAGGGACATCGCGCAGATTGACTACCGGGGTTATAGAATCACGAGCACCCCTGCTCCTTCCAGTGGGATAATCGCTCTGAGTGTGTTGAAGATCCTGGAAACGTATGACGACTTTTTTGCCCCGGGTAATTTTAATCTCAGTACCCACCGGATGGATGAGGCGATGCGATTCGGCTATGGACAAGTATGTCATATTGTGCTATGCTTAAAGATTGATACTGACTGGCTCCAAGAGGACCAAATTGGGCGATCCCGAGTTTGTAGATGGGCTGGATACGTACCAGAAGAATATGCTCAAGGACTCGACAATCGCAGAGATTCGGAGAAAGATATCCGACTTCCATACAAAGAATATTTCCGCTTATGATCCTGAGGGCTTCGAGAGCTTGGAAACGTATGTTGCATTATTCGATCTGGTTAATTGTTGGTGATGCTAACAACTACATAGTCCAGGAACTTCACACCTTGTGGCTGCTGACCATACCGGGCTGGCGATCACTCTCACTACCACAATCAATCTGTATTTCGGGAGCCAAGTAATGGTCCCTGAGACGGGAATCATCATGAATAATGAGATGGATGGTATTAAATCTTCATTCCTTCGGTGTACAGTATCACTAATATCTTTCTGCCCCAGATTTTTCCATCCCCGGTGTCTCCAATGGCTTCGGCTACATCCCCTCCCCAGCGAATTACATCCGCCCCAGCAAGCGGCCCATGTCATCCATCACACCAGCGATTGTAACTCATCCCAATGGCACTCTGTTCTTCGTAACGGGTTCCGCAGGCGGCAGTCGTATTATCACGGCCACGATCCAGAACCTCATCCACGCCATTGATGACCAGCTCTCCGCTGCTGAGGCCCTGGCTAGGCCTCGTCTCCATGACCAGCTGGTTCCGAACCAGGTATTTTTCGAGTATGCGTACGATAATTCCACGGTCACATTCATGGAATCCCTTGGTCATAATGTGACTTGGTTTGCTCCGGGCACAAGCGCGTCTCAGGCCATTCGTGTGTTACCAAATGGGACCTTTGATGCTGCTGGAGAGCCGAGACAGGCCGCGTCGGGCGGAATTGCTATATAAAACGTTGCTACTTTCTATAGAATAATATAGACAGCCCATAAAGTTATGGGAATGCGGAGTAAAAGACGTGAAGTGGTCTGTGCGTTTATCGCGTCGATGATAGTTCGCAGCTCGTGTCCCGCGTCCTCAGTAGCTACTGTCCCTATCCAAATCATTCAAACTCTGGGGTGTTTCATTCCCATTTCCTGGATGATCTTGGGCCTTATTTCTTGATGTTCCACCAACATGTATATATTGGACATCCAAGCACGAATGGTATTCATATAGTGAAGAAAATCCGCTAACATACTTCGCGGCTCACCACGCTCACATTCACTTTCTTGGATATTGAATACGAAGAACATCCTTTACCCGTTGAATAAATACTTAAGGTCTTTCTTTACACCTGACTGTGAGCTTCTTTCCTATCCACAGCGTGACCCGTCAGCCCAAGAAACTAACCAGCGGTGTACAATATCAAACCTAGACCTGGATTGTTACCTTCAAGCCAAAGCCAGATCACATAAACTACAATGTATGCAAAATGAGAGACACCCCCGACTCAAAAAGAAACATCTCAGTCCTCGTCTCTGCGCCTACCTTCGACTTGAGTCCCTACCACCTCTTTAGCGAGGACATATTCCAGCACACCGTTGACAAGATCTTGTCTGATGAAGGGAGTTTTGAGGGTAATTTTGACGATTATTCACCGATCCATGATCAAGGGAAGAATGGGGATATTGGAAGTGGAGTAGACGATAAACAAGGCCATGATCAGAAGAAGGTAAAGAAAAGGGATATGCAGGAACAAAAGCAAAGACGAAACCAGAATCGGAAAGAGCCGAAACGTACTAACGCTGCTGGGGGTACGCGGTCTAAGTATTTTATCAAAGAGACGATTGACGGGATTCCCTGCATTGATCTGGAATCTTCTCCGGATCCTGAGAGTCCCGTGGAGGAGCGCGAGAATGGGAAGAATGCGGATACTAATACAAATATGGATACAAATATTCCCTCTTTGGATGATAATACCTCTGCCCTGGTTGACGACTCCGCGGTAGAAGACATTATTTTCTCGTCTGTCAGCTCGGAAGTGCGGGATAAGCTGCTCCACTTCATCGTCTCGCACCCGTTTGCACGCAAAGCGCAGTACCCAGTGAGACGATCCGCGAGACGCCGTTTCGTGGACGATATACGTGGGGAAGCTGCCGCCTCTGGGATGGATGAGGGGTCCATCGCCGGCTTGATCGGATATGTCAGGAATACCTATCTTGAACTCTATGGAAACCGGACCGGATTACCGGGGGGTTCTACGTTTGGTGAAGAGATTGATGACGATGGGAGTGCAGAAGAGAAGAGTGACGGAAAAAAGCGGAAGTGGTTGTCCGGGAATAAGAAAAGAGAGGAAAGCAGGTCTGGAAGGCCTAAGAAACGAGTCTCCAAGGTGTCGGAGTCTGGGTCGCCGGGGCCGCGAAATAGCACGCAAACCGGAGATATTGGTGCTGAGACCGTACAGGTAGAGCATATCGTGTTTGGACCTGCGTCTGCTGCTAGCATGTCTTCTGCGGAGAATGCGTCAAATATACACAATGACAGTGAACAGAATAGCCATGTTTCGGGCGACTGTTCATCGACAGCTGAACAGGCCGGGTATCCACCCAATGGATTTGACGAGGATGCTCAAGTCCAAGAAGCGGTTACCATGCACGAATCTGGTTCTCCCCTACGAGATTTGAATGGCGAAGTTGAAGTACCGGAACAACTACAATCTCACAAAAGGCCCTCGGAAAGCATTCTTGAGAAGCAGACTCTTTGTTTACCCTTATCGGAGACTCTAGATGGCCCTATGACACCTTCAAAGACCCCCAATGATGAACAAAGAAGGAGAAGGGAAAGGAATCTGCGGAAGAGATTGGCACGAAAAAGGAGGAGGGCTGAGAAACGTCTCCGACTGAACTTGAATGAGAGAGAAACGAATCAGCCAGTCGGACAGCTGAGCGCAGGTGTCGACGACATAGAACGTGACACCAGCTCTTCAGCGCCGCCAAGTACCTTGGGTTTTCAGTGTCCGATGATTCGCAAGGCGTGACAACCTGCGATGAGGTACAGTCAAAATACTTCTCAAGGCCTGGACAAAGAGCTACTAACGAGCCTAACCAGACTCAGACACAACCTGACCGATGTTTTGGACACAAAGTCCATTTTATCCCCGACCAGACAAGGGAACTACTAGAGATCCTTGGACTACCAGGGGACTTCCTCTCATCCGACTCACCTCTCAGCGACGTTGCCAGTGATGTCAATCTCCCAGATGATACGTCGTCTTTTGGCTTGTTGAAACAGAACTCGACTGTAAGGGAACAGGAGGAGACACTACCCATTCACCATATACAGACACCAGCCTCGTCTCCTGTAAAGTCGTCTCGTGTCAGACTTCCCAAGGTTTCACCCTATTTCCCCAAACCACTTGCAAAACTAGATTCTTGTCTACCATTCCGCCCTATCGACGCGTCAGCGTTCGGTCTCATCCAAGAACAGCTCGCGCACGATCCGTTTCGTCTGTTGGTTGCCACTATCTTCCTCAATCGCACCCGAGGTGGAGTTGCTCTTTCGGTGCTATTTCAGGTATTTGAACGATTCCCTACCATCGAAGATATGGCGGCCGCAGATCACTCCGAACTGGTGTCTATGATTCATTGTCTGGGTTTTCAAAACCAGCGAGCGAAAAAATGTATCGACCTAGCTCGTACCTGGCTCATAAATCCCCCGGCCAAGGGCAAACGGTACCGTAAACTCCATTACCCACGGAAACTGGATGGTCGGGACATGAAAGCTACAGAATATATCGACGATGATGACCCCCGAGTGGCCTGGGAAATCGCCCACTTGCCAGGCCTTGGAGCATATGCGCTGGACAGCTGGCGGATTTTCTGCCGTGACGAGTTGCGGGGACTCGCTCGAGACTGGAATGGCTGCGATGCGGAATCACCCGATTTTCAACCGGAATGGAAGTCAGTACTGCCACAGGACAAAGAGCTCCGGGCATATCTGACCTGGATGTGGCTCAAGGAAGGTTGGGTCTGGGATCGACATACTGGCGAACGGACGCGGGCAAGCGAGAAGACGATGCGAGCGGCGCGACAAGGTGGCATTGCTTATGAGGACAATGAAAATGGGAACTGGGTTCTGGAGATGTCGCCTATGAAACCGCCAAATAACGGATTTATTGTCGATAGGAATAGTCTATGATTGCTATTGGCGTTGAATGTATTGCTGCGAGTTGAAACCGGGGTTGGATTTGAGCCATGGACACAGTACTGCCGAACTATTGATACCCCCTGAGAATACTAATGATTCTTGATTGCCGTCACTGTCACAGTTGGCATTATTAAGACTTACTGTGAGGCTGTGTAGTCCTTGGCAACGCCTGCTGAGAACTTGGCCAGGACCATGTTACTGCTCTAGACGAACGCCAAGTCCCAGGCTGCCCGATCCTGGTTTCGCAGGAGCCTCAATACTGGCAAACCTGTTCCAGGGGATTCTGTGCGTAGAGCCAAGGTCTGGAGGCGCAGCGAGCACCACGTCACAAGCTGCGGGGGCAGATTAGGCACTTCCTCACTCACACTTCAGCCTCACCGCCAAAATCAGGGGACAAAGAACCCTCACGGCCAACTGCACTGCAGACGCATGCCATCTGTGCCTTACTTATTGTTCCTTTCTTTTATCCTCTCTTCATCGAAACCTCACTGGACTCTTACGCGCCCGTCTGGCTTTGTCCGACCTTCCTGCGGCCAGTCAGCGGCGAATGTCGTACAATCTAAGCGCCTGGCAACGAGAGAAAATCTCCCTACGACGCTGTCACGTATTATTTTAAATAATATCAATACAAACATCCTGAGAATTTCTTCCTCATGAGGTAAATCGACAACAGAGTCAACCGTCCATTGAGTCGCGTCGACATCTGTCATCTTCCCACACACAGAAAGCAAAAAAAAAAAAAGCCATGTTCCCAATACGAGTGAATGACCGAGATCGAGATAGTACCCGGGACGAATACCGGCCCAGAAAGACATCGACATCCACTGTATCCAGCAAGACCAAGAAGCCTACTTCCTCCTCGTCGCTGTCGGAGAAGCATCGCCATCGCCACGTTTCCCATCGTTCGTCCCATCGTTCGTCCCACGGACGGTCCAGCCGCAACTCAACCAGGGATCGCGATCACGACGGTTCCACAAATCCTTCCGTTTCCTCTCGGAGCTCCACCGTGAGAAGACGCAGGTCCTCCTTGCCCATGGCTATGCCTGGTTCGTTTGTCGATGATGATGACGATCACGACCATTCTACCTCGGCTACGGATCGTTTTCACGCGTCGAGGACCAGTCTGCCATATCCGTCTTTCTCGAAGGCACATAGCAGAGAGGCTGTTGGCAAGGTAACTATTCCTACGCCAGACCCTACTGAGCCAGAGGGGAAAGAGGCTGGGACAAATGGAGCAGCAGAGACAAAACACGCGTCGGGGACGGAGTCTGCAACGGGGACAACTAGTCATGGTGATGGCCGTGATCAGGCAGATAATCATAATCATGATCACAAGTCGCCTCCCAGTCCTCCCTTAACGAACGACCAGCAGTCTTCGCGGAAGGGGAGCATGAACGGTGACAATAAGGATGAGAGGAGTACAAGTGCAGAGGAGAGGGAGAAACCCCGTAATCATGTCAAAACAAAGGTCCGGATCAGAACAAAGTCCAGCAGATCGTCGAGCCTGCGTGAAAAGAGAGATGATGAGCCCGTCAAGGTGTCGAGGAATCCAACAGATGCGTCACCTAAAAAACCCGAAACGAAAGACGTCCCGTCTCGCTCTCCTAGCACGAAACCGATTATGTCGACATTTCTCGACCAACTCAGAATGCCCAAGTGGTCGGCCGGTCATGCAGACACGTCCCCAGCGACGTCGAATGTGACTATTCGAGATGCAGCGAATAATTCTGGTGCTACGCCGGTTTCCCCGAACCACCCCCCCAACTCACAGCAACGACCGATGAGTCCGCCGTTAAACCCACCGTCCCGGAACCAGTCGAGGTCATCGATGTCGTCTTCGGCTGCGTATAGCCCAGCAAGCAACAACGCCTACGATTACGGCCGCGCACCGAAGACCAACGGTGTAGGCTACGGAGTGCCTCCGCCCCCACCACCTCTGCCTGAGATGCCGATCGCTATTCCACGGGTGGACTATTTGCTTCGACTTGGAGGATTAGAGAATCAAGTACCGAAGGCACTGTTAGCTGCCGTCGATCAGCATAATCCGTCATATGCTGCAGTCCAACCGCAATTGTCGGCGACGAGGGTGTTTGAACCATTCCACCGGCTGTTGGATGATTACCAGAAAGTTATGACCAAGAGTGGTTCTCTGGCGGTTGCAACGGGCTATCGGTCTGTGGCTCGACGACTGTTGGATCGGCTGGAAGCTGTCTTCGCGCGCGACATTTCTTCGGAATATTGCGAGTGTCCTATGTGTGATCGTGATGACGTGGAAGAACATCCGTCAGGCGTCAGCTGGGGCGAGATCTTGGAAATGGTCGCCGGCCGTAAGGAACTACCGACTTGGCCACCATTTACGATCGAGACTTCTGTCATCGAATCTGAATTGTCGGGTGAAGAACATATCCCAATGCAGAAACTGGATATCGACGTCCCCGAGGAGTACAGAGAACATTACATCCGCCAGTCACGCAAGACCAAAATCGCTGTCGACAAGTGGCTATCCGAGCAAACGACCCAGGCCACCAGCAGCCCACCGGACGAAGTCGACGATGAGACATTGACATTTGCCATGCTTACACGTCTAAATCCTGACCAGCGATTAATATTCTGTATGTTCTTGGGCGTCCGTCCCTCAACACCCGTACCGCAGCCGGACAGCTCCAGACAGCCCCGTGCACGACCTCCTTCTCTCATCTCATCTTCTCTGGCTATTGAACGTTTGTACCGACTGCCATCGCCTCCTCGCGACCCGGAAACGGCGATTTTCATGTTGAACAACCCGGACATTCATCACATTCTTGCAACTATATCTGCAATCAGCGATGATGAATGGGATATCCTTGTCTCTGGCCGCTTCGACGGCTTCCTCCGCAGCGGAGCGGAGGATGATCTACCACCCCTAGGATCGACGCCTTCGCGCTGGGGCAGCCGATCAGGAACTCCCTTCTCTGCTGGTGGCATTTCCCGTGGAACGACACCCAATCAGTTCGATCCCACCACGCGATCTTGGAGCCAACCGTCCCTTGCGGGGTCAAGCTCCAGCAGAGCATCGTTCGGCGGCCCCATCGCGTTGGACGAAGAAACCGAGATCGCGGCACTAGCCGAAATCGAACGTGATATTTTCCTTGGCATGGAAGCATTGGAGGATGCCTTTGAGGCCCTGCACGGCAAGGCGGAGCTTGTCCGACGCGCTCTCCGCGAACGCGGAGCAGGACTCGCCGTAGCCAATCAAAGTCGACGCGGCACATACATTGAGGCACGAATAGGAACGCCTGCATCTGCGCTGGGATCTGTCTGGGAGGATGACGGATTGGACGACAGTCAATCCCTTTACCCAGATGACTCGGCGAGCAATATCAGTTCCAATCGACGAAGGCGACCGAGGAGACGGAGCGAAAGACGCACTCCTGCGCTAGTCGAGGAGGATGAAGAGGAGGATGAGCAACCGGCGCATACTGGAAACATTCGACGGGGACACGGGAGCCGGAGGAGGTGAAGGAAAAGCTTATCCTCCCTCTCCGAGCCCTTTTGTTTTTTAAGATTTGACGAAGTCCACGACGATGTGACGTCCTTACGATGTGATATGATATACTGAGAATGATTTTCTCCTACAACTACGCTACATGACATGTAATTGTTGACGTTGATACCCATCTCCATAGTGTTTGCAGGGATGTCTTGTCTTGTTGGCAAGCTATCTGCGGACATGCTGTCATTATTTATGGCTTGACTCAACCACGAATGTATTTATCCATTATTTGATAGTGATGAGAGGGATTATGCACTGGGTGGATATATGAATGCGTAATGATGTTTAAGGCTAAACACACTCCACATTCCTCCACACCTCCGCACTAGCACTGGTATCCTTCCACGGTTCAGGGGCAACAGAGTTCTACAATGCGGATCCGAGCGCAGGACTCTCTGTGATGGTCAATAGTGCATACCACATAAATGCTCGTTCAGCGGGGGTAAATGGCCAGTGAATCCGTCTCTACATCCATTCCTCCTATGAACCACAGCAACACCCAAGAACCCTGAAAGGACCTGCGGGTGGCTCGCTTACGGGATTAGTCACATCCCTGTTGATCTGCTTCTGTAGCTCAAACTCAAAAAGCAGACCAAGTCGAAAGGAATCAAAATGCATTAGACCATGGCCCGGGGTTCGTGAAGGCAGCGGTGTAACTGTTTCTGTGATACGGATTGTGCGCTGCAATGCCCTAAGTAGCAAGTAAGCCGTGACTGCTGCATAAAGTTCTGGATTTCTGTAAGACTGACTTACCCCTTCATGCAGGACTGACTTTTTCGTTTCAGCTTTTGCAACTGGACTGGTCTGGGCTCTTTTCCTTTTCTATCTCTTAACTGTCGGTTATTACTCTGCGCAAGCTATTCTCCGGAGCATGTGGTGCCTAGGTCAATGTGAATCCGGCGGCGCATCTCAGCTCCTCGCAGTGCTCGGACCATGGAAAGGAAACAAAACGGTCTGGGGACAGCAGATTGGCGTCTATGCATTGCAAATTGCAAATAGAGTTTCAATGGTGTGTTGGTAGATAACCTGTCATATTCTGTGATGCTTCGTTCCAGTTCTTGTTATGTCGGCTAAGGGCTCAAGCTTACTGTCCGACGCCGCTTCAATAATTATTTTTTTTTTCAATCCTCTCTCTAACCTTTTCCCTTCAGCTAATATATAATATTTAGTACTCGTCTACTTCTGGAAAATGAACAAGTGATCTGCTGAGGATCTCTCCTTTTTTTTTTTTTTTTTTTTGGCGGATGCCAACGCCTCCTGGCATAGTCGGATATCACCGTCCACGAAAAGTAACTTTTGTCTCTTAATCGCGTCTTCTTTCCCATCAATTATTCTTCTATCCTTGACTGCAATTCATAAAATGACTCCGGCGTGCATCTTCTTGGTCTCGACATCCCACGACCTATAACAGCAATGAGTCTTCATGTCACCACGCTCTCTCCACTACTACGGCCTCGAGATGCATCCCATCTCAGCAAATACGACATCGACCCCCTCCCAGGCGTCCTGAAGGGGGGTCTGATGGCCATCATTGTCATCGCCGTCCTCTCCCTCGTTGCGACAATTTCCCTCCTTGCCTTCCTCACCTACCGCATGGTCTTCTGGCGTACGAATTACATCCGATACATCGGTTACAACCAGTACGTTGTGCTGATTTACAACCTCCTCCTCGCCGATATGCTACAGTCCCTCGCCTTTATTCTGTCTGTGAAGTGGGTTGCGGAGAAGCAGATCCTCGCGACGGCCCCGGCGTGTTATGCGCAGGGTCTTCTGTTACAGATTGGTGACCCTGGTAGCGGGCTGTTCGTGTTTGCCATCTCCGTGCATACTTTTCTCCTGGTCTCGATGAGACGCAAATTGCCGTATAGAGTCTTTGTCGCGATCGTGGTTGGGTTGTGGGCGTTTATAGTTCTGCTGGTTATTCTGCCGCCGGCGCTTTTTGGGAGGGATGCGTTCGTTCCCTCTGGTGCATGGGTAGGTTTCTACCGATCTTATTTCCAGCATTGCAAGTTGGCGATATCTAATGAAACATGTACACAGTGCTGGATCAGCGAAGAGCACGAAACATGCCGCCTGTGGCTGCACTACATCTGGATCTTCGTATCCGAATTCGGCACCGTCTGTCTATACGCCATAGTCGTCTTCCAACTTCGTCGACAGATCTCCAAATCCGCCATCCTCGGATCCTCTCAAGCTCAGAATCTACAACGTCTCCGCCGCGTGGTGGGCTACATGGTCCTGTACCCGATTGCATACATCGTGCTCTCCCTCCCCCTAGCCGCCGGCCGCATGGCCATCATGAACGGCCACACGCCCAGCCTGGCCTACTTCTGCGTGGCGGGCGCCGTAATGACCAGCTCCGGTCTCGTCGACGTCTTCCTGTACACGCTCACTCGACGCAATCTCCTCGTAGACTCCGAGTCGTCCGACTCGCATAGCGACAACCGCTTCGTCGATACAAAGTACGGTCACAACATCGATCTCAGCCATAAGACGATCATCACCGCGGGGAGGAACGACGGCGCGGACGCAAATGCAAGCGCCCATGCTATTGCCCGTGACGGGTCAATGGATGCTATTATTGTCGGGTCCGGGCAGCGAGTCGTCGAGCTCGTCCCCCTCGGGAAGGTCTATCAGCAGACCACTATCGAGGTTACCTCGGAGCCGGCGTATCCGTCTGACAGTAATAGTAATGCGGATTCATCGCTGAGGAGGGGATCCTCGGGGTCTTCTTCCAATGGACGCGGGCATCGACGACGGTGGCCGGAGTGAGATTATATTAGTGACTACCTACTAGTAGTTTTCTCACGGTATTCAGCCGGGTTTAATTCTGATCAGAATCGACGACATTTGTATTAATACCCGTTTACTGGGGTTTTATAATTTCTGGGCAAAAGTATTATTTGACTCGGTGTATATGGTGGCTCGCCGTAAGCCATCCAAGACATCCAACATCACTTGTCTTCGCCGGGATTTCATGAAACTGGTGCTGTGGACCTAAAGTACCCCCGAGACAAGGTTTACGTTAGAAATATGATATATCAATAATGGCTTGCCTGTCCTACGCAGGAGATATATGATATATACTAAAAGTCCACTGCCCTCACAGTATCTTCACCCCTAAGGGCTCTGTCGTATACCTAGGAAGAAAACAACCGACTCTGGTAATAGATAGAGCATTCAATAAACTCGGTTGTTATACCACTCTACACTAGGAGGGCTTGTAGCCTGTACAACCTCACTGCCATCCTGCGATCCATTGGTTGATCTTCCCCAAAGGTTCTTACAGGAAGGAATATTTTTATTGTATGCAATTAAATTAAATACCAATTATATTGTTAGGTCACGCACTCAAGCATGTATATATTAGTCAGCAGACGTGTAGTCTAATGGAGGTAACTATGTCGTGTATTGTATTGGTCAACTATCTAGGTGCCAGAACCAGCTCTACTAGGTCAGGCGAGAGCGGTCTGACTGGGCAGAACCCACGTGACCTCCAACATAGATAGTTTGCCCGACTCCGGTCCTCCCTAGCTAGATCAACCAACTCAGCGAGTTTGACCTCCTCTGACAATAGTTATGCTCCTAACCACCCATCTCTATGAAGACCAGCGCATTGTTGGTCCAGCGGTAGGATATTTGCCTTCCAAGCAAATGGCTCGGGTTCGACTCCCGGACAATGCATTCTTTTTTGGTCCGCGAAGTCCTGGTGCAGCCTGGTAACATCACCAAAGGTGATGGCTAAGAGCAGAGCGGCTAACGTGGGCTTTGGTTCCGCCAGCCTTCCTGTTGAGCCCCGTCTCCAGGGACTCGTTGATGCCGACCCGTTTGAGGCCAAGAAAAAATCGAGCTTGCTGCCAAACGCAAGAGAGCCCGCCTCCCCTCCCCCTCCCCTTCCACACGAACAGATATTGATGACTCTCGATTGACCTCGTGGCCTACCAACTGGCCAGCCAGATGAGTCTCATCTGTGAGCAACTCACACGATGGCTCGTAAGCCAGCCTTCCGACCTGGGCTCCAAGAGCCCCAAGAGAGGACCACTACCTCGTGATCGAAACATTACCAATACTTGTGGAGGTTTTTCCCCTAACCAGCAGGAACTATGGACTTGAAAGAGGTGGCTACTTCAAGGAACTGCGACACCACAGATTAGAGGCCTGGGACATGGATTGCTGTTTCGGGGAGAATTTCCAGTATTGGAGGACTATTAGCATCTTCCCGCGTGGGCTGGTGCTCTTCTGTAACTAAGCCATCCCCAGCCTAGTTAGCTTCGGCCGTCATATGTTCCGTTCCGGAATCCCAACTGACGTTAAATAACAAAATCAAATCTACGAAGACCAGCGGTTAGCTCTGTATCAAGGCTACATGCACGTTTACCCTTCCATTCAATCTCTTACACACATCCTCCGTGACGCCTGACCTGCGTCCTCCGGACCGCAGGCCTCACATGGTGCCAGCTATGAACAGCTCATTTTTCTCCCCACTAGGTCACTATCCTTTTTAAAGTGTGCAGGAAGCTGATCAATATCAGTATCCAGGGCTACTTTGGTGATTTCGCTTGCTAGATTCTTCATGGTCTTCTGGTTGGTTTGTGCTTCCCATTTTCACATACACAATTCATGGACTGAACCCAAGGTATCAAATGCCTGTTACAGACCCCTACTGAGATGGTTACACGACAGTCTATGGATAAGACAAGGATAACACAATCTTTCCTAAACTAGTCGGATTGCCTACCCTGGAGTTTACATCCACCATGGCGATGGTTTGTGTTTATCCCAAGGAAATTATCATTCCAATTGAGTTGATGGTTGTTCCTTTGAATCGGAAATACAATCCTGTCATATGAGACCCTGGCAGCGGCTGAAGGGTTTTTATGCTGTGATGAATCCCAGACACAAATAGCCCATATTCTTCAGAGGACAATTCATGATTGTAGTTGGTTCTGAACTTTAGAATGGTAAGAATGGGGCTTCTGCAGTTCATCTGGAAAGGGTTTGATACTTACTATTAACGCAAGGGGTAAAGCTCCGGTATCCACACGTCGATCTCAGCCAGTACTTCATCAGGTGCATGTAATATAATAGATGTGGGAGCAGTATCGCAGGCACTAATTGAATAGGTTTTTGACAAAGTCTGCATGGACAGTCTAGATATGCCGTTGAGGCTACTGCCAGCGTACATCTTGATGGTTTGAAGACCTTGGTCAAGCCACACAGTTTCAACGGGTATTTGGCTAAATCTGCCCACTAATTCTCTTTCTTCCTCAGGGTGTTGTTAGATGTAATATTCTTTGCTAATAAATCCATCATTAGATACAGATGGATGTTTATTTTTCATCAAAATGGTTTCTTCAAATAAAGGAGGGGTCTCATGATGCCAGCTGAGGTATCAGAGCTTCAGTGCCTGTGATCTTTGTGAATAACCTCCATGGACAAAATATAATGTACTCACATCACAAATGATCCGAATTCTCCTACACCCTTGTCCTACACTTGGTCCTTCCCAGCAGCAAATGGACTCAGGATCACCAAACAACCATGGAGAAGTCCCATACTTTACATTGCTGACTCTCAACACATTTATGGCAAGCCCAATCGTTTCAGTTGTGGTTTCCGCGTGGAGGCTTTCAGTCTCATGGCCAAAGAATACTCTTGACTATCCAGTGCTAAATCTAATGCCACAGATATAATGTTAGCCTCCTAGTTTTATACTGCATACTTTGATAATTTTGGTAGAATGAGAGATATCCAGGAAATCCTCACATAATCCCAGTCAGTAGTTGATGGGCTGAAAAGGAGCTTATGGATTGAATGTCTGTGCAGTAGAGATATTCTTATCCAAAAAAGGTAGTAATTTAGCTAGTTCCTCCACCTTGCTCACAATTTCCCATCTCATGTCTAATTCAGGGAAGTGAGCCCAAGTTGAGAGCGCAATCATCAGAATGTTACGCCCTGGGATCCTTCGTACCTCTGTGTCGTTAGCTTGGGCTTCCGGTTGGCTCTGCTTATCTGATGTCTCTGGAACCGGCGACAACGCTGTCGTATCGTAGAGGCCTCGTTACACGTTGCGGATGGAAGACAATAACTGAATAGGTCTTAAAGAGGTAGAAGAAAGCAAGGCTCCCTTGGTACGTATACCTTAGGATTATAGAAGTACTGTCGAATACAGATTCCAAGTTGATACTTCAGTAACTTGATGTTATTGAACGTGAAGAGAGAAAGAACAGAATTTAGATACATGGTGAATGACAGTCCTTATATAATACTCATCGTCATCCCAGTGTGCTGCCCGGCTCATCTCGCTTGATGAGGATATACTATTTCGGACAGGTGGATTATCTGATAATCCGGTCTCGGATAAGGAGTATGTATGTTCCGGAGGAAGGACCAACATACGGATGTTGGGACAACACAAGGTGTAATAAGCAAGCAAGAGGAAGCGCATCATTTTTAGAGCTTCAGGATGTACTAGAGACAGCAGTATATCGATATAGAGCGTTCACCACGATCCCTATGAATCCTACGGTATCCTTTTAGTATCTGGTATCCAGGCGCCGCACCCCTGCTCCACATCATCGCTGACCGGTTGGATCACGTGACCTGACATGTCAGCAGTGGAAATGGGATGTGGCCGATGAGTTTGGTATTGGGATCAAACGTGAGGCTAGCTAAATAGTGTGCGGTGGCCAAGCGAGGGCGGTATGTACATGCATCCAACATCAGCCTAGCGCCTCACTTCATGCATGTTTCTGCCATATCAGGCTGTCGTGTAACCATCCTGGTAAGGCCCGTAACACAGAATACGTTTATCCTCACCAGCACCAGTAGTGTTGGTATTGTATTTATAGAAATAAAGTGGGTTTAAGTGACAGAATAAATCAGTGTAGGACAAGGCCCATTTGCTTGTATGGAAGAACTGAACCAGATCTGAAGGCGACAGGTATTGAAGAATAATTTGCAGAGTTCCAGGAGGTAAGTGCTGCTGGAGGAGTGGATGGCATTTGACTGCATCAGGCTGCACAAGTAACATGGTATCTGATTAAGAGAGGCATCTTCAAGGTCTTATGGATACAAACGGATCTGGACAGTCTAGAATATCTTTAATCAGACTCAAACATTGTCAATCAGAAAAAGCTTACTTGCAAGACTTATCTTCTCATTGAATCTAAAGTTCCTCTCTTGGCCAGGTTGGATCGCCTGGCAGAGCTTGAATACCTGACAAGGCAAGACTTTAGACTTAGTAAACTTACACAACAGAAGGTAACAGGATCAATGTATGAGGAAGACCTCAGCAGGGGTGAAATGTTGAGAGGGGACAAGCCTGATTTGTGTTCACTGGTCAGGTGATGCAATGTTCCTTGATTCTTGCAGCAACGCATCATTGTTGAATTAAAGAATGCCAACCTTGACATGGTCATCTCTCACCAAGACTGGTGCCTGTTAGTTAGAGAAAGGATCAAAATCAACAAATTGTATCTGGTGGAAAATAGCACCTGTATGCAGACTGTTTGTCCAATATTCCTGGTTTACCCCACCAGAGCAAATCGCACACTGGCGGGAAGTCTCCATCAGTACTTATGGAAAATAGTTTACAGGAAATTGGATAGAAAGAATTGCTGAAGGTGGGTTGGGGGAGCATTTAGGGTTATTTATACCCCTCCTTCAGGTTACACTACTTTAACCTGACTTAGGTGCATGCACACAAGAAGTCCATTTTGTCACGAGACAAACTTGGATCTGGTTAATATTCTGCGTTAGATGTGGCAGCTATTGAAAATAGGGCTCTCAGAGAGTGAGTACGTTGTCGTTGATTTACTTCCAAGACGTCAAGGGAGAGGTTATGAGTTTGAGTAAATGTGCTGCCATGGAGGTCAACGAACTTGATGAATGACGGACAGTCCGGCAGCCTGTATTTGAATAGGACAAGTTATAAGAAAGTGGCTAGAGCGAGCAGTTTATGGGAAAGGGAAGAGGAGATATATCAGATTAGCGAGTGAAAAATATTCAGCAGTGAATGAAATGAATACTATCAGCAAAGATGACAAAGAAGACACCCATAAATAAATGCAGCATATATAACAAAGAAAACCCGCACTGAAGGGTTCGTGAAATTGCATGCATCATCAGTTCCATACCATCATAACCTCTTTATCCCCGGCGCTGGCTATACCGCAGCAGCGAAGCAACCTTTCTCTCCCTTACGGCAGCCACCTCCGTGTTCCAATCGTCCTCCTCTTCTGGACTCATGATCTCGTACATGGCCAGATCTTCCGGGATGTCTACAGCCTCGTTGTCATGGTTATCCAGGAAAAGCCGGAAGATTTGGTCCGTCACTTCGTCTGGATGCTGTAGTTGATTCGGAAACGGTGGCCGCCAATGTCGAGTGTGTTAGGGAGAATGGTGGGAAGAGGAATCTTGATGTTGGAGTATGAACTCTCATTATGGTCACCATTCTCGTCCTCATCCTAAGCATCCACATCCTCTACCTCTAGCATGCAAACCTCATACCCCTTCAAAGCAGCAGGAACATCCCCATAATCTCCAAGGTCACTCGCAAGATCGTTTATCTGCTTAAGCACACTAAACGGAACGGTATCATTGATGAGAAAACAATGCCCGCCAAAATTGACCAGCTGAGGCAGGAAGGCAGTTATTTCCACATCATAACCATCGTAATCAATGATATCGTCATCGACTTCATCATCCCAGTCTGCAAAATCGTCCCCACGCACGAGCGGGACCTGATTCCGGTTCTGGTTCTCGTCGTTTCTCGGAATGGGAGCCAGCGCCAGCCCACTACGACCTCGACCATTGACAGGAAGCGCCGGTGCAAAAGCCCAGGGTGTCAGGATGGTCAGAGCGAAGAGAATGAGGAGTGCTCTCGATAGGAAATTTATACCTGGTCGTGATGATGCCATTTTGCTTCCTTTCCTTCTTCCTGTATTTTTGGGAGAGGATAATGCTGTGTGGGAGTAATTAATACTGCGTACTGTCTCGGTGTTAAGTTAAAGTGTGAGAGCATCAGCAACAAACCAATGTCACCTGATGAGGGGTTTCTTCGAAGCAGTCAGAATCAGGATCAAACAGAAATATCAAACACTGCGTCGTTAATATATTTATGTGGCGAGAACTAACCGATTCCTCCAAGCGCTTGGATGCCTGCTCATGCAACAAATAAGGAGCCACATATCTATTACAATTGGAGACATCCTACATTATGATTCTGGTGACTTACAAAGTGATTGTTGTTCAATTAGTGTTAAGATTAATTACTCTCTGCCCATCGTGGATAGATATTAGACAGCGGAACTGCATCTTGGCAATAAAGCTTGATTTGTGTCAAGCAACCTTTATTATTCGGCTTGCGTAAGCTGTGTAGCCTCGATATTAACTATCGTTGAACTGATAGCAAATATGTAGCGCTGACTGGTACTTGGCATCTTCAGGTGGAAAAGAAAAAAATCGTATTCTGATTACTCTCTATATATGATACACTATTGGAATACAGGCTATGTACTATACACCTTATGTACAGCATATACATATGAAACCAGAGCCTCATGATCACCAGAGCAGGCTGTTATGAATCTCCATATGTCGAGAGACTGGCAGAGCGCGAAGTGAATCAATACTCCACCACTCTAGAGGCTTGGGCGACGATCTCTTCCACATCGCGCCGGCGAAAGCCTGGACCACGGCAGAGGCATATACATCGATCAACAAGGGCTGTTCCGTGATGTCAACATTCCCAGTTCTCGGCAGCTCACGGCCAATCCATTGCGACAAAAGATGACTCACTTTCAATCAAATATGATTCATCCACGATCATCATGCGCCTTCTACCGACAGGTTGCGGGAAGGAATCCGTTCCGGTAACGACACCGCTTGCGTTCGTATTCGCTGACTGCATCATAAAGCTGGGTGTGATGGAATTGCTGAACACGAGCGAGTCTCCAGGGATGAGACCTTTCTCTTCGAGGTATCCCTGAACGTCATACACGTCAAACCACTCACACTTCATATCCTCGGGATCAATGTGCTGTTTTGCCGCCTCTGGCACCATCCTGATGGGAAAGGTGACTTCATTTGTTCGGAACTGTCGTGGATAGTGGGTTCCTGCACCCCCGAGACTGACGAAGGGGATGTTCCACTCATCAGCAGCCCATATACCTTGCCGGAAGCGAATTTCGAAGAACGCGGTAATTTGATCCCTAGTCAAAATGTTGATCAGGAATCCAAAAGCTTTTGCAAAGAAGGCAGGGTCGACGTTGGCCGTCTTTACAAAGTGATATCCACGCTCCACGACACTACGCTGTAGCCGGTGCGCAAGCGTAAATTCCTCGAACCTGTAGGGACCAAATGGCACCGCCGGATAGTGTGGGAGAGGGATTGAATACATAGCGGGTAATGGGTATGGGAAACTCACTAACGAGTCCGGCAGGAACATGTTGAGCCTCGGCGTGAACGCTATGCTTGGGTTACTAAGGCTGTCCTCGAGCCTCACGCTACTTGGCTGTGCTTGGGTAAACCGCAAAGAATTTCCCGTTCCAGGGTTACCCATGCTAGAATCAGTCGTTACGGAATTGCCCACTCCAGCATAGCCTGTGTTGACCGCAGCAGCGGCTTGTCCATGAGTACCAAGGCTCCAGGAATTGCCGTCTATCGGCATCGCCAAACCCATATGACCAGCTGCTATACCGTCTGCGTCGACTATCGTCCGCAGTTGGGTCTCCTGCGGCTCTTCTTGTTTTGCCAGAAGCTTTCCCTTCTCTTCAGTTCCGGTCTGCTTTGCCGACGACAAACATCGTTCTGTTGCTTTGTGCAGCTTCTGGGCCAAGTCAGGATACATGGTCAACAGACCGGAGGTCATCAGCTCATTGCTCAGCCACAGAAAGCTTTCGCTAATCCGCTCCACAGTAGATTCCAGCTCAGAAACGCGTTCTCGCAGCGCCGACATTGTGGTCTCCTGTCGGGAACGATACGCCCGCTGTGCAAGCCGTATCTGCGTGCGACGGCGCTTTGTGGACGATTTGGGTCAGTATACGTACATTGCGGCGTCAGGATTGCCAAGGCGGCATACCTCTTCCGGGGGCTGTTCACCATTGGTGGACTTCCTAGGCCGCCCCCGTTTCCTCAAAGGCTGTCCGACCGGAGAAGACGCGAGTGAGTCGGCAGCAGACTCAGACAGGCGGTGTTTCCGGTTTCGAGCGTCCCGGAGGGAGGGATCCCGACGGTCATCGCATGATCTATCGGTCGTGTGCAGAATTCCGCCTGAGGTTGCACGAGGGTTATTCATGATACACGTGAAGAGATGCTCTGGACGAGGGTATGGAGCGACAGTGGAAAGAAACAACGAAAGATTCTTCGATTACGGGGAGGAGAATTGAAGGAGAACCAGGGTAGATATGCCAGATCAAGCCTTAGATGGAGCTGCACGATGCAACCCCAAGATGAGACTAATCAGGGCGACAAGGAACTTTCCTGGCAACACCTCCGAACCCCAGAGGATCTTGGCGTCATGCGATGCTGGGAACTTGGCGCAGATCGGTCCGGGTTATTTAACGCCAAATCGGGGTCTGTGTCGGGAATTGACCGACGAGAATCTGAGTGTGGTGCTGAAGATAATGGGGTTAATCCGCCAGCGGGATTGGCACTTTCTGTTCAGATGGCCGGAGAAGAAAGCCAAAGAAAAACATGAAGAGAGGTCAGACCAGGGGAAGTGGACGTTTGACAGCAACCCACTGCGGAGAGCGACCGACGCGGAATATCGCTGACTTTTTTAATGCGTACTATAATTACATTAATGATTGCCGAACTCGAAGTCTGCACTTTCCGCGGACGCAAAATGCCGATGACCTGTGGCGGTGCATTTCCCTCGCCACGGTGGCTGGCAGTATGTGACGCAGCAGAACACCACCGCCTGCCGCATGCGGACAGTGAGGCGGCCGCTTTGATCAACATGCATTTCCAAGGAAATAATAATAATGCTCGACGCGCGCAGACTCTTCGATGACGGCCTAGATTGATCTCCCCGCGGTAACGATCTGCGCGTGTTAGTCCCAATAATTCAAGTGCCGGCGGGTAAGTAGCACCCGCTGAAGATGTCATGTCACTCCCTAGCCCCGAAAACTCAAATAGTCCGGAACGGCACGCAAGGGTTGGACAGCGGCTCATATGGGAAATCAGACCTGTATCTGTGGGGGACCGGGTCATGCAGAGGGATCACTGAATAGCCTGCTGGTCGTGAAACGCATCAGATGCTGTACTGGATGGAATGCACCGCGAAAAGGATATCTATCCCGCTGGCTGCTCTCAGCCTGGAAAGCCCCTCGACATAATCACGTGACTTACATCATCTCCCAATTTCCCCATGCTACAATGAGGCGTGTTCATCTTGGCTCCTCCCATCCTATCACCCACCTGCCGATCAACACTCGTCCACGCGTGGATGGTTCTTCCGATTGTGGTGTACACAGGGCTCCATTAGGCAAAGTTTACAGACCCAGGAACACCGAAGCTGAGAGATTGCTGGACGGCCCGGATTTTGAAAGCCTCCTGCTCCGCTCTCTCCATGGTCGAATGCCGAGTCTGTGCCAGTTGCCACCATTGGCCTGCTAGCATCTCCATTCGTACGATTGCCATGATGCGTTTAGTATGGCCTATACAAGTCTCGCGCAACGGACTTGCATACTCCGTGATCTGCAGTTGCCAATCTTCAGGCCTTCTGCAGCTTTGAATTTCCATGATGCACTATCAGTACACTAAATCTGCAGGCTACATTCTGGTCAGGGGAACCCTAGATCTACAGCGGATCTTCCACGTATGCTGGTCAATGCACACATTTATTCCAGCCAATGCCTGTTACCATTCTTTGATTTATCCGACAGACACGATGGCTGCCGCTGCTAGGAGCGCTTTCGGGAACCAATGACGAAAATGAGGCTGGAAGGCATATGCATATTCCCTTGTTGACCGGGGGCATCCAGCCCTTCGTAGCAGCGGGATTATCTCTGGATGGAAACCATGGCTGGCTGGATTGACTACTGCCTAAACTGCAGAGACGAAAATTGCCCTGCTAATAAATTCATCGGGCTTTCATCGGAGGTATTGAATAATACAGATCTATCTTGAGGTGCTTGGAGATGCCGGAACTGTTTTAGTGTCATCCACAACATTTATTCGGCGCTTGCATCATCGTCTAGACTGGGAGTCTTCTAGATGCTTGAAAGGCCAGCGTCAAAGATGTCTGGAGAAGAGAAGATAACTCGCAGAGTAGCTGCACTGATTTGGGATGGCCAGGCTTCGATCTCGGAATGGAGCTTGTCATCTGGTTAGTGCATAACGGTGGGGAGGAGCTACCGATTTCATTGCTTGACTTTAACCCATTGTCCCAATCTACCCGGGTGGTTCCACTTCCATGAGAAGTTAGAATGCAGGGAAAACAAGGAAGTGGCATCCACTCTCAGAGGCGATCTGTTGGGAAGCGGTAAAATCCTCCTGATGCTGTTACTGGCTGTTAACGATAATATAGGGCGGATCCAGCGAAAGCGCTGTTCTAATTAAATGAACACTGACTTGCAGAGCAGATATTACCTTGGCGATCAAGATTGACCGGTTATCTACATGCTTAGTGACTCTCTATTTGTTCTACATTCGTCGGCCCTGTCGGTCCGTCGGTGGATACGATCTAAGTCTCAATCTTCTCACTATTCTCCGGAACCGCATCAGTGCCAAATGTTGATCTGCAGAAGACATCCCATTGCCAATGCCTCCCCAGAAACCATAATCAAATCGAGGGAGAAACATGCCCAGCACGATGAGCCATGGATACGGCTTCGAGGGTTGAACCTTGCGCCCGCGATGGCAGCCTGAACCGTCACGCCACATTCACGGCAATGAGCAGCTTAATTGTCGCGTGGACTGCTGATTAACCCGACAAACTTTATCGGGATCAAGTGGCCACCATGGTAAAATGACGACCACGGAACCATTCTAAGGCTCCCCACTTGGAGGCAATGGTACAGTAGCCGTGAATATGGGCCGGATGTCCATGTGGAAGGCCTGCTTCGGGCAATACATTCTCGGATCAGACGTAAATGAGCGGCAAACAGAAGACAGCTGGCCATTCCTTGGAGGGGCCAGAATACCGGATATGCTTTGAGATATCGTATGCGCCTACACTGGAGCTGCTGTTTGGTTCAGCTGCGAGTTGGCCTCCTCAAGTTCTAGCGGCCACAGCGGACAAGAGGACAATTGTGGGGGTTACGCGACCGCGCTGGGCAGCTTTGTAGCATATTCCTTGGGGACGACATTTAAGGTTGCAGTAAACGGATAAGATAATCCTAAGCTGGAGTTGCCTCCTTGGATTATTACTAGTGATCCACCGTAGAGAGAGAGAGAGAGAGAGAGAACGGGCCGGGAAAGAAAAGGTCATTCAGAGAGAGAAAGAGAGAGAAAGAGAGAGAGCTGGGAAAGAAAAAGTCATTTTTGATACGGGCATGAGATGTTATCTATTCCATTTCATTTCTCTACTTTCCCTAAGAATCAGAGGTTGTAGGTGCAGGCCAGACAGCGTGAAGCACTACGAGTCATCGTGATTATCACTAGCTTCTCCAAGCGGACAATTAACTAAGTAATAGCAATCGTCTTAATAATTGACAGCACGATTGTTATCATCCCGAGCAGTCGTTGATCCCCCACTTTGAGTTTGATCTGACTCACGTTTCAACAGTCCAAGTGCTGCTGCTGCTTTCGAGGAACATACATCCTTTGTGGGCTGCTCAATCATAGACAGAAATTAATCTAGTGCAGCGTTTTCGCAAGCATGGCATCCTCTCAATCTGCCCTTCCAGCGTCCATCGCAGCCACGTCTACATGGCAGGGCCCGGGAGCAATTGCATTTGACATGCGAAGTTCGATAGCCTCCTTATTACTTCGCCCTTCTTGACAGGAAATATCTAACGGATACAGGCGACACGGTCACAAAACCAACTATCTCCATGCTTTCAGCCATCGCCCAAGCCCAACTAGGCGACGACGTCTACGGCGAAGACCTCACCACCAACTCCCTAGAGGAATACATGGCGCACCGGACAGGCCACGAAAGCAGCCTCTTCGTCATGTCCGGCACAATGGGCAACCAGATCGCCATCCGGACGCATCTCGTCCAGCCGCCCTTCAGCGTCATTTGCGACCACCGCTCGCACATCATCTGCTCCGAAGCCGGCGGCGTCAGCCTCTGGACCGGCGCAACCGTGTACCCCGTCATCCCTAAGAACGGGCTCTATCTCACTCTGGAAGATGTAAAAGCGCATGCCATCCCAGGCGCGAACATGACGTACGGGTTCTCGAGGACCGAGAAAGAAGGACGTCTCACCGAGCCCAATGCGGGTAAGGTGAATATCCACCATTGTCCTACGCGACTGATCAGTCTCGAGAATACGTTGGGAGGCGTTGTGATGCCCCTCTCTGAAACGAAAAGAATCGTAGAATGGGCGCATGATAATAACATCAAGGTGCACCTTGACGGCGCGCGGATCTGGGAAGTCGTCGTTTCAGGCGCGGGAAGTCTGTCTGATTTCTGCAGTCTGTTCGACAGCGTCAGTTTGTGCTTCTCGAAGGGTCTGGGCGCGCCGATCGGGAGTATCCTCGTTGGATCGGAACGCTTCATTCAGCAGGCGAGGTGGTTCCGCAAGTCCATCGGTGGAGGGACGAGACAGCTAGGCGTTCTCTCTGCCGCAGCTCGCGTGGCTGTTGACGAGGTCTTCGGGACGGGCCCGAATGGCGAGGGGGGGAAGCTTAGGAACACTCACCAGCTAGCCAAGAAGGTTGCTGATATGTGGGTTCAGCGCGGAGGGAGTCTCCAGTTCCCTGTGCAGACGAACATGGTGTGGTTGGATCCGGTGAAGGCAGGGCTAGGGCCTAACGATGTCTCGACGATTGCGGCGGAGCATGGTGTTAAACTTTCGGGGAATCGGATTGTGATTCACCATCGTAAGTTGCCTTTTTTCCAGCTCCTGCATATGATCGATCGGGAGAGCTGACGCTGTGTTAGAAATATCGAACGAGGCGATCGACCGGCTTGGGGTGGTGTTTGATATTGCATTGAGTGGGAACTTTGAACGGAGCAAGGATCTCAGCAAAGCATACGGCTCTATGTAGAAGAGCTATGATTAGAGCCATCATGATGAATGTATATATATATCAATCTGATATTTACTCCCAAACCGTCTTCAAATTCAGGGTTCCGATCCGGTGTCACGTCGGAAAGTAAAAACGATGGAACGATTAAGCAAGTCTCCTTTCGACAATGTCAATTCACCACGGCGAGGTGACATACAGCCTCATCTGGGCGTACGATTGTCTGATTTAGCAAGATGGTCTCATCCACATGTTGATGGCAAATTAGGATCATATTTTAATCTATCTGACTCTGACGATGACACCAGAAGATTCATATCTCTCAATTATTGGACCGGGATAGAGACAACCACTAGCAGGAATAGCCGAAGAGGAGAAACCTACAATCTGCAAACAACAACAGCAACAGAAACAACAAGAATGTAATCCCGCTGATAACAAAAGCAACAAACACCTAGAACGCCCCCTTCCTAGGCCCAAAGTAAGACCCCGGCTCGACCTCCAACCACGGCACCCCCTTCGCATCATCCGTATCAGACCCGACTGTATTCCCCCACCATTCGAACTTGGTTTTAGTATAACTCAGAGCGAAGAAGATGACAATAGTCGCCAGTGCAGTGCCCGTGTCCATGGCTGCTTGGAAAAGATCTGGAAAAGGGGTCGTCAGGAAACAGCCAGAAGATCCGAGTACAAACTATGAAACTTACAATTGTACCGTTTCCACCAGTCAAATGCACGTTTGCGGATGAGATAGTTGAAGATGAACCCGAAGATAAACCAGAGAGAATATTGGGCTGATCTTGTCAGTTTGCATTCTCCTCTGCCAGTGGTAGGGAAAAAAAGAAGGATATGAACCCACTTGTATTCGCCGGAGGGATGTTGCCGGCCGCGTTGAAGAAAATAGGCACATTGATATACCGCACCCAGGTGTTTGGAAATCGTCGATAGACCAGGTAGACCAGGACTGTAACCACAGGCTGGATTGCATCATTAGTAACCCACCCAGAGTACGATCAGCGGAGATCACCAGTGACATACCCCGATAATAAAAAAGTACATGATGCTATTATAAACCTGTCCAGCCTGGAACATCCGCTGTGGACCGATAGTCCCCCAGATGAGAGAGGCATTGTATACCACCTTGGCGCCATTGCATGTGAAGCGCTGGGTGTTGGTCGGCTTGCAAAGGTCGGTGATATTCCCGTACATCCATCGGAGAACTGGATGACGGAAATTAGCTTCATGATCCAAGGAGATCAGGGATATCCGTGACATACCGCCCGTTTGTGTCATCGTTGCGAGAATACTCGAATAGATCTGGCCGAAAAAGAGGACGCGCGGTGGTATTTTCTGCATCAACTGATCAGACGACAGCTCAAGAATAGGCTGAGCACAAACATACCATATATTGTCCTAGCTTGAGATCCTGCGCAAAGTCCATTCCATGCTTGACCGAGTTATATCCATAGGACTTGACCATCATGTTTGCAATTGGCTTGCCCGGCCAGGCGTACCCTGCGATCAGCTCGGTAATGATGTTGAGAAAGCTGGAGGAATGAATTATTGATATCTTTTGTCAGCAGACCGTCAAAAGTCATGGAAATGGGAAGTTGTGAATATAAGCGAACTGACATTCGTTGGTTCGTCGTCCCCTCGAGGATTCCCTCCGGCACAATCAACAGCACTCCCAAGCCGAAACACACCACAATGAACCCCCAGACCGGGAGACCAGAATCCCAGTATCGCACCGTGAAGATACCCAATCCCAGTATGACCACGGTCAATACGACATACCACCAGTCGGGTACTTCCTCGTATGCATGCATTAACCGTCTGTGGATATCTTCTCCGCCGTGACGGGCATTTTTGAACTTGGCCCAGATTTCAGAACCATGATAAAGATATGTGTGGACCACGATGGCAGTCACGGCGGCGAAGGACAGAGCATACGTGAGGGAGTATGCCATGGAGATGTACATGGGCGAGTACGCCCGGTAATTGCTCAGGACAAAGTCGAGGTTCTCATCGACGACTCTGGAGATATTATATGTCTTTCCCGTATTGTCGAAGGTGCTTGAAGACAGGAGTGGGAGGCTGTCGCATCGGTGTGAGCGAGATAGCACAAACATCGTAACAGAAGAAGCGGCGGGGAGGAGGGAAGAAAAGGCAGACGGAGAAGACAGCGGTACTTACTAGGCACTATCCCACACATTCGAATAGTACAAGATTGGCGAGAGGAAGAAGTAGAACAGGACGACGATGGCGAACGCGTTGCAGGTGATGTAGAATGGAGTCATGAGAGGCTGTCCGGCATAGGTAATCTGCGTCCAGTCGATGCTGATGGGGAGCAGTCCAAGCCCGGAGTTCATCTATTCCATCCACCCTGTTCAGTTCACAACTTCTAGGTTTCATGCAGTCTAAGTGCAACGCAACTCACCCCGAACAATGTGTTGACCTTCTGATTGTGTGGCACAATCCATGTGATAAATGCAAACGTGCTCAGACTCGTCCAGATGTAGTCTGGAAACCAGAACAAAACGAACGCAAAAATAGTGAAGTAGGTAAAGAAGCGATAACGGCTCATCCGCCAACCATTGGCAGGGGGATAGTATTGCTTTTCATGCAGGGCGCGGAAAAGGACGGTAGAGGAGAGGGAAGACGGCCAGATGAGGGCAGCAGGGTAAACCAGCCATCGACGGGTAAGGCCAGCAAGGCCAAATCTGCAATGTCCGTCAGAGAGATCCAGGCAGTGGCCGATTCGTATCCAACTCACCCGAGCATCTGCGAGGTCAAAAGATAGAGAAAAGAAAAACCAGCGCCATAGTCACGGCCCCAATAAACAGGGCTAGTAATAGCCACAAGCGATCCCATCGCGTACGCAGTGCCGGCACTGATATTGACGCACTGTATAGTCATGTACCCGAGTGTCAGAGGGCTGTTGCCTGGGGAATAACGGGATAGAAAAGAAGAAATAAGAACGACCCACAATGACTATGAGCGCATGTTCTTTAACGGTAAACGGTCCCGGGTTAACATCGAACGAGAATCTTCCCAGGGGAACTCTCCAGCGAGGAAGCTTCTCCCACAGCCGACCGATGGGGAAGACGAGAATCTGGGCGACAACATAGCCAAGCGAGAGGGAGGGCTATCACCTGTCAGTTATAGACACAGGACAAGACAAGACGCGAAGAAAAGACAGGTAAGCCTACATATCTCAACCCAAAGAACTGATTGACCGCGGAGAACACCAAGACAAAGACAGTAGTGAGAACCCATGCTCGAACGGCTGGAGGCGGTGGTATACCGGTCAGAATGGTCACGGATGAAAGATCGTAGAAAACTTACTATTGCAGGGAATACTCGGATCATCTGTGTTTGCTACACAGGCTGCTACCTCAGGAACTGTTGCGATCTCGTCAACTCATCAACTCGTCATCCGCGCGCGTTAAAGACAGAGATAGAACAAGGAACACCCACACGGCGACTGATCCCCCTCCACATTCCACTGGAACGCCTCGACAGCGGTTAACTCCTTCTTCTCGACCTCGTCCACTAGCGACTTCTTGTACTCGTCAATGCTCCGTTCTTCCGTGGACGGATCCGCCTCGATATCGCCAATGTCCGCGGTGACTTTGCTTTTGGGGAAGTCCTTCCCATCATCGTGGTTTGTGCCATTCCCGGGATCAGACTGGTAGATCTGGCTGGACATTATGACCTTGGCAACCGGACAATAACACTATCCGCAACCTGCACGCAATGCGGAGTAAGAACAATGAAAGAGGAACTCGACGTTGCTGAAGACGAAGAGGAAAGGGCACCGATGCTATATAGACCGGTGCTGGTGCCGGTGCTGGTGCCGGTAGCCACATCGTGTTGTGTGTGCCTGCCTGCCGGTAATAGTGATGTGTGAGAGGCATGCGCCTGTAGGACTTTTGCATCCATGGCTAATGCGGTTGCAACAGATAAGGATGCAGTTGCGACAGCATCCTCCGCTGTCGTGCATGTCTAGCTTGAAGTTTAATCTACGTACCAAAGGGCGGTAGAGCGCGGTAGAGCGCGCTAGGAGGATCTGCGAGATACGGCCTTCCTCACAGCAAGGAAGCCGCAGTTGGCTTTATTTCTACAGATTCACCCGAGCCAAGAAGTCTCTTATCTCGTACTGTCGCCAGGACCTTCCTGCATCCGCTGTTCTGCTGTTTTATTTATTGTGTATTGTGGTGGAAGAGACTGTCGAGGTGACGGTGCAACGATGCTCATCACGCTCATCACTCCGATCCATAATGGCGACATCGAACACTTCCACCGGATGCATCACCGGCAGCATTACCAGCATGGAGTCAATCCAACGTCACTCCACTCTTATCGCGAAAAGGATTCGTATAGAAATGAGTAGCAGCGCATTATTAATATCTGTCGGGAGTGGGATTCTCGTTTATCCCATGATGGCTGCACGAGTAGCGAGTCTGGATGGTGCTCTCGTTTCCCTGCATTGGCCTCGTGAGCCAGGCAATCCCGCGCCATCTCTCTGGTCGCTCGCTAGTGTCCGAAAAGACCAACAAAAAAAAAAAGGAAAAAAGAATGGCATCAAGTGCATGTGGCGAGAATTCATCTCGAGGACGCATCTGCAGGAAGGGGGGAGGAGAATAGAATTAGCTGTTGGGTCTCCTTCAGTGGATTGGAATACCAGACCGAATATACATACAGCATGTGCCGCGTCCCCCAGGAGAATAATTCGACCGTTTCAACGTTAACACCTGCTCCCGGACCGCTATCGAAAGATTTCATCTGTGAAGCAGGATCTATCACAGATTGCGCGATTGCCGGGCAATGGTGATACTGAGGCTCTTTGTCCCTACATATTGCAGCGGCTGCGGCTTACTGGGCACCAAGCAATGACCGGGAGTCAACCAAATTGCTCGACCAGGTCTTTGTACATGCGAAGACCCCAGTATGCAAGTCCCGGGCGTGGATCATACAAGCAAAGATATCCACTCAAAGTGGCAACCACCTGTAAGCGATGAAGCTGCTGCCCACGGCCCTAGAGGGCCTAGGCGTCTGTCTAAAGGAACCCACCGCTTTGGAACAATGCGACGCTGAATTTAAGATCGAGGACTATCTCGATAAAGCGGATCTCGACGAAGTTTTCCATGGACCGATCAGCGAAGACACCAACATCAAACGCACTTGGGACCATCATGGCGGAAGCCATGGTGATCTCATACTAGGACGATGTCCTGACATTCTACTAGATGGTAATCGAGATGATAAATCGAGTGTTCCAGGGTTGCTTCACAGACATCTCGATCGGCTGTTCTCTTCTGGCAATGATCGCTTTCAGCCGATTCCGGAACCTCGATCTAATGGTGAAACTCCGCTGATTTTGCACGGTTGCTCGTTGATTACTGCGCCGAAGTATTGCTTCAGAACAAGGCCTCCATCGCGTACAACCTGTTTGTGGGTCATTTACGAGCTCCATTAGTATCGGTTCTGCCTGCACTGGACGTCTCGCTTGAATAATCGTTTTCCATCGGAGATCATTAGATCACATTAATCAGTATGGCATCGATGGCAATGACTCGATTATACATCGGCCATGACATGTCGCAGTTGGAAACTTTCTGCAGCGAAACTCTTGAGGATATTCTGGATTGGCCCAGTGACACTTGCGGGGGAACCATCGTTGCTACTGTGCGCCAAGTTACGAGCCTTGCAGGGCAGAACTTCGTGTCGATCTGTTGACGGTGTCATGTCGGATGAAAGCCTCGAGTCGCCTGTGTTTCTCATGTTCCTGGAGAAATACGCAAGTAACCCTGATCATCCCTGTGATCTCTACCGTGGTCTGTCCATGATACTGCCCCTGTATCTGTTCGGACATCACACGAAAGGCCATTGAAGTGGGAATGTCGATTCTGGATATCATTCCACAACTGTGGTCAATCCGGGCGGCATGTCTTGCAAAATTCTGCATGGCTCTCTCTTTGCTCACATTCCAACTCGAAGACACGGGATGCGATACATTTTGACGAAAACATCGAGATCGTTTTGAAACTCAAGGAAGACATTTACTTTGCCCGCGCCGCCTGCGATGCAGACTACAGCATGTGGTCATTAACACTCAATGCGTTAATCTGCGAAGTATGTGGTGACACGAAATCTGCTACGCTAAATCTCGAAGCCGCTATCGACCACTGCCAAATCCACGATGGTCGCTTGAAGCTCATGCTCTAGAGCTGCAAGCTGAATTATTGATGCGACATGGTTTCAGAAGAGCGGCACGTTCGCTGATGCAAGACGCCATTGCTGCGTGCTCGGAAATCAGCGCCACTGGCAAGACCGTACTGGATGGGGCAAAACAGGGCAGTTGGCGGCAAGCAGTCCCTGGATATTTCAAGCGTCAGACTGGATATTGTCGATTTATCAGTTGTCCTCGAATCAAGTCAGGTCATGTCCTTCGAACTGCAAATAGACAAGCTGTTCACGAAGATGGTGGAAATCATTCTGGAGTCATGCAATGGCTCTGACCTAGCGGTCATTGCCAAAGACTTTGAAAATGCCGGATTTATCGTTGCTGCAGTGGACGACCTTGAGCATAACCAGACATCATTGACAGCTTACCATTCTCGGGGATGGAAGACAAACGGGCTCAGCAGATCTGTCACTACGTGACGCGTACAAAGGAGGAGGTCTTTGTCCACGATATTATCGAAGACGAGCGCTTCTTCAATGTTAACGATGCCTACCAGGCAAAGTACCCTCTAGGTAGATCCGTGATTGTGCTGCCAATCTTACGTGGCGACAGCCTAATTGGAATATGTTGGCACATTGGTCAATGACATCCTAGGTTTCTCAAAGCTAGAGACAGGGAAGATGAAAATATTGATGATGCCAATACTCATGAATTTGAAGGAAACGATACGTGAGGCAGTACCTTGAATCAGGAATGAACAACTACCTTCCAAACCCAGTCAGGTCCTCTATTCTCGGCGATATGCTTGACAAATACCTCGCCTTGACGCCCCTGGTTGCCAGGAACCGATTAGCAGTCGCAAAAGGAGCCGAGTACGGGACATGGGGACGCGGACGCCGCAAAGCTTATCGAGTAGCAACAAGACCAGTCACGTCAAATGACGACCAGCATGTAGATTTCGGTATCTCTTTCCTGAAGCCCATCGCTTCGAGTATAATTCGAGGAATGAAAGAGTCTATGGGCAAAACTAATATAAGTGACCACAGTGAAATCCCATTGACCAATGCAGAATAATAGAGCAAAGCCGGGCAGCCTAGTGTTTATTGAGGTCATCCTACCCAGGTTACCACCGTTACCACCCATGATGCGTGCATACTCACATAACTTCAAATCCAGCTAGATTCTTGAAAACCAAAGTACAGTGACATTTGCCAAGAGGGCGTATCGGCCATGACGTGGTGTATATTCATTAGGACAAACCCTCTGAAAGACCGCATGCCATAATCAAACCCTCGAATCGATGATGGGTCCCTGACGCAGCAGCGGCAGCGGGACGGGTCGATTCCGAGGTTTTATTCCCTTTTTATGGTTTCCTGTGTACACATAGAGTTCGAGGGTAATTCTTCCTAAGTATGCAAATCTTAGCATCCGACGCGGTGCAGAGAAGCCCTCCTCTTAAATTGATGGTGTAGATCACGGCACTATTTCAGCATTATCCATGCAATAGAGCATAGTGCTGGTATCTACAATCCGAAGGAAGACTGTCTCTCTTTGTAGTCAATTGAAGGAAAGCAAGCATCTGAGGGTAACAATGTAGGCTTCACGTCAAACTTTCTGGGCCACTGCATCATAACCAGTAAACCCTGTCCGTCTCCTGCCGAAGAGCCCTTGTTCCCTTTTCCCACGTATATCCCAGGAAAGAAAAAAAAAAAAAAAAAAAAAAAAGAGCTAGCTGCTTTGTTCTTCTCTGTTAGCTCTCTGTTAGCTCTTTGTTAGCTCTCTGTTTTTGCTGTCTGAGACCTCAATTGGCTCGTTATACCGCGTTGATTGTGCTGTTTACTCCTGAATATTGGTTGAAGAGTGAAGCCTCAAAGCGCAGTAAGTTTCTAAAGACGTCATTCAGTTGCTATTCTCTGCAGTCATTACTTCCTGCTGTCTCCGGGGGATTCCTTCAGTCTCAATTTGAACGACTCGACTAATTCTTTATGGTGACTTCTGCGTCAATCAGATCCTCGATCAACATATCTACTTCCACAAATCTGAAGTCAACAAGGAAGAATCGAGAATTAGATAGCGGACTGTTCCCCATTGATACTACGACGTATCCTCTTCAGAAATACTGCTCATCACCCAGTGCGTGGCACATTCCACCTATGCAAATAGAGCTCAAACATACTGACATATGACTAGCACATACATATCCACCCTCGAATCACCACGCCGACTCCATGGCCGCAACCAGCGTACAGCTGCACACACTCCATCAGTTTCTTGCACGAGATAGGCACCGACACCACAAGAACTGGGCCCATGCCAACCCCGGTGTCGTGCTGGTATTTTGTCTTGTCTTTATTGTGGGTGTCGGTATCCTTGCGCTTCTCATCTACCGATATTGGTTGAGGCGGAAGGCAGAGCGGGCAGCATACGAGACTGAATAAGATGGTGCTGTGTTTCCATTCTTCAGCGGAATAGGGGGAAGAGGGATCTAATGTTGTTTATTTGTATCGGCTCATATGAGAAACCTAAGAGTAATGTCTGGTCGAATTAATCATAATTTTTCTTAGAGATGATCTTATTTCTTTCCTCAGTAATTACGGAGCACTCCAAGAAAGGGACAAAGCAAACAATGGCATTGATAGTCTCGAGGATAAAGGAAACAAAAGAGCCCTCGATATAATGGATGATCAAATAACAATGCATGGTGCTGGGGTATACCATTTTCGGCAGTTCCCAAAGAAACCTGTCAAGGTATATATATATGTGTCCTGGACACAGCGTTGGATCTGTTGATGCAATTGCTTCAAGATCCACCTCACTCCTACCCCTTTCTAATAACATCCACTGTCTACCGCAAACCGCATAATGTGCAAGCATACACACTATTACTACCCCAAATGCGGCCACATCGCCAAGTGGACTGTGGAAAGCTGTGTCGAGTTTACAAACAAGCTCCATGCAAACCCCAACAATGAAGAAAAGATGTTGTGTATCAAGACCATTGATGAGGAAGTCATTCTGCCCGTGAGCCACCCTCATTACTGTCTAAAGTGTGAACAGGACTGGCTAAAGGAATACGATATTAACCACGACAACAATGGGGACCAAGCTGATAATCATTCTGTTCAGTCCAGTAGAGGAAGAATCCGGAATGCGCCAAACCGTGTCCTTGAATTGAAGGCAAAAATGAATTCCTCCCTATCTGACGGCAGCTCCAGTCCAGCCCACGCACAGTATTCATTCCACGATACGTGCGTTGTAGGCATGGTTCTTGTTCCTGAACACGGGGCACTCTTTGCAAACCCAGCAGAAGATGGCTTTGATCCTTCCTTGTCGAATCTGAACCTCGACGCTGGAGACGATCGTCCGCATGGTACTGTTGATTTGAACGGTTCCAACTACACACAATCAGATACAGAATATCTTAATTATTGGAATCTCGCCAGCTTTGCTCGTGGTTTGGGTGGTACACGTGGAAAAGCCGTGGCAGACAGTCCTGCAGAGCCGCTGTCAAGTTTGAGACCCGACCCCCGTCAAGGTACTTTCTATGATTCCTCGTCTTCTCCGGACGTGCCGAGTATCGCACCGTCTTCGTCGCCGGACTCGCCTATGACCGAGTTTGAGTGGCCGCTGCCAGTAGGGCTAGCTAGGTCATTGTGGCCAGATGCAACACAGTCATCAGCTTCTGCGCCAACCTCGCATGGTGTCAATCAGGGTGTTATTGAGATGGCTCGCTTCCTGGACAGTGATGGTTCTGTGTCGATACTCCGTGATTCACCATATGCGAATATTACTTTCGAACCCGACACAGGCTATGACGCTGACTCGGGCAACGAGGAATCAGAACGTGAAACTAGGAATGCAGATATGGAGAGCATCAGCTCACTTTCCTGCAATGCCTCCAGCACAGAACTAGTCTACCATTCGGACGGGGAATCTGATAACAAGTCAGTGGTCGTGGTTTCTAGCCCGGATATCAATAACTACTCACTTAGCCATACTGCATCAGATGCCACCCCAGAATCCTTCTATTCGGAATCTGAATCTCAAATCGAGGGCAATTCCTCGGCAACTAAACTCAACCCCAGTCTGGTGTTTTGGTTCCTGGTTTGTTTGGTATGCCATATCTTTGCACGAACCCTTACGTGATTTTGTATGCTGACAGCTGTAAGAGGACCTTGCATTGAAGATTATCGGTGTTTGCTTGGCTGTTGTTTTTTTTTTTTTTTTTTCTTTTCGTCAATTTGCTATTTTTGCTGGGATGCTGGTGATTGAGAGCTGTGGGTTTGTAGAAGTCAACACGATCAATCCATTATGGACGTGTGACAGTCCCATTTCATCCATGGATTTCTCACAATGGCTTTGGATTTGCTGTTCAAAATAGCCGCTATCTCTGCGTAGACTGTAAACTGTCGTGAGATAGTTCGGATTTAACTGAAAGTTGAGTGCGATGGGTTTCAACTCTCCGAATCCAACAGGATCGTCTAGTAGGTTATATATGAAAGTTGGTTGCTCCTGCGTCCATCGTGTTCAGAAGCAGCTATGCTCACAGTTGCTTTTTGAAGTATGCCCCGGATATCTGTTCGGCTATCTCGAAGAAGCAAGTCTCATTCACTCCCAAGCATCATCATGTCCAACGCCAGAACCAACATGGCCGCATGGCTGACCAAGGTTGGGGACAAGCTCGAAGTCCGAACTGCCTCTTATCCCTCTCCCAAGGAGCATGAAGTCATCATCAAGACCTGCGCGTGGGCCATCAACTTCATCGACTGGAAGCTGCAGACAATACTGATGTTCAACTGGTTCAAGTTCCCGCTCATTTCAGGCGGCGATATCGCCGGCGAGGTCACCGAGGTGGGTAGTGGCGTCACCAACGTCAAGAGGGGCGACCGTGTCCTTGGATTTGCATCGTGGTCGAGTAACAAGCCCCGAGAAGGCGGTTTACAAGACTACATCGCTGTCCCATCGATCGTCGCGACGCCCATCCCAGACTTGGTGCCTTATTCCGAAGCTGTGGTGTTGCCGTAGTCTCGAAACTGCCGCCGCGGGCCTCTTCCAGAAGGAATACCTGGGCCTTTAGTATCCTTCTGTTCCTGCCCGACCTGATACCGGAAAGACTGTGCTTGTGTGGGGTGGCAGCTCTGCCGTTAGATGCAATGCGATCCAGTTGGCCGTCGCAGCGGGCTATCGCGTTGTCACGACTGCGTCGCCTGGGAATTTCGATTATCTGAAGAAACTGGGCGCGAGTACCCTTCTCGACTACAAGAGCAGCACGATCGTCGATAATGTCGTCTCGATTATCAAGGCGTCAGATTTTGCGGGAATCTTCCAGGCCAGCGGGAGTATGAACGCAGTCCTACAAATCGCCTCGAGACTGTCCAAGGACACAGACAGTCAGGCTTTCATCGCGACTTCTGTCGTAGTTCCGGAGAAGAAGCCCGATGGTGTGGAAGCTAAGATGGTCTGGACCAGTACGTTGAAGAATAACGAGACGGGGCGCGTGATCTTTCAGGAGTTCCTGCCAAAGGCCCTGGCGCAGAAGTCATTCGTGCCGGCGCCGACTCCATGGGTGATCGGACATGGACTTGAGAGCATCCAGGAGGGATGCGATGTGTTGAAGAAGGGGATTTCGGCCAAAAAGGTGGCTATCGTGCGGTCGGAATCTTGAATATGGATGGATATGCATTGTACAGAGCTGGGTCAAGTGGAGAGACTAGGACACGGCAAGTCCGGCGTCCATTCATAGCAATGCAGGGGAGATACATCAATGCAGGAAGGATGCATGTCGATAATGCACGATGAAGGAAGCAATCGTATATCGAGCCGAATTCGTACATGGAGTGTTGCCTCGTATCCGCTAGGGTGAGGCTGCAGGCCACCGCATAGAAGCTGCTGCAGAGGTGTATCAGTCTATATAATACCACTTGTTGTCGGCTAAATTAGACTGGCTCCCCCTTGCCGATAATTGTGCAGATACAATTTTTTAAACTCTACTTTCGAAGCTTTTTCTCTCTCCCTCCCTTGCGTGGTCCTCCTGGGTCATTTGTCGTCGAACGCAACCACAGCCATGTCCACAACCGTCCTACATCCCACCGGTTCCCCCGTTCTGCGACCTCGCGGTACAAATAAGGAGAACGGGTTTAGTAAGGAGGATGGACATAAGCTGAGTGGACACAGAGACTGCGAACAAGAACGGGCTTAATAAGGACAATGATATGGGGAGACCGCGAATAAGGAGAACAACTTCCAGGCAAAAACCCCATTGATTGAAGATAGTTGGAATTGCTGATATAATCAGTCAAGAACAGTCAGTTAATGGGCTTATCAGACTCACAGCAACTGATAAACTGAGATTGAGGCCCAGTGCAAGCACTGTGCTCCAGCCTAATGTAGACGGGATGCCCAAAACCCATTGCTGGAAATGCATCCTGGGCATGTCCAAGTATGACTTCATAATTAATGGGAAACGGTTTACGTTCATGATAGATGAGCGTCTTCAAGGTAGATTGATGATGGTGTATGTCAAGACTAGAATGTTCTGCACAATACTGCAAACACATACAGAAATCGCGGAGCAGATGCTCAGATTGCATTGGGATGTCTGTGATGCATTTCTATGGGGAAACAGCCGAATATGGTTTAATGGCCGTACTTAACCAACCCGGAGTTTAGAGCGGATCTAGTGAGCCTAGTTCAACCGTTATTTAACTGTATATACAATCTTCCCTTTCGTCTCAAGCATTCGCTGAAGATGGTTCACATAACATGGCTCCAAGACCCTTCAAAACCATACTTCATTCGTGATATAATAAAGAGCCGGTCGCTGACCATGTGCCATGCAGGAACTCGCGGGCAGAAAAAAGGCCATCCAAGAACTTATCTGACATCGTACCTTCACTGCCGAGATCAACTGCCGAGATCAACTGCCTTTGAACTCTATCATTATATAGTCGTGCCTGTTTGACCAATCCTCAGAAGCTCCGGAACTGCGTTGAATTGAAACTGAAACCATATAACATGACCACAGCTATTCTCTTAAATTCTTTGACATTTGTTCCCCGAAGTCCCGCATCGCCTGCTCTTCTTCCTCCTCAGTCCTATCTGCTTGAATCTCCACATATGCAATCGAATAAACCCTGTGGTAATCCCGGGCTGCCTTTTTTCGGAGAGTGCAATCTTCCGCGTTCAAATTGAGCTGGAATTTGTACCGTCGAAATTCCTTGCCGGATTTATTGATGATTTCTCCAACATCAATGCGGCTTCCGATTTTCGCATCATAGTTTCCCCCACACGCCGGGGCGGCTCGGTTACCAGTCTCACTTAGCCCACGCAAAATCGTAGCACGGCAGCTTTTCGACTGGTTGATATAGGCTAAGAGGGCTTCAAGCGACTTTTGGGTCTCGGAAGGCATAGCACAATGATGGCATGTGGTGGGTGTGGATGCTTCTCAGGGAAGCTTGTCAGTATCACGACGGGAGCAAGAATGGGAGAGACGCTTGGAGCTGATGGATTACTGTGGAACGAAGTATGTCTTGTCATTCTTAGGTTGCCTTTTGGCATCTTATGTATCCGGTCAAAGACGCAAGGACCCCATTAGGCAGCGAAGACTTGGTTTCATGCTGCAGACAACTCATCAGGGGCGGCTTCAGATTTCCAATCAATTTGACAGTAGCCGACAAAGACTGCAATATAGCCCCACTATCAGGAAGCATCACGGAGAAGCAAGTAGGTGTATCACTTGATGTTATTTCCATTGGTCTGCTCAAGGTGCTTATTAGCGCCGCAGTTGACTTGTTTCGAAACCATTGGGTTCAGGAAGTGGTAGATGTAGGAGAATCTATTGCACTAAATCCAAGACCAGGGCGTCTAGCATGCCTTTTACTGTTGGTAAGTTAAAACGACACTTAGTTGATTCTTGATTCGGAGCTGGTGGTATCAGGGGACGTGTCGAATGGCATACAGCCACAGTTAGCGGTATAGTAATCCCAGATTGAAACACTCAGCACCTATCACACCGTATGGGGGAAAGTAGTCAGCATCTGCTTCATCTTGCTTCGAGGATATGTCTAGTTTTGTGTATCGCTCGCTCAACAACACATTGTTGGATCACATATCCCGAACGTGGCCCATGCCTCATGATGCGCGTCAATTTGAAATAGTCCAAGCCCAAGTAGCTCGGCCTGTCGAGGCCCAAATAAATGTGCAAATTGTGGTGCAGCTAGCCATATAAGGACTTCAAGGATATGGCCTCTACAGATTCAGATGTATTATAATTAGCTTAATATAACGAGTATTGGAATTGGCGCGCTCGATACATTCGAGTTGGAGTTGGTGTTGGTGGTTGCAGATGCATTTCTTGACGATTATCTAACTAAGTGATTAGTTAACTAACAATATCTAAATGTCTATACTGGAAGGTTTCACTCAGTGTTGGACACTGTTTCGTGCTCTTCCAGGAAAATTTGATAAGCTTGTGAAACGGAGGACCTGTGGATTTCCTTTCCTAGTAAGTTTTACTTTTTTGGCATGCCATTCCCTGTACTGTAGACCACCGCATTGTTGGTGTCTGAGGCCCCAGAGATATAAGAGCTGATCTTACCCTGTTCCCATGCTTTCCCTCTTCCTGTATCCTTCCCACTTGCTACCCTCGTTATTCTGAAGCAATAGAGCTCATAAGTGATCCGATAGCAGATATCTGTAATGGTTTGAACGTAGAATTCATGTTGGTACTAGGATGTTAGGCCGTCAAGAAGAAAAGAGATACACGAAGAATCCCTTGAGGGAAGGAAAAGAACGGGAGACAAACAGAACAAATAAAACAAAAGAGGCAGGCAAAGAAAATGAAACAAATAGAGCAGATTGATAGGGTACCCAGGCATAGCCCATGACACTGGTAGTTTCACTGGAGGAGGGGGCTTCATAGTGATCTGTCTTTGACAATATGTGGCTGAAGACTTAGGCAAAGCTGTTGAGAGGTCTGAGGTAGTGACAGACTCTAGCAAGATAGAAAAGAGCAGTGAAGAGCTGATCCTGATGACTTACTTGGGTGTCAACCAGATGGAAACGAAGGTTGAATGAGGCGGGGTGATTGGGCTTTTACCATGGCAGCTAGATGCCATATAGTCCTCAACTGGTGGGGTGTTGGGGAGGCCATTTTCAGCGCCCTTGTGAAACTTTATAGGAAGCAAATAGTGTTGCAGACAATGAAGCCATGATGCTGCCTGAGGATTGTGTTGGTAGTGGCAGATGATAGTTGCTGAAAAGGCGCTGTTTTTGGCGTCAGGCAGCGGAATAGCAAACCGAAATTCTATGATGGTAGAATAAAAATCCCATATGCTGACAGGCATCTATGTCTCATAGGCCGTGCTGTGACATTCATTCATGTTGGTCTATGAGTCATGTCTTACTCTATTCATTCAATCTTGTCAAATCTATAGCAAATAGAACTGCATGGCAACAAGGCCTTGTAATGCTGTCTATTGAAGAAAGATGCACTGAAACGATTCACAGATCAATCCATCTCCTACACCATGTACATCCAATATAAATACTGGCAGACACCACCAACGCTCCCATATAACCCGGACAATTCCCCGTTACTTCAAAAAGTACTCCTCCGCTGCCAATCTAGTGGCCTTCAGGTGAGCATAGCCTTGCATCCGAACCAGCACGGCCACAATGTCCGGTTATATCACGTACGCCTGCGGATGCCAGACGTCCGGGGACATTCTCAGGAGGCACAACGCCCATACTGGGATTTGCAGTGCCTGTAGACGTGAACGGCGCCGTAAGGCTCAAAAGAGGGGCTTCCATTCACAGCTTTCACGTCTTGGCCCTCGTGATGACGGAAGAGACGGCACCAGTTGTAGATATCTTGATCCCTTTTGTTGTTGGGTGTGTCATTACATGACTGACAGGGGTTATAGGGAACCGAGGTCGAAGCTACACAGATAGTGAACATGCACATGCGAACCGGACTCAGAACCCTGTTCCTGATACCCGTGCATGTCCGGAATTGAAATCACACCTGAGCCATAGAGAGCGGACTCGGGGAGCTATCCTTGATCCCCGGACAGAGCCGGCATCATCCTCGAGCCATGGAAGACCCCAAAGCGGCAGTCAAATGCCGCCGTCAACATCAGCTTCGGATTCCGAAGGCAGATGGCACAGATCGAGGTCGCGTTCTGCACCCGCAAACACTGGTAATGGAGACTGTGCGGATCGCAGAGATAGAGAGGGAACTTGGTGGAGGCCTCGGTTTATCCGTGATGTATGGAACACTATTTGGCCTTTGGGGGAGTTGTATCAGAGGTTTCTCTGATTCTGATATCAAAGCTGGATCCACCGGGGGATATATACACTGGTGCATTGGGAGTTTCCTCTGTTGCTGATGCACGCATTCAATATATCCCTAAGTCATGGTTAGGGACAGAGCACGTTCATTCTAGATTGTCTTTTATTCCAGAGCGCGGCAAATCTCCATCTTCTACAATTCTCATCCATTGGTAGATGTCCTTGTTCGGCACGTATTCAAAGGCCCCATTCTCAGCCTGGGCAATTTTAGAAACTTCCCCAGTAGTAAAGCCATAAGAAGCTCTTGTCTTTGTTCTCCCGTTGGATTCTCTTTGCATTTGGCTCTGGTGATGCCCATCACGATGGTATTGGTTGGGCATATAGATAAGCCATGTATAAAGGCAACAAGGGGTTCTTTCATCTCAAGAAGAACAAGGAATGTAAGCTGCCTGTCTGTACGGCATATAAACCGTCCTCTCGAACGCAAGTACCGGTCGTCTCCATCATCGTCAACTTGTCTCAATCTTCGAGTATTCAACCCAACTTCAGTCTCCAGAACACATACCCAACGCATCCCAGTGAATCTGTGCATACTGCTGCACAAGAAGAGAGATCACGATGTCAAAGGTCCCGCACTACTATTCCTGTGGCCATATATGGCAAGAATACCCCCATCGTAGTAGTGTCAAGGAAGTCCGCTACGATAGACCATGTCTTGGTTGCCGGTATGAATCAATGTCACATTCAAATAGTTCAACACGGCGCAAGGGTAAGTGTACCTGTCCCAAAGTCACCAGCTGGGATTTCGATCCAACATACCTACACCGGCGTTCGTTTCGACATCCGTTCCGCAGTAGGATAGAAATGATGTACCAGGCCAGGTTTATTGAGCCTCATAAACACCGCCCGGAATGCCCCAAGTACCGTCCAGATGACGATAAAGGGAGTAGCGGTGACAGCTGTGGCTCGCACGGTAGACAGGACGATGATGATGACGGTTCTTCCGATTACTCTAGGTCTTCTGAACATGGCGCCAGTCGTCATCCTGGTTTCCCGGCTTCGTCAGAGGATGATCCCGAAGAGCCTGCGAGTCAATATTCTCAGGCTCTTCCTCCTCCGGAGTAACCTGCTTGGATTCCGTTCCTGGTATTTTCAGACCGCCCTTTGTATCCACTGCCAATGTCCTACAATGCCATTCATCGGGTTTGGAGATGAAAATAAAGAATAAAGCCGTCAATGGATCTTTTACAGCAGGAATAACAATAGAAATGTGACAATGAAGCCTAATATATATAAACCGTCTCAAATCTCGAGTACCAGACCTTACCATTGTTCTGGACTCCATTCAATCCATCCATACTTGGCGAATATCAGTGCCTCCATAATACATCCACAAACGACCCTGCCTAGCCCTAGCCAGCCCTAGCCAGCCCAAACAAAAGATGAAACCCAACAAGAGAATAAAACTAACAAATGCCATCCACCGCTACAGCTGCGGCCACATGATATCCCGGCTGTCCGATCGTGAGGGCATAGTCGTCTACAAACGACCCTGCGATAACTGCCGAGGCTGTTCCAAGGGCGAGTGTAACTGCCCTGAAGTCGTACTGACAGCATCCACAATCACCTATACACGGTGGGATCGATTATTCAACACGTCTAAATACCAGAACAAGTCGAGAGTAGTACGTGAGCGGCGCGAGGCCTGTGAGAAGGCTGAGCGTGATCGACACCTGCCTGGATGTCGGTATTACCGTGGACAGGACAACGGAGAAGGTAGTAGTAATAGTAGGGCCAGTTCTGGCTTGCAAAGTAGACAGAGACATGATAATGATGATGATAATCGGCCAGAGTCTGGCGGTTACCATGGCTCTCTCAGCTCCAAGCATTCTTCTTCTCCTCGCCCTCGTTCTCGCAGCTCGAGGCACTCTCCCGCTCCTGTCGTTCACCCTGAACCTTGCAATTCCAATCCTCCTCGTCGTCACCGTCATCATCACCATAATCGTCGTCATCGTCCTCAGTCCCCATCTGCTGACTTCGATTTGCGTGATTCTTGGTCCGTCTTTGAGGATTCCCCTCCCTCATAGTGGCCATCCTGCTCCTGAGGTGGTGATCGTTGGCATGGAGGCTGTGTGGCCAGATGGTTACTTTGAATTGCATAGGGAGACGTTTGTGGATTTCCCTCCTTATCCGCTCGTAGTCACCATAGTACTACTCCCTCAAGTTCGACGATGTCAGACAATTACCCCAGTCGCAGCAATACAATACTAGCCGTCGTCTTGATTCCTCGGTTCCATCTCATCATGATCCTTATGCAGACTTGCTCGATTAGTTTGTGAGTTAGCACAAAGAACATGTAATAAGATTTTAAAGAGAATTCTAAATCATCCATGGCAGGAGACAGGTTCAGCTGAATGAATTTCTTTTGTAACTAGTCCACTTCCCGTCTTTCGTCTTCGTTGCCTGAGACTACATCCAGAATTAACTGCAGTAATTGGAAATCCCACGGAATATAACTGCTGATATTGCACTCCCCAATTTACCCCGGATAGCTGCGTATCGGCATCAGCCCCATAATCGAAGAGTAGATGCGATCTGGCGAAATGCCTGAATATCTCACCTTGAATTTCGCGGGGCTGATCAACCCTCATCCACTTGAATGGTTCTGTCATTACTACCAGTATGCTTCCTTAGCTGCCTCTATAGGATTCCAGTGAGATTAAATAATTTGCAATTAACTGAATGGTCTCAGTAAGTAGAACAAAATAGTCAATTGATTTGGTCCAGCAACATTCATATGGACATCGGCAATTGAAAGCACCAATCAATACCCGCAAACAGCAATCATCAGACAAGTCGGTTGATTAGAAGACTAATCCTCCGGTTCCCATTTGCAATTCCCTCCGAAACACACCCATCAGGATCTACGTTTATTAACGCGGAGTGAATCCGGAGTGCCATAGATTGACATCCCACTCGGAGTTCCTGCGACGTCTCCCCCCACGGTGTTTCCTGCGCGGGGAGAGAGTAATATATGATGACGCTGAGAGAATCAATTCATCGGATAATCTACACCCAGAAGAAGCTCAATTGAATTCTTCAAATCGACTCTTTCAAACAAACCAGAATGTCCAAGCCGACCATCGGATTCGTCGGCCTCGGAGCCATGGGCTTCGGCATGGCCACCAACCTCGTGAAAGAAGGATATCCTGTGCACGGGTTCGACGTGTTCGCCGCTTCGGTTGAGCGCTTCAAGAGGGCTGGAGGTATCCCAGCAGCATCGTTGAGGGAGTCTGCAGAGGGGAAGGACTATTATGTTTGTATGGTTGCGTCGGCGCCGCAGGTGCAAGAGGTGCTGTTTGGGGAAGAAGGAATCGTGCAGGGTGAGCCATTCTATCTACCATCATGTCTTGAGGAATACTTGATGCTAATGGCCTATAGCCCTGCCTCGCAATGCGACCCTGCTCCTATGCTCGACCGTTCCGGCATCGTATGCCCAGTCCGTATCAGAGCAGCTGGCATCCCCGAAACACGGTAGATCCGATATCAACTTCATCGACTGTCCCGTCTCGGGCGGTGCCAAACGTGCCGCTGATGGAACTCTCTCCATCATGGCTGGTGGGTCAGACACAGCGGTTACAAAGGGCAAATTCCTCCTACAGGCCATGTCGGACACCAACAAGTTATACATCGTTCCCGGCGGCGCGGGAGCGGGAAGTAACATGAAAATGGTCCATCAGGTATTGGCTGCCATCCAAATCCTGGGTGCCAGCGAGGCGATGGGCTTCGCAGCAAGATTGGGACTGGATGCGGTGCAGACGCAGAAGGCTATCAATGAGTCGGAAGCATGGACGTGGATGTTTGAGAACCGGGTTCCCAGGATGGTCGGGGAACAGTGGGAACCAAAAGTGAGCGTTAGTGCCGTGACAATTATACTGAAGGATGTAGTACGTTTATCTCCATCATACCGTCCCTTGACATGCATAGCCCTTGCTAATACAGAATACAGGGAATCATCACCGCATCCGCTCGCTCCCACCAATTCCCAGCTCCCCTTGCCTCAACAGCAGAACAGATCTACCTCTCAACCCTCTCCCAGGGCTTAGGTGCACACGACGACTCCATCATGGTCCGCCAGTACTACACGGAACCAATCGCCAAAGTAGTTCCCGCGAAGACGCCAGAGCAAACAGCCGAAGCACTGCAATTAGTCAAAGACCTCATGGTAGGCATCAACCTCTGCGCTGCAGCAGAGGCCATCGCCTTCGCACGCTATCTCAAGGTCGATCTCGATCAGTTCTACGGTCTTGTCACCGAAGCGGCCGGGTCCAGTAGGGTTTTCGCTACGAGTGGTTTGGAGATGATCCGGGGTGCTGCCACTACGCAGCTGGAGACGGCTGGTAACGGTATAGGGGAGAAATTGGCCAGGGTGACTCAGACTGCAAGGGATTTGAGCTGTCCGTTGCATTTGGGGAATGCGGCGTTGAATGTGCTGTCTGTTGCTAAGAGACGCGGGGGTGCGGTGAAGGTGTTTGAATGATGTCTCTTAATACCAGAGTAGTGATCTTTACTATTGAGAATGCATCAAAATGCGGATAATTGCTACCGTATTTCCGCACAGCTACTTCGTAAATAATTATTTTGTACTTCATTCCCCGATCCATAGTAGTATAGTACATCTCCATCGGACAACCTCCGACTGGGACATACCCCTCCTCGGACGAAGATGCATCGCATCAACTGACATCAACAGTATTTAACCCCCAATAAGCAATCCAGGAGAGAGGAAATAAAACTAACGCCCCAAATAACCAAATCAACCACATAACCCTAGACTAAGAAAGGGAAAAGAAGAAAGAAGAAAAAGAATGTCTCTTCAAAACAACAAAGCCCTCCAAATCCTCAACAAAGCAGCTGCCTCCAAATATGCCGTCCCAAGCATGTGCTGCTACAACGTCGAAGGCATCCTAGCCACCGTCCGCGCAGCCGAATCCAAGCGGTCCCCCGCCATGATCCTCTTATTCCCCTGGGCAATCAACTACGCCAACGGGATCCTCGTGCACGCCGCCGCGGAAGCAGCACGCACCGCCTCGGTCCCCGTAAGCGTCCACCTCGACCATGCCCAGACGCCGGAGATAATCCGCAAAGCCGCCGACCTAGGCGGCTTCGACAGCATAATGGTTGACATGTCGCATTACGAGAAGGAAGAGAACCTGTCCCTAACCCGGGAGCTGACGAAGTACTGCCACGAGCGCGGGATCGCGACGGAGGCGGAACCGGGCCGCATCGAGGGCGGGGAGGACGGGGTTGCCGACACGGCTGATTTAGAAGGATTACTGACAACGCCTGAGGAGAGTGTTGAGTTTGTTGAAACCGGGATTAACTGGCTGGCGCCTGCTTTTGGAAACGTGCATGGTGAGTACGGGCCGAGGGGGATTCAGCTCGAGTATGATCGGCTCGAGAGTATTCGCAAGACGGTTGGTGAGAAGGTGCAGCTTGTGCTGCATGGGGCGGATCCGTTTACGGAGGAGATATTCCACAAGTGCATTGAGCATGGGGTGTCCAAGGTTAATCTGAATAAGGTGTTGAATAGAGAGTTTATTGAAACTTGGAAGGAGAGGGCTGGTAAGGCGCCGTTGACGACTGTTATTGAGGAGGCGACGGACGCTATGCAGAGGGCGGTTGAGAAGAGTATGGATATGCTAGGCTCTACTGGGAAGGCTGATTTGTGATTTGTGTATGACTCCTTTCGTCTGCTTTAAACAGTTCCAGTTCAGGCCTCGCTATAGAGCACTCTAAATCTACTATGGAAGATACTTACCTATTCCTCTGTAGCGCCTCAAACTACAGTGACGTCATCATCTCGCCCGTATTGTTCCCTGGAGGATGTCAAAGACACTTCCAGGAGCCCATGGAGCCGCCAGAGCACAGTTAAACAATTGTGTAAATGAGTAAATATATCCGTCAGCGCATATTCGGAAGCCTGGATCAAGATCGGCCGAATGGGACTTCCCTAATGATCAACAGACGTCCGGCCCGTTCGGCACAATAAGCACCGAAAACGAAGCCATTAATGGCTGCATGCAATTGCAACTGAATCAATTCACTACAATGCTGCGCGACAATTTACACCTATAAAAACATCCAACATGAGAAAGCGTATATAAATACGTAAGGAATAAAGAATGAGAGAAATCCATGGCTAAGAAGTGCAAGAAAAAACCGTTCGTTCTTCTTTATCCCGCGCCTAATGAGATGCCAACATCTTCTTGATCTCCGCAATAGCACGACCAGGGTTCAGACCCTTGGGGCAGGTTCGTGAGCAGTTCAGGATAGTGTGGCACCGGTAAACGCTCATGCTGTTGTCCAAAGCATGCTTACGCTCGGCCGTCCGCTCGTCACGGGAGTCAATCAACCAGCGGTAGGACTGAAGGAGAATGGCCGGTCCCAGGTACTCCTCGCTGTTCCACCAGTACGAAGGGCAGGATGTCGAGCAGCAGGCGCAGAGAATACACTCGTAGAGGCCGTCCAGCTTCTGGCGATCTTCGGGGCTCTGGCGGTTCTCGAGGCCCTATTATCACGGTCAAATTAGATCTAGTTCCGGATCCGACCGCTAGCTTTTCACGAAGACACTCACATCTGCACTCTTGGTATCGCGCTGAAGGTAAGGCTTGATGGACTTGTATTGCTTATAGAAGTGGGTCAGATCAGGAACCAAGTCCTTGACAACGTAGGTGTGAGGCAATGGGTAAATGCGCAATTCCTTGGCGTGCTCAGTGGAGATACGGCCTATCGCCCCTCGTCAGTATGCATTTTCTTCTCGCCAAGAGCTTCGTCGTGCGGCCCGGTGTTCACCGCGCGGAAGAGCACTGGAATGACAAGAGACGTACACAAGCAGGCCAGGGTGTTGACACCATCAATGTTCATTGCGCAGCTACCGCAGATACCCTCTCTGCAGCTCCTCCGGAAGGTCAGCGTCGGGTCGAGTTCGTTCTTGATGCGGATAAGTGCATCAAGCACCATGGGGCCGGTCTTGTTCAAATCCAGCTGATATGACTGCATCTTAGGCTTCTCTTCGGGCTTGTCTGGGTTCCAGCGGTAGATCTGGAAGGTCTTGAATTTGGGATTCTCGGATGGCTTGGGTTCCTGAACGTTCGAAGTCTTAGACTCGGGAATAACCTTGGTATTGGCGGCATTTGCCGGTGTGCTCACCTGTGCGACGGGATCGACGGTAGCGTAAGTGCGAGCAAAAACTGCAGGCCGGAAGAGAGGCTTGGATGACGCGACCAAGCGCGAAGTAGAACGAAGAGCAGCCATCGCGGGCAGAGAGATCGAGGTCAAAGTAATCAGTCTAAGAAAGAACGCACGCGACTAGGCGAATCCGGGCGATATTGGAGCAGGCAAAGCTGGACGAAGAGCGGAGAGGAGGGGAGATATTCCAGATATTGTACAGAGAAGCAGTCCAGGAAGGAGAATCGATTCCTATCCCCAGGGAGCGACGGAAATGGCGGCGACGAAGAGATGCGTTTTGACGTCGGATGGAGGGTTCGACGTCTACCTCGGGTCCGGGCGGCCGACTGCTGACTGAGCCGCTCTAGGCCAATCACGGAAAGCCTAATTGCAAGCGTCGGGGACTCACGGCTGATAGGTCTTTCTTCTCTGGATTCATGGATACACGTACTACAGAGTTAAAACCACAGTAGATTTTGAGAATATATGAGGAGATGCTGTTTTATTCATCGTATGCTGGAGACGCAGCTATTATTGCAACATCACAGATGTATATACACCCTGTGTTGCTGTATCCCAGCGGCATTTCCAATGGAGCTGTGCACCGGCATTTAACTTCTCAGCTGCCGTCATGTGATTCCAAGCTGTTTCTGCCTTGTTTATGCCTGAGGCATCAATAATCAACAACCTCATCTATCCCTGCTTTGCATAATTTTGATGCCACGTATAATTCGGGTTTTCTTTCAGAAAGGCACAGACGGCCTCTCTAGCCATCGTTGGCTCTCTTCCCAGAAGATCTGCCATCAGCGGATCTGTCGTACCTGCATCACCACGAGTAATTCCTTCGAACCACGACAGGCGTGTCTGAAAGAACCAAGCATTCTTCTTTCCCGGGTCGTTGGCACTGTTGGAGCGAACATATTCCTCCGATGAAATCTTCTCTACCTTGATATGTCGGCCTGTGGTCTCGTTGATAACGTTGACGAGTTCCGAAAGACTGACTGCTTCTCCTGCTGTGAGAAGGACCAGCTGGTTCTCATATCCGCCTCGGATCATCAGCTTTGCATTGGCCTCCCCGAGTTCCTTTCTACTTGTCAGGGCCATAGGTCCATCTGAGGGAATTCGAATGGTTTCCGTGTCTGGATACCAGTCCAGGAGCAGGGGGAAAGCGTCTACATAGATCCCTTCTCGGATGGATGTAAAGGTAATTCCTGAACTAGAGGGGTCAATATCAGAAAGACCGCTTACTCTCTCAGCAGCTGTTCAGTCACCAAATGCGCCTGCTGGACATTCACTTTAGAATCGGAGCGGAGCCCACCAAAGGCGAGGGAGGTATACCAGACCTAAGACGTTAGATCGTCCTTTTCGAACGGTAATGGCATATAGTACGAATATACATGCTTCACCCCGACTTTCTTAGCAGCATTAATGACATTCTGATGCTGTCTCATTCTTTTCTCAACATCGAACGTGTTGGTACTGACAAAGAACAGATTCTCGACTCCCGTAAACGACTCCTCCAGGGCCTTCGGATCATCGAAGCTGGCCACTCGAAATGGGATACCTCTGTCCTCAAACTCCTTGCGCTTCGACTCGCTCGACGACGCAGCAGCGAACTCCGAGGCCGGGACGTTCGCGGCTATGTGCTTAAGGACTTCTGAGCCTAGTCCGCCCGTGGCTCCCGTTATGAGGTATTTGAGGGACATTTTGTGGATGTCAGAACTGTAGGCTGTATATGCGAATTGTACCGAGCTGAGCACATAAATTGGTAGAACGGGTTTCTATACGTCTCTTAGACATGATATGGCACGACCTCTTATATGTCTATCCGGCTCCCCCAAGATGGGATCAAAAGAGGATGATGGATTGGTAATCATGATAATCAATACAATATTTCCCCCCATTCCCCTGCAATCGAACCGTTCCCATGTTTCATTTACTAATTAAGCACGGTGTTGATCATGACAAAACCGATTCTCGAGGGCAGCTTGATCTTTGCCGGCTTATGCTGTACAACTATAATATAGGAACTTGTAAAAAGAAGTAAATTTCCTCGGCATGACAAAAAATATCCGATTATACCATTGCTCCACGGGGCCGAGTGAGCATCTTGATTGGCTTTCACCATCGGAAAAGCCGAAATGCATTCATCCGATATGGTCTGCTTTGGATCTAAAATCTGACAATGAGCAGAAGGACTGGAGGTTAGTAATAGAACCCCTCAATCTTGTTATCCAGGTAATCTAAGGCAAAGACACGGCAGACATCATTGCAACATCTTCGTTGTTATTAACGTTAATGCTTCGTATATTATTAACTCCGTTCCTGTGGATTTCATCATAAAATATCCGAACTAGGGCTCGAGCGGTCCACCGGGTCTAATGTCAATGGGATTTCCAATTGCTTCTACTAGTATGGAGGATCCATGGCTGAAAGAGAAGAAGCTAGAGAATACTTCATAACGCTTGCTTATGGAGCTGTCCTTCAGTGGGTGCCTTCAGTCAATATATGGATGCTGCATCTTTTATTCGCGGAGTAAATTGTGCCGGTAGAATAATGGCTGAAGAAAAGGGTCATGAAATGGAACATATAACGCTCATGATCTTTACGACACCTCAGTGTCAGCTATATATACAGTAGCTAATAGCCATGCAACAATAGTTGTCGACTTCAGGCTGCTTTCAAGGCTCTTTCTCAACGCAAGCCTGACCAGTAGATCTTTACTACTCCGTACTTTATTACTAGTTATGGTAATACCCCGCAGCTCACTCCAGAACAATAACGACAACCACCATGGGAGACGCATCAGAGAGCCAGTTTAACCACTCCCCAATCTGCACAATATGTTCTAAAGAGATTTTCTCAAAAATAACCCCTCTCCTACGAAACGACTCCCCAGACCCCTTTGCAACGGTGGAACATTCACATACCTCGACTCTTTCGACACTGCTCCGAAACGCACCCAACTGCAGCTGGTGCAAGGAGATAATCGACGCCCTGGAAGAGTTCAAACATCTTGAGAGATTAGAGGATTCTACATCCACTTCCTTGACTGTTTCCTTGGTGATACGGCATTTCTGGAATGTCGCCCCGGTCGGCCGGTATACGGTTGTCTTGGCTGTTGTCGAAGATGGGAACGCGATTGTCATGCGGTATTATGAGATGTTTTTTTGTATGTATCTATTTCCTTATTGTTTTTATAGGAAGAAAGGATAGCTAGCTTATCGGGGTAATAATAATAACATAAATAACAGACGATGGCACGACACCAGCCATCTCACCAGAACATGCCGATCATATAGCACGGAAGAGCCTACTGCACAGAGCGGCGCAAACAATGAAGGACTGCCAGAAGAACCATACCCACTGTCATCCGGGAGGTAGCTTTTTCCCTACGAGAGTCATCGATGTATGGGCCGATCCCACGAGAGAGAGTAGAGTGCGACTGCACGAAGACAAAAGCACCATCGCGCCCTACGCAACCCTGAGCTACTGCTGGGGTGGATCACAGCCTCTAACGACAACCAGCAGGACATACCAAGCGCATATCGAGCATGGATTCGAGATATCCGACACTCCCCCGACCATCCAAGATGCTATTGCTACGACGCGAACAATAGGTCTGCGATATTTGTGGATCGATGCAATTTGCATCATTCAAGATTCAGAGGCGGATAAACAGCATGAGATTTCGCATATGCGTTCTATATATAAGAACTCGTACATTACTATCGTGGCTACAACGACTAGAAGTGTATCTCGTTCATTCCTTGACCATGTTGCCCCTCTGCGCACTGAACTGAGAATACCCACGCATGATCATTCAGATGCTCAGAAAAGGGGTGTTCTGCATTTTCGACAGCGGCTTGATCCAACTTTCACCCGTGCAGAGGAAAAACACAGACGAGCCTGGACACTTCAGGAGCGGCTCCTCTCCCCGCGAGATCTAATCTTCAGAGACAACAGTCTGGTATGGCAATGTCGTGAGAACGACGAAATGATCTTCGGGGAAGTATACGGCTCAAAAACATCCGGATCAGATCAGCTCCCACTCAGCCTGTTATCCTACAATCAGGACTCAGACATGCCTCCAGGAATCCAGATCGGGGACGTCGAAAGAGTATGGGGCGAACTCCTTTCTGACTACGGCGACCGGGACCTCACGAACGCCGAAGATAAACTGATTGCATTAGCTGGAATCACGGAAGAGTTCCACCGTGTCTTTAGAGGTAGATATCTAGCTGGTCTGTGGGAGCGAAACCTACCACAGGAGCTGGTGTGGGCGATTGCCACCCCACAACCTCCCATGAGAGAGTACACAGCTCCGTCGTGGTCATGGGCATCGGTGAAAGGGAAGGTGATGACTTTCCCGTGGATGATTGCCAGGGACTTTGAGGTTCTTGAATGCCAGGTGGACCTCGCAACAGAACAACTACCATTCGGTGCTGTGACGGGAGGCTATTTAAAAGTCAAGGGCGTCCTGAGGGAGGCGAAATTTGACATTGTCGATCAGGATCTTCTTCCACTTCTTCTTCCCAAGAAAGACCAGGATGAGTGCGTTGAGATCGGGACCTTATTGCTGGATGCCTTACCCGATGAGATCTTGGACGGCTCCATTACAGCACAGAGCCGTATACGAAAGCGCATATGGTGTCTCCAGGTGACTTGGGCAGTTGGCCCTGGATCTGTGGGAATGGCCTTGGTCCCGGCTCATGATCACACATTTCGGCGTATAGGGAAATTCAGTGCTCCCGGGAAGAAGGACTGGTTTTCTGGTAGCGAGGAGCAAATAGTCATCATAGAATAATGTAACCAGGTCTGAAGCAAACCAATCTACTCCAGAAGCATGTTCTCAGATAGTCGTAGCTAGCACATTACTATTACTTAATGTCACCATCCAAACAGGTTGTCGCCCTCATTATAACCCCAATTCACCAGCGAAGGAAGGGCCTGCTTCTTTACCATCTCTGGAGGCCCGCTCACAAGAGTAACGTTTCGCTCCGTGGGTTCAAAGGCATATCTGCGAATTAAACAATCTGTAACATGTCCCCTCTCCCCTGTCCATTAGGTCCCTGGACGAGACGATACATAGATGATCTGGAATTGGTCCGGATGATCCCTAACCATCTGGTCAAGTTCGCCACGCGTGAGGATGTCAGATTCTGTCTTGTTGGCATCGATAATCCTGATTCTTGACCGGCCATCGCCAGAACGAAGAATGAAATTCGAGAGCTGGTATCTGGAGATTACGCCTGCCCTGGCCACGATAATCATGATGCTGTCGAAATCCACTTCTTCTCCGTCCCTTGACATGACACGAAATCTTCCATGTCCTTTGTAGAAGAACCCACAATCTATACATAGAAAGTCTAAAAAATTGATCATGGTGCCTCCTGGATCAGACTCCTGCGGGTAGTAGGTATTCATAACGATATCAAATGATCCATCTTCTTCGCTTTTGAGGATAGGCCGGATAGGTGAGTAGCGGCGTAAGACGAGGCATCGGAGAAGTGAAATCCGAGCTCAATATGCTGGCCAATCTGGTGGCCAAGCCCCTTTGCTGGCGGAGCAAGGGAGAATGTGTAGCGGTACGTATCACTTGAGAGTCTTGCTTTTCGAAGAAGGCAGGGCTTGGCCCATCTGGATGAACTATGGTGTGAGGAATCATGGCCCATTCGCTCCAGCAAGAGATATAGGGAAAGCCTCCATGCTGGGATTTAAGGCAACCCCAAGGTCATATGTCGATATGGGAGCTCAGTATTTAATAGGTGCCTTCCAGTTAGGCGTATTGATTCCCGGTATGAAGAATCCGGTTATCTGGCGTATCATCATCGTCTGTGTCGATATATGCTGGTCGAAGTGTTGGGCATGTAGGTGCGCGCCCCTGGCCATCATTAATCTGCAAAGATCGCATGCATTGGTCTTCTAGTCGATTCAGATGGGCATCCTGTCCATTATGAAATGGTGGCTCTGTCAGCTCCTTTTTCTATTGCCACAGCTCTCCTATTCCTTCTGACCTTTTGATGTGTCATGACATCGCGGACGGTAATCAGTTCTCTCCTTTCCACTTTCGCTTCCAACTCCTGATGCTTCTTGCTCGCCTCCCTTTCGAGATCAAAACTACAATCATATCCAGCATGAGTTATCCCTGCAAATATCCTGCAGGGTTTCGAAATCCGATCAGGTGTGGATAGCATCCAGCCCAATCGGGCTCTCTCCAGACTTCGTGCCATGACTCGGGTTTCTGATCATCCATTAGGCGTTTCTATATCTCAAATGATGTGTATTCAGTCCAAGCGGGCAGTAATGCAAGCGTTACCAGGTTATATTCCACAGTAGTCAGCTATCTTGAACGCAAGTTGCGGTCTGCTGGATTGGTCGTCCCCCGATGAAGATAAAATGACGATGTACAAACCGCTGGTCTTTCGGTTGTAAATTTATCCCATTACAAGTGGTATTATTGTTCAGTCCAAAATAATAAAGCTGACATCAGAGAATATGGATTTTGAGAGAGCACACACCGTCTAATGAGTGACTGAGGAAGAAAGGGGAGTCGCTGTTTCGAGACCAAGAAGCCCTTATCCGAAACCCTATGCCCTAGCTTTATTCACGTGATCTTATAAGCCCTCGTACCATAGGAACCGCTGACATAAGCTGCCGAGGTTTGTTGCTCCTTTCGAGCTATCATGTGGTCTCAAAACAAGATATCTGTAGGACGATACGTCAGAATCGAACTTGATAGATTCCAGGACCGTGCAGCTGTAAAGCAGGACAGACGGAAATCAATACGTCAAAACACATTTAGAATGGCCAGCGAAAAGCAAACAGTTCTCATTACTGGGTATGAGTAACGGCCAAATTCAGCCCTCTCTGCGTGTAGTGCTTACCGTCGTTTGTCATCTACAGCTGCAGCCCCGGTGGCATCGGGCATGCGCTCGCGCTTGAATTCAATTCTCAAGGCAAGTGTACCAGCTTCTAGGCTTCAGCCTCATAACCGCACGCTAATAGTGCGTACAGGCTACCATGTCATCGCGACCGCCAGGAGGCTTTCCGTCATCGAACCGCTTAGGGACCTGGGAATGTCCATTTTGCCGGTAGACGTAAACTCTACGGAGAGTGTCAACGATCTGAAAAAGCAGGTCACGGAGCTCACAGGTGGCAAGTTGGACTATCTAGTCAACAATGCTGGACGGAATTATACTGTTCCGGCACTGGACGTCGATATCGATGAGGTACAGCAGACGTTCGAGACGAATGTGGTCGGAGTGATCCGCATGTGTCAAGCATTTGCGCCACTTTTGATCGAGGCAAAGGGTTGCATTGTCCAAATCGGAAGTATAGCTGGATTAATGTGCGTTGCCTGCCCATCTCGGGTTTTGGATGTCCCGTGCTTGCAATCGAAACTAACGTCGTGTGCTTGACATACAGCCCTTATGTTTTTGGGTCTGTATACAATGCTAGCAAGGCAGCCTTGCATCAGTACAGCAGTACTCTACGGGTCGAATTAGCTCCGTTCGGCGTCCGGGTGGTTACCATCATCACAGGAGGAGTGAAATCGAATATTGCACGCGTTGACCGTACTCTCAACCCGAACAGCATGTACATGCCCATCGAGGAAGAGTACATCCGGCGAGTCAAACACAGCCAGGAGGTGGGTATGGATACGAAGAAGTACGCGGCGAGCGTAGTTCAGCAAGTTACCCGCCCGGGGATCCTCGCCAGACTGTTCCGGAACCGAAATTGGGTATGGGAGGGGGCGAAGAGCTGGCTTGTGTGGTTTGGTCTAGCATTCATGCCCAAGAATTTCTTCGTAAGTGCCTCAGCTGTTTACCTTGTCTGCTCGTCAGATCATGTCACTGACAAGGTGCAGGACTATATCATGACGAGAATGTTTCATCTCTGGAAGCTTAGAGGCGGTAAGGCCAAGGCTACTTAGGCCAAGCATCATTATTATTATCGACGCTTTGGCTGGGCTATGCTTCGGGGAATTATCTCGGCCATTCGTCATATAGCCAATTATACCAAAGTGATTTCATTGACCAGGTCTCAACCGCCACGGTCCACACCTTTTCGTACTTCTTCATCGTGGGGCATCTAATATAAAGCGAATGATGGCCGTGTCCACAGTTGCGCGGCGCCGTATGTACTATGTAGGGCAGCAAGGCGATGTGAGATATGAATGAGGGAGACACGGACCGTCGTGCCGCGGAAGGTCGATCGACTGCAGTAACCTGATTAGCCCCGTGATGCCCCGCGTCCGAATCATTTACGGTCCGTCCCGGGAGAGCTCTACATTACAGGTTTGGCTGGGAGTACTTGGATGAGCTGAAGTTTGTGGGCTACTAGCCTTGTGCGCCGTAGAGACCACGGGGTATGTCCGGATAAATAGTAGAGCATCGATATCCAATGCTAACCAGGGAGTCCCGAAGACTGAAGTATCCTGGTGCTGGTAGGAAAGATAGAGAGTTGTCTGATCTACCGTGCAGCGTTGCCGTGCAGCTGACTCAGCAAGTGATAACCGACCGGAATCGTATGATTGCCGTGCCCTCACGCGACTCCACGGCAGAGAAAGCGACCTTGACGTCGTCCATCTAAATTATTTCAGTCAGTCGATCCCAATAGAATCATCCCCGACGGAGTACTCCGTCCACGGTCCCACTGACCCAGGCATCTTATAAGTATCCATCTCGATCTGGCCTTCTCCAGCACTCAAATCTCTACCACTCTACCAAACACCAGCACAAGCTCCTGCTCACGAATATACCTACGTCATACCTCACCCCTCACCCATTGAACAACCCATCACAATCGCGAGAAGCCACTATCTTCCACACCACGACCAATTTCACCGCTAGTTCGATCGATTCCACGGATTGAGACGCCAGCTACTAAATAATAACCTGAACGAACAAAACCAAAGCATGATCTACACTCCATCTGCCTCCCCGAAGATCCCCCATCGTCCCCGTCTCCCTCCAATGCACCAGGCCCCTAAAGTAGGCCCAGTGGGACGATGGTACCTCCCTGCAATGGCTGTCGTGGCACTTGGTGAGTCTCCAACTTCATCAAGAAGCAATGCATATCAAAATGACGGTCTTGATTGCTAATCCGCTTTTCTTGTCTTCGCAGCAGGATTCGGGGTGACAAACTACGTCCAAGCCCAGAAGGAAAGGCGTCTCGCAGAGCTCTTCGCAGAAGAAGAACGCATCAAGCGGAACCAACAACTCATGGACGCATACGGAGACAAGAGCAGCTTGAAAGATGTGGAGCATGCACTTGAGATGTACGAAGTCCAGTGACCTCTCTCTTTCTCCCTCTCTCTCTCCCCGTCTTATCTTCGATTAAACATCATCTTTGTCACACTCCCTCATATTCTTTGGCTGTCCTTGCGGGACTGGTTCTCATGCATGACAGAAACAGAATGGACCTCACCTTCGAGATCTGAATCTTATCTTGCTGCATTATGCATTCTGCAAGTCATCTTTCTCTATCCTCCACCTTCACTGTTTTTCCCCTCCCCATCATTGCACTGCATGGAGAACCTGGGAGTTTTTGGACACAAGTTCATATACCAATGGTCATCTTTCTTGTCTAGGGTATCGTTTTACTGGGATCTGTTGTCTTGATTCAGTCTTGCCTGTCTGCCGTCTACCTTTTGTCGCTGGCCGAAAAGGGTTGGACAAATCAAATCAAATCAATTGCATGAATGAACGAATGATGAAATGGCTTTCCTTATTCTTGGTAGTAAATGTACTTTCCCTTATTTCTCATTATTGCAAGGGGCTAACATGCCCTCTGCCAAATATCAGCTCCATTCTATCAACCCACTGGATTTCATCAGGACCTCTCGTCTCTGAGGATGAGGTGTAAGGGGTTAGTTAAGGTACACTTCACAGTTTAGCATCTTCTGTCTTCCCGATGTGCACTTGCATTCTGCCATTGTGGCGGCCTGCCCTCTCTCAATTCCTCCGCGTCAGGACCGGACCGGACCGGACCCGCTTTCATCAGCCAGACAGGAACATAGACACATTGATCAGGAAACAGTGTGGGACAGAAAAGCAGAGGTTAGATCGCCTGCTACCCTACTCCTCTCACCTTTATAAAAGGAACTTCTCCAATCCTATGGTGCAAATTCTTGATTCAACCAGTTTTTGCTGTGGTTTGGTCTGGTCTATCGTTGGCAACCCAGATACACGCTCAGGGAGTTCGGTTTGTTCTACCCTCTGCATGTCATTATTTGTGACAATGTCTTTGGATTTATCTTCATCTGGGGATTTTCTTGTGTTTGCTTCTAAATGATCGGGTTCCAGTCAATCAGTCAGCCAAGGTCACCATGACTGTGAGGATCAATTCTGCATGTATGAACATAATACCGCTCTGGATATGGAGTACGGAAGAAATTCAACTTTTATTATCACACGGAATTTTCGATATCTCATCATTAAGAGTATGATAGAAAATTTGTACTATAGTAATGGAATCCACACGCCGTGAAATATTCATATGAAACTGGGTATAATATATCATCTCGCATATTTTGTTTCATTTTTTATTTCCCCCTTCTTTTTCCTTTCTTAATCCGCTTTATCTCGAAGAGCTACGCTGCTCGGTATTGGTGTATTCGGCCGTGTCGTGTCCGAGATACTACTCCTCGCGGAAAAGTGAGCGGTGCTAATAGCATGGAACGAGAAATCGAGTTCCCCGACCAACGACCGCACGTCACTGTCCAGAATCAATGTCAGCATATCAACGTGAAGTAGCATGACTCTGCATTTAGTGCATATACACATTTATATGTATGGGTGTATGGGTGACAAGAAATAACAGGACTAGAGTTTAACTCACCGCAACAGCCTTTGCACATCCCCAGCGATACACCTCGCTGAGATCTGCAACACGGCAAACGCCGCAAAGCCTGGATCGGCAATGTGCCGGATGGTAAGGATGTCCCTGTCGATCTCGTCTAGCTTCTTGTCAAAGCTGTACGGTTTCGGAGTCTTGAGGTAAGGCGGGAGCGGTTGGCGGTTTGTTATGCTGGCAGAAAGAAGACAGAGCAGGGAGGTCATTTCATGAATTGTTCCCTTGGCTGTGGAGACGAGTCTTTTGAAATCTTCGATCCAGATGGCATCTGAGGTCGGGTTGTTCCCAAGATGGATTAATGTGTCTGAGGCGTATGCCATGAGGGATAGGTAATTGGCGATACTGTGAGGTTGTTAGCACTGGAGGGTACAAAAAGAAAGTTGAGTCAATTAGATAAATAGCGAGATAAAAGAACATACTTTTGAACACACGTTATAATCGATAAATACTGCTTCTCTGGAAACCGACCACCGATAGGGACTTCCCATTTGAGGAACCCGGCGTAGGTACGCAGGCCATTCAGCATCAACATTTGCTTCGAGAATACCTTGTTGCGTGCCTTTTCAAGTTTACGGCCCGCTGAAGTCTTGAGAGCCATATCGCCCACCTGCCCGCTCATGCGCGCGAAGACGGTTTCATGAACGACTGAGTAATAGTTTGCCAGGAGGTACAGTGACGCTCCCACACTTTGGCGGAGCGCCGAGTGTTCAGAGATCGGATATGGGAAGAATGTCCAGATGAAAGCAACCGCGATACCTCCTGCCACTGTTGCCAGCCGATATGGTCCCAGGAGATAGATCGGGTAATATGGTTGGCCATTGGACGTGGCGAGCTGTTCGCCTATCTTTCGAACCTGGAGCTCGTATCCAATTATCATCGTAGCAGTCACAATAGAAATCATGCCAACGACACGCAAATGGAACTTCTTAATCGGGATGTAGTAACCGCAGGACACAAAGATGAAGAGGAACACGATCACGCCCGGCGTCTTTTGATCTGGAATGTACCAGATTAAAAGAGTACAAACCATTGAAACGATCGTACCCAGGATACGAAGCGCAAAGCTGAAAATGCTCTGTCCCGAGGTTGTAGACATGCTCAGATTGACCATGATCATGGCCCATACCAAGCGTTCTTTTACAAAGAATTCTTGTGTGTCGTGGAGGAAGCAAATAATACCAATGGTCATAGTAGCACATGCGACCCGGAAACCATACGCTGATTCTGGAGAGCGTAAGATCGCCGGGATGGCTCTGATGCCATCTCCTATCTGCTCCCAGATTGTCTCTGGTGGAAGATGTTCCGGGTCCTTTCGGCGCATATATGCCTCGCCAAGGTGGAGAAGGTTCCTCTGTGTTTGCATATCACCCATATTGTCGTCTTCGGTAGAATCCTCTACTTGAAATGTGCTGAGCACCCATTTCTTCATACGCTTGCTCCCTGGGATCACAAGCCGTTTTCTCGAAAGCTTCCCGCTCTCCAGTCTGCCGTCAGCGAATTTAACAAAGTCCAGAACAGCGTGTCCGGTCGAATAAAGAAGTTGTTCCATCTGTGCAGGCGTCAGTAAGTAAATCATGTCTTCTTTTTTTGCAATCCAGGTCACGTACATAGAGGAACATATAGAGTTGCCGCCGACTACGAGCACGAACCTCTGGCTGCTTTAGCGGATCATCATCGATATCGATATCCAGTGAAGATGGATGCTCGAAGAATTCGGGGGGTAAGTGAATGCCTCGCTCTTCGCTCCATGTCCTCAATGCGATTCGCTTGGCTTCTCCAAATTCGGCAAGCTTCTTTTCAAAATATACCGCAAAGCCTTTCTCACCAGGTGCTGTGATGTTTTGTGATTCCACATCTGTCCCTGCATCCGGAGATGCATTATTGGCAGCGGGGGTTTTCGGAGGTTTTTCCATCTTCAGAACATACGTCGCATGCTGTAGCCCTTCGTCAATCATCTGCATCATCATTTGAAATGGTGCATGTACAGCGCTCATGAGATCATTCCATTGACGCACGACTCGGTGTCGCAGCTCGTCCGAAATATCTCCCGGATCAATGGGCTCATTCCATCTATTGTATTCTGAAAGACGCTGGAAAACATCCATCACGAAACTAAGGCCAACAACTGGTATCCTAATCTGGCCCAGATGCTTAGAGATTGTCTGAATGTCATCTGGGCCGAGGTGTCCTATAGCAAATTCTCTCTTTGCAAATGTAATGTCTCCGCGGAGCTTACCGTGGAGTTCGTTAACCCGCGCGACGGCACTCATAATAGCTTCTGCTTCCGGGCTGTACGCCTTTTTCCCTTTTTGATTCATTTTTTCAATTGTGTCGTCGTAAGTTTGGGTCCTACCAAACATGTCTTCGTGTTCCAAGGACTCAAAGTACGCTGAATGGGCTTTGAGGGTCGCGCGTAATCCACCAACATAGCCAGCCATTTGTTTGAAAACAATGCTCCTAGATGTCACTGGGAGTATGAGCAAGGACGTGGCTGTGGCAATGCCCAGTCCTGTTAAAAATGCTTCTAGCATTCTCCGGACGAAAGTGAGGCCAACAGTCATGCTAACGAACCGTGGAGCGAAGGTTGTCGAGACATTGACGAAGATTGAGTAGATGATAACCGGGAGCTGGAACTGGGGGAATTTCGCACGGAACGAATGTACCACATAGATTTGAAAAAATAGCCAGACCCCGCAAACAGCCGATGCAGAGGAATTGTACACAGATGTTGAGTGTGGTGGTTGGGTATGCTCTCGTGCCCTGATACTCGAAAACACCATCAGCAGCGCCATTGCCGATGCCAGGCAGACGGCCACAATATCGTAGACGATCATCTGAAGGAATTTAGCCCTGGGCATGATTGCAAACCCCAGAACTGAAATGATAGCAACTAAGTAGCCAAGGGTGGTATACTCGGACGCGACAGAATGGGACTGGTACCTAGAGGTTGATTGTCAGAAGCATTTCACGCGTATGTACGCAAGGTCTGAAAGACCTACATTGATATCGCAATTGTTGGCGGGATACCACCTCTGAGTACAGAGTATTAGCCAGTCAACATCGCATCTACACAGTATTTATTTCAAGGACGAGGAATCAACAGATTCGACAACTCACTTCATCATCAGCAGAACCGTGGGCAGATCCAAGCCTGTTTTTGCCCATAATTTTTTTATCCCCTGGATCAAACCACCTTTCTGGCTCTTTTTTTCATCTTCCTTGTCCTCCTTGGATTCATCCTCCTGGGGGGAACACTGAGACGACCCCGTCGATTCACGAGAGCGGTACCGCGACGCCATCTCGTTCCTTTTTTTTTTTTCGCGAGCGTCACGACGTAAATTTCGGTTCCTCGCATGCGCTTTCAGCTGCACATCATAATGCTCGTATTCCGTCGATGTCGTTCGTGCTCCGCTCGATATGAAACCCCTGTTGATATTTAAGCTCGACTCCGCTTTTTGAGCTGCTTATCGGGGTCGGGCGGGGAAATTAAGCCGGGGAGGGAGGCGAACAGACTTTGGTTAAACTAACTCGGAGAAGAGGCTGATCAGAAAGGATTTAGGTCGCCGAGATGGTTTTCGATGAGGGGTAATTGGATGGAAGAAATGTCTCCCAAGACAGTTCCTGGAAAGGAGCGACTTCTATTGCCCACGGCGATGACTCTCTGGAACCTCTCCACATGAAGTCATAGCCCAACTGCTGGCAACCGAGAATTGCGATCAACCCGCAGGTCTGCATCACGCTGCGGCCACATACGATGCAGTTTGTACGGTGCCATCCTCGCTGGATGCTTGATTGCTGACTCCTCCGTTTAATTATTAGTTACTGCCTTGTCCAGAGCTGATGCAAGATTAAATAGATGACAATATCCAGGACAACACATCACAAACAGCCACTGCTTGAACATGGTCTCGTTCTGCTGGAAACATGTCGCAACATCCCCAAACAGTGTCTACTCCTGTTTACGCCATGACCCGTTCATCATGAGGTACACATGCACCCTCCTTGGTCTCTGCATCCGTCCCCAGCCCCTTATGCAAGGCGTGCTCCACATCAGCACGCCTCTGTTCCTCGTCGACGGCGCCGAATAGAACATCTATCTCCTCCAATGTCCGACCCTTGGTTTCCTTCATAAACAGGAGTACAAAGATGCTCATCACCATACAGAAAATACCAAACATGAGAAAGGTCCGCCACCCAATGTTATTGACAGCATGGGGTGTGAACTCGGTCACGACAAAGTTGAAGAGCCACTGCGTCGATGATCCGAGACCAACTCCATATGCTCTCAGACAAGTGGGGAACATCTGAATGGGCAGTTAAAGCATCTGTCAGTCTGGACAAAATTCCTAGTGGAAAGAATGGTTAGGGGGGTCCCACTTACTTCGCTCAGGTACACCCAGGGGGTAGGACCCCATGAAGCGCTGTATCCGATCACATAGAAATAGATCATACAAACCATAGCAATGGAGGCATGAGAAACTTGGGAGCTGTTCGTATCAGGAGGATTCGTGGCCAGGACGGCACCAATGATGAACATCATGCTGGCCATCCATACGCCCCCGCCGATCAAGCTGTTCTTTCTTCCCCATCGGTCTATACCGATAAGCAGGAATAAACCAGTTGCAACTACTTTCACTGTACCATATACGCCTGTGGCAAAAAGAGATGAATTGGTCTTGCTAAGGCCGACGGTCTGGAAAATCTCGGGTGCATAGTACCCTATGCTATTCGTGCCCGTGAACTGCTGGCAAAGCATGAGCATGAAGGCGAAAAGGATCCGACGACGGTTGGACTTCTGGAGACATTCTTTCCATGTGACACCCTGTGTAGCAGCCGATTCCTCTTCGAGAGAAGCTCTGATCTCGGCCATTTCTCTCTGCACTGACTCACTTGTGATGGGTTCATTTCGGATATATGCCAGAGACTCGAGCGCCTCGTCTTGTCGATCCTGCTTCATAAGCCAGCGGGGAGACTCCCTGAGAAAGAAGAGGCCGATAAACATGAGGCCTCCCGGGATGAGCTGTATAGCCACTGGAACGCGCCACTGTTTCGTGCTCTCGGGGATATGCAAGGAGACACCATAGTCAAGCCAATAGGCAAAAGTGCTCCCTATGACCAGGAACTCTTGGAATAATCCAGTAATCCGACCGCGGGTCTCAGGTGGACAGTTTTCACTGACGAAGACCGGCGTCACGCTGGACATCCCTCCAATTCCCAGTCCAGCGACGACGCGGCCGCCGTATATCATGCCGATTGCATGATGGGCACCGACCTGGATAGCGGCACCAATCAGGAAGACCACCGAGAAGAGTATCAGGGTATACCGACGCCCAATCCGATCATTGATGGCTGCAGCGAAAATGGCTCCAAACAAGCAACCTGCTGTGAGAAGTGACACTACATTTGAGGACACCTGCGCGTTTTTCGACGAAGCAAATCCAGACGATCCCATGGGGAGCATGAAATCTTTCTTGAAACTGTCCAGGGCAAGAACACTGCCCATTACTCCAGTATCGTAGCCTATTGTTTTTCAAGATAGGAAGTGTCAGCATCATCTTTGCCTGAGAGTGAAAACACCCACCAAACAACAAAGAGCCAAGGTAGGCTACCGTTGTCAGGATGTAAACACGGTAGTTTTTGAAGAGAGTCATGGTTACAACAAAGATTTTTTGAGAATTGTGCTTTTCTCTATCGATTCCTCATGAGCTCCTTGTCTAGAAGTAATATTTTAACTGCGCAATCTGGCCAACTGTGAGATTGCAAGTATAACCTGCACCCCCTTATATCTTCCGGGGCAGACACACTCCCATCACCAAGGATAATAATATTATCCTGATTGACCCAGCACCCCACAAACCCTAATTGTCACATGGCATAGAAATTGACCGGGGTCTGCCTGCGAATTGGTGGATTTCGCGGAGAAACCCCGGGCTGGCGTTGCTTATAATTTTCCGTCCACAGGGATTAAGACGTTATAGAAGGCTGAATGAATGACATTTGAGAAAACTCGGGAGGTTAAGAGGCATCAGAAGCATAAATGAAAGTTTCTGAAAGGGGTTTCATTCCCCGGGTCTAAGCTATGAAGTCTCTAAGGGCTGTCTATCAACCGGTATTTAGAATAAAAATGGCGTAGCAATAGTACTTCGGCCTTGGATTACAGTCAATTTATTTGTAATTATGCTAAATTTAAATATTCTAAATCTGATCTTCTTCGTATAGAATCCATATAGTACAAATAGGGAGACTATGGGATCATGTTATGTTTGGGGCTTCTTCGCTGCTGTCCATCGCCGATTAGAACACCACTGTGGGGTAATTTTGCATCATGACTCTTTATCTCGCTATCGTTGAGCTTCAAGAAGAAAAATGCTATCTCTAAATTGAATATACCAGGAGTTCACAATTGAGTGAGAAGCTAAGTTTTCCATAACGTTACCAACAGCGGCTGTCAACTCCAACGCTGTGGATCCAGGCAACATGCGCAGTCAATTGACTTTTGGTTGACACCTCGCATTTCAACCAACATAATTATCTCTTGCTTTCTGACATATCGTCTATTATATGTCCGTAGACAAAGGGAAAGGACAAAGCGGAGGCTGGGAAGTCAACGCATCACTTGCGAGGACATGATGTCACACAACCCTGCTAGTTCTCTTCCGTCCCCGCATCTTCTTCTGGCTCTGCCCAGCTCAACCAGTTTCCCATCCTCCAAAAGCTCTTCTTCATCCATGGTTCTCGGTGGAAATTTGCATTTGACTGTATATTGTCGTTCGGTACTTCTTCCATCTATTTGATACCCTCAGCTTCATCCCCATTGTCGCCATGGCTTCTACTGAAGCCCAGGGCGGTTCTCCTGCCACTGATGGAACAGGTCAGGCAATAAATACTGGGTTTCCTTTTTTCTCTACATATTCTGTCGCTTCTAGATTTTCTTTTGATAATTTCTCTTTTCTATTTTCTCACTGAACTATCATAGGCGTTATCCAGCTAGATCCATGGCTCGAACCTTACCGTGGTGCCATCAAGCGGCGATTCGATCTCGTGGAGAAATGGATTCAGACCATCAATGAAACGGAAGGCGGTTTAGAAAACTTCAGCAGGGTCGGTATCACGGTCTTAATTGTCGAGTCTCGAGGATTTACTGACACCTCCCGGGAGCCAATAGGGGTACGAGAGATTTGGCTTCAATGTCAATCAGAAAGGAGATATCACATACCGCGAGTGGGCGCCCAATGCCATTGAAGCTAGTCTTGTTGGTGATTTCAGTACGTCCTGCTTCCGAGATTCATGTTTTGGAAGGACCTCACTAAACCCAGCAGATAATTGGGACGTGACAGCCACTCCAATGTCGAGGAATGATTTTGGGGTGTGGGAGGTCACCCTGCCTGCAAAGAATGGCAGCCCAGCCATTCCTCATAACAGTTATATCAAAGTATGTTATGCCTGTGATGCAGTGTTGCTATTGCAAATTACCCATAACTGACCTTGGATTTCCGCAGATTACTATGGTTATCCCGGATGGGGAGAGGATCTGTAGAGTGCCCGCCTGGATCAGACGAGTTGTTCAGAATCTGAGCGAATCCCCGGTTTACAATTCCGTATTTTGGAATCCACCAGAGACTGAACTGTATCAGTTCCGGCATGCTCGCCCTAAGAAGCCTGAAAGCCTTCGAATCTACGAGGCCCATGTTGGCATTTCGTCCCCGGAGACCAAAGTCGCAACATATAAAGAATTCACAGCAAATATGCTACCTCGAATCAAGTACCTGGGATACAATGCCATTCAATTAATGGCTATCATGGAGCACGCCTACTACGCTAGCTTCGGATACCAAGTCAATAGCTTCTTCGCTGCGAGCAGCCGTTATGGAACACCGGAGGATTTGAAGGAACTCATTGACACTGCCCATAGTATGGGCTTGGTTGTTCTTCTCGATATCGTTCACAGCCATGCATCGAAAAATGTTCTCGACGGGCTGAACATGTTTGACGGGACAGACCATCTCTATTTCCACGGTGGTGGAAAGGGACAGCACGATTTGTGGGACAGTCGATTATTCAATTACGGCCATCACGAGGTGCTGCGATTTCTTTTGAGTAACCTGCGTTTCTGGATGGAGGAATACGGATTCGATGGGTTCCGTTTCGATGGAGTGACCAGTATGCTTTATATTCATCATGGTATTGGGACGTACGTGTGACAGCTGTGTACCTTTTGGAAAAACCCGTACTAAATAATATCCAGAGGCTTTTCCGGTGGTTATCATGAATACTTCGGACCAGCTGTCGACGAAGATGGCGTTATCTATTTAACCATCGCCAACGAGATGCTCCATAAGCTCTATCCCGACTGCATCACGGTGGCAGAAGATGTCTCTGGAATGCCTGCGCTATGCTTACCGCACTCGATTGGTGGAGTAGGATTCGACTACCGCCTAGCCATGGCAGTCCCAGATATGTACATAAAGCTTCTGAAAGAGAAGTCGGACGATGAGTGGGACATGGGGAATCTCGCCTTTACGCTTACGAACCGACGACATGGCGAAAAGACTATTGCCTACGCAGAAAGTCATGATCAAGCGTGAGTTTACTCATTCTGCATCTCGGAATGAATATGTGCTAACCCCATCACAGCCTTGTAGGAGACAAGACCATCATGATGTGGTTCTGCGACAAAGATATGTACACGCACATGTCCGTCCTAACCGAACTAACCCCCGTCATCGAACGGGGAATGGCTCTCCATAAAATGATTCGCCTCGTCACCCACGGCCTAGGCGGGGAAGGCTACCTCAACTTCGAAGGCAACGAATTCGGTCACCCTGAATGGCTCGACTTTCCCCGAGCCGGGAATAACAATTCCTTCTGGTACGCCCGTCGCCAACTAAACCTAACAGAAGATCACCTCCTACGATACAAATACCTCAACGAATTTGACCGCGCCATGCAGCTGACCGAAGAGAAGTATGGCTGGCTGCACTCCCCGCAGGCATACGTCAGCTTGAAGAATGAATCTGACAAGGTCCTCGTCTTCGAGCGCGCGGGTCTTCTCTGGGTCTTCAATTTCCATCCTACTAGGTCCTTCACTGATTACCGAGTCGGTATCGAGAAAGCCGGTACATACCGGATCGTGCTTGATACTGACGACACTGAGTTTGGGGGGTTTGGGCGAAACCAGAAGGAGACGAGATTCTTCACGACTGACCTTGCATGGAATGGGAGGAGTAATTTCGTCCAGGTTTATATTCCTAGCCGGACTGCTTTGGTAAGTTGCTCCTCTTCACACGCACATATATATACTCTTGAATAAATACAATTGGAAGACAAGAGCAAAGCTGATATTTTATTATCTTATGTAGGTACTCGCCTTAGAAGAAACATTATCTCCTCTCGAGCTTGGTCAGGCTCCTTAAAAGAATGAAGCAAACAGAAGTAATGAAGAAAACTGCAATGTACCAACCAGTACGTACAATCTGCGAGCAATTTCGAGCTGCAATAAACAAACATATAAAGATATAATTGCATCAATTTCAGGAAATTCTGTGAAAGTCCGGGAAATATATGATTTCATGATTATTCTGAAGCCAAACTTTACATCCGAATATTGCCGTGCTATTTGTTTTTATATTGGATGGATGGATACCGCTTGAACATCAGTCTATCTACATTTCCTTCCGAGTCTTTTGGTCACCCTTGCATTAAAATAATAATATATTCAATATATTCTTGCTACTAATCTATCCTATTCTACTTATTTATCTTCTTTTGTATGTTTAATTGCATCCGTAGTCGTTCTCCGGGGCTTTAGAGATTCGACCTACTTGCCGCCTTGATAATATATTTTTAGCTGACTTGACTGTCTCTAGGCGTATTTCTGGGGGAAACAAACATAGTACAAAACAGTCTCTACATGAGCACTAAGATCTAATTGATACATCACTCCATGGTGATGTAGTTAGTCCCCTTGGATAGAAACCCAAAAAACCACAATGGGTTCAGCCAGGCATTGGGATAGGATTCCCGAAATTGTCTTCAGACCACCTCACCTACGTACAAATCTAGAAGAGGGATTGACGCTGGTTGGATGTCATTCAAGATACTTACAATACGTACAGATAAATAAAATAGTATAGCAAAACTAGGTATTTGTTGTCTCCCTTTTTCCGAATCAGAGCCCAGTTCCCCAGACACCCTTTCTCTTACAATGGACAAGAAGCCTTTTCACAAAATCCCTTTTCTTTTATAACGTAGTATACTGTACATGCGTTTAAAAGAAAACGGAAACCACAAGAAGAAAAAAGGGAGGAAAAAGGCCCTAGTCTCAATCAAGGAAAAGGCGACGCTGGAAAACCACAAACAATATTACATTTACGAGGACTTGCCAAGCTCAGCCAAGATCTTCTCACCCTTGGCACGGGCAGACTCGAAATCACCAACCATGTAGAAAGCAGCTGTAAATAGATGTTAGTGACTAATTATAGATCTCAACTGAATAAAAGGGGGGAAACATACCCTCAGGAAGGTCATCACCCTCTCCATTAATGATGGCCTTGAAGCTGCGAATGGTGTCCTTAAGGTCGACCAGCTTGCCCTCAATACCAGTGAAAACCTGGGCGACAGCGAAAGGCTGGCTCAGGAAACGCTGGAGCTTACGAGCACGCTCGACAGTGAGCTTGTCGGCCTCAGACAGTTCGTCCATACCGAGAATGGCAATGATATCCTGGAGGGACTTGTATTCCTGGAGCATCATCTGGACCTTGGTAGCAGTCTGGTAGTGGTCCTCACCGACGATACGGGGGTCGAGCATACGAGACTTGGAATCAAGAGGGTCGACAGCAGGGTAGATACCCAACTCAGAGATACCACGGGACAAGACAGTGGTAGCGTCCAAGTGAGCGAAGGTGGTAGCAGGGGCAGGGTCAGTCAAGTCGTCAGCGGGCACGTAGACGGCCTGGACGGAGGTGATAGAACCCTTAGTGGTGGTGGTGATACGCTCCTGCATGACACCCATGTCGACGGCCAGAGTGGGCTGGTAACCGACGGCAGAGGGGATACGACCCAGAAGGGCAGACACCTCAGAACCGGCCTGGGTGAAACGGAAGATGTTGTCAATGAAGAGCAGCACGTCCTGACCCTCCTCGTCACGGAAGTACTCGGCAATGGTCAGACCAGTAAGGGCGACACGGGCACGAGCACCCGGGGGCTCATTCATCTGACCGAAGACCAGAGCGACCTTAGAGTCACCATCGAGCTGAATGACACCGGTCTCCTGCATTTCGTGGTAAAGATCGTTACCCTCACGAGTACGCTCTCCGACACCAGTGAAGACAGAGTAACCACCGTGAGCCTTGGCAACGTTGTTCTATATTTCGAAGTTTCAGTTAGATCAGAAGGCGTGGAATATATATATTTTTTCGGACGGAGAGATGTCTTACAATCAATTCCTGGATGAACACAGTCTTTCCGACACCGGCACCACCGAAGAGACCGATCTTACCACCACGGGCATAGGGGGCGAGCAGGTCGACGACCTTGATACCGGTGACGAGAATCTCGGCCTCAGTGGACTGGTCAACGTAGGCAGGGGGGTCGGCGTGGATAGGAGCGAGCTTGGTAGCCTTGACAGGGCCACGCTCGTCAATGGGGTCACCAGTGACGTTAAGGATACGGCCAAGAGTAGCAGGGCCGACGGGGACCTGGATGGGGGCACCAGTGTCGTGGCAGACAGCACCACGGGTCAAACCCTCGGTACCTATGCATGACGCGTTAGTTATCAGAGCAAATCAAGACCATAAATTGACGCGGAATACTAGGGTTTAGGAAAAGGAGCATGCTTACCGTCCATAGCAATTGTGCGGACGACATTCTCACCCAGATGTTGCTATCCCTAACGCGTTAGCGTAGTCCCAGACCAAATTGACATCCAAAGCATCAATCTCGTCAAAGGGGAACGAGTCAAAAGCAAGGTGTACGTACAGCAACCTCCAGGACGAGCTTATGTCCACCGTTCTGTGTCTCAACGGCGTTCAGAATGGCAGGAAGCTTTTCACCCTCGAATTTGACTATAAGGCGGTAAAAAGGAGAACGTCAGATATTGTCCATGACCAAAACCAAAAACCAGCAATTCAAGAACCGATGTCCTCCCTTTCATTGAATTCCCCCCTTCTTGTCATCAATGTTTCAATTCAAAGTCGGGAAAGAGGAAGGAAAATCCCCATTGACGATGCGTGGAGAATCGAAAATCCATAAAAAGATTTTCCCGCGTAGCTTCCATCCCGACCGAACCCGACCACAAAAAAGTTCGCGGAAAACGTGTCCACAACAAGCACCATTCGACAAGAAGAGGGAAAAGAAACGAAAGGAGGATTCCAATGGACATAGCTAGTAGTAGAGGGAAGGTTGGTCAGAAAAACGCACCATCGACGACGGCACCGATGACCTGGTGGATCTTGCCAACACCAGCGGTGGAAGAGCTGGCGAATCTGGCTCCCAGAGAGGGCACAAGGCTGCGGCGAGCGAGGGAAGGTCGAGCGAAAGCAGCCCTCCCGAGGGACCGGGCGAGACCGCTGTGTTTGTTGAAGAAGACGTGGTCAGCATATCCAGGTACCATTGGGGAGCAAAGAAAAAACGGGGAAAAAAATAGAAAAGGTCCGAGCGGAAGGGAACGGGAAAAGGCACCAGGGGGAAAGGGACACAGCAATTGACAGGAACAACATACCTCTTGAACATCTTGATGGTGTTGAAGAGCAGGGATGGGGGAGAGAGGAGAAGGGAGAGACGATTGGGTAGGAGAGGAGGGAGAGGAAGAAGAGAGGAGAAAGAAGAGGTTTGGAGCGGTTGAGGTTCGACGGGAAGTGAAGACACACGGGGGCTGGTTTTGCCGACGGTCCCGTGCTGTACCGAGCCTGCGTATTTACCAGCACCGTACGGCCACGAAAACAGATCCTTCAGCCCGGACACAACTACATACTATTAGGTACATAGTGTATAGAAAAGAGACAAGCATTGGATTAATCATGACATCTATTATTATTTTATTATTCTGAATGCATCCTTGCCATCCAATTCCTCTGAACCCTCATTATGCTCTCCTCGAGCGAGATGTGAAACGCGGAAGCTCTTTTCTTGGCGCTTCGGTACAATACACCGTCAGCGATACCGGTCGAATACACACAACAATACCTGATACCCGTGGACAGCTCGATTTATGACGACGACAACAAACCTCTGCACGGACGGGCCAGCGTGCATGCTCAGAATTGTTACCACTGCCACTCCTACCTAAGGTATTATCTCCCGACTCTTCCTGCACGCAGATGCAGTTTCCTTGCATCCTCAGACCAATTGGACACGGTTTCAGCCCAGTGACATCAAAAATGACGCTTCCCGCGTCCTCCGTATATCGGGATTATTACTTAGGTACCTGGTGGTATGTACATCCATGTAATGGTCAACCACAGCAATTCATTTCTGCATGCATTGCTGTTATCAGATCCTTCCTGATGCATCCTGTAAGCTGAGTAGCACCAGTAGATGCTAGATGCCTCCAGGGCTATCCAGTAACTAGGCATAAAAACATAGCAAACACAGCATACAATACAAAACATCAGAAGCTACAAAATCCATTCCAAATCGCAGAATAAATAAAGAAATACATTGGTTATAGCACAGTATCGGACACACAAGGTTTTGTGTTGAGGTTGTCACAGGATGGAGATCAAGGGTCGATGCATCCCCATATAGAATTAAAACAATGCATGGCCACAGATTCCGATGCTTCAGAAATGAAATGACGCGACCAGTCTGCTCCGCCACGCATGGACAATTAACCCAGCACATCCACTTTTCCCCCGAAATCGTCTTCTTGCCAAAAACACATTTACTTCTCGGCGGGTGCGCTCTGAACGAAGCCCTTGCCCTTGTAACCTTCGCTGCTGACGCCGTGAAGAGGGTTGATGCCTTCGCTCTGTTGAGAAGGAAGAAGATATCAGCCATCAATTCCAATCCAACGGAGTATCGCGTCACAATAACAGCACAGATAGAATAGCTCAGATCACATACCTTGGCATACTCGTTGGTGGCCTCCTGCCACTCCTTCGTCATCGTCCGTGGTGCCGGCTTAGCCGCAAGACGAATGACATAAACAAGACCAAGAGAGACAAGGAAAAGCTGAGCCACCTTGAAGAATACCCTCCAGCCCTCACCCTTGGGGGTTTGTGCGCGAGGGCCATGGGGACCGAATGCAATCCAGTATGCTATTGACAGCTCATCAGTAAGATAGAAATAACAATAAAAGATAGAGAAAGAGACCATATTTATCAGGGAATGCCGGTTAGGGAGGGGGAAATAAAAAATAAAACGACAAAAGGGGACACGACGGAACCGATGATACGCAAGAAACCAAAAATATCAACATACCGGCCTTCTTCTCCTGGAGAGTCAAGTTGTGCCAATCAGTCTTCATACGATCTCTCAACTGCATCCACAATTCAGCCTGCTCCTGGGGAGGCATGGACTCCCAGCGCTTCTCGATGCTGGCGAGGGTCGGGTTGGAAATAGCATGCTCGGAAGAGGCGCGAGTCTGCTGGCGGCCGGCGAGGGACTTGACTTCAGTCTGAGGACGAGCATTGAGGGCGGCCAGAGGGGAAGAAGCAGTGCGGTAGGTGCGGAGAGCAGCCGTGGGAATGGCTGAGCCGCGAACAGCAGCTCTGGGCACGGAGCGAAGGAACATTGTGTGAGAGGGGAGGACTATGCAAAACGGTCAATTGCGATACAAACACCGGACAGGCAGCAACGGCCAGGTCCTGGACAGCGAGGATGGGAAGCACGAACTGATAAGAGAGTGGAGGTGGTAATTGAGTTGGAGACTTCGCAGTCCAAGAGCGAAGACGACGTTGACGGTTCAGGCGTGGTTTGAGGTGGAAGTCGAGGATCCGGCCGCGGACTCTTTAGCCCTTTTAGCGGTCTGCTTATTGGCCCAGCACCCGCACCCGACTTTTTCCCGTTCGCTTACTGTTCCGCCGACAGACATCACGATACCAATACCATCAGGCAGCGCAGAGAGAGCACGACGGCTACGCGACTAGCATCAGAAAGAGCTACGGGTATGCGATGGTGAATGTTAGACGTCGTGTTTCCTACTCTACACCGACCCGCTGAAACCACATTCCTCCATAGACAGCATTCTTCTTTTCTGTACACGCACTAAGCTGACAAACCCTCTCCCAACTCTCCTCCATGGAGTGCCACGCTACAGTCTCGAAGGCAAGCCAGACAAGTCAACTCAAGTCGTAAGGGGTCTCATATGGAAACTAAGTATAAAAGGGGATGTCATGTATTTTGGCCCTTGAGAGGCATTCCGTGATCCGCGACGGTACCGGTGCAATGAAGGTGGGCAAGCACAAGAACGATATTGCCTGACAGACACCCAGTGGGAGCAGGGCATTTATTTACCAGCCTTGCCGCCGCTGGCTTCGCTCAGGATTGTGTTCCACTCGATATCAGCCTTGTCATCGGCATGAATGGAGATGGGGATGTTCAGCGCGTTCTTCAAGACCTCGCGAGTGCTGGCGTAAAGCATAGACGACTATTCACCGTCAGAAACCATTATTTAATCAATACCCAGCAGGTCACCGCCAAGGAAGACGACAGGAGAACATACGAAAGTAGGAGTCTCGCTAGGGACCCAAGAGATGAAGATGATCTTGCTCCTGTTATTTGCGGGAAAGATATGTGTGAGTCACCTCATTTCAACCACAATAGAAAGGAAACAGAAAGTGAGATGACAGCACACACCTCTTGCCCTCACCACCACCTAGCTCGAACTCGACATCGTAAACAGCATAACGAGGGGCGACGTTGCCCTTGTCATCCCGAGCGGCGATGAGTCTTTCACGGAAGACTTCATAGTTGTGATCATGCCCGATCTCATCGACAACGACCTCCTTCTTGTTGTTGGCGATTTTGTAGATGACGTACTTCACCTTGCCCTTGCCCATGCGCAACTCGTTGAATGCAGAGATGCATTCATCGGTAATGGAAACACTAACATACGACAAGAGGACATGGTCAGTAAGAGAACGCCGCAATGGAAACAAGAGCAAGAACGGGACGAGTTATCTAAACAAGCAACTTACCCAGATGCGAGCTAATAAAAAGGAGAAAAGAACAACAATTGTCAGTATAATCTGCTAGACAAAAAATCAGGGAAAAACAGAAATACCACTACTAACCGACATGGTTGTTCGTGAGGATTATGAGAGATAGTACAGTGACTGCCTGGCGGGAGAAGATGAGGGGGGGTAGGGTGTTGAAGGATAAGGAGGGAAAGGATGGAAAGGAGGCGGTAGGCAAATCCGTTAGTTATTTATCTAAAAGATGTCAGCATATCTCCAACTCAAACCCTGCAAGCGTCTCATAGCAACAAACCTGATATCGAATTAAGGCCCTAGAGGAAAATACCGAAAGGACTGATAATGAGAACAAAGGAAGAGAGGATAATAGAGTGAGGGTGATAAAGATACAAACAAATGAGTCGTGGTTAGAGGGGCTGTTTGTCGCATCGCCCGTGGCGGGGTCCTGGCACGTGACCGAACGTCCGAACATTTTGCATCTTCCCAGCTGACGACGGGTTCTTATTATTGAACACGTCATGCAACAGCCATTACTTGCATAGTGTCGACCGGGGTCTCTTGGTAGTGATAAGCAACGATTCTACATGCAGCGTTTCCTAGGAAACCAAGACATGACCTATCTCTATTGAGATGAATGTCCGAGTTTAGAAGAAGGCAGTATGCGCTTATACAGAGTGGAAAGAGTTCATAAATCTCATTGAGAAGAGCGATACTACTAAGCTTCATAACAGCGGAACCTAATACGCGGGCAGAAAGCCCAGGCAGCTTACACCTTAGCAGCCGCGAACTTGGCCTTAGTCCTCTCGGCCACAACCTTCTCATTCCAGATGAAGTTGACGCTCTCGTGAGCAACGGTAGCCTCAGCCCAGCGCTTGAACTTGGGCACCTTCTCGAGGAGAGCTGTCAAATTGGCGCTGATAAGGCCATACTCAGGATTGCTGAAGGACAGAATCCGGAGAAGGAAGGATCCAGTCAACACCTGTTGTCAATCATTAGTTGATGGACTAGAACTGATTGACCATAGAGAGAGAGAGGGGGGGCATGCATACCTCTGCGAGCGTGAGCTTCTCACTCCCGCCATAAAACGGTCCCTTCCCCCCAACGAGCAAAGGCTCAAGCTCCTTCGCAACGGCACCAACCAACTCCTCCCCAGCAGTATCCCGCTCCGCCTCCGAAGCCGCACGAACACCAGCCCAGAAATGCGGCAGAACCTTGCTGAAGAAGGTATCGACGAAGAAAGAGAGACGGGCGCGATATAGGGCATTTTCGACAGGAGATGACTGAGGGAGAAGGTGAGAGGGGTGCGCATCAGCTATGAATTGAGAGATAATGCCGGATTCAGTAAGGATTGTGCCATTATATGAGATGCTGGGAACAAGGCCGCGCTGTGTGCAGTCAATGAATTAGCCAATCACATCACTTTTGTTTTGTTCAATAAACAATCCCATTAGAGAAAAAAAAGGATACTCACCGGGTTAATCTCAAGATACCACGGGTCCCGCGGCTTATTCAAATCGATAATAACCTCCTCATACTCGAGCCCCGATTCCTTCAAAGCAATATGTGCCCTATGAGCCCACGGACAGAGATGGCTCGTGTAAAGGATGATCTTGGGAGAGGCCATTCTCGCTAGCAGATAGTATGTATCTAACTAGAAAGTGTTGACAGTAGTAGTAAATCCGTCAGGTAACGACGTTGGTAAGAGAAAACCAGCCCTGGATTCCTGCTTTCTCCTTCCTACTTTATATACATACAGTTACAGTTCCGGATGATGTGAACCGCAGCAGGAATGGCGACTAAAATTGCGTGAGAGGGGAAGGCTTAAAACTGAATAAGAGATGTGATGGATAACTAGTTTACTATTGTCCGTCTGTATTAGTAAAGCGCGGAGATCAACTATCCCCGCATTTCATGAATGAGACTTTCGGGTAAACTCCATGAATCCTGCGGGACAGCGCGGAATAAGCATTTCTCATGCTGTCAATGCCTACACGTCCTGAGAGATCACATGCTGCCATTGTTTTCAAGGTGCTCCCAGCGTGGAATGAAGAGGATTATAATCTAGTGGAGGACCATTCAATTACGTAGCCTATGTACAGCAACACTATGCGGCCCTTAAAAGGTAATAAAGAAAAGTGCGGTGGCCATTGGGGATTCTTCAAACATTAGTCCCCAGATAAGAATACGAAAACTGCAGCACAAAGAGTGGTCCGCGCAATATCACCTCCCTTTGATTTTAGATGTGCTCCTAGAACCGGAATAGGAGAAGCCTGACGTTGACGGGCCCGCGTTTCAGTAATCCTCAGCTCCATAGTACAAATAATATATCTCGAGAACAGCGGAATCCATCATGCGAGATGGAATCAAAATAAACATGAAGAGAAGATAAGCAGCTATCTCAAGTGGAAGATGTTAAAAGAATAAAAAATAGAAAATTCGAAAAATCCATAGCCGTAAGATGGGGTATAAAGAAAACGCTAACAAAAAGCTAGACTTTCCCTGCCAGAGGCTTTAAAAGAAGCAGTGAACATCATGAAATGCGCTCCGGAACATTATGCACGATTGCTCCGTGAAGGGCAAGAAATATGGAATATGGAAAAGAAAGTATCGAATAGAAGAACAACCGAGCGAAGCTTGAAAAGGTTGCTTGTTAGAACAGCGGTCCGAATGGGAAAGCTGGTGGTGAGGCCCCAATTCCACGTGGAGTTGCCGGATCAGCCACGTCTTAGGGACCAACTTTTGCTCTCATGAACCTGAGAAAGGACTAAAAGGATATGGACGCATGATCATAAACCCTCATTACAAAATGGGACTTTTTTCAGTTGAAGCTGAAATAGTTCCCGGATCGTCAAGGTGAGCCGCCATTATCCTGCCCGTCTCCCTCAACGATTTTTCTCCAGTGCTGAGGTAGGCAGACGCAGACGAGGGGGAACGCCTTGATTTCTGATACTGGTGACGATCGTGCTCTCTGAGAGGCATTTGACAGGCCACTGTCTCGCTGTTCCAGACGGTTCGCGTCGAAATCTTCTGCTCTTTCGGGCACGCGGACGCCTGTCGCCCATCCATCATCCCAGATGCCGATTACCTTAAGCATATCTCCCCGATCCAGTTCAAATTCGTCGCCCGCCCGCGGCTGGTAGGCCCAAAGAACAGCAACCTTGTCACCAGGATGGATATCGTCCTGAGAGTAATAATCTCGGAAGAATGCCAGTTGCTCCGACTGACTACTGGTTAAACCCTCAGGGGAGGAGTATTGATTGGCAGCAGAGCGCGGAGACGTATCACTCTCTAGGCCGGCCAAAACAGAGCTGCTTGAAAGCGAACCATGCCGCCTGCCAGTTACTGGTGGGATCCTCCGGGACATCGCGCCGGGGCTCGCCCCTCTGCCCTCTGACTCCGAAGAATCACCGTAAATAGCAGCAGGCATGCCGGTCCGCGATGGTGACCGACTAGGCACCTCTCGCAGTGCAGACATCCTCGCTACGCGGCCCCCAGGAACGATTTCGTACCCCTGTTTGCCTGCAGAATACTGCATTGGGGTAGCACCTTTCCTTTGAGGGTTTGGCTGGTTCAGAACGGTGTCCGGTGGTGCCCTGCGCCTACGACGCAAGTAGAGGAAAAGCAAGGCGGCCAGAATGGCCAAAAGCGCAAATCCAGCAACAGAACCAACAACTGCCCCCGCGATCTGCCCACCGGAGAGACCATGTCTACCGCCAGCTCCACCGCCAGCTGGTGCCGACGTGTTGGACGAGGATGGGACTAATGGCTGTAAAGGGGTGGTTGTAGTGGGGACTGGGACGTGTTTGCAGCGACTTGGGGCATTCGCGTCAGCGCAGCAGGAATCAGTGGAGTTGGAAGAGCTGTTCGAGCAATATTGACAAAGGCCAGGAAGATTGGTTCCGTATCCACAGTTGTCCGGTTCATTCTCCGCACCAGAAATGCACGTGCCGGTGAGCGAATCTGCCGGAAGAGAGCAGACTGTAAAGTCGGCGCGAATCTGTTTCATGTAATCTTTGGTGGTTTTACCACAAATATCTAAATTGACCACGATTTCCTCCTCATTTGTTGCCATCAATGCCTGCCAAAAAGTCAGAATGTCGCTGAGTCATAGCCGCTTCTGGGAGGGAAGGTAGCATACGCATGTATCTGCGCAAACAGGTCGGGACTGTTCAGCGGTTAAGCCGCATGGAGATTTTGAGCTTTGCACAAGCCCATTACAAATTACAGTGGTTGTGTAGCGCGCGTAGAAGTCGGCGGTATCGTTGAGGTTGGCTCCCTGACATCCCAGGAGTTCAACGTATCTAGACGTTTTAAGAGAAGATCAATAGTTAGCATGAGTCCTCTCTCATTCTTAGGGTAGAATGCAGGAACACCCACTTTGACTGGACATAGGGCCCTTTGACATAGTCACTTAATTTTGCGTCGAAGTCCGTGACATTTGAAACGCCTTGGAGGAAGGGACTACGACAGAGCATAGTTAGTATCAGCGAGACACGCTGGATATTAAATAAAAAAGAAGACAGCGTACAAGTCTCCGAAAAGATTGGAATTGGTCGATATGGAGGAGGTGTTGAAGGCAGGACATGTCGTGGATGATGCGAGGGAGATGCACGTGTCTGACATGTCGACTCTTTAATGCGGACGGCCTCTTGGCCGTGCAAGTTGTATTGCAACGAAGGGCCCTAAACAGGGAAAGAATGAATGTGTAGAGGATCGATGGACGGCAGAGCTGGCGTGGTGTACGGGGCAGATCTACCAAGCGGGTGACAGGCGGAATAAGGTCATGTTGGTTCCTTTTATAGCATTGCGTCCCGTGCTCCTTTTACGATCTCGTTGGCAACGGAATACGTGTAGAAGCAGCGATGGATCCTGGCGAAAGATACCGTGGAGGATGGTGGAGTCTACTCTGAGCAGAGTTGTCACTGTTGATGCCCACAAACGGCGTCGGAGCGCGAAAGAAGGACAAGCGTTCCACGACAGGTGATAAATCCACTGGAGGGAAGCAACGGTCAAAGACGGTGAACGCAGAAATGAAAAAGAAACTAAAAGAACAAACACAGGCAATGGCAATGGCAAGCGAACTGGTGGCTGGGAAGCGAAAGACCAGGATGATGCAACGACCAGGGAGAAGAGGGAGGGAGGAAGGGGAGTCCGAGAGGCTGGGAAGATTATTAGGACTGCAGGAAGCGAAATTAGAAAGCGCTAAGAGTAATTACTGCACGTTCTAGATACCTCTGCAGCCACTCATGCCGCTACCAGGCGCGCCTAGCCTCAGGCCAGGGGTAAGTTCAGTGCCTAGGCGGGTAATTATTAAATATCATCATGGCAGGCCGTTGCTCCAACACATTCGCAGTGCTGTACATGGACAGATGTGCGTGTTGTACTGGTGAAGTTTTGCCTATTCCAAGTTGACATGGAGCTAGTATAATCCACTCCTTCTCCATAGACGCCTCAGCATTACTATGTTTGTCAATATCAGGCAGACCAGATTTTGCTATATTTTATACTGTGTATTACTATGTGCCCAGCGCATATTACACTGCAGATTATCTATCCTTTTTGTTTTCAAAGTTAATTCTGTTTTATCTTCTGCTCATGACAGGACGTGCTGCTACACTGTACTCCTGTTCTGCTTATGCTGTAGGCTATAAGTCAATCATCGCAAATCCAGCCCTTTTAATTACCGAGACTATCCTCACTTTGCCAACAGCCCATTATTAAGATTATCTATCCATGGATAACTTGTCGGGCCGTTGAGTGGGGGATCCAGGGGCGCTTATCTAAGCGCAGCCGGGTGGAGGAAAACACATCCTACAACAAAAATGACAAATCCTCAGTATCAGTTAACTATGGTCAGTGGTATGAAGTGCATAGGATCCGCATTTAAGCTCAATGCAGAGTGCTTAGCTTTGTGCCGTCCCCCCTTACTATACCATGTTAATGAGTTAACTGTGATGTCACCTTCAAACAGCTTCATTTTTATCTTCAGCCCCAGCACCTCCAAGCATCTGTTATGGAGAACAAATGCCAAATTGCCGCTGCATTTTACCCAATATTCCCATATAAAACCCACTGCTTGGTATGTGGTGTGATATTGGACTGATCTATCTGGGGTAGAAGGTCGCCGCCGCCGTTCATCACCCCAAACAAGGAGCAATGGATGTCTGCCTGGCAGGAGCATTATGCATGCAAGAAAATGCGCACGAAAATGTTTTTCATTGAATATACCTATCTCAGATCTCGATATCATATCAAGTACGGTGAAAACTGGAATGACCTATCCCAAGTCAGTACGTTGTTTGGTTCTCTTCTGTCGGATATGAAGTATATGTTGTTAATGTGATACTAGCAAGGAAGCAAGTCATCATGAGGAAAGGTAAATATAATCCTAGCAAAGCTTTCCTGTGTTAGATATCCGGTATTATGCAGTTCTTGGCGAAGATTTAAATATCTCCTCATCCAACGAGACAACGATATTGCATGTATAGGAGCCCCTCGATGGAACCATACTAAGGTTCTCGCTGTACGGCCAATCCCCCATTTATTTGAAAGGTGGCGCTTGAACCACACTATTTGGAGGAATACACTATTCACTCGAGATGCTGGACTCTGACGGAGATTATTATTGGATCAGAGACTGTTCACAGCCATTTGGACCGTGTTGTCGCTGCTTTGCGCTTCCAATGGGAGAGTATCATAGCTCGCCTGGAGCTCAAAACCGACTTACCTTATAGTATTGCCGAAACACTTCAGGTGCGAGCAAAACTGAGTATTTGCCGGTACATTTCAGGCCAGGATCTCAATAATCCGCTATACATGCATCTGCTGGTGAAGTACAGCTGTTATCCAATACAACTGGGAAGGCATACCTTTCCTGGAAATCTGGGCTCCCGTTGGAAGTAAAGTACATAATCGTCGAATGTCTTGATTTCCAAGATATTAGTAACATGCCGATTGCCTTGGGGAGTAACTACCCCCGGCGTACTGGATGGAATATGTTCCGGACAATATCCTTCCAGTCAACGACCATTAACTGCCTCTATCTTATATTTATGCCGAAACAGAAAGATCCTGAGGTGGTTTCTGGTTCAATATGGAACAGGAATCGTATTGTGGAAATACCACAGCCGGTCAGAAAGTATATTCTGAACTAATCTATTGTCTGAGCTGAACGTCTATGCATATTAATCATGCTAGTTTAGTCGAATCTTGAAGAGATAATGGATCAAAAGGAAGAGAGACCGGCACTGGCAACACTAAATGGGAATGATCAAGCTTTACATACCTATTGGCCGGAAGCTGCCTTCTTAGGATATGCTTTACCTTACGACCAAAATGAGTTTATAATGAGCGCATGAATATTATTCAGAGTAGCTAGCACCTATTCCAGAGCCATAAGTCTACTAAACTGGATTTAGGACGAGAATTACTATAAGTGACTGTATGTTGACCATCTTCTAGACTGACTCCATGCTGATCCATAACCCAACAGAAGGAAAGGAAAAAGATGATACCTTTATTGTCCATTGTTTTAGCAAGGTGTACAGCTGAGTCTCCTGTACTTCCCAACAAAGCCAAAAAGGACTAACATTATCCGCGACAGCGGATAAGACCCAGACCCACCCTATATGACTATCGCACGGGCAATCCTTACACCATATCAGGAAGAATAAAGCAGACTATAGTTGATTGCTGCTTTGAATGTGTTGAAGTTATACGGTACCAAGACTACATTCGAATGCAGTTCTCTACTACGGCAGACCATACGATCGATGAGACGATCGTACGCTACTAGGCCGGGTAAAGCACGATATTGAGGCAGTAAGGACTGCCTGATTAGGCAACTAAGGGGTATATAAGGCGGTTAGATTACTCGTAGATAGCTTCGCTTAATTGAGTTGTTGACTCCGCTCAATTAGATTCAAGAGAATGAAAATAGGAATGGACTAGCTTGAATCTAATAATGGGCCTTGAGGCTGGTTAGCTAATATAGGAAATGTATGATATAATACATATACTTAACTATCTTTCTGTGCAACAATATGGGTGAATTTAGGGTCACTGCTTAAACAACTCCAACAGTTCGCACTAGACAAGTGGACAATCTCAAGCTTGATGGTATCACTTAATGTGTTTAAAGCATCTGTTTGAGTCGTGAATCTTCAGAGCAACCATAGGAGCAGGATGGGGGAATAGGTGGAGGAGGCATCAGAGCCTGGTCATTCAATTTACCCATAATCATTAGCTGGTGGTGCTAGATGGAGTTTGGGAGCCATCTCATCCTCTGTAATCCACAGCTAGGAGATGTACAGATTGCTTATTCATGATTCTGTAAGTTGTATTCCAGATGTCTAGAGATTGTCTAGCATTGTGACCAATACAAAGACGCCAGTTGTCACCATTCAACGCTACCAGGAGATCCATGCCCTCGGTCGCCTCTGAATGCTAATCAGCTTTACATATAGAAATATGAGGACCCATGAAAATGATGCTGAAACGGTGGCTACTGAGGCCTACACCCGGGTATCCCGAATCCTGTATAAAAAGCGGGTAAGCAATTGAGCATTAAACATGTCAATTAGAAGCTTCACGATGTGCTAGAGACGACAGTATATCGGTATGATCGTTCATCACGAATCCTATGGGTATCCTTTTATTATTTGATATCCGGATGCCGCACACATCATGTTTACATACTGCGTCTATGTGACCTCCAGCCCTTCCTCTTTTCTCCTTTCTCCTCTCATGTCTGGTATTTGCTGAAAATAGTACTGAATGGCACATGTTTCTTTCTCTCCATCTATTCGTAGTACTAGTCATCGCAGTTTTCCTCCCTTATTATCGCACTTAGCGTTTTCCATACATTGATTACCTCTTCACGCCGTCACCGCCATCCAGCCCTTACAATTCAGCAAAGAGAGAAAAGGGAAAAGGTTATCTTTGCTTGCTTGTTTATTTCTTTGTATGTTTGTTCGGTAGAATAACATGGTCAATTTGCGGGAATAAAATAAAACCAATAATGAAATAAAACAAAATGGTTCAGAATTGATTCCAAGTAGATATTGTTGAGGTTTGAATATAGAATTCATTGTATGCTAGATACACGAAGAATTCCTTGAGAGAGGGAAGGGAACAAGGAAGTATTTTCAGAAACAACGACTTTGGTGTACAAGGAAATAGGCGAGCCAGTAACAAACAGACCAAATAGGACAGACAGAAAAAATGGAGGAAATGGGACAGGCAGAGTACTGAGGCGTTGGCCCTGAGTTCTGCAGTGTGCCGTACCTGGGCGTATCCTGTGACAGATATCTATTTATTGATCTAATATTGCTGGCCCCCGTTGTTACAGTCCGACCTCTGGGAGCATTAAGCTCAACTGCTGCACTAGCAAAAGGCTAGGATGTAGAGCCAGAGGCTCTACGGTGCTCTCATATATATATATATATATATATATCAGGTAGGATAGACAGGACAGGCACTGTAACAGTGTGTTTTGCTGCAGGTGTACTCTTATCAAATTGATTGTCAAGGTGCGGATTCGGGTGATCAGGAAACTGAAGTAGATTGGAAAGAACACACAGGCAGACAGGCAGGCAAGCTATTGTACAGGCAGGTAGACAGGACGTAGCTCGAAGAGCTACAACAAGATCGAGACAGAGGTTCGAGATATTTAATGGATAGGCGCATGCATGGTCGTATTACTAGGTAGGCCTGCCTGTGCCGTGAGATAGGTAGCGAGGGCGGTCTAGGACGGCAGAACCTCACGTGTACTAACAATATTTCCTCGCAGGCACGTGCAGGGGCGGTCAGTACAGGCAGAACAGGCCTCCGGACCGTATACGGTGTACGTTGGTCCAGCACCGTGATATTGATTGATATAAAGCATCTATAACTTAGCTCCTGGACACCTACTATACACTGAATACATGATATCATGTATTACGGCGCAAAGGGAGCCACTCTCAATCCCAAGAAAGGAAAAATCCCTTTCCATAATGATCCTTGCAATGTACCATCCAGTCTTAAAGGAGAGAAAGTACCTTTGTACAGAGATGTTCATGTCTATTTCTAGATGCATCTATATCAAAACAATGGATGCTGCTTGCAGCTAGCTACCTATAAATAAGTACAATACCTATGCCTACTGCAAATAAAACGCCCAGAATACATTACACAGACCTTTCTAGTTCAACACAGAGAAAACTACGAGTATTCCTGTTTGCGGGAACTGAGAGGATACAAGTGGCAGGGGTTCGAGCTGGGGTTCTTTCCAAAGATGGCTTCCAGCGAGGCAAGTTACCTGATCTGGCGCTTGGATATATTACATTGGATATACTCTGTATATATAAAGGCCATTCAATTCTAACCTGTCAGCAGCCTACTCTTCTGCTTCTAAGTCTACACTGTCATACTGGAGACTATATAGAGCATATATTACAACAGATAATACGGGAGCCAATTCAGTCTCAATATTTTGCACCTATGGGTTATATTCGTGGCAATCAGACCAGTCTAACATTCATGGACAATATCATCAGGAAACTCGAAAATCTAGAGCAGAAAATTGAAGACCAAGCTTGTGAGAGCAGAGAACTCAGAGACCAAGTTGGCACCCTTCAAGTTGAGGTTTGAGGCCCAGACATCCAACAACCAAAGGATAGATATCTGACTGATTCAAATAGAACCGGGTGCTACGTGAAGATAGTAGAGAACTCAGAGACCAAATTGGCGCCCTTCAAGTTGAGGTTTGAGGTCCAGATATCCAACAACTAATGGATATCTATCTGACTTATTCAAATAGAACCAGGCGATAAGTCAAAATCGCAAAAAGCTCCGATTTGGGGCATTAGAATCACGAAGAGCCCTAATACGACGGTTAGAATTATATGAAAGGGACTCAACTGTCGTCAATTCAAGAAATGAAGTAGCCCACGGTGGAGATATTGTGGGAGATATCCAGGCTATTGAACTTGCTAAATCCTACAAACCAAAATATGTTGCTGCATACAAGGAGGATTTTCTTAAAGTTTATGGCATCTCATATAGTGAAGCAGCAAGAAATGTCTACCATTATCCACATCAGCTTATTAAGGCTTTTGACATTCGCTGCTCCCTAATGGAAATGGACAAATGGGAAAGGAATGATATGAAATCCCTCAAAGATGAGATCCATGATCTTGCTCAGCAGATTATCAATGATGTCTTTGACACAGGAGATGTGCATCAGTTGAAGCAGAAGTTTGAGAAGGATGGCTTTTTGCTACCTATATTTGAGCAGATGAATATCCAATATGCGAAAGGAGGAGAGCTGTTGGAACTTTCTGATAGGACTTGAACTGGCGGAGTTGGTGGTTCTAGCTAACTGACTAGGAAGGAGTGAACCATGGGAACCACTAAGAGAACTTTGACGTGTTTCTATGGATGTATGTCTTGTCCATTAAAGTAACTAGAGAGACAAAAAGAGATGTCAGCTTGTGAAGATTTCAGTTCATTGCATGGGGAATAGTCGTGGCCTAGATGCCTTAAAAGATCGTTGACCAGACTAGACAAGTTTGATCTCTATACTCTTACCACTGACTGTCAAGGTGCAGGTTTAAGATGGTCAGAAAACAGATTCAGAAGATAGATATCAATTGGATTAGACACACAGGCAGCTGCGGGTCAGGCTATGGTACAGGTAGATAAACAAGATGTAGCTCAAAGAGCTACAACAGGATCAGAACAGAAGTCGATGATATCTAAAGTGGATCAGGGGTGCGGCGTCCGGATATCAAATACTCAAGGAAACAGCAGGATTCATAGGATTAGTGGTGAATGTTCTACACACATCGTCTTCACCGCGGGCGACCGTTTGTCCACTAAGCCCATAACGAAAATCAGCACTGGAAGACATCTATAAAACCCAGCACGTCCGATTCGCTGCCATGATTCTCGTAACAAAACTCGCTCCTTGATGCTTGAAAGATGATTACAGGTCTTCTTTGACCTTCACCTCGGGTGCCTCATCGCAGAAGCTAACCCCCGGGTGGTCGCTCGTGGTTGGTTTTGGAGCCGGTCTCCGTGCCGTGATACGGGATTTGGCTCTTAATTTAGAGTCTCTCCGAGTTAATATTGTCAGTCCTGGGCCTGTCGATAGCCTCTTTTGGGCCCCACGGCAGAGACATATGCTCGGAAGACAACCTTGGGCAAGGTTGGGTCAGTGGAAGAGGTGTGCTGAAGCATATGTGTATCTTATGAAAGATACCAATGCAACTGGGAGTTGTATCAGTACCGATGATGGGTTTACCTTGCTTTGATCTTGTGTGATATGCCTCAGCATGTATATCACGGAGTGATTGGCACATACTGCATCATCTATGAGATGTTGTACAAAGGATGAACTCCATCCATGGATTGATTTAGCTTTTTCCTATTTCGGTATAGACAATATTAGTCAGCAAACAATGCGGCCTGCATCATGTGATCTACCCTTCTCCGCCGACGTCATCTGACATCCGGGAAATCGTCGATACCAGGCGCCTACATTTCCCCCTCGCTCTCCCTTGAGCCTCTATTATAATACTCTCCCTGCTTGCGTCTTGACTAATCAACTTGAACAGTCATTGTGAAGAAACTACTGCAATATTAACATTAAATATAACATTTGGAACCACTTCATAGAGAGGAAAGCCACGCCACCTAGCAATGTGCGGTTCAGACCTCTTCCTTGCAATTCTTGCAGTCTTCTTCCCACCAATTTCAGGTGAGTGGCCAGTGCTTGCTACTTCATGAATACTATTCATTGAGACTGTTATTCTATTACAAACCTTAAATTTCTAGAAAGAAAGACATTTCGTACTAACAGTTCCTTGCGTAGTATGGATCAAAGTCGGCATCTGCACAGCCGACTCGCTCATCAATATTGCCCTCTGCTGTCTCGGTTACGTTCCTGGTCTCTTACACGCATGGTACATCATCCTTAAATATCCAGAACCCGACATCGATGACCCGAACTATGCGCCCATTCGAGGAGACGTCGAGGATGGTCGTGTAACATATTATGTTGTCGCCCATGAACATGCCCCAAGCCATTCCCAGAGGAACTACGGTACCGTAGAATCACACCCCCCGCAACAACACCCATCACCTCAATACTCGCAGCAACAGCAAAATGCGGATACAGCTGGTAGCAGCAGCCAGGATGCGCAGGAGACGAGGGCACCACCGACCTATGCTGAAGCTGTTAGGGGGGACTACAAGATCCAGTCGCATGACTAGTTGCATCTAGACACGCAATGCAAGATATATGAGTTACGCCGGTACGCAACGTCTTTGATATCAACTCTTCGAGCTGCTTCAACGAACTTCCATAATCTCTCTCTCACTCGACAATCGATGTACTTTATGGATGCACATGGTTTGTTTTAGAACATGATGGGAACATTAATAAATACCGTTTCTTTGTGTGCGAGAGAGAGCATATATGACATCTCGTCTCCAGTGTCGGTGAAGGTGTGTGTTTGAATCTATTCTCACAGATATGGAAATACTCCCCGAGAGCTCTAGCAAGGGAACAACATCAGATGAAAGGTAACGAGGAATAATTGACTTATTTTTAATGTTGCGATAATAGTTGGATTTATTACCTGGACAGTTATGCTCCGTGTATGAAGTACTTGCAGTAATTAGTATTTATTCCGCGATATTGTGTGATTGTTTCATAATGGATTACTTCTATGAACTATGAGCATCATTCAAATACACGCCATTAAATACTGCTTAGTGTAAATCAGTTCATGGCACTGAAGAGGGGATCGGAACTTATCAGATCCTGACCCTAAAACATCCGCCCACCGCCCACGCCAAGTTCCCCGTAGGCCGCAGTAGTACCTCGAGAACCACCATTTCCTTCCCAACCCTCGACGGTGTTCCAACAACAAACCAGTCGGGATTCCCCCGTTGGCTTCAGCGCTGGCAATGCAGTCCATGCCATTGTTTCTGAGGCAATCTCTCAGATCCAACATTAGTATCGTACGAACATCGTCCCATCCCGGCCGAGCGCAGTTCCCGCTATCCGCGGCGGTCCCGAAAGCTCATATTTACCACCGAGAACAGACGCAGAGCTTCTCGATCTGTCGACAATGCCAATTCCGGTTACATCTTACGCTGTTGCATGAGGTGGACAAAGACCGACCGAAAGATGGGAGTGTCAGGGACGTGAAAATTTCAGAGTCAGGCTCGGATCCTTCTTTGACAACGTCTGTGTCTGAGGGAGGCCCACGGCCGCAGGAATTGGATATATATTCGCAGCAAAGCCCTCATACTTCTGATGAGGCCGGGGTTGAGGGTGTTCAAAAGCCAGATACGGATACAAATGTACAGAGTCAGCAGATTTCTCGCTCCTCGGCGGAGGTTGAGAAGGACGGTGCCAAAAAGAACGATTGGAGTAATTTCAGCATAGGGAATGGGCGTTTACCGTCCTACCTAGAGAGTCGTAGGTCGCAGTTTGCGAAGAAGTTCAGTTCGATGATGGATGACCTTCAATCGAATATTTTTGTCGCGGGCCAGCATCTGAATGATCTTACCGGGTATTCTTCCATTGAGGCCCTGAAGAAACAAATCCATGAGCAAGGTAAGTAGCTGATGGTCTTCCCTAGTGTATGTCATATTATGGTTATGTGTTTTTTATTTCTAACGTCTGGGACCTTCACGGCCGACAGAGCAGCGAGCCCGCGATAGTAGGCAACGAGTTCGCGAAGCCAAAGAGGCCTATACGGACGCCATAAACCGGCGATCTGCCTCCCAACGCGAAGTCAACGAGCTACTCCAACGCAAACATAACTGGTCAGCGACTGATCTGGAACGATTCACTAGTCTCTACCGCAATGACCACGCGAACGAAGTGGCCGAGGCCGAAGCACAAGAGGCTCTAACTAGATCAGAACAGGAAGCAGAAGAGGCAGCTGCACAATTGAGCAAAGCCATCCTCTCCCGTTACCACGAGGAGCAGGTCTGGTCAGACAAGATCCGCCGCATGAGTACCTGGGGAACCTGGGGCCTCATGGGCGTGAACGTTCTCCTCTTCCTCATCTTCCAAGTGGCAGTAGAGCCATGGCGGCGACGCCGACTCGTGACCGGCTTCGAGGAGAAAGTCATCGAAGCCATAGAAAGAGAAAAGGCCATGCACCAAGTCCAAGAATCTCCTAAGATAACCCCTGACGAAGCAGACACCGCGGTCGAGGAGGTCCCGATCATCACTGAAGATGACGAACCAATCATCTCAAACGTGATAGTCGATGATACGGAACTCTTCGAGAAAAAGCAGCAACCCCGATTACCACCACCCACCCCAACGACCAGCGATAACAGAATTTACAATTTCCTCGAAACCTGCAAGTCCCGACTCTCTGAATTCCGCCACCCCTCCGCCGTCGAAACCTCAATAGATTACCTGCAAGACTGCTTCAGCGATCATACTATCGTCATCTCGAAACGTGACATAACCAACGTTGCCATGCAAAGCGCCGTGCTCGGCGCAACAGTCACCGGTTTATTGATCGTATTTATGCGTTCTTGGTGATTTTTTTTCTTGTCCCAATAGTTCAACAGGTGCATATCTCTTTTCTCTTTTCTCTTTTCCTAAACCTTCATCGGCGTCATCTGCATCTGCATTGTCTTCCATTTTGGAAAGGCCCTATAGATATCATTTATTTACCATTTGTCCCGAATGCGTTTACTATGATGTACAGTTTCAAGTGATAGAAAATTCATAAATATTTGGCAAACTATGTCAGGGACAGATATGGCATGGATTGTGGTGAACAGGATGCCCGTTTTGGTATTTCCTAGGTTAAATATCAAATGCTCTTGATAAAAATATCTAAGATGGTCCTGGTTTATATATCAGATCAGTAAGGATACAGACGGTATCCAACCTGGCTGTCCACTCCGGTCTTACAGTGGACTAGCTAGTTCGAAAGGTGCAAGATAAAAAGCGGTAAATGATCGTTTTCTTATCTGTCCAAGTTAAAGAAGAAAAAAGCAAAAGAAAATACCAACGGTATTGGTAGTGACACACGTAAGATTCTCATCTATACCACGACCCCTTCGTCCTCCGCTACTGTAAATCTACATAGTACATCGATTGGGCTTTCAACTGCCGTTGTTATGAGGATAGATTATACCAGCCCCTTTAACCAATAACCAGGCTATCCTCGCTGGGGAAGCTGTAGGTGGGAACCTCCAGGTTCAGAGGTGCGGGACCCTTCCTAATACGGCCAGAAATATCGTAGTGAGAACCGTGGCAGGGGCAGAACCAGCCGCCGAAATCACCAGCTTCACCGATTGGGACACAACCAAGGTGAGTGCAGACACCTGCAGGCAGAGAGAGGACAACGGTCAGCCGGTCTCAACGGTAACATAGGAAAAGTTTAGGTGAATGCAACATACCAAGCATGACCAGCCACTCAGGCTTCTGGGTACGGTCCTCATCAGACTGAGGATCACGCAGCGATTGCCAGTTGGTGTTACGGGCTTCATCGATCTCCTCCTGGGTGCGGTGACGGATGAAAACGGGCTTGCCACGCCACTTGATAATAACCTATTCAATTGACAAACCCAATGGTCAGAGATCCTTAGTAGCAAAGGGAAAAAAAGAGCAGCACGCAGAAAAACGATGTTTGGCGCGGGGAAAACCGGGGGAAACGTACATTCTTGCCCTCCGGGATGGATGCAAGGCCAACCTCAACCTTGGCCTGGGCTAGAACGTCGGCGGAGGCGGACATGTTGACAAGGAAGTCTGGATAGATTTGGGTTGCAAATCAGCAATCCGTTTCTTCAAAGAGCCACGGCAATTCCTTCAATTCCAATCGTTTCCTATTCTGGGCCATCCGAACCACATTCCATCCATCTGCACCACACGAAACTTCCCCCCCCCCCCTATTTTCCTCAAATCCTAGGCAATCGGGTGCAATTGAACATACCCTGGACGGTAGCCTTAGCACCAGCAGCAGACACAAGACCCATGGTTCCCGCAACGAAGTAAGAGAAGACCTGGTTCCCCCGGGAAGAAGACTTGGAAGAGTAGTGGCTGAAATCGGGGACCTTTAGGGTCGAGGTGAAATCCTTGGCGGAACCGAAGGGGCTGTTAAAAGAGGACTTAGCATCAGCGACTCCCCTCCGTTGCTGGCAAGAGGCGAGAGCAAGACGGGCGGTAGGACGTTGGTGTCTGGCGCAGGCGCGCAGCAGGGACGCGGAGGCGGAGGAGAGAGACATGGCGAACGGTCGCAATCGACAGATAATCAATTGCAGAAGACCAGGAGAGGGGACGATGAGAGGAGATCGGGGAGGCCGCTGGCGTGGAGCAGAGAGCGAGGGAGGAATGTCTCGAGGTTGGAGGTTGCAAGTAATCGTCGAGACGGAGTTCCGGTAGAGCTTTCGCTAACAACAGGCGATCGGAATCACGGCGAGCCTCATTGGCTGGCTGCCCGCCGTCGCCTTTGCGCTTTTCTCGCTTTTTCATCGATTACTTCAGTTCTTTTATTTCTTCCTTTCACCATATATTCAATTGCTTATTTACAGGGACTGCTTCGAAATATCCCTGTTCTTGTCCTGAGTCTCGCAGTGTGCTGCTGCCAGCGACGTTCGTCGTCCCGGCATCATCCGAACTTGGCTCTTCGAGTATACTCCAACACGACCGAAACACTCTGGATATAGTCAATAGTTCTATTTCTGCAGTCCTCATTCAAAATACATGGACAATTTGATTCTTATCATGGCTGTCTCAGTGATGGACTTGGAGTCGACCTCTAGTCGATGATACACTGATCAACATCTACGTATAGACGTCTGAAAATAACGGTCACCGTCTTGGGATTTTATCCATCAAGAGACGCATCGGTTGCATACATGTGCTTGAAGGATGTGATATTTAGTCTGGTCCGTTATGCCACTCCAAAAAAGAGTGGATCATTCCTTGTTGACCAGTTCGCATTACTTACCTTTCAAGCCACGTACTATTCGCAGGACGATGACGTCCAATTGGCTATATTATCTGCCACGAGCCCTTTCCAACTTCTGGTTTTGAAATAATCGATGCATCTGAAGAGGTTGAAGAGGAAATACTCCAGGGTACTCTCCTGAGAAGTACCATGCCATGCGGTTTGGGACGTACATGAAAGAAAGTGTCGCATTGTTGGTAAACTGGGCTATGGCATATCCTCCACCGTCTAGCTGGCCCATGACCTTTTGTAAGTGATATTTATAACTTGAGAGGTTGGACACATCTGTGATGGAGTTTCAACCAACGATTCCTCCAGGGAACCTCGCTACGTGGCTCAAGCTATTTGCACCTCCATCACTCATAAATCTCGTGAACTTAAGATCTATGAACATTTGGGTTCAATCGAATCACCAGATCACCCTTGGAAGAGGCTTACCCGTAAGCTATTCAGTTCTTTCCAGGTAGAAGAGCCCCATGGCACCCATCTCTGCCTCATTTATGAACCCCGGGTCAAAGTCTCCATCAAATCCCAGAGTTTCAGCCAGGCTGAAAGTTTTCTCTTGGGACCTTGAAGCCGCCTCTGCGCCAAATTTTGATTGCCGCCGTTGACTTTCTTCATGCTAAGGCGGGAATCATACATACAGGTACGTCTTTTTGTCGCCTCCTCGGCAGAAATAGAAGTTCTCGCAGGGAGAATCCAGCCAACCATTTTACTTCTCAGATTTACGAACCAAAAACTTCCTAGCTAAGGTGGACGATCCATCGGTATTCTCAGTCTTTGAGAATGCGGGGTTTATTCAACCTACCACCAGGAAGATACTAAAGGACCGAATCATATGTGCAACACGTCAGATGCCCATGACCTATAGTTTTCTACTTCGAAGTGACTTGGGGGTAGCCTGGTTCGATGAAGAAGCCGGCACTCCTGGAGAGGACATGATGCCGGGCTTATACAAGGCACCTGAGGTTATCCTGCGTATGAAGTGGAATTACAAAGGCGATATCTGGAGCATGGCAATGGTGGTAAGAAAGAACTATTCCTATCCCTTTTATTCCCGCTCCGTTCGGTGCTCATCTCACAGAAATTTCTTACGTAGATCTGGCACAGTGTTACTGGAGCCCCTTTGTTTTAAGGGCCAAAGCCATGACGGCACATTTTCAGGTCGCATACATATTGCTGAAATGGTTGCCATTAAGGATCCCCCGCCAGCAAATCTCGAGAGAGAGCAACAAGAATGACACGCGATTTGTGGAATGAAGACAGTAGGTGGTGTCCTAGCCTGCTTATACTATGCCCATCTCTACCCTTAAAAGGTCATCCAGACTTTTATTCTGCATTGTATCAGGAGCTTGGTAAGGAGTAGTGCCAATACCAAATGTAACGCTTGAAAAGCTAGGCGCTAATAATACTGGCAAAAACAAAGGAGGTTTTCTGCTTTTCATGCGCAGAATGCTCCGCTGGCTTCCGGAGCGACCAGCATGTGAAGAACTTATGTTTGATCCTTGGTTAATGGGCCGAGCAGCCCAGGATGCTGAAACTGAGTTGACCGATGGCCCAGAAAATAGAGTAGAACGATAGGAAGGGACTAAGCTTCTATTACATTTCCACATGCTGACAGGGTGCGAAGTGAGGAATATCGCGTCTGATAGCAGAGATATGACTCTGCCTCTGATATTCATCTATCCGTATATGAATCCCTTCCGCTTAAACTTCTTCCCCAATCTTGCAATGGCCGATCGAGTCTTATGACCCACTGTTTAGTAGTCCTTGGACGACTCTCCTAGGCAATGCCTGTTCATGCTAGTCTCTTACTCTTCTATCGGTAGCGTGACTTCGAGGGACTTCCGTAGCCTGCACAACGTCTCACGTCAAACCGGACAGAATCATCAGCGATAGCCTAACGGAGTGACGAAACCTCTCAAGGGTCGAAATCGGTCCTTGTTGTTTGGGCGTTGGTAGTATGTGCGGGCATATTCAACCTCCCGGTCGTCTGATAGAAAGATAAACCGAATGACGTGGTGGACAATGTCCATCCAGGCCGCAAGCGGAAAACCGAGATCGTCTCGGACATACCAGAACCAACGCAATAATCATAAACCCTACCCAATTATGCAAATCAAAGTCTTTATACCCATGATATTAAACACCGGGGACCGCGTGAACTCCAAGATGCAGATATCGAAGACCCCCGACGCGAATCAAATGCTTTCCTCTTTAATCCGCCATTTCCACGTCCTCGCCAGCCGGTGCGGTTGATGAACTCTCGGCTGTTTCCTCGACTATGAGCGCGCTCAATGATGTCGGAGCATGTGCATTCATTGTCTCCGTTTGAGAACCCGGTGAATTTTGTGGATCCATTGGCTCGCCATTGGTCTTGCTGTGTAATGGGATAGTCCCATTCAACGTACGTTGTCCTTTTTCCCTCACGGTGTTATTCTTAGCTGCCTCCTTCGCCTTGCTCTCCTTAAACTGCTTGTAGGTAGTCGTCTTGGGAATGACATCGGCCAGGAATTCGAGGTTATCGATCCGTGAAACCGCCGTTGCTTACCGCGTATGTCAGCTTGCCGTGACATTATCTGCTGCGGGTGTGCGCAGTGTGTAGTGCTGTCTACCAACCTAAATCTTTGTATTGGATTGTCTTTCGTGGTTTTCGTTCTGACTTGACAACGTTGTGTCCTTGCTCTGCAAGATATCGAATGAACATTTCCTGGATGGGGTAGAAGAGAGAACAGGTAAGTCCTTTGTCCAGGGCTGAGGGAGGGGCGACATACTGTAGCCGCTGTAATGAGAAATGTAGCATTATGAGAGCACTGTACGACATCATCGTCCAGCTGGATAATCTTCTTTATTCGGGAGACTGGATAACGCGTTAATTAGATACGTTAAAAAGGAACAGAGGTCGCTTCACACGCACTGGGCAGGGCGCTCTGGCCAGTGATTTCATCGGAGGGCACGTCCGGATGCTTGGGAGCCATAGCATAGGTTTGAAGAGGCAGATGGAGTTTCTAACAGAGGAGAGAAACGAAATATACCCCACAGTAATGTCCACTAGCTTAACGCCTTTCGAGTCCTGGGAGTTTTCCAAGGAGAGAAGAATGGCGCGACGCGCGGATGGAAAGCGACAAGCGCGAGCTTAATTGTCGGCATGCGTAATTGACAGCTTAGACCGATTCTCCTGCAGATAAACATCCCCCTGCAAGCAGACAAGCTGACAGCATTCTACGACTACGCGATTCTTATCTTTTGATCCTCGTCTGGCCTGCGACAACTGCAATCTACTCCATACAAGCGAAACATTGCGGATCTCACGTACGACAGGCAACCCATCTCCACAGTTGGCAGTAATTGCTCACACCTCGAAACACAGCCTTGTCGCCAGGACATCTGGTTAACCCGATATAAAATATGCAACCAGAATAGCCGATGTGATGACCTCGATTCGCTCTTCATCGACTACCGCCCACTCCAGCTCACTCACTCCCGATCGTCGAGTCGTGCGCAGGTTATCTGGTTTCTCTATCAATTCGCCGATAGATCAGCGACCTTCGTCCGTCGACAACGGACATGCGCCCGCCATCACGGAAGAAATAAATAAGATTAAACGCTACGAGGACTTCAACACGATTGACTGGGTTCAGGATGAGCTGCACGAGCAATTTCGGAGGCGGGCCAAGCGACGAGAAGGCTCTGGATTCTGGGATCAAGAGGGCACCTTTGGATGGAGGCGTAAGGTGCGCGAGTCCTACGATGCTGGACAGGCCTGGTTGGTGGTGACGATTGTTGGTGCCGTAATTGGATTGAATTCGGCTTTTCTCAACATCGTCACGGAATGGTTGTCGGATGTCAAGTTAGGGTATTGCACGACTGCTTTCTATCTCAATGAGCAGTTCTGCTGCTGGGGGGCAGAGGAGGGTATATTTCACTGATCTGTTTCAGCTTATCTTTTTCGTATGATGCTCACCTATTTTCTCTTGGATTGTAGGTTGTCCCGAATGGAAGCGTTGGACGTCGTTTGGGCTTCTGAATTACGTTTTCTACTTTTTCTTTGCCGTGCGTGCATGCAATCCCTCCATTTCCGTGATCATTCGCAGCTAACCGATGTAAAGGTTCTGTTCGCATTTATAGCCGCTGCCCTGGTCAAATCTTTTGCTCCCTATGCAGCCGGGTCCGGGATATCGGAGATCAAATGTATCATTGCGGGCTTCGTCATGAAAGGCTTTCTGGGCGCATGGACACTGGTAATCAAGTCAATCGGATTGCCTTTGGCCATTGCATCCGGACTGTCTGTGGGCAAAGAAGGGCCTAGTGTGCACTTCGCCGTATGCACAGGAAATGTGATCTCGCGTTTCTTCAGCAAATATAGGCGAAATGCTGCGAAGACCAGAGAAATCTTGACAGCTTCAGCTGCAGCTGGTGTGGCTGTTGCATTTGGTAGTCCCATAGGCGGGGTTCTTTTTTCACTTGAGGTATGTCATGGAGACATGTATTTGGGGCATCCCAAGGTGTGCCAATGGCTGCTAACTAGCGTACAGGAGATGTCTTCTTACTTTCCCCTGAAAACCCTCTGGCGAAGTTACTTTTGCGCTTTGGTAGCGACCAGTGTGCTAGCGGTACGCAAATACTGAGAATCTTTTGGCTTTGCTGAAACTTCTAACGCAGCGTCAGGCGATGAACCCATTCAGAACCGGGCAACTGGTTATGTTTCAAGTGCAGTATGACCGCAAATGGCATTTTTTCGAACTTCTCTTCTTCGTTATACTCGGCATTTTTGGCGGGTTATACGGCGCGTTTGTGATCAAATGGAACCTCCGAGTTCAAGCTTTCCGGAAGAAGTATCTTTCCAAATATCCCATCACCGAATCAGTGATATTGGCTGGCATTACCGCCATTTTATGCTACCCGAACATGTTTCTGAGAATTAACATGACGGAAATGATGGAAATTCTGTTCCGTGAATGCGAAGGGGCTAATGATTACGGCGGTCTTTGCGAGTGAGTAGTTATGAATCTACACACTTCTACGAAGGAATTCCTAACGAGAGACAGGACCAAGAAACGGTGGACCATGGTTTTTTTACTGGCAATCGCGACGATTCTCCGGACATTCCTGGTCATTATATCGTATGGCTGCAAAGTGCCAGCGGGAATCTTTGTGCCATCGATGGCCGTGGGAGCATCTTTTGGCCGTATGGTTGGAATGATGGTCAGGAGTCTGCAAGAGACCTTTCCCGATTCCCAGTTCTTTGCTTCTTGCGAGCCAGATGTTCCATGTATTACACCGGGAACGTACGCCTTTCTAGGAGCTGGAGCGGCGCTCAGCGGAATCATGCATTTGACCATCTCAGTAACGGTCATCATGTTCGAGCTGACGGGAGCTCTGACGTATATTCTTCCTACCTTGGTGAGATTTGCCCATTCTCTTCACAAATGAAAACCGTGTTTCAACCGTTCTAACGTGCCCAGATCGTAGTGGGTGTTACCAAGGCCGTTGCAGATCGATTTGGCAGCGGCGGCATTGCGGACCGGATGATTTGGTTCAACGGATTTCCATTCCTGGATAACAAAGAGGAACATGTATTCAACGTCCCAGTTTCTCACGCCATGACAGCTGATCCCCTCTCGCTCCCCGTGTCGGACTTCCCTGTGCGCGAAGCAGAGCATCTTCTGCAGGACAACAAATTTCAAGGTTTCCCCATCGTCGAAGACCGCACATCGAAGACACTAGTAGGATACATAGGCCGTACAGAACTTCGGTACGCTATCGAACGCGCCCGCGGCGAGGGATTGCTCTCCCCGCACGCAAAATGCGCCTTTACCAAGGAGGCCCTGGACTTGTTGGTAGCTCGCCGGGCTACCGTCCCACGAAATACTCTGGCAGCATCCACATTCGACACTATACAATCCGATATTGGCGTCGAATACGTCGACTTCAGCCGGTACGTGGAACACACGCCATTGACAGTCCATCCGCGACTACCTCTGGAGACGGTGATGGAGATCTTCAAGAAAATGGGTCCGCGAGTGATTCTCATCGAGCACCGCGGGAAACTATCGGGACTTGTGACCGTCAAGGACTGTCTGAAGTACCAGTTCACGGTGGAGGCGGAGGAACATGTATCTGCCGCGACGAATGGGCCGTCGCTTGCATTGGGAGGACAGTCGAGACAGGAAGTACCTCTGGAAGAGCGGGTATGGAAGTTTATGCAGTGGATTGGAGAGAAACTGTCTCGAACAAAGGAGCGCGTACGAAATCATGCCCGTTCCGCTATCAATGGACATGGATACGGACAGGGACATGTTGGAGACCGCATCCTCGACGGGACAGAGGAAATAGACGTCCCAGTAGAACTAGAAGAGAGATAAATCAAATCCTAGTACTTAATAGACACGAAACATGTTTATTTATATCTAAGCCTGCAAATAATCAATAGAGCAAGGAATCATAATTTATGAATGCCCCATCCCAACAAGCACACACCCACCCCCCATCAACCCAGCCCCAACCCACCATAGCCCGCCTACAACCTCCCCAAATACAGCCATCCCCAGCACCGCCGTAACGAGAAAATTACTCGCGGTATTAGTGATAGATACTTTCGTCGTAGACGGACCGGCCGTCAGGGCGCGCGTGAAGAGCGCCCACATCGTCACGTTTGAGAGGACGTTTAGGGAGAGGAAGAAGATTCGTATGGTGAGTTCTAGGAGAGGGTGATCGTGGTTGTTGCCATCCGGAGGACTTGGACTGTTGCTGCTATTGGGGGTATAGGGATCTGGGTGGAAGAGCTGGTAAATTGTGTTTGTTACTGCTGTTGTTTGGGTTGTTGTTGTTCTGGTCGGTTCATTTGTTGGCATTAGCATTGTATTGGCATTGAATATATTATGAATCTCTTAACTATTGAATGAAGAATGTTGTAGTGTAATGCTTCGAATATAACGTACAATTTAGCGAATAGTCCATTCAACGCGGCGAATGTTCCGCTTGCGATGGCGAGGATGATCCATCTGGCCCTGGAGGAAGGTGCAGAAATAGAAGCAGAGGGTGCGGATGTTTCTTTCATGGTATGCTGTATTTAATTTGATAATTGGAAAAGGAATTGGCGATTGAATTGAAATTGAGCATCAACTTGGAGGTTCTGGTGTAGCTGGCTATGTACCCGGTGGATGGCGGAGTCCTGTCTTTCTTGGTTTCTTGGCAGTCTTTCCATGATAGATATGTAGATGATGCATTGAATATGGTTGATCTACTAACCATCGTATGATAATTCTTGATATCATTCTTTTGGACGAACTGCGTCTTCATGCGGTAAATCAGTACTGTCTTTAGTTTTTTACACAATCTACGTAATGCATAGTAGCACACCTCTCCAGGGGTGGGTGTACTACGGCGACAACCTCTCAATCCTCCACTGAAACAGATTACTTCCATCTTTACCCCCCGGCTCACCCACGCGGACATATTTGAACCGATCATGCAGACGGCTGCGCCGTCCCTGCCAGAATTCCACCGACTCAGGAACCAGACGCACTCCGCCCCAGAATGGGGGCAGGGGGATCTTCTCCACTCCCGCGAACCGCTGCTCCATCTCTTTGACCCGTTGCTCGAGTAGGGATCGGCCGTCCTCGACATCGATTTCATCGATGTCCGCGGGGACATCCGGACAGGTCTTCGTGCTACTATCGTCGGTCGTTCCCATGGGGGCGGTGGGATCATGCGGATTCTTCTGTCGCTGCTTCTGAAGCGTTTTCAACGCCTCCGGCTCCGCGGACCACAACACCTTACTCTGCCAACTGGCCCATCCGCCTATCTGGCTCCCCCGTTCCCTAGTCCGCCAGTATACCTCGCTCTCTTCGCGACTGAGTGGTTCTAGTAAGCCTTCGATCCGCACTTGCCGCTCCACAGTCGACCAGGAAAAAGAGAGTGCACCCCATCTATTCCCTCCTGATGTTTCGCCGGGGAGCGGCATCGCACCGAGACTGTCGCCCCCGTCTGCGCTCTCGCCGAATACCTGTCCGCCCTTGCCTTCCCGACTGCCCCAGTTGCTGTATATGACCCAGCCCTTTTCGTCTAGTTCCTTCAGATACACGATGCGGGCGCTGACTCGGCCCGATGGTAGCGAGGCAGTTGCCAACGTGCATGTTTCCGGTGCCAGGGATGGGACGAGTCGCGGGTCGCGGAACCACGCGTGGAACTGGTGCAGTGGGTTCGACGGGTGCATCTGCGAAATCGTAAGTGGGGGGTTAGTTACAAATTGGTGCGCTCGAGCTGGGTGCGAAAGCATTTCATCTTCCATGTCTGATGTGGGCGTCGACACGCCCGATTTGGCGACTGCGTCATTGCCTCGGGACGCTGCAGTGCTGGACTGCGTAGACGCAGGATCAGGTGTCTCTGTACTTGAGATCTTGGGATTCGAGTCGTCTGGAATATCACCAGGGGCGACTGGAGATCCATTAGTGATCAGAATCAAAACAGTACCTAAGTAGATAAAGGGCGGGGTGACAAACAAATAAGTTTCTTAGGCCGCCTGGACTGATGATGCAGCAGTCCCTCGACCTTACTATCCCCCAAATTCACACCGCTACCAGATAACGCCTGCTGGTCTCCCATATTCGAACGGCGTACAGTACAACCGAAGATGTCTCCCGGACGCAGATAGCAATCCCGAGCAGCCGGACGGGTATGACTCAATGACACCAACCGTAAGAATGAGCTCAATCGAACCCGACACTGGAACATACAGAATCAAAACAAGAACCCTTTCCAAGATAGAACTGCGTCCTGGAAATCCAGTAACCCGGCCAAATAAAAATGAAATAAGGACGAGGATGGTCGAGAGCGAGGAGGGAAGAGAAGGAGGGGCCGTCTATCTATATGCGGGGTGACTACGGAGGGAACGCTCCGAAGGATGAACTGGGGCAGTCCTCGATTTTCTTCCAAAGTCCTCTGTTCAATGCATGCAACCAAGCAAATAAATTAACTTCTGGAGGCGAGGAAGAATTTGACAGTGGATATCGCTCTCCCCACTCGTCAGTAGATACATTGTCAAACCACTGCGCAGTCTACAGCTTCAGTCATACGATTGGAGAAAAATGCAGAATAAGGCTTTATTCTCGATCATCCTATCTAAGTAGGTCTCGCAAGGAGCAAACTCGCTCAGGACATGGCATGGATTGAACATGCACCAGAAAGAAAGACAAAAGAGAAAACTGTCTGGATCCCATGCCTATCCAGGCTGCCAATCGATCGGAATGCCAGAGTTGAGAGGGGTCTATAATTAAACAACAAATGTCGGTAGACAAAAAAGGGAGACAGTAGACAATGTAAGATCAGCACAGATATCGTTGCATGCGCCATTTTCACCAAAAAAAAAAAAAAGACACCAACGCCATCTTCCCGCTCGCTGAATGCAAATCTGGAACAAAAACAAAGAAACAAGTCTAAAATGACTGTTGCCTTCCCCCCCCAAAATGTTTATGCAGACGTCATTGAGCTGGAAACGGCGCAACAGATAGATGACAAAAGACAACAACAACTGCAAAGAAATAGGGATCCAGCCCCTGCGCGCCTGCGGGTCACATTAGAATGGGTACGGTAACGAAGAGAAAACAAAACAACAAAAAATTAGGAAAATATAAGGAAGGCAACGTGATCGTATATTCAAAGAAGCTCCATCATAGGGTAGCCGCTGGAGCACCACCGCCAATGAGATCCAGGATCTTGCTGGCTACAGCAGTAGGATAGCCACGAGACAGCATCTCCTGCACAATGCGGGATGCGCTCTCGCGGTCCTCGGATGCCAAGAAAGCACGAGTCATGGCCTCGTACGTGCTGGGTTCCCGCTTCTCAATACCAATGCTATCGTATATACGCTTGGCATTCTCGATCTTGCCTTCAGCGGCCCAGCCGTGGATGAGAGTGTTAGCAATGTAAGCGGTCATTTCGACATTGCGGGCAGGCATGTCCTTGAGAACCTCAGCCGTCTCTGTCACACGGTGATTGGCAACCATTGCTTCGAAGAGAGCCTGGTAAAGGCAGGGCTGCAGACGCACGTGGCGGTTCGATATCACGGAGTCGAAGACTTTACGGGCAGCTTCCATATCGTGCAAGACACAGCCCTTGGCATGGATCAGAGATGCGTAGTGCACAGCTTCGGGATGTTGCCCGGAGGCCTTGATGCTGTTCAAGATACGCTCCGCGGCATCCATGTCGACCGGCTCCAAGGATGCATATGCGTCAATGAGCAGCTTATATGTGTGCATCGTGGGCTGGATGTTCCGTGCCTGCATGCGCTCATAGTAGGCAAGGACCTTGCTGCGGTCCCTCTTGGTGTTGAGGAAGTATTGGATCATGGAGTTGTAGGGAGCGGGTCGGGGCTTGTAATTGGGCATGGATTCCATCTCTTCGAACATCTCCTCAGCGAAACGCTCATCACTGACACGGCAGAGCGCGTTGACGATGGTGCCGTAGGTGACACTGGTAGGGCGAACACCATTGGCACGCATCTCCGCAAAATACAAAAGGCAGTCATCGATACGACGGGCCTTGCCAAGCTTGCCGATGAGCGCATTGTACAGGAACGAAGTAGGCTCCACTCCCTCGGCAATGGCACGGTGGAAGATTTTCAGAGCCTCGGTGGCTTCATCAAATGTCTTGGTCGACTCCTTGAGGGTAGTGATGTACAGACCGAAGGTGTTGGCAGAAGGGGCGGCACCGAGATCCAATAGCTCCTGGTGGTACTTGGCACCGAGGCTTCGGTCGCCGAGGGTTAAGCAGGCAGCAACCATGGCATCAAGGATGGAGACCCAACCATACTTGACAACGTTGTACTGAGGGATGAGAGGAACATCGCGGCGGGCCATGCTGACAATTTCATGGACGAGGTCAGAACGGTTGTTCTTGGCAGCAGCCGTGATGAGCTTAGCGTAGGTGATGTAGCGAGGATGTCTGCCAATGCGGCGCATGTTCTTGAACCGGATCAGGGCTTCATTGAGATGAGCTTCGGACCGACCGTTGGGGTTCTCAAGCTCATCGGCGATGATCGCCGACCCGCGGAAATCGGTAGCATAGGCGTACGGGTCGAAGGAATCCTGGCTGGACGACGGGCTCATGGGAGTGGACTCGGACAAGGGACTGTGACGGGGAGTCAAATAGGGGGACTTGGCAGTCGCCCCAACATAGTCCTGCCATCTCTTGACCATGTCCGGTCGGCTCTCGAACAGCTTGCCAACAGCCTGGTCCACGACGCGAGTGGTGAAGGCGTCCATGGGCAGCGCCGTTGACATAGCGACGTCGAGCATGTGGGCGAAGCGGATGGGATGGGCGATGTCAAACAGCATGGAGTTATTGGCCAACATGCCTGCTTGGACCTGAAGGGCAAGAGTAAGGTCACGGGCGTTCAGCTGTGAGATAGCCATAGGGCCAAGGCTGGCGATAGCATGCTCTGCGATAGGAGAGACGAGGCCGCCATTCTCGACCATGGACCACAAGAGAGCCATGGCAGCCTGGGGGGAGATGATGGCAGCGGACTGCATGAGGACGCGGCCAAGGAGATCAAGGGATTCAGAAATCTGTTCACGGGCATGAAGTTGGTTGGTGGCAGGAGCAGAACTGCGGATGCGAGCAAACATATTTCGTGCCTCCGTCAGGGCTTCTTCAACCTGACCGCTTTTGAGTAAGGCAACGCAATACATGGCAGTCGGCTGGATCATCTCCGAAGTAGCCTGACCCACAGTGCTTAGCATGATCCAGAAGGGGCGTGCAGCAGCGAGGTTGCCCTGGCGCACGTTAAGAGCCAGCATAGCCATGGCGGGTCCCTGGCGGACAGCCACATCGGAGGATAAACGATCGTACGCCCCGGAAGCAATCATGAGATCCCCCACATCGGCAGTTGTCATGCAAATTCGGGTCATGGCGTGATCTAGGGCGCCTTCGGGAAGCTTGGTGCTGGCCAGTTCCAGCGCCTTGCCGAATTGGGAGTTGTTGAGAGCATTCTGCACAAGTGCCTGCTCCACAATGATCGCTTCCATTGCCTGCCGGCGCGTTTCACAGTTCTCCACACTGTCGAATGATTCTCGGATTTTTTCGAGGAAGCGGTTAGCGCCGTCCTCCTTACCGCAGGATAGATATGCCCTGATAAGTGCGGCATACACCTCGCCATCTTGGCGTTGAACGACGCTGAAGATTCCGTTATCGTCTGATACCGCCAGGCTGCGGTATTCATTGTAACACTCAACAGCACTCTTCAGGTCACCGGTGGCGGCAAACGCATCGATCATCGGTGAGAAAATGGCCGCGTGGGGTGCCACTTTATGCGTTTCCATGTGGGCGTAGATTCGAATCATATCCTCAACCTGGCCCTCCTTGGCGCAGGCGGTGACGAGGCGGCGGTAAACGTCAAGAGGGAACACCAATTCAGCATGTCGTGAGGTCGAAGTGTTGAACAGCTTCACCGCAATGGCAAGAGAATGGTCTTCGGCGAGAACGTCACGTTCCAGCTCGCTCGAATGGAGCATGAACTTGCCCGGTTCCTCCATACCACCGTAACGGACTCTTTCTTGCTCGAGAGTTTCCTTGGCCTTGATCACCTCGTCTGCACGGGTAACCAGAAGTTCCACGAGAGTCTGGTAAGTCTTTTCGTCAGGGAGAACCTTGCGGCGAAGCATGTCAGAGTAGACGTCCAGCGCCTTCGGAATGGCCTGGGACACATCAACATGGAGTTGAATGGCGGCAATCAAGAGGGCATTGTAGGCATCCACGGATGGCGTAAGGCCATCCTTGAGCGCGGATTCGAAAACAGCGGGAATTTCAGCAAATTTCTTGTCACTTGCCAGTTGCACAATGAGATCCGAGGCAGCTCTGGATTTGTCGGAAGAGGAATCGTTCAGAGCGGTCTGGTCAGACTCATGTTGTGTCGATTCGGCATGAGCCCCATCTTTAGATTCCTCTGCCTTGGCCTGCTCCTCCTGGATCTCGATTTCTCGGGCAACAGCCTCCTCGACCTTAGCACTAACATCGACATTGACGGAAGCCTTTGTGAGGTGCGGAGAAGTAGCGGACAAGTCGCTGCCATCCTTGGGTTTCCCGGTTTCGTCGCCAATCGTCGGCTTCCACCCAATCCTCCTCTTGAACTGGAACTGTCTCCAATCGCTATCATCGCCAGTCTGCTGGGCATGCTGCCAGGCAGCGTAGTATGCGGCCAATCCAAGATCCCCCGACCCGGAATTGGCCTGACTGGCCTTCACACCCGGAGCGGCAGAGCCGGACGGGTTCTGGAAGACATTCTGTAGCTGGGTGGTGCGCGAGAACTTCGCCGAGTGATTCGCAAGTTGGTTGAAGGTTGTGGAGGAGGCGTAGGAAGACTGGGAAGCGGCGACTACGGATTGAGCGTAGCCATGAGTGAAGGCTTTGGTGAAGTTCTGACGCGCGAGATGCGTGAACGGTTTAAAGACCATTTATTTAACGGGAGAGACCTCTTCAGAGACGAGAGGCAATAATGCTGGAGATGAGTCGGCGGTCAGTAAGCCGCCGATATACGGGATCCGGCCAGTCGGATCTTACCTTGCAAACCGGTGATAATGTAAAAATGCAGGTTCATTTGACGAGTCGTCAAATGAACGCGCAGGTATATGAAAATGAGGATAAAAGGGAGGGAAAGGAATAAGAGGGTGAATTGGAGGATTGCAGGACAGTTAGGAAGAGAGAAAGACGCGAAAAAGACAGGATGGGGCAGAGAAAAAGACGGTCTGGATGATTGGACTTGTCAAGTTGTACCCCGTCTAATTGGGTCGGCTATACTCGATTCGGATAAGCGGAATGATCCTCCTGGTCCTGAGAGGAGAGTATCTGTCAAGACAGGAAGGAGAGAAGAAAGAAAGGCAACGTGTACACGGTAGATGCGTGTTTCTCAGAGTCTATGAGCTGAGAGGAAGAAAAGAGAGAAAGAGCGCATCAAATATCCCGGACTCAGGCAGGGGCATTAATAAGAACGAACGCACTATGGCCAGCGTGTTCTGCGAGGCCGCGCTTGACCTTCTGGCCGGAGGATGCTCGGAATCAGGTGGTTTCATCCCCCACCAGGCTAGCCGTATGCGGCATGGTGCCTGGAGGTGAGTCAGTGACTTTCCGGGTCTTTTTCTTCTCGCCCGGCTTTCTTTCAGTACGATACATATTACACTGGTAGACACGCAGGACACGGAAACTACTAACTACTGCAGCTCCCCAGTTCCCCGGAATCTGCAACAGGGATCATGATATCTGCGCTGCCAGCGGCTATTGTTAAATGCATAAATAGTTTGTAGGATCAAGTCAACGTCCAACTCTCACGTTCAAGTATGTTGGAATCACTTCATGTGAACGACGACGTCATCCCGAGCCTTCTACGAGTATGCCGTATCGAAGGATCAAAGGATCAACCTGAGGCGTGGATGATTATTATTCACGAATCGTACATATATCAATACGACGTGCCTGAGGTAGTATCTAATATCTGATGGATAAGACCAGCGATAGCCATCTTCGGAGAATTCAGTGCAATTGACAACATGCACATGCATCTATGGTGCCAAGTATCTGCCGGCGGAATAACCTTATACGATCGTTATCCATATTTGATCCTCCTCGCAGGATTGCCTTGTCCGGCATCGTATGATGGCTTGCATCCCTGCCTCAGGAGATAGCTACTCGACTCGTCCGACAGCCTCACCATTTGTTACACATTTATTCAGGCATCTCTTCCAAATTCAGTCCTCCGTGTCGGTCGAGTCATTGGTTTCAGGGATGGATAGAACCAGATCGATACTCCGTACCTAGGCACCCCAAAACCTTTCCTAGATATCTTTCTAGACTTACCGAGTCCATTCAATGGAACTAACTGCATCCACTCTCCCCTGCATTGACGGCCGCCGCTCAACCGTTGCCATTGCCGTCCCAACAACTGTGCTTGTATACGGAGTACGGAGTACTGTGCCCCTTTCTGAGCCGTGGCCGTGGACGCGGTCTGTGGACTTCAGACCACCGCGGGATTCCTGTTCCCATGTAAGAGGTAGATTATAATAGCTAGGTACGGAGTACTGCTCTCCCTTTCGCTTGCATTGCATTGCACTCCTTAAAGTTGCGGAGCATGTGGCTTTGGTTCAGGTCTTTGAATACATCCTGTTCTCCCTTTTCTGACGCGTCTCCTAAACTCCTTCGTGTGATCAATTCTACAGCCCGTCAGATCGGCTACTCTGGTCAGAGGATGATACTCGTAGAACACCTATCTACCCTAATGGATTAAATGGATAATGTCAATGATGATACAGATCTTGGCGGCGACTAAGATCGCCGATCGCCGTTGTTATCGTTACTGCCTCAACCATGGTTGCGGAACCTACACCGGTACTACAGCGTCATATCTAAATATAGACGGACTGCACTATACTGCGTAGGCTGTAAATGGAAAATAGTGCTCCTTCAACTTGTACAAACAAAGATTCAATGTCGAGTCCTCAATTCCATCCGGCTCAAGTAACTTCCCTGAAACTGCTTATTACCGATTATTCCGCCCTCTTCTCCGTGATTATTATCTCTATGATGCGGATACTTTGTATTATTAAGGATCTTCTCCGAAGTCCGACTACTAACTCCGACAATGCCCCATGTTAATTCCGTGCTGTTGATCATGACTGATTCAACTCCCAGACTCAGATCAAAGAGATTTTCATGTATACAGTTAATGGCTGAACTGGTATACAGACTATCCAAGGTTGCCACATCTTCTCATCGACTTTATCCTAAAGCCTATACCATACACAGACCAGAAGGGATATTATTCCCAAGACTATTACAATCACAAGAACAATCCAATCCACAGCTAGAGAACGACCTGACAACAAACAGTAGATAGATAGATCCTGTACAATGACATCCCCAGAAAACACAAATACCAAATACCTTGTCCGCGAAAAGGGCGGCCCTCTATTACCAACAACCGCAGCAAGACCCTTCATTCTCGACCCCAATGAAATTATAATCCGGATTAAAGCCATCGCCATCAACCCGGCTGACTGCAAGATGATCGATCACGGCCACCGGGTAACTTCCTGGCCTCTCGTACCGGGTTTGGATGGTGCCGGTATTATCGCGGCCGTAGGTGGTGAAGTGAAGAATTTCTCAGTTGGCGATGAGGTATTTGCTATTTTCTCCTCAGGGGATAGGGAGGCATCATTTCAGACGTTTTCTGTCACGAGAGAGATGATGGTTGCTCGGAAGCCGGGAACGTGGTCGTTTGAGGAGGCTGCTACTCTGGGGTTTGTGTTGACCTTTCTCCAGGCTCTCTCCATCTTTGCAATAAACATATATAACTAATATACTTTATAACAGAGTCTGTTACCTCACAGCCATAGTCGGCCTAGGAATCGGCCTGAGAACCAAACTCCCCTTCCTACCAGGGGGACCAATGACAGGCTTTGAACCCTCTTCCATCCTGGTTCTAGGAGGAAGTTCTGCACTAGGTGCGGCAGTAATTCAACTTCTCCGTCTCGCTGTCCCGGACTGCACGATTCTGGCGACTAGTTCCCTGAAACACCACGAGCATATCACAAGTGTTCTCGGTGTTCACAGTGCCTTCGATAGAAGCTCAACATCATTAGTCACGGAAATAAAATCGGTAACTACGGGCTCTAGAGGCGTTGATGCGATCATCGACACTGTAGGCGCCGGGAGCACAGAGAGACATGTTTTTGATGCGTTCGATCCGAACGGACCCAGGAGGTATGCTCAGGTTTGGACGGGGGGTGAGGAGATCCCAGTCCCTGATGGTGTCCACTCAGTATTGTTCAGAGGTCGAGATGTAACGAGGTTACAGGGAGGGAATAGTATAATGTTGGCATTGCAGACGTTGTTGGAGGGGAAGTATAAGTTGCCTCTTCCGGTACACAGGGTGGGCAAGGGATTCAATGCGTTGGAGAGGGGATTGGAACTGATGAGGAAGGGTGTTAGTGGAGAGAAGCTGGTGGTTACATTGTAGATGAACAAACTGGATATTTCAATTCAAGCATTGTAACTTCGATACTGGAAGATTCTATTTATAAATGCATCCCTGTTAAAAACATAACGAACAACCAAGGTATATGTATATATATATATATATCCCATGATTATCAACAAGAAAGATCACCCAATTCAATCCTTCTGCAGACTAACGTTCACCAACTGACAAACTGTCTAATTCCTCTTAAGGCAAGGACCGTAATCAACTGAACAACTCACTGTCTTGACAACCTGGCTATCTCTTTCAGCTGAATGAAACAAGCTGAACACTGTTCTCTCTGAATGTGTGTCTTTGTATGTATGACAGCCCACGAGAGATATTGAGCATTCCGGGAAGGAACCGAACCAGCAGGGCCCGAGAAGTGGGTAGATAGGTGCAGATGACAGAGACCTGGCATTCAATGACGGACCAATGTACGAGGGGTTCAAGTTCGACTGCCAAGTTGTTGCATTCCACAGATTAGTTTCAGTCTGGGCACTTAAATCGAGATGTGCTCACCGGTGAGGTTACTGCTCCAGCGATTATGAAAAAGACGACCACTCTCAGAATCGCGACAGCTGTCAACCTGCGATCAAGGTCATGCATGGATTAGCCATATAATGTGCGGGAAAGCGTCATCAGGGGCCGACTGCTAGGTACTTACACCAGGCCTAGAGCAAACATCAGGACGACGCCCAGCTTTCTCATCGGGAACAGTTGCAGTTTCATGACTTTGTAGATAGGGGAAATGATTATCACCAAATCAACGCCGATATTGACAAAGCAGTGAGCAAAGGTGGCCATCAGAAAAGTCCATAGACCTCCCCTGCTCCTCATTTTTCCATTCGGTCCATGCCAGATGGACCGGTATACATTGGAAGCCATCCAAGAACATCCAAGGGATTGCTATTGCGGTACTGAGTGCAATAACTGTATAACTGATATAGCAGAAGGCTGTCCACTCAAAGATGTGCGAGAGAAATAGACAAACGGATATTTTCGTCAGGGATATTTGGACTTTGTACACTAGGGCAAAAGCGTAGAAGCGCTGCAATTTTGTCAACACGATCCATGGACAGGAACAGGCTTGGAAAGTGACAAACCTTGTACACATCCGTGATGTCGTCCGTTGGAACGATGTCCCATATACTCTTGCCAAAGTCACGGTGGATCACTGGGAGCCATTAGACCTCGAGCGTCGAATACTGCCCCCATTGGATTGATTTAATCTTACCCAAGGCATTTATTGCAAAGACCACTACCCCCAGAGCCTGGATGTCCGGTCAATAATCGAGCAGGTCCAATATTTAAGAAATAGCGACGACTCTTACCCATGCTACGATGATAGTAAAGTCATCAGGTCCCCAAGCGCCTCCAAGACGCATATATTTCGCAGCTATTCTGTTCATGAAGAAGATCGTGGCGAGGATAAATGGTGCCAGCGCAGCACCTTCGATCTCTGGATTTCCCTTGTGAATGTAAAAATGGCATTGACGAGATTTGTACCGCTTGAAGGCTTCATAGTTGTCAGATACCATGGCCCAGATTCAGATCACGGCAGACATGACTCACTGAATGACTCTCGGGTGGTACAAGTAGTAAAAATGCAGTCCTCCAGAATGAGCTGGTACCTGTCATCGGCACAAAGCCACGTAGTGTCTGTGGTGGTGATGCATGATATTAAGTTGCCTCGGAGCATCTGCTGTTCACAACTGACCTACCTAGGATATCAGAGCATACGACACACGGAGGAAGACCTTGTGGTTCCGAACCTGCATTTACTGTTGTAGAGCTGACCACGAGGATCAATTTGAGGAGCAAAGATCAGACTCAATGCAGGGACGAGTCCACTTGAATGATTTTTCTGGCAGGACCCCGGATATCAGTGGCTCTGCATCACTCAGTTCGCCCGGGCCGATACAGCCAAAGCATTGCTTAACGCAGGTGCTTGTGATATTGAAGTCCGAGGCTGATTCCTTGCTATGAGCATTGCTAATAATTGGACCGGGTTCCGCAGTACAGATAGCTATGCCTTTTATGCAGCCGATAGGTTTTTCCCTCAAGCTGTCCCTTGACCCGATCATGTGTGCATAGCTAACTTCTATTGATCAGCCATGTTCATGAGCAAGAATCATTGGTCTCTTGGTTACTCCCGACCACTGTATAAGGCAGGTATTTAGATCGAATAGGTGATTGGTTTCCCTTGAACAGAGTAATCATGTAAGATTTGTTGAAGGAAGAGCATGTAGTAATAATGAATGCTTCTACGGCATCAATACCGCTCCATCATCTTTACAGAGTAGATACTACTAGGATAATTGTGCCCACACCGCCTACCTACACGGTCCCTACCTACCCGTGTTTTGGGACCAAAAAAAGCTCATAGATACATGAATGAAGATGGTGGGCTGAAAAAAGAACGTAATCACTGGTCATGTTTTGCCCAGATTGTGATGTGTGGAAATGAGCTGATGCAATTAATCAACACATTCAGCAAGCCTCCCTGGTCCTAGCCGCCCAACTGGTCTACCTCTCAGGCGGGCCAAGGATCCCTTCAGCTGACTGGGTGCATTTTATTGAGACAACATATTACTCAGCGCTCAAGTGAGCACTAAAACGGAAAGAGGAAGCCAAGCAGTGGCATAGGAAATCCTGTACATAGGCTCACCATCACCATCTACCGACTTCGCGTCCCATGTCCTATCTCGCCTCCTCTGCCACGGCCCTTTCTGCCCCGGGAAAGGTCCTTCTTTCCGGTGGCTATCTCGTTCTGGACCGCAATTATACGGGGACCGTGTTCGCCCTCGACGCCAGAATCCATGTCATCGTGCAGCAGTTGAGAAAGTCCCACAAACCAGACGCTTCCTCCGTTTCAGAGTCAGGTCAGACAAACAATGAGAATCGATTGGACATGGACAGCGGTGAGCTTGTCGAGGACACAGTCATTGTCCGCTCTCCTCAATTCGTAAATGCGGTTTGGGAGTATGGTATCCAAAGACACAGCAATAGCGGTGGGGTAAAAGTGGTTCAGAGGGGTCATGGGTGAGTTGATGAAGTTGATATCTATTACTGCTTTCATGCTGTCGTTTTCTTTGATATTTATCAATTTTGAAGAGCGACCGCTGATTGATGAATGCGACGTGAAAGACGTCCGAACGCCTTTGTTGAAACTGCTTTGAGCTACGCCCTTACCTACTGCGGCTACGTTGCTGATTCGAAAGATTTCGGGTCTCTAGCTATCACCATCCTGGCCGATAACGACTACTATTCTGAGACCGCCTTCTCTAGAGCATTGAATTCACCTGGCCGATTTGTCAGTTTCGGGGTTCCCCTCCATGAAGCACACAAAACCGGACTGGGCTCGTCCGCAGCTCTTGTGACTGCCCTGGTGTCAGCTCTAGTCATCCATCGCACCATGCAGCCTGATGGCCTAGCCCTCGGTCGAGACAAGCTCCATAATCTAGCTCAGGCGGCGCACTGTGCAGCCCAAGGCAAGATCGGTTCTGGATTCGACGTAGCAGCCGCCGTCTACGGTTCATGTCTCTACAGACGATTTTCCCCTGCCGTACTAGAAGCTATCGGTGAAATAGGTTCCCCTGGATTCGAAGAGCGCTTGTTCGCAGTTGTGGAGGATGTGAACCCCGAGAATCCCTGGGACACGGAGTGTCTGGACTTTGGCATGCAGCTTCCCCGTGGAATGCAGATGGTCCTTTGTGATGTTGAATGTGGTTCTCAGACCCCTTCTATGGTGAAGAAGGTTCTGCAATGGAGGAGCCAAAATCAGGTAGAAGCCGACACTCTCTGGGACTCTCTCCAGGCAACCAACGAGAGCCTGCGCCAGGAACTCACCAGGCTGGCACAGGACCCCGAAGCCTTGGGGGACTACACAGATGTCCGCACGTATATTGAGAGTGCGCGCGATCTCATCCGCACCATGACTCGCAAGTCGGGTGTTCCCATAGAGCCCAGCGTGCAGACAGAGCTTCTTGACGCTGCCTCGGCCCTGGATGGTGTTGTTGGCGGCGTGGTTCCCGGAGCTGGGGGATATGATGCTATTGTACTGCTGATCAGGGACGATCCGTCGGTGATAGCAAGATTGAATTCTCTGTTCGCGAATTGGAAGAGCAACGTTGAAGATGATTTCGGCGGGAAGATCGGACAGGTCCGGCTCCTCGGCGTGCGACACGGGTCGGAGGGGGCGAGGAATGAGGCCCTAGAGCAGTATTTCGGGTGGGTTTAGACTTTATTGAGACCAGTTTTAAGTCGGCAGTCCGATCCGCTGGTGGTGTACAAGACACTTGAATGTTGAGCACCATTTATTGTTGTTGCTCAACGACAGGTCTATAATTCCTACAAGCTGCTGGGAGGGAATCATACTATTTTCAGACAGCCATGACGGGTGTTGCAAGATTCGTCTACCCTGTTCATCGCAGATATGGCGGGAACTTGATTTGACTGATGACATGCATGTCTCACCCTTGCATACGACACGCCTTTGCTTCCTGTGTGGATTTCAATGGCAGGCATGTGGAGACTTCCAAAAGGGCCTTCTTTTGATTTTCTTTTCCGCCGTCCTTGTCCCGTGCTGGACTGACTTGCTGTTTCAGGGAGAAAAGAAAGCGCAGAATATCCACATTCAATATCATTTCCTCGTGCTCGTGTGAGAAGACCATGGCCGCCCAAGGTTTTCTGTCCTGGACGGAGTAAGCTGGTAACCACAGTAAAGATGCTACTGCGGGATCTATTATTATTGTTGTTGTTATCATACTGCCAGTTGGGGAGAGTTGTTCCAAGCTATGTATAGCATAAAAAGGCCCTATGCTCCCGTTGGGTACTTATGCATGACGGATCCAATCTAGAAGGCTGTTCAACCCCTCCTGAATCTCTGGCCTCCAGCAGCAGCAGCATCTTCCAGAGTCACCCTCGGCCCAGAGCCCAGAACTATTCTGATGAAAGAAAAAAAATTCCCTGGATCTGGTCGAAGGGATCCATACCAGTAATATCACGTGATCATACATCATACAAGACAGAGCCAAGAAGATATGGAGACAGCGAAAGTGAGATAAGAATAAAACACGATTGAAGCTTAATAGTATAAATGAAAGACAGAATTGTCAGGGAATTGTTCCATCGAGGCAGACTACCGGCTTGGTGGCCTTTCCTGTGACACCTAGTAGCCCGTCCTGCGTACACCTGCAGACGCAACTGGGAATGCAAAAGCAGACGCGGGAAGGTAGCAGAAACAACCGTAATTTTCTGTCGTGGCAATTCAAGGCCGATTTCCATGATCCTCGAGCTATTATTATTACTTCCGTGTGTTGTCTGGATTCCGTGATGGGGGAGTGAGGCATTAATTATTGGGGAGGCGCTTGTAAGGAGTTGCAGTTGTGCAGAAATTACTCCGTCCTTGGTATTATTCCTTAGCCACTTCTTCCTCTTCCTCTTCCTCTTCGCTCCTCTCCTCCCCTCTCCTCTTCTTCCTCTTCCTCTTCCTCTTGCACTTCGTTGCCTGCAACATCGGACCTGAGGCCTGCAGTGAAGTGGCCGACCGTGTCCATTCATTCCATCCTGACACAACACTTTCGTGTCCTCGTTTCACCTATCCCTTCCTTCGCCTCTTTCCTTTTATCTTTCTGCGTCTTCCTGCGCCCGTCTTTGTCGATATAAAACAAGCCGGAGACGAATCGATCACTTCCTGTCTGCTCTACTATTACCGCTACCCTTAGCTTCCGCTATAGCGTCCCGAAGAGGGGAAAGGAAGGGGGACAGAACTTGAAATAAGAAAGGGAACAGGACCAAGAATAAGAACAAGACTATCTTCACTACTCATCCTCCCCTTACCCTCTCGTATTTTTTTTTTCTCCTTTCACTTTCTCCCGTCGCTTTTCCTTTTCATCATTACTATTGATTCAGTGTCATCGGTTATTCGCTCCTCCCGTATCCCTGTCTGATCCCAATTGATTCCCCTCCTGCACCCATGTCGTCAAGCGGCAACCCAGAGTCGGGCAGACCGGTGGAGTGTACCTTGGATACGAACAATACTCCAGTGGAACCGCTACCTTCAGCTACCGTGCCCACCGTCTCTTCTGAATGTCAGAATTCGGATCATGGAGATAATAACAACACTGCGGCGGGAGGATCTGTCACAGCGAATCACGATAACGACGAAGGCAAGGACGCTGCCCAGTTGACCTCTGCACATAATACACAGACCGGGATGGAAGCACAGAAAGCAGCCGACGCTGATGCTGGTGCCGCAGCTCCGACCACCGCGCCTCCCGCTGAGCAGCCTGGTTCTTCGCTGAAGGACACTGAAGAGAGTCCGGGCATGTCACTGTCTGTTACTCTTCTCCTGACCAACGGGGCGAGGCATCCACTTAAGATTGACGGGAGGTACTTGCGGAAGCATTCTATTAACGTGCCTAACTACGATCCTTTCGAGATGAGTGTGTATTCGTTGAAAGAGTTGATTTGGAGGGACTGGCACTCCGGTAAGATTTCAGACTGCAGGGTATCTGTGGGTGTTTTCGCCAGGGCGCATGAATTAACGTTCGTAATATCTGCAGATTGGGAAGATCGTCCATCATCGCCTAGTATGATTCGTCTGATCTCTTTCGGCAAATTATTGGATGACAAGGTTCCCTTGTCCGGTATGTGTTCTTCCTGTTCTCTCTGCTTTTTTCCTTTGTGTGCAATGCTGACTTGCGTGTGACAGAGTGCAAATTCAACCACGACGCACCTAACGTTGTTCACATGACCGTCAAGCCTCAGGAGATTTTCGATGAAGATGATGCCAAGGGTGCAAAGTCCCAATATAGCAGCCATCGCGATACCGGTGAGCGTAGCCCCGGCTGCCGTTGCATCATTCTATGAAGACGAGTTTATTTGCGCGATAATCGCATGCGACCCACCTACGTACGGCCTTGTAATATCTTCTTTTCGTCGATGAGGACAGCTTTTCCATCTGAGATAATTTATTCCGTGCCTCTCAGGGAGAAGACCACTGCATATTCCCATTATTTGTTTCGATGTTGTTCAACTATCTCGTTGCGATATGTCGTCCTGATTCGTGATCGCGTTGCATCGTTTCGTCGCAAGACATTCCGTTTACTCGCCTGGCTTTTCCGCAAGCGAGAAACGTCGCTGGGATGGCGTTATGGATACTTTTATCTGGTTTGCGGATGATCAACACATGTTTGTCTTTGACAATATCTGGAAGTTATTCCCTAACCTTCCCCCTCATAATATTTTATTCACTGCGCTTGCATAATTCCATACCCAAATCATCTGCTACTATTTCTGTGCACCCTCAAGCCCTTGGTTTATATATACCCTGAAACTTTGTGTGAATTCGCCATGTGGATCAATTGTTCTCTGTTTTACAGTTGGCTTGTCAATCATTTGTCTATTATTTCTCTGGATGGGTTGAATTGGTTAATCAAAATACCTTTGTCACCATGACACATTCACCCAGCATCTATTATGCACTGTCCCAGTCCACCTACTATTTGTGATTCGCTAAGATGCTGGTTTCATCTATCCATTCATGATCTATCAATCTACACCGTGCCTATGGCGTTGAATCCTACATCTTCATCTGTTCCTGTCATATTGTCTTGCAGGAGGCTCCTGGTTCGATTTGGGTCGGGTTGGCCTGGCGATGATGATGATCGATTTCGTTTCCTTCAGATTCCTTATATTTGTTGATCATTTATTTACATTATCCTATAACTACCTACTCATTTAATTTACACCTTTTTCCCCTTCCTTTTCTTTTCTTTCCTGCTCCCTTTTCACATGCCATGCTTGCGCAGTACGCTATGTAAGAGTGCTTTTGGTTTGTTCTCGAGGGGTGGGCTCAATGTTGGCTGTTCTCATTCAACAGCAGCTAATCTATATCTGTTGTCCGGCAAATTCCTTGGGTTGGGTTTTTGGGATCTTCCTAGAACGTTTGGCTTATTGATTGGCAAATATATTCTAACAAGGATGGAATAAATGAATAATTAATCGAGTAAATGATACCTGAATAGAAATTCCATATTGGTACTCCTACAAGCCACGATTATGCATGTTTATATGTCTTCTACTTGAATTTGTAAAATAAATCCACAAGGTCAAATGATAAGCTCCCTTGGAACCTGAAAAATATCAATAGTTTCCTCAAGCAACTGAGGAGAATCAGCAGCCCCATTCTGCACTGCTTGTTCATTGATCCTCTCTTTGCTCTTAAGCAATTCAGCAGCGATCTCAGACCACTCCATATGCCTTGGCGTACCTCCCAGATCAAGGCTCAGATCCATGAACTCACCGACAACGGTAACAGGTAGGAGTCTGCCGGCACGCTTTCTAATGACCCCGTCAATAATGACGGTGTCGATGTCCCTGACGGACGAATGTAAGACGATGGCTGCCACGGGATCCTGCTCAACGGCACATATCATTGCCGGACTGCGGGCGTCGAAGATAACTATGTCCGCCAGCTTGCCGTCGGCCAGGGACCCGATCTCGTTCTGCATGTTCATCGCGCGGGCTCCCTGGATGGTACCCAGTCGGAAGACGTCGTGGACGGATGTGTTTAAAGTTTTCATCACTTTGCTCCGGTTGCTTAGGAGGGTATTTCGTCGGCCTCGTTCGGCTTGGAGACATATTCGCATTTGAGAGATGAGACTTGCTGAGTTGATGCTGTGGCTGTCTATGCCGAGGGAGCAGAGATGTCTTATTTCCTTTTGGAAACAGACAGGGTTTCCGAATGCCATTTGCATCTCCACTTCCGGTGCGCAGGCGATGAATGCTCCCGTCTTGTTCAGTTTGGCTACATCCGCTGCGGTTAGGTTCGTGGAGTGGGAGATGATAACGTCGGGTCCGAGGAGGCCGTAGGAATCTAGAAGTTCTATGATTGAATCCGTACCTACGCCCGTTGTCAGATGTCAACTCTTGAAGAGAGACGGAGGGGGGGCAGAGAAGTAATTTCGATGTGCTCCTGGTTTTCATGGGCACATACCGAGAATGATATTACGCGCGTAGTGCGAAGTGATAAGCTTCGTTCCAGCTTGTCGGCACCGATTGAATAAATTCACCACGTCTTCTTTCGGGAGAAAGTATCCGTCAAAGCCTAATCCAAACTGCACACGACCGTGACCGAAGGGTGCCAACATTGCGAGCTCTTGAACCTGGTTCAGTACCCATTCAGGTAAGACGGAATCGTTCAGTGTTAAGGAAGGCTTCCACGTCGCTATCCGTAATTTGGGAGAGTATGCAAAAACAGACCGGATCCCTGATGCCACAGTTGCGGCAATTGCACTTGGGCCTATACAGTTAGGGTCTGTTGATTTGATTGTGTGAATACAGGTTTCGTACTGCTGCTGGGTGTCTTGTTCATATGGCTGTGGTCAACAATTGCTGTTGTACCAGCGTCCAAGGCTTCCAAGCAGCCACCCAGTTGGCCCCAGAAAACATCTTCGGGAGTGTAGTTATAGCATTGCCAATTCCCTAAGAATCCATGTTAATAAGGGCACCAGAAACTAGTGCATTTTCCCAGAAAGGCGAACCAGAGATCATGTACTGCATCAGCGTCTCATCGGCATGTTTGCCCTTCGTCTGAGTTTGCCATAGATGGTGATGAGTGTCAATGAACCCCGGTGATATGAGCTTCCCTGTACAGTCAATGATTTCAGTAGATGGCGATGGAGCGTCAATATTTTGCCCGATTTGGACAATTTTCTTCCCCTCAATGAGCAACGAATGGCCTCTGAGAGGGATGAATTGATCTTCATCTGATGTAATCAGGATTGTCCCATTGTTGAGTAGTATAGATGTCGGAATAGAAGCCATATCGGAAGACCTCCAACAATAAACATAACACAGAAGAGGCATCATAGCTGTTGTTGCGTATACAAATGCTGCTGTCATGCTGAGACACGTGACACACATTGCGTCGACGTTGAGTAATTCGAATCCATGGTATATACAGTGAGAGAAGTCCCGGGATTCGATTGGAATCGAGTATCCGGGACTGAAGGAGCATTGGAGAAATGATTCATCACCTGAGGAATATGGCTTGAGGATGAGAGCTCTCTGAAGCCAGTCCCATCAACATTCGATGGATCTTTATCGCTGATCCCACTTTGAACCACCCTCGACCCCTTGCCACCTAGGATAGCCTGATCTACTGTGGTTATCCATAACGCAGCAGTAGAAACAGGAGAATACTTCTCAAGGACGAATGAAGAGAGCGGGCGCCTCAAAAGCCGCAAGTCGTGAAAAGAAGTCCGTGGTGCATAGGAGGGTGATAATGTTGGAATATCTAATCTTATCTTATCAGAAGTTAGTCATGTGACGGTGTCTGCATGGTTTAGCCAGCGTGCAAAGAGAGTAACCTCTACTCTCTATTTGACACTAGAGACACCTTTTAGAAGTGTCTAGATTGACATACCGGTCTAATATGTACTGTATGAAGTATAGCTATTATGGCGAGACCAAGAAATCCTATAGAAGTGGGCTAGGCAATGTCCCCTGATAGACAAGTTATGGTTTTGGAACTTATGTTCCTCCAGCTTGACGTTGCTAGAGTCCTATTGTCATTGGAAGTCACGCTCTCAATGTCACACGATGAAGCTAAGGACTGTCGAGTCACAATTATCTCCTGCTTATACCCCTTATAAAACCTCCCTAACTTGGGGTTCTTACCTGCAGCGTAAAGCAACGTTGTCAAGATAAACCTATAGTTAAAGTGGACTGGAGCACCAGATGATATCGAGTTTATTCCTGACCATGTCTAATATTGTAGGCAGAGACAATCATAATAGCGAACATGCACTGCAGGCGTCCATGCCACGTCACGTATGGAATTCCTATGGTGGACCTGGCACCATCTCATCCTTTCCTGGTCTGTATTGCGTAGACGTATTTGAGACGAGCAAAGAAGCAAGGAAAAGAAAGTAAAAGCAAAAAGAAACCCCTCAGAAGTCCATGCGCAATCTCTTCTCCATCTCGTCATGGAAGGTAGGAGGTTCTCTGAATTCGTCTCCTGGTTTAAAGGGGGGAAGAAGAGTCAGTATTAATATTACCGAGACGAATGATATTAGAAGGGGAGGAGAAAAGTAGAAACAAACCCTTAAAGACATCCTCCCACCCAATCTCCGTATCTCTTCCACCTAACACTAGGATATCCTCATGCACATTACCAAGACCATTACCTCCCAGAACAGCTGGTCTGAAGGTCCCATCCCTGACGATCTTCAATTCCATTCCACGTCTCACCGGTTCTGCAATCCCAAATGTCCGTCTCAGAGTCTCCATCTTCATTGCATCCTGTGTCTGCCGCCAGGCAAGTAGACGAGCCTCAAGAGGATGCGTGGAGACAGGAGTTGTATTATCTGCAGACGATGGTGGTCCCCGGGGAGCTGGGAGTGTGATGTTGTCGCGCAGCCTGTCGGGGAGACCTGGGGCTGAGGGGGCGCCTTTTGACGGGTAGGGGAGAGAGACGGGGGCACGGGCCGAGATGTTGGAGGTCTGGGTTGGGTAATTTGCTTTGGGGGCAATGCGGAGAGACTATACAGTTGTTCTCGTTAGTTGTGTATCGTTTGTAGCTAGGGAAGATATATACCATCGTGATGTATGGAATCGAGTTTCTTTGAAGGTAAGCCGAATCTACAGAAGAGGGGGAATCAAATAAACCCGGATAGTCGTAAACGAAGATATGAGCAAAAGAGTGAAGTAGAAAAAGCCGTGAGCGTGAGCGTAGATGAACACGGTAGTAGACTTAAGCAGTGTAGCTCATTGCATCGGAGAGCTGCTTTGGGCGGACCTCCGTCAGAGTCACGTGTGCTCCATCCTGCCCAGACTTTCCGCATGCATCAATCCAAAAGACTTAAAAGACAAGATAGAACTCACCAGTTCTCAACCCTTCTAGACGGCCATCTCAGTTAAACGCCGCCAAAATGCCTCCTTTCACAGTCTCCACCTTCTTAGCCCCCCGAGGTCTCCGAACACTCATCCAGCGCCCCCCGCAAATCCTCATGCAACCTCGGAGAAGCCTCACCAATTTCACCTTCCAGCCTACCTTCCGCGCACAAGCCGCAGCAAAAGCATCACCACGACCAACAGCAATGGTAATGGCTACGACAATCCGGCAATTCTCTACATCGCCCGTCCGCAAAGCAACTTACAACCAAGTCCGTCGTGGCTGCCGAGTCGCGCAACGAGCCCGTCGCGCCAAATCCCCGGCCCTGGCCAATACGCCTCAATTGAAGGGCGTCTGTCTGAAGACAGGTATTACGAAGCCCAAGAAACCTAACTCTGGTGAGAGGAAGACGGTAAGGGTTAGGTTGAGTAGTGGGAAGGTTATTACGGCTTATATCCCCGGCGAAGGTTAGTAGATTTATGTATACATCTGTGTATGCATATACGTGTTATGTATATGCATACTGTATTTTGCGCATATATATTAACTGCAACTTAGGTCACAATGTCCAACAACACAGTGTTGTCCTTGTCCGAGGTGGAAGAGCCCAGGATTGTCCTGGTGTGAAGTATCATTTGGTTCGAGGAGCAATGGACTTGGTACGTATCATCCGTCATTTTATTGATCCATTTTCCGCTACCATATTATGTCTCAAAACATAGTAAAATGGGTTTTGTTCCTCATTCTAATATACTCGGTTACAGGGTGGTGTGGCCAGCCGATTGACCAGTCGATCGAAATACGGAACAAAGAAACCGAAGAAGGATTAGATATCAGATTCCTGTTGAAAGGTTAAGATAAAAAATTATGTTTGCTGGAATAGGTATTGTTCTTATCGTTGTTCTGCTTTATTTAACTCTGTATTATTCTACCTTCGCCGTCTTTTGAATGAGTTTGATCATTGTTCTTGACTTTATGACGAATCTTCGTGGATTATATGTTAAGGGGATTTAGGAAAGACTTTTTCAATATAAACAGCAGAATAACTGTATCGGTCATGCTCATTGACCTACAGTATCTTTGCCGAAGATAAAGCGAAAGAAAGAATCGAACAACTCATAAAGGGATATCGAAAATAAACACACATAATCCCGAGTTCAGATAATCATGATAATAGCACAAAATACAAAAAGCAGGCAACACATGATATTGCACATTGACTATGTAAGGTGATAAACAATGAGACGGTAGAATATGTGCTACCCAGGCGTGTATTGCCCGACCAATTTCCCCTTCTTTCTTCCCAGATGAACCGACATGGAAACAGGGAGCCTTTATTGTGAAATTGGCATTTCATCTTGTTTTCCTTGCCCCCGTCTTATTTATACGCCTTATAAGAACAAACGAAATGAAGTGCCCAGTGCTCTAAACTCCACGCCTAACAGTGTAGAAGTTCATACATACGCCCCAAAAGAGTAATATGGATAAAAAAAAGTTCAGGTAAATGAAAAGAGAAATCAAATGGTATATTCAAATTCAGATGAGAATTAAAGTTCCGAAATCATTTATCTTGCTCATCTTGGTAGCCCTCCGGTTTCTGGTAGTTATTGATATTGAAGAAGCGGGATGTGCCTGGAAACGGAGTCAGTTATACATATACAATCAGTCATGAAAGAAAACCCACATGAATATGATTTCCAATCAAAATTATCAGAAGGATTGCAGTTGCACCGTAAATCAAGCTTTAGCTGTTCACCGGTTGGGCAATGAGTGAAGGGGATGTGGTAATAAGCGATTTCATTGAAGAAATGAATCTGCTCCTTCCTTAATAACAGACCGGCAGCAATGGAGTGGACTGGGGCATCACCCCATCGCTCGTAGAAGAAACCGCCATCCCTATCAAGAGAGTCAAAGTAGTCGATGTACGCTTTCGACCTAAGCCACTCGAGGCTTCCGATCTCGAAATTAGACCACTACGTTATTTTTTTGATTAGTTGGCTGGATAGTATAATGACTCGAGTCGGGGGAGGCGTACAAAGTGGCACTTGTTATATGTCTCCCCTCCATCATCACTCAGGAAAGCCATGGAGTTATCCTCGGCAATATGCTCTGGATGGTCTTTCATGAACTTCTTGACACTATTCCACAGCGTCGGGATGGTCTCGTAGTACTCGTACAAGCTGATCACAAAGCTGTATGACTTGTTGTTTTCGTGAAGGACTCGGAATGGATCAAAGGCGACATCGCAGAAGAGCTTGACACTGGGCTCCACGCGCCAGTAGTATTCATAGTTCAGCATCAAGGGGTGGCGGAAGAAAAAGCCTGATTCATAGCGACACATGTGTCGATAGCTCTCAGAATCACCGTAGATGATCTTCTTTTCGCCCATTTCCTCACGAACTTTCTTCGCCTTGTTCTTATCGATCCACGATGGGTATGACCAGTGTTCCTTTGGGATAACGCCGTAATGTGTTTTACCCGAGACCAACGCCGTGGTGAGTTTCTTGAACTCATCATTGAATGGTTGATCATTCAGGAAGACCCAGTCATAATGATAGTTCCGGTTAAAGCGGTCCTCAACCTGCCGGATGGATTTGGAGATTTCCCAGATATCGGAGTTGCGGGCCAATGTGACAAACGTGGCATTCATGCGTTCAGCTGCAGGAATAGGCGCACACTGGGTGCTGTGGGTGATCGGATTCCATTTTGACGTTAAACTCCCACTGTAAGGAAGTGGTATTCTAGAATCCGAAACGAAGAAGATGACTATCAACCCCTAGGACGCGATTTGAGAGTTAGTTGACGGTCATGTAGATCTTCCCGCAAGGAGAGTCCAGCTGTGAGCTATGAATAAGGATGGACTTACAAAGAAGACGAATAGAATATACCGCACATATCTCACCGGCCCAGACGCCATCTTCGCGGCCTTTATCTTCAGAGGAATTCAAAATGTAGGAGAGTAACTGTTTTGGCTGCGCGCCTTTAGGGGAAGAGACGACTTTACGGCGGCGAATAATCGGCCGTGGCGCCCGAGCTCCGAGTTGGAAACGATCGAATTGGGCACGAGAAATATCGCCAGTCTGGTGCAAGGAAGAGGATTGACAATCCTTCGATGCAAAAATCGATGGAAATTTTTAATGAAGGCAAAGCAGCATTTGCAGTTTATGATGACCTGGGTTTCAGGCCATTCGCGGCTAATAATAGGATTCGAGACAACCTTGCTGCGCGTGAGACACGTTGTGAGATCCAGAACAACAGATTAATGAGCCGGGTTTTAAGCGAGGGAACAAGGAAACAGAAGAAGAACAATGCAAGAAGTGAAAGGCACAGTAAGTGAATTGGCAGGAGAAACTAAGAAGGGATGAAGGAGGAATGCATTCACGTAAATGGTCTCATCCATGGATTAATTATCATCAAGCTAATTTGGAAATAATAAAGCCCTCCATGGTACACAGAAGTTTACCCCCTTTATCCAAACCCAATTGAACTTGTTGTTTCTTTCATTTCCTTTCTTTGAGTTTTTATTCCTGGGTTATATAGAAAATAATTCAATGTGACCATCAAATCCTCGACGCCAACCGACTAGCACCGTCAAGCCGGATACAGTCACCATTCAGCATAGGATTCCGACAGATGTCCAACACCAGCTGACCAAATTCCTCTGGCCGTCCAGGCCTGGCCGGCCATTCCAGCGTCTTCTTCAAACTATTATACAGCTTCTCCGGCATCATAGCCGTCATTCCCGTGTCGAAGATATTAGGCGCTATGGACACCGCGCGGATACCGTAGCGACTCAGGTCGCGCGCCAGAGGGAGGGTGAGAGATCGGATTGCCCCCTTGGATGCAGCATAGGCGGCCTGGCCCGGTTGGCCGTCGTAGGCAGACGAAGAGGAGACCATAATGACGACTCCACGCTCTCCTTCATTCTCGGAGTCCGTGGAGGGAGCAACGCGTGCGAGATGCGGCACAGCGAGACGGATCAGGTCGATTGTCCCGATCACATTAACGTTGATAACGGTCTGGATGGTGTCGATGTCGGCAGGTTCATAGGAGGAATTGATTATCTGCATGACTCATTCCTCTCGTCAATGGGGTTATCTATGATTTTCAACAAATCCATGGGCAAGTCACTGGCCAAAGAAGTAAGTAATTAATCACAATACCTTTGCAGGAGCTGCGATTCCAGCACAGGCAATAACACCACCCAACGGCGCACCAGTCTCCTTCGTCCATTCAATAGTACCATCAGTGGCTTTCTGGATATCACTCGTCGAAGTCACATCCACCTGGAAGAACTTGGCACGACCCGCAGGCAACTGGTCCACAACGTTGTTATCATCTGCGAGATCGAAGAGAACGACGTAGGCGTCCCCATGAGTCAGCAGCTGAGCTGCTCCCCTTCCAAGACCAGAAGTCCTAGACAATAGCCATCGTCAGTAATGCATCCTCTGGCAATGAACTAGATGTTTAGATAGCCCACTTACCCGCCTGAGATGATGAACGTTCTGCCCTCGACTTTCATCGTGCTTGGGTCTGTTATATGTAGAGTTTCGAAGTTTAGTCTGCTATGCGATTATGCCGAGGCAAGATGATCTGGGAGGAGCAGCGAAGCTCACGTAAAGCAATGCAAGCAAGTAATCCAAGGTGCAGCCTGAAGGATTCTGATCGAAATGCGGTTCAATTCCAGAACCAACAGTTAGCAGATAGCTTGTATATAAATGGAAACAGTTGGACATGAATCCTGTCGGTGAATCGGTGGCCGTTGGATCTTCACAAGCCAGTCGGAATTTACCAGAACAGAACTAGATCCAAAGCTGATCTGTAGATTATCAATCGGCATACGATCTGGATACATATCCGAGGGCCGAAGAAGTTGCTTAAATATTGTAGTATAGGCTATGGGCCTCGAATCTACATCCCTGAACAGAAGGCGCTTGCTATTCTATAAAGTCTACATAGACGGCACTGTCCATGCACATGGACGTTGAGCTTGTTAACCTTTCCTGGAAGCTTCACATTACTACTGACGTTCAAAAAGAAATAATATTACCTGAAATACATTCATTCTATTTATTAGTTTATCGCTTCCCAACGATTATTAACGACCTTTCTCAGTTCTTCAACTTCTCCAGCAACTCCGCCGGAGGATCTTGCCTGTATCCCTGCGGGTTGTTCTTCGTCCAGAGCCAGAGATCCTCGCACGCCTGTTCGAGGGTCCGCTCAGCCTTCCAGCCAAGCTCCTGATTAGCTCTGGTCGGATTGGAAGTCAGGTTGAGCACGTCACCGTCACGACGGGGAGCAATTTCGTAAGGGAGATTCCTGCCGACAGCAGCAGAGAAGGCATGGACCATCTCGAAGACAGTGCTTCCCCGGCCGGTTCCGAGGTTCCAGGCGCGGACACCCGGGTTGTGAGTGCGGAGGTAGTCGAGAGCTTTAAGGTGACCATCCGCCAAGTCAAGGATGTGAATATAATCTCTGATAGCCGTGCCGTCGTGGGAGGCGTAATCTGTTAAGCAACACCATTGTCAGCTGTTGATTCCGCATGAATGTGAAAAGAAATAAAACTTACCATCTCCAAAAACAAGAAGCTTTTCCCTCTTGCCAGTAGCAACTTGCGCCAATAATGGCAACAGGTTATACGGCACACCCTGCGGATCCTCGCCCATGATTCCACTGGGATGGGCACCAGCGGGGTTGAAATATCTCAGAAGCGCTGCGTTCCACTTGTCGACCTCCTCCTTCGGCTTTCCTGCCTTGCGCGCATTACTGCGCTGCGCATTGATCACATCCGTGATGGCGTTCTCAACGCCCATCTTTGTGTTTCCGTACGGGTTCGTCGGGCCCAGAGGGCAAATCTCGGGAATGGGTATCATGTTGGGGAAACGGGTAGCATCGCCGTAGACGGTAGCAGAGCTGGAGAAAACGATGTTGGTCACATTGTGCTTGACCATGGAGCGCAGGAGGCAGAGTGTGCCGACAACATTTACGCGGTAGTACTCGAGGGGTATCTCGGTGGATTCTCCGACGGCCTTTGCGGTGTCTTCAGTGAGAACCAGTCCCCCACAAACTTGTAGAATAGAGAAATAACTACCTTCAATGCAGCAAAGTGAATCACATTATCAATGTCGGGATGCGCCTCAAACACCTTATCCAAGGCCGCTTCATCGGTGATGTCCAACTTGACAAACTCGGCTTTCTTGCCGCAGATTAATTCAACACGGTGCAAAGCTTCGACGAAGGAATTGTACAGGTTGTCGACAACTACGACCTTGTAACCAGCCTGGAGAAGTGCGAGAACGGTGAAGGAACCGATGTAACCGGTTCCTCTGGACGGTGTTAGCAGCGGTCGAGACCAGCGGACGGGGGGATGGCGGGGGCGGGGAAAACAGAACAATTAGGAGAACAAACGCCACAGGATGACAACTTACCCAGTAACAAGAACCGATCCAACAGGCATGATTATGGCAGGACTGGAAGCAGAAATGGATGAAGGGATAGAAGCAGATGCAGAAGCAGAATAGGGGGAAGAAGATGGAAACGCGCGAAGTTGACCGCGAAATGAAGGCACAAATGCGGAGAGTGGCCAGACGCCTGAGCAGTATTATCCTGAATAACTACCACTGTAGATGCGATGGTCAAGAAACCTGTCCTGGTAGTGAATGCGATCCTGATGAGTAGCAGCAGGGAGCAGTGTAACCTCTGATGCTTGTTCCACCGTAGTATTTAAGTACTGACACTCTACGTCGTGTTCCCTGACTCTGATCGGCATGGCGAGGGCTGTGAGTATTATTATTACAGGGCGTCCCAAGGACGATCGCCCCAATCGCTAAATAGGGTAAATTCCATGCGGGAGAAGAAGCAATTTAGCCATTGTCCTCAGTCCCTTGACAATATTCTTGCCCCTGTTACGCTAACAGAATTGCGTGGTGTCTTCTCATGAGGGTTGCCATTGGCCATGTTCGGTGGTTTTGAAGACACGGTGATGATGGAACTGCCAAGCTTAAGCTTTGGATAATATAGTTATTACCTACTAAGTATTATTTCTGCAGGTTAATTAAATCAAGGGAAAAGCCACCTGTCCCTGATGTAAAGCAGTGCCAGTAGGAATCCGCTCTGCTGCGTACCGATCCACTCCATTACGAGTCTTCATGCATCCTAGAGAACTGGTTCTTGTTTACGCAATGGCCAAGTTTCGTTTAAATCCATAATTACTTTCTCCCCATACGGATGCTACGCGACTGCGTCCCTCCAGCGCCACGAATAGGTATAATAAAATGTATGTACAAGGCCGACTTATCAAGGCATAGTGTATCAAACCGGCCATTGAGACACCACAAAGCGCACTGGAAAAGAAAGAAAATGGCATTCGCTTTTCACAGCGTCATTGAAACTCCTCCCAAAAAAAGTACAAACAGATAAGTGAAAAAAAAAAAAAGACTTACGCATCCAGGACTAGTATCCCGGATGCCCATCGTCTATCCCCGACAAAGGTTCATGGGGGTTTGATATACAGCGTATAACTTCGATAGAGTTCTGTGAACAACTTTCATCACGGAACCAGCATCAATAATAATCACTCCATCGTAATCTAGGGAACTTCCGCTGTCAGGAAGTCCCACCCGTATCATTCGCCCAATGTGCGAGGTTGACGCATTGCACATTCTTCAACCCAAGAGTTCGACATCAAGCCCAATAGCGCGCATAAATAGATTGACATTTCCCAGTCTCTGGCTAGCTAGGTCGGCAGGCAGCGTCTTGCTATAACTGACTGTCTCCATGACACGATCTCTGCGAATGCTATTAGCAACGCAGTCGCGTAACCCGCGAAATGGAAGAGAGGAAACGGCAAATTACTTACTTGACGGCAATGACCAGCCGCTGTTGTTGCTCTGGACTCGCCCCGATCCCGAGTGCGGCTAAAAACTGCCAGACGTACATATCATCGCCAGCATTGATCGAGCCCGGGAAAATATCCGCCAAGATTGGCTCGAGGGTGTCAAACAACACGTTGAACTTCTCCACCCACTGCTGCCAATCGCGCTCCGCTGCCTGGCCGGCCTCTTTCACAATCTCAGCTCGACTGAGCAGCATTGTTAGAATGCCCAGGCCGATTCGGGTCTTGGCGATCGAATGTACATGGGTCTGAGCGATGACAAGGCCTAGAAGGCCGATAATGATGTTGAACGGGGCCTCATTCACATATCCCAAAAGACTCGGCATTACTGCCTGAGAAAAGAGGTCAATAGCTTCACGCACAGCCAATGGAGGCTGCGCCTCGCCAGGTGGAGGTTGTGCAAGGCGGACAACGTCTAATGAATCCAGATGCACAACGATCATGGTCAAGATGGTGACTCGTTGCTCTTGATCGACGTGGCGGAAAATGCGGGGGATAGCTTTCTTGCCCTTCGGATACGAGAGGAACGCAATGAACGGGTGCGGAGTAGTAGAGCCGGGAACAATGGGTTCCATAACTTTAAGCTCCCGCCACAGTTTCTGGTTGAGCGACTGGATCTTCTGTCGCCATTCCATGTGCTTCTGGATAGCCTCTGGATCGTCCTCGCTCGGTGGTGGCGGCATTGTTCGCTCCATGTCCTCCATCGACATCAATGTATTGTAAACATTCTCAATATTCGCCAATATAGATTTACGATCATTGATGCTCAAGTCTGCATGCGCTTTCTTGGGAGCCTTGATTCCCTCAGAGCTGTCGGGCCGCTTGATGTTGAGCATAGGCTTCGGTGCATTGGCATTGCTGAAGGAAATCTTGCCCAGGCTGCCTTCAATAATGAGCTGTTTGTTCTTCGGTTTGAGTTTCGCTGCTTCGACCGCGCGAAGAACTTGTTGCTGCATCCGCTGCATATGGTTATCGGCACCCTGGTAGTGCCTTCGGCCACCATGACCACTGACACGATTACCTGTCTGGAAGAGGTAAGTCTGCGCAAAGTGACCGAGAGGTTGACGAGGATGTTGTCGAGGTGCTCCACGTATCTGGCTATAGACTTGATAGTAGAAATCCTCCTTCAGGTTGGCCTCTGGGTCCGTGTCTGCCACATTACCCGCAGCAGCAACTAACTGCTGCAGCTGGATCCGCGTGATGAAGTTCTTATCCTGTGGTGTCATCAAGCCATTCCCCTTGGAAAGAAGGAAAATCTTGTGATTACGCTTAGCGCGTTTGGCGTCTTCCATCAAGTACAACATGCGCTGCTCCTCTGTCAGATTCAACAGTTGCTGTGCGTTGGTGATTACCGGCAAGCCAGCAACTGGGCCACCACGAGGAAGTGGCGCCTGCGCTTGTTGTTGCTGCTGCTGTGGTAGTCTTTGAATTCGTGGAGCCATATTCTGCAGTTGTTGCGCAACAGCGGCGGCGGTAGCCATATGCTGCGGAGGGATGTTGGCATTCTGCAGGACATGCAACGGCGCTGTGGGCGGTGCATGAGTAAAAGGATAAGGCTCCGGAGCAAGCGGCTGGTGTTGTAACAGCTGCGACGGTGGAATACCTCCTTTGGCCAGCTGAGCCTGCAGGAACTCGGGAGGCAATTGAGCAAAGCCGTCAGGAAAAGGAGGCATCTGTTGAGGTCGCTGGAGCGGCTGTTGCTGGGGAAGTTCCGGAGCAGGAGCAGGCAATGATGCGGGAGGTTGGGTTTGTAGAGGTCGTTGAGTTTGACCACGTAACTGAGCTTCCACTTCCTCCAGACTCAGCATCTTCTTGGCTGGTGCAAAGGCCGACTCCGCAGCAGGCTTGGGTTGCGAAGGAATGCCCCAAACGCTGGACTTAGCTTGGAGATCAGGAATATAGGTATCATCCTGATACTTTTCATAGCCCGTTCTTCTCGGCTTCTGGTGCGCTGTCTCTGTCGCGGGAGCCACGGGAGCCGCAGCAGTCGGGTTCGAGTGCTGCAGGTTGAAGCGTATTTGTTCCTCACCGATGACGTCCGAAACCTGCGCCGTGTTCCCAAAGAAGTCAAAGTCTTTTCCAACAGCAGAGGTTTCAAGTTCACCGCCGAAGGTATCTTCGTTGAAGGCATCCTGGTCGTCGTCGAGGTTGTCACCTAGACCGTCGTACGTGTCTTCGAAGTCAATGCTGGACACGGCGATCAAGGAGCACGGTCAGCATCTCCATTCTGTCCTTTTAACAAAATATCATCCGTAGAAATGAGAGTTCCTCACACATCATCATCATCATCATCATCATCATTCAACCCTTCAGTTCTAACCCGAGCGACCTCTGCGAAGGGATCGGGATTCTCAAAAATGCCCCTCTTGTCCCCAGAGGGCTTATCCCTGGGGAGGGTGGTGTCGAAGCCAAAGAAGGACATTTCTGCTAGTATTACACGAGTTGAACGCAGGTAAAGGAAAAAGGCAAGGAGCGCAGATGGGCGCGTCCATCCACGACAGCATTGACGGTGATAGAAGGTTGGTGGGACGCCAATTTCATCAGAGGTGCTCTTCGCCTGGCGGGAAGTGTGCATGCCTCAGGCAGCAACATCAACAGACCCAAGATCGAGCAAGCATGTCTTGTCTTCGTGAAAGGAATCGAGGTTAAGAAAGGGCCAGGCCTCATTATACAAGTATTATATATTTTCTATCAATAGCAACAGGCACGTACACGCCGCCTATTTCCCCCCTTTCCGGCTCTTTGAACCAGATGCTTGCTGGTTAGTACCGGCAGTTGCTGTTTTCCCACTCTTATTGTTACTAGCACTTTGGCTTTTATTCTTCTTTTCCTCCTCCATCTTCTTCTTAAGTGCTCTTTTAACTGCCGTTTCCTTCTCTTTCTCTAGAATAACCTCCTCGCTAAACTTCCACAGCTTCTTCCCAGCTTCGTCATCCCGAATCTCCCTCCTTGCAACATCCATCTCCCTGCATTCCTTGATAAACCAACCCCCGGGCCCAATCCTGTATCGCGCTTCCATAGCTGCGTACAGGATACTCTGGGCCCCCTGTTGTGGGGACTTGAGAACCAACCACCAAATCGGCCAGGTAAGGAGGTAGAGTAATAAGCCCCAGAGCGAGCCACCTGTCAACCACCGGCGTGTTCCCGGAGTCCGACAAAGACCAGGGTCGACGATGAGAACATGGGCGTTGGGTGGTTGGCCGTCCGGGCGTTTGTAGGCATTAAGATGGGATTGAAAGGAATGCGCGAAGATCATAAGAGACAATTTGCTTAGACCGAATAGATTTGTCGCCTGTCGTTTGGAAGATTTTCCCTTGGTCTTGGCTTTGGTGATGGTCTTGGGTGTAGATCTCGGAGGTTTGGGAATCTCGCCAGTAATGGCAGCTTGTTTGAGGTCCATTTTTGCTCCAATATACCCCGAACATGTCGTAAAAATAATGCGCACATCCCTATCAGCCGGCTGCGCCCTCAGCGCCGGAGAAAGGATGCTGAGTAAGTGGAAATTCGCCAGGTAATTGATCTGCCAATCCTGATCCAAGCCATCGATAGTGGTCATCCTCTTACGAGACGTCGGAGCGGCTGTGCTTGCGCAGAGAATGATCATGTCTAGACGGCGCGGAGGAAGATTGTCGATCCATTTCGTCGCAAAGGCTCTGATTGAGTGCAGCGACGATAAATCTACCTGCTCGGCATATATGAGCTGATTTTTGGTGGACTTGCGGAGATCCTCGATATAATCGACAAGAAAGATATCAGAGGGAGGGTGCTGGGTGAGCAGGATGATTTGGGCACCACGAGAGGCGAGTTCGTGGACAACACTGGCTCCGATTCCTGACGTGCCCCCCTAGGAAGTAATGTATTAGACATAGCCATGGGAATTGGCAGTCTCAAAGATAGTACATACAGTAACCATAATCACTTTCGAGTGCATCAATCGCTCTGATCTGTTTCGGGCTCCCCCGAAGAAGTATTTGAGACCCAAAACCAGGAGAACCCATGGTAAAATCTTCAGAACTGTGTAGACATGGGGAATCGACGAAAGGCCCTCAGTTGCCGCCTGGACGAGAATGGGAATTGGCATATCGAGGATACCGTTAATCGCGTTGAATCCGTTGAATCAAAAAGGGATATCGAAGACAAACGGTGGTAGAAAATAATAAAACAACACTGGTCCTCCGCGGACGATGACGCCTGTGGGCCAATCTCCCGCCGCCACAGCAAGAGCTAATGTTGCCTTCTTGCTGTTCGTTCTTCCCTCCTACACTCCGTCAGCTTTGGCCAAAGCTGAATCCAAGCATGCCTTACACAGATGAAGACTATTTTGTCCCGCTAGAGGACCAGCGCGTCTTCGGCGCAGGCATTCAACGAAAACGCGTCCCTTTCGTTCGGTCATCAGAACATGAACTGAACACCACAGTCACCACTAATGCTCAACCCACATCGACAACTGCTGCATCAGCTGGTGTGAATATAGCTAATAGATATCTATCAATTGTCCTGCCTAAAGATCAACCGAAACAAGAACAAAAGCAAGAACAGAATGAACAAGTCCACCCGGTACCACCGTCCCCCTCTTCGATGACAACTCCGCAACTGTTACAACGCTGCGGGATCTGCAACCTCCCCTTGACCTCCGACTCCACCACAATGGATTCCCACCGTCCTCATGAAGCGTCACTTGCGCACCAGCTCTGCCTTGCCCATTCTCACCCGCCCTCGCATCTGGACCGAACCCGTCACGGCCTCCGCTACCTGTCTGCTTACGGATGGGATCCAGATAGCAGACTCGGTCTCGGCGCTCCGGGGCGAGAGGGGATACGAGAACCCGTAAAACCGAGAGTAAAGCATGATACTGTCGGTTTGGGAGTAAATGAAGATGAGGATGCAGATGAAGGCCCGGTCTCGAAGCGAAATAGGAACAAGGAGCCGCCAAAGCCAAGAAAGGTCGAGAGGCTTAATGCGAAGCAAATTCGGAAGAGTCATGCGGAGGCCAAAAAGAAGAACGAGAAGCTGAGGGAGCTGTTTTTTCGGAGTGATGATGTCCAGAAGCACCTTGGTCTTTCATGACTGGGCGCTTCATCAGAGACATTGCATCATATCATTGATCCCCGAAGCCATAGATGGCATTCCTGCCCTCTTTGGGACTTATTCGGAAGTTATGAGATACCCCTATCATAGAGTCATTGTTTCCATATTAATACGGTTCAAAATATACACCAAGGAGTTCCTTGATAGTGGGGGCCGCATACTCAATACTGCACTGTCTTAAGAAATTAGGGAGGTTTATTAAAATACATGCCAATGCAACCATGGAGAGACAGATGGACAGATAAATCAACCATACTCAGTGAGCGCCGTTGCAGTCAACCCATTCAAAAAAAAGATGGTATCAAAGACAGTGCTATAAACGCCAAAAGAGCGACATGCAGTTCAAAAATATTGAAAGGGACGCCGTGGTTCATTACAGTTACCTGATAAAAAAGTGGTGGCGTTTCTTTTCTTTCTTGTCTTTATCTTTCTTGTCCTTGTCCTTGTCCTTTTCCTTGTCCTTGTCTTTTTTATCCTTATCTTTCTTATGGTGCTTGTCCGATGATCCGTTCGAACCCAAAGACATCGCTCCCATGGCTGCCGTAGGAACGGCATATCGGGAAGGCTTTGCTGGAGCTGGGGCCGGCGAAGTTTTTGGTGCCGGTGGAGGATCCGCCTCAAAGAGATGCGCGGGTGCCTGTGGCTTAGGTCGCTCTGCTGGGATATCTAGTTGCCGTTTATCGGCACTGAGATCCCCGACCTGTCGCAGGAACATACCGGGTGTCAGCATATGAGATGTGGCGAGATAAACATCTCTAGCGAATGCTTGAGAGATTTCATAACAAGCACGGGCTTCAGAGTAAGTTGCACCGCCAGCCATGAAGACAATTATACGTTGCTTCGGCTGTTCCCCGTTGGAGCGTGTTCGGGCCCATGTCGGCTTCGCGCTTCTGAGAGACGACTGAGAGAGACCATTCTGCGGCATTGAACTTTCCGGTTCAGTTTGAGGACGGGTGAAAGGGAATGCAGTGGAGTCCAGAGTTCCGCGAAGTAGCTCTTCAAGCATCAACTTCACATTCGGCTCATACCGGGACAAAACAATCTCATTTGGTTCCGTGGCAGGCGGTGGTTTTCGATTGAATAAGGGCTGAACGGCGGGACGTTTTTCTTCCTTCAAATGTTTCTCTACCCTAACGCCTAACAAATCGAGGTTGTAAATGATTTCACCATCCTGTGAAGGAAGATTACCGTGGGCCATGAGCTTCTTGATATCCCCGGGAAGTAATCCTCTTCGATATATGAGGTAGAGTAGAAGGAGTCTCAGCCGTTCTGGATGCCCAATCGAGTCATCGTCGAGCAGTTGAACAAGCTGCTCCGCCAGATTCTTTGCCTTCTTATAGTTCTCATCAAGGCCAGTAGCAAGACATTGCTCGACTGAGCTGACCTCCAGTAGTTTATGATCTTGGAAATATTTCATGCACTCGTGTGCCATGTTCAGATGGAGCGTATAGATATTCTTTCCCTCCTGGAAATCCGACAGGCCAGCGAGCATCTGCCTGATTGTGTCCACACTGGCTTTATCCTTCCTATGGAAATATTAGCAGGCTGTGGTTTCCTTACTACGATGTATTAACATACTCATCAAACTGAGCGTTCGCAGCTCTGAACTTGGCAAAATCTTCACCCAGTCTCTCGAGCACATCTTTCATGTGGACATGCCTGTAGTCAACCCACACTTTGTCCTTTTCGCTAATCTCCATTTCTTTCGTTTCCTCATTTGGGGCACCCTCATTGATAATCGTCTTGTATGTGATCTTATCACCCTCCTGTAAAGGCAACAGATCATGCGCCAAAGCCTGGTAGGTAAACTCATGGAGTAAGGGAGTGATCATGTCCATAGAACGATCAACTATTACGAGAACACCACGGGGTCTGTTAGACGGAGGAGGGAAGTCTCTTTGGAACTGCGCAAAACGATCGAGTTCGTCCTGGATAAAGCGAGCAAGATGAGAGCACAGAACACTCGCCTCATGAGTGGGCATCCTGGGCTTATAATACCGAATCACAGGGTATTCTCCTAGACTAGCGCAAACGGAGACAACCTCAAAGATCGAGTTAGCAGGTAGCTTGAAACCTCAATTGACGCCATGCTTCTCACTCACTCGCTGCGCAATTTCTTGCAGATGACCTCGAATTAAATTATTACAGGCAGGGTGAAACAGGATTGGAAAACTCCATGGATCTCGAAATGTCACCACATGTGATTCTCGCGGATAGAAGTCGACGTTCACGATTTGAAAACTCGCAATTCGCTCGCGTGCCAAGGGGGATCTTTCGATCCTAGTCCTCTGCTCCGAGTTAAGGGCTAAACATGGCGTTAGGTCATTGGAACCCGAACAAATAATAACGACATGCCACTAACATGATGTCCAGACCAAATGCGACATTCTGTACCTCTTTCTCTCGAAGTCGGCCATTAGACAGTCCACGATATGCGGAAGAGGGGATAGTATGTATAACGCATCCATCTCTGGATTCGGTGTACGCCTGTGCTCGATTTGTTCGACATCTTTCATGATTGTTCAGTTGACGCTACCCGGGAGGCCGCATGCGTAGGCGCTTACTCGTAACATTGAGATTGAGAATATCATCCTCGCTGACGGAATTAAAAAGCAACTTCCGGCTCGTATCATCCACGACCACGACTTTCCACTGTGTAATGATTGCAAAACGCTCAGCATGAACACCAACGGAGGCCGGAAATAGGTATCACTCTAGCAGGGAAAGCCTACCTTGTCGCCTCCGGCATAGCGGATCGTTTTTAAAATAACTAGACATCGGTAAGAATCAATGAGACAGGCTATAGCGAAAGGAGTAAGTGGGATAGAAGAAGAGGACAGCTGCTACACACCATCACGTTGAATATCGATTATGGAGGACATGTTGGCTGACTGGCAGCCCGTCGCATGGGCTTGAACCACCTGCCTCTAACAGATAGAAGACGTGGTCTAGATACAGGAAATGAGAGTAAGAAACAAGAGGAAGACGACAGCAGGCGATATAACCAGAGAAGATGCCACGGACAGGAGGGAAAGGAGGCCGATGCCAGTATTTAGGTAGAAGCCGGGAGACCCCCCACTGTAGCAGCATCAGAGGGATATATTATTAGTAGACCCCGGGCGGTGGGCTTTGCATCGGCGGTTGCAAGTGGCGCCGATCTGATCCTGCGCTGCAGGAAAGCTAATAATCTTCGACGGAGAAGAAAAAGCAGAAAAAAGGGCCTCCAGTTACTGATCTACTTCGTTGTCAATGTACTCCCTCTGCTAACTATCTGACATTGTCGGAAAGGTGTTTGGATGCGCAGATCTACCGGTTTGGCGTCCTTCCTTTTTCCCAACTCTTTAGTTTCTTCTCGGTTTCTTTCTCCACCTCCGCCGTTTGGCGCGTCTTAATGGTCGCGGCCCGTATCAGGGTCATTCATAGCGGTAGAGATGCAGTCATGGAAAACTCTGAGGGCCAGGGGCAGCTTCTGCCTCTTCTGTACCTTGCGATCTTTAACCCGTCCAGCGAAGCGAACGTTCTCAACAACCCTGTCGCTACAACGGAAGCAGTCGAAGAAAATTCCACCTAAGATTAGTGAAATAGTAAGGAATCTATTGTCCCTTTTGATCCCGTAAGCGGTATGCTAACTCAGCGTCTCATGATGAAGTTATCTGCTCCACGAACTGTGCGACGAAAAGTGGTCAATCGCGATTTTCCCGCCACCGTATCGACTGTACTACAACAGCTCAAGCAGGATCTAGATGAGTCGGATCCACTCTGGGCAGGATGGAACAGATTCGAGAGATATGTGATGAATGCTTGCCAAATGGAAGATTCCAAAAGCAGCGAGAAAATTGGCCCTCTAAAGCAGGTGAAATTGTCGCTACAGAACGCTTACCTCCGGTCAGGCCCGTTTGGTCTGAGGGATGAGTTGGAGTATCTCCTTCAGGCAGAGTACATTACTTCGTTATATTCCACTCCAAATCTAGAACAGCAGAAGAAAGTGGCCGATTTCCGATACCCAGCAGAATGGTATCCTCAAGCTCGTTCTCTCCAGCGGACAATACATTTACATGTTGGCCCAACAAACTCCGGGAAGACGTATCGTGCCCTGAAACGGCTCGAAGCTTGCAAAAAGGGCTTTTATGCTGGCCCTTTGAGGCTACTTGCGCAAGAGGTATATCAACGATTCAAGGCTGCGGGTGTTCCCTGCAGTCTGGTGACCGGTGATGACGTCAAAATTCCGGACGTCCCCCCGAGAATCACTAGCAATACCGTCGAAATGGTTAGCCTAGCTGAGCAATTCGAGGTAGGAGTCATTGATGAAATACAGATGATGGGGGATCCAAGACGCGGGTGGGCATGGACTCGTGCTGTCCTTGGCTCGCGTGCGACCGAACTTCATCTCTGTGGTGAAGCAAGGGTTGTTCCGCTGGTAGAAAAGCTTACGGCTCTTACCGGAGATAAACTAGAAATCCATCGCTATGAGCGATTGAACCCCTTAAAGGTTATGAGGCGCAGTCTCGGAGGCGATCTGAAGAATTTACAGAAGGGAGACTGCCTTGTCTCTTTCTCGCGCATCGGTATCCATGCCTTGAAAGCGGAGATTGAGAAGACTACTGGAAGACGAGCAGCTATTGTGTATGGAGGCTTACCTGCCGAAATTCGGACACAGCAGGCTAGCCTTTTCAACGACCCTGACAATGACTATGACTTTCTTGTTGCTAGTGATGCTATTGGGATGGGTCTGAACTTGTAAGTTTCCTGTGTCATCACGACAAGGCGCCCCAATTCTAATGCCATGTCAGGAGTTGCAAGCGTATTATTTTCGAAACATTAGTCAAGAGGGTCCCAGAAGGTCTTGTAAGACTAAGCGTGCCCGAGATCAAACAGATTGCAGGGCGTGCCGGTCGATATCGCTCGGCAGCGCAGACTCAGAAAAAGAATTCCGGCGATGATGAGGAGCAAAACGTTGGTCTTGTAACGTCTCTGGAGGATGTTGACCTTCCATATATCAAAGAGGCTATGGAAGAGGAACCTCCCCCGCTTAAAGCTGCTGGTATCTTCCCTCCAGATCCCGCTTTCCAGAAATTCGCCGTCTACTTCCCTCGTAACATTCCATTTGAGTACATTATTAAGCGACTGCTGGAGATCTCGCAAGTCCACCCTCTATTCTTCATGTGTGATCCGCGCAGTCAAATCGGGAATGCACAGCTCATAGATACAGTGGAAGGCCTGCGTATCGAGGACCAGCTAACACTAATGGCTGCCCCTATGTACATACGAGACCAGGCTTTGTGGGACATCACGCGTGCATTTGCCCAGTGTATTGCTCAACACACCGATGGCCGTCTATTGGACATCCCTGAGATGAACCTGGAGATTCTGGAGAGACCCGTATCTGGACAGAAAGACTATTTGAATGATCTGGAAAGTCTACACAAGGCAATCATCCTGTACTCGTGGTTGAGTTTCAGATTTGGTGGTATCTTTACCGATAGAGCTCTGGCAGCCCATGTTAAGGAACTGGTGGAAGAGAGAATGGTCAGGGCGCTGACAGAATTCTCTGCAAACAAGAAGCTCAGGAAGGACGCATCCCTTCGACGACAAATCGCCTTGCAGATGCAGATGGAGCAACAGAACCGAATCCTTTCTCAGTCCCGTGTGGCTGATGAGGAAGAACAAGAGATGCCCATTGATCTCTCAGCCGAAGAAAACGATCTGGAAACGCCTGAGCGTGAAGCTCAAGTAGTATGAGGTCGCATCTTCATATGTCATGGGACTATCACCTTCCCCTTTGTACTATATTATTATCACACGCCTAAATGTTCTCCTATTCTCTCAGTGAGGCCATCATTACCAGTCACTATTCGGAGTGCATGCTGGAATTATTTGCGGCTTGGACAATATGAAGTTCCACATTGGGTGTGCTGTCAGTCAGAATCTCAGAAGACGGCAATTTCTTTTAAAAATTAGGGCTTCTGATGATGTGTATCGGTAGATCGGTATATATGATGCGACCATGTCAAATCTAGATATCAATTTATATTTGCTTCTGTACCTACTCCTTGAGTAGTATTACTCTTGCAGTGCGTACACTTCTCGAAGTTACTTATCTTATCGTTGGGTGGCGAGTCGCGGTTGGAAACCGCCACAATAATTTTTCCGCGTTCGTGAGCCTTTGGTCAGCAGCAGCTGGAAAGCTGTATACGCTTCTACACTTGCAACTGAGCAACAACACAAATCGGGCTACTTACCCAAGTAGGCTCCTTGTATCCTATTTTTTCTTCTGTTTTCTTTTATTTATCATTTGCTCTTTTTTTCTGCCTTCCCTCTGTCATTTCACCGCAGTTCCAGTACCGGGTCATGGATGACCTTCAGTCTCTGGAGCTCTTCTCGCTCGTATCGCGAATAACGAACGAGCTCCAGAACCATTTGGGCATTAATGACAAAACACTTGCAGAATTTGTAATCGACCAACGTCTACAATGTCGCTCATTCGTGGAATTCAAGGGGAAGATTGAGGAAATGGGGGCCGACTTCCCGGAGAGTCTGGTGGAGAGTATCGACCGTTTAGTTTTGACGATGCACCCGAAATTTCAGTCAAATGGAACATCTGCTGGCAAAGGTTCAGAAGGTGCATCAGGGAATGGCGATATGGATGTTCTTGATGCTCTGGAAAAGAAGGCACGAGTGTTCAAGGGATTAGCCGTTCCGGACCAGAAGCCGCGGTGGAATGACGATGAAGACGCTCGGCGCGATGGTGCTGACGAGAATGATGCCCAATCTGGCGCTATGGACGATACATTTGCTCTGCTGGAGGGACTGGCAGGGAAGGCGAAAGAAGGCAAGACACGTACGAAAGACGAGGGGAGCGTCAGAAGACGAAGCAGGAGTCCGGACCACGACTACTACGATCACGGACACAAGAGAAAGCATAGGTGCCGGTCTCGATCTAGGTCACGCAGCGGTGTTCGCTACAGTCGGGAAGAAGATGATGACGAGGTAGATGGATTCGGCAGATCGAGAAAATATCGCAGCAAGGAAGATGGGTATCGCAATGGCCGCAGTGACCGCCGTGACCGCCGTAGAGGATGGGGTCAAGATGAAGATGAAGACTATTTCCGACGGCCTCCTCCCATGGAGCTAGATGATCAGCCGATTCTTTACAAAGTCTACGATGGCCGTGTCACGGGTGTGAAAGACTTCGGTGCTTTCGTGAACCTATTGGGTGTTAAGGGGAAGGTGGATGGTCTAGTGCATGTTTCTGCCATGCAAGAAGGGGCTCGGGTAAATCATCCTTCGGATCTAGTTTCACGAGGACAACCAGTCAAAGTCAAAGTTATCAGCATACAAGGCTCCCGGATAGGGTTGTCGATGAAAGAAGTCGACCAGGTGACGGGACAAGACCTTGTACCTCAGCGGCGCATTGCGTCAGGTGCCAATATGGAACGTCTTGACGGTGCGGCTGCCAAGGACAGATACGGCAACTTGAGTTCGGAAGTTCCAGTCATTGAGGGTTCTAACAACAGGCCAATAAAGAATCGGAAACGGTTAACTTCCCCGGAGCGATGGGAGATCAAGCAATTGATTGCTTCTGGCGCATTCTCTGCGGCCGACTATCCTGACATCGATGAGGAATACCAATCCACTCTAACTGGCGAAGGCACCTTTCAGGAAGAGGAAGACGTGGATATTGAGGTCAAAACCGAGGAACCTCCATTCCTGGCTGGTCAGACAAAGATGTCTCTTGAGCTCTCTCCAATTCGAGTTGTAAAGGCTCCCGACGGTTCTCTCAACCGCGCTGCAATGGCAGGAACGAATCTCGCTAAGGAAAGACGAGAGTTGAGGCAGCAAGAAGCACAGGATAAGGCTGCTGAACAAGCTGCTGAGGTCGATCTAAATGCACAGTGGCAGGATCCGATGATTGCACCTGAAGATCGGAAGTTTGCAGCCGACCTTCGAAACGCACAGCAAACGAAACCCACTGATTCAATACCAGAATGGAAACGTGTCACAATGGGCAAGAACCAATCCTTTGGTAAGAGGACTAATATGACGATCAAGCAGCAACGTGAGAGTTTGCCAGTGTACAAATTCCGCAAGCAACTGCTTGACGCAGTCCAAGATAACCAATTATTGATCGTGGTCGGAGATACCGGATCAGGAAAAACCACCCAGTTAACACAGTTTTTGGCCGAGGCTGGATATGCGAATAGGGGCATCATTGGGTGCACTCAACCCCGTCGTGTAGCAGCTATGTCTGTAGCCAAGCGTGTGGCTGAAGAAGTCGGCTGCAGACTTGGCGCAGAGGTTGGGTACACGATCCGTTTTGAAGATTGCACTAGTCCTGAGACTAAAATCAAGTACATGACGGATGGAATGCTTCAAAGAGAAATCCTTCTAGATCCTGATCTGAAGAAGTATTCAGTGATTATGCTTGACGAAGCTCACGAACGGACAATTGCAACTGATGTGCTTTTTGGACTTCTGAAAAAGACTCTCAAGAGAAGGCCAGATCTCAAATTGATTGTGACATCGGCTACACTGGATGCTGAGAAGTTCTCTGAGTATTTCCATAGATGCCCTATTTTCACGATTCCAGGACGGACCTATCCTGTCGAAATTATGTATTCTAAGGAGCCTGAGTCGGATTACCTTGATGCTGCGCTCATTACGGTCATGCAAATCCATCTGACGGAACCTGCTGGTGATATCCTCCTCTTTTTGACCGGGCAAGAAGAAATTGACACAGCCTGTGAAATTCTGTACGAGCGAATGAAGGCTCTCGGTCCTTCAGTTCCTGAACTTGTCATCCTCCCCGTCTACTCCGCTTTACCAAGCGAAATGCAGAGTAGAATTTTCGAACCTGCCCCGCCAGGTGGTAGAAAGGTTGTCATTGGGACCAACATCGCTGAGACTTCAATCACAATCGACAATATTTACTACGTCATTGATCCAGGTTTCGTCAAGCAGAATGCCTATGACCCCAAGCTTGGAATGGATTCCCTGGTGGTTACCCCTATATCTCAGGCTCAGGCTAGACAGCGGGCCGGCCGTGCAGGGAGAACAGGTCCAGGAAAATGTTTCCGACTATATACTGAGGCAGCCTATCAGTCAGAAATGTTGCCAAACACAATCCCTGAAATCCAGCGTCAAAATCTTTCTCATACCATTCTTATGCTCAAGGCGATGGGCATTAATGACCTTCTTCATTTTGATTTTATGGACCCGCCTCCTACCAATACTATGCTTACTGCTCTGGAGGAGTTGTATGCGTTATCTGCTCTGGATGATGAAGGTCTTTTAACTCGATTGGGACGCAAGATGGCAGACTTCCCAATGGAACCGGCTCTTGCCAAGGTTCTCATCGCTTCTGTCGACATGGGGTGTTCTGAGGAGATGCTTAGCATCGTTGCGATGCTTTCCATCCAATCTGTTTTCTATCGCCCCAAGGAAAAACAGCAACAAGCAGACCAGAAAAAGGCTAAGTTCCATGACCCGCATGGCGACCATTTAACATTACTGAACGTATACAATGGATGGAAAAACTCCAAGTTCAGCAATGCCTGGTGCTTTGAGAACTTCATTCAAGCGAGGCAAATTCGCCGTGCCCAGGACGTTCGCCAACAATTGCTTGGTATCATGGACAGGTATCACCACCGAATCGTTTCCTGTGGTAGAGACACAACCAAGGTACGCCAGGCATTGTGTACAGGATTCTTCCGAAATGCAGCCCGCAAGGATCCCCAGGAGGGATATAAGACCCTTGTTGAAGGTACACCTGTCTACATGCATCCTAGCTCCGCATTATTCGGGAAGCCAGCGGAACATGTTATCTATCACACTCTTGTCCTGACCACCAAGGAATACATGCATTGTACTACCAGTATTGAGCCGAAGTGGCTCGTTGAAGCAGCCCCGACGTTCTTCAAGGTGGCGCCCACGGATCGTCTTTCTAAGCGCAAGAGGGCGGAGCGTATTCAACCCTTGCATAACCGGTTCGCAGGAGAGGATGATTGGCGTTTGTCGGCGCAGAGACGTCAGGGAAGAGGGGGTGGAGGAGGAACATGGGGTTAATTTCTGGATTAATAATGTTTCTGTTGTTCCTATTATATTTATGAATGTTATAAGATACCCGGATTTCAGTCTCTCATTTTTGAGTTGTCTCGGAACACACTGTTCCACTTTGTAGAAGACCGTTCAGTTAACTAGCTTGGGTACTACAGCAGACTACAGCAGCTGTAGAGCAGTTTAGAACTAACCAAAGAAAGAATAGCCCCGGCAGTCGGCAACTTCTAGTTTAGGAAGGGCCACCAGTGCACAATAGCCAATGAAAACCTGCAAAATTCTGAGATACCCATACGTCTTTGAATCGATATCAAAGAGTCTCGTCTCATAAACCTCTGTTCCGAAAACCAGCACGTCTAATTCGGACGGCGAAAATGGCGCATTTCCATGACCAGTCGTTTCGAGCCAAGAGAAGGAGGCTGGATACGGACAACGCACGATCCGGCGACGGAAATGTGGCTATAACGTCACCTACGCAGCTGCGCGATCTTCTGGTTTTTCGCCAGGACGCCGTACAGGCAAAGCTAGGTAGGCGATCCGAGAAGCCCGAAGCTGTAATTTGTGTTGATCTCAAATGCTTATCTATTGAAAAACAGGAGTAAATAAATTCAAGGAATTCTTGCAGTCACTCGGCCAAGCCGAAGAGGAAAATATCAAGTCGCAGAAACTGCGTATTCTCAAAACATATTGTGATTCGCAAATTTCCAAGAAGGATAACAGCGAGAACGAAACCGCTGTTTGTTTTTCGGATTTGATCCAGACATGGAGCTTTGCTGATGGCAATGGAGATGAATCTCTTCTGACGATTGTGCCATCTGTTTTGGCTCTTTTCCTGAAGATAGTGTCCAGCCAGTTGGATTTTCAGGAATTCGGACTGGCACTGTCCAAATTCCTCCTACAGAAGGAACAGTTGCGTCTTTTTAATCGCGGTCTGACTGCCACCAAGGCAAAGGAGCATCTTATTTCTCCTTGTCTTCGTCTGCTGACGGAGATCGTCAGTTTTGATGGCGGAGCGGTGGCGAGGTTGGTTTATTCGGCGCGCCATATCACGTACAAGCGTCTTGATGTCTTCCTTACACCCAACAAGGCACAGCTCGAAAGTTCTTCTGATGGACATCAGTCGTCAACACTTAGACGGAATGCTCAAAGATATGTCCTAGCGAACCTAAGATTTCAGTCTTCTGCTTCAAAGACCGACATCATTGAACAGCAGAAGACCATCAGAGCGTTCCTTGAGCACGTTCGGAAAGATCCGCGAGATATGGTTCTCGATATCATCAAGAGTATCGATAGGGATGTTGTTGAGGACACTGATCTTTCTCGAAATGCGAAGACTAAATTTTTCAGTCGCTGGAATCTGGAAAGACTTGTGACACTCTACGGATATGACCGGGAATCGGATGAGCCGAACCCCAGTGGCGTATCCATTGCAAATGAGGTGCATAAAATCCTCATGAACATCTGCCTAAATAAGAGACTGGGGGTCCTACTCCCGGAAACGGGTTGGTATCCAATTGGCAGCGACCCTGAGTCTTTTTTGACCGAAGATGATACGTGCATCGAGCTGGGACTCGATTCCGCGGTCTACGTTGACAAATACAGAGAGTCGGTGCCTGTTCGCAATGGTACACTGTCGTATCTTGCCCAAGTCCTCCGTCCAGATATGGACAGTCTTCAAATTGAGTTACTTCTGGCAATCTTCAAAGCAGCTCCAGAACTTGTTGCCGACTTCTTTACAAAGAAGACCATGTTCGTGTCAGATCCAAAACCGACGACTTCTTGGATGGCAGAGTCTGCCTTTCTATTCTCGACTATTCGATTACCTGTCCCTACCAACTGTGGCTGGAAGGAGAAGGTTCCTGCTATGCCGCCACCTATCTCAGTGGTTATAGAGAGCATTCTGCCACGCCCATTGACGCAAAAGATCCTAAGTCGATGTATAAACCAGAATACTGAAATAGTTACTTTGTTTGCCGTCCGAGTTTTGACAGTAGCCTTCAAGAAGCTAAAGGCAGTACTAAGAATTTTCAACACTGACCACGGCACTGGACAGCCGTTTTGGGAGCAGGCTGCGTCGAAACTGATTGCCGAATTTTGTCGCCGATGCCCGGCCATGAAGGATGTGACCCTCCTGTTCCGAAGAACTGCGAAAGAGGACCTGCAGCAACAAGAGGCCGTTGCGGAGTTATTAGCTTGCTTTTATGAGGAAATACCTGATATTGCTTTTGAGGAGACTTTTGATGTTTCTTTGGTTTTGGTAGACATTTTGAAGCGATTGGATACGCCGGATCTTAACACGGATGACTCTGAAATGCTTCTGAGCCAGCTGAGAAACATTCTTAGGATAGCGCAACTGTCAGCATCAATCCGTTGGTGGCAACAGCCTGGTAAGTACACTCCTAGTCGCGTTATGAGAACTGGACTCTAATATATCCCGGCAGCGTCGATGCAATACTCAGCATTTACTTCCATTTTGAAGGTTCTCGTTGAAGCAGCGGACAAAGATTCCTCGCGCCAAATATATGATCTATTGAGAGCCGTATTGGTCGAGAATTCAGTCTTACAAAACTCTGCTTCATCGTTTGCCGCGTTAACTTCAAGTCTAGAGGCTTCTGGATCGGAACTGCTTGATAATTCCTTGTCGTTCTTGGATAACTGCATTTGCCGGGTAGCAAAGAAGCCTGTCCACTACCAGGACATGGTTGCGTCTTTATTTGAAAACACATCGGGCCCTGTCAGCCTGCTAATTGCCACCATAGTTGAACAATGGCCGTTTGTGGTTAAAAACAAAGATACAGAGGTTACAGCTGGCATCGCGACGTGGATTGCAAAATTCTCCAGGGAGCTGAAACAAGCGGGTGAGGATTCCAACGCGCTTAGAATGGCGCTGGGTAAGATACTTGAGGCTACTGAGAATAAGAAAGCCAGGTCTCCCTTGAAGAGGGCTTTAAAAGAAATATCTAAGACCGAAGAGGATCATGGCAGAGATGGTAGCAACAACAACGGACAGAGTGGTTCCATTCCGAAAACCTCACCAACCTCGGGGGACAACGTACAGTCAGTCGACCTAATCGAGATATTTGGCAGCCTGCCTACCGAGGGTAAAACCCATCATGAGCTGCAGAGATGGGAAAAAGAAGAGCTTGTTGTCGCGGTCGAGGAAGGTCATGCAGCCGCGTTGGTACTTTGCTTGTGTTCAGAATATGAAGAAGTGAGGAGGCAGGCATTCATGAACCTCTCTCGCTTCATGTTGAAGATCAAAGTAAGTTTGCCTGACTACTTCCGCTTTTTCAAAACTGAACTGACGGTTTGAAGGACTCCAAATACACTGAATGGCGGGCAGTATACCTCCTTATGGGGGAATTACTGGAAACCGTGACCCGCCTTGGTCTCGAAACTCCCGTGCCTTGGATAGTAGGAGAATGTGCTTCGAGTTGCCTTAAGGTATTAACAAATCCACTTCATAAACTCTACGGCAAGGTCAGCAGGTTCCTCCAAAAGTCGCCTTCTTGGGAAGTGGAGAAAATCCCGTCATACTGGATCGACAAGATTCTGTTGCACGAACCCGAGCTATACGACGGCTACTTCGAGGAAATCAGTTGGTTACTAGATCTGTTCATCCGGGCCCTTCGGACCAAAACCGTACGTCCATTGTCTTTTCCTGTTCCTCCTTCGTTCGAGTTTCCAAAACAAAAAAAAGTCTAAAGATAATCCTTCCTTTGCAGGATATGGACATTTACCGTCGTGCAAATGTTTTCGAACGTGTTCTCTCTTTTTATGCCTCCCCAACAGCCGGAGTATCTTCGAAGAGAAAGATATTACACCTCATCTATCGCTCCACGCAAGTTGGTGGAAGCACAACATTGGTAACCAGGGCGGCTATCATCAGCTGGATTCAAAGTCAGATTGTTGTGTTGAACACGAAAGATGCATCTACTATCACAGCATTAGCGCATGCAGTGTACGATTCCTCCGAGAAGGAACGAGTCGACACTTGGAGCGGTGGGGCGTTGTCACAAGCCGTGGAGAATATTGAGGCATAAAATGGTGTTTATTTATATCCTTACGCAGTACATAGATTAATTCGATCGATTTGGGTCTGGATCCGGATCCGAAGCTCGTCGTCATGTTGTAGCTCTAGTAGATATATAGTCAACTTCACATTTGCATCCCTGCTGCCAGTAAGGCTGTCGTCGACTATCTAGGGGGGTTCCGTATTCTAATGTCTATTTATTACATGTCAATGAGCTGAAGCCACAGATATAAAAAACCACATTTGATGGAGTAGGATAATAGCATTGATGGCTCGCTATATGTGTAAAGGTTACGCCTTATGTATACGCGTAAGTAGTAAAAGCGTGGTCTATAGTATATATTTACCTATTTCTGTAATCCCTGCTAATACTGGGTCATGCAGTTAAGAGTTCTAATAATAGGACTTCCGCGGGGATCTTCGAGGTTACCTAAAAATGGTAAGAGCGTAGACCAGATGGAGGTGATATCCGTGGGAGGGAAATAAATACGTAAGGTATAAGAGTCTGGACGAGACAATTTGAGTGAATATTAAAAGGGAAGGAAGCCTACTAGATCCTAAATAATTTGGAATGCATGGGGAGAATTTTGCTTTAGCCATGGCAGCCAACCTTTTCCCTATCTGCCTCAGGCAACAAACTTCCCCAAACATCTAACAAAGGACAGTATATAACCCAATGTACAAGGTACTCTTCAACCGGGGATAAGCCAGGTGGCTCAGCGAGAGCGGCGAGAAGCCACCCGCATATGCGGGTCCGGACCGTCTTGGGAAGGCTTGCCACCCAAGATGAAATTCCAGCTATGCAGAATGGTGATTTACGCGGCCCTCAACTGAAGTGTCATCGGGTTCGATCACCCCCGTGCCCTCTTTTTTCTTCACTTTTTTGTCTGGTTTTTGGCTTTTCTTTTCACTCTTCCATTTCCATCCACGCATGCATGTACGTTTGTCAATGTGAGTGCTAACTATGCTGTCTATCTGTCCATGTATCGTCGTCCTTCTTATATACGTATAAGAAAGACTATGAGCACTAGCTACACTGATATTCGATGTTATCTAACCGAGCGGCATATAATTTGTTTTTGAAGAACTTGTTAACGACGAACAGTCTGAAATACCCAAGCTATAACGATCTAGGGATAGGATTATACTAAGGCCTATAAAAGTCTTTCTTTGTGCGTCTTTTGGTTTTGTGTGTCCTACACTTATTTTCTAGTTCTTATGTAGAGTCTACGTTACGACGACTAGATGGATGTGGTGCTGATCTCAGAACGTCGATGGCAGTCAGTAAGTGAGTGTCAGTACATAATTCTTTGAAAAAGAAGAAACTAGTCAATTTATGAGTATACTAGTCCAGTAGTCGACTAAGATCTCATTGTGATGCTCAGTCGTCATTGCGTTGAGGAAGACAGTTTTCTACTCGTTCATGTCCTTCATTTCACGTAGGAATGGATACACTACGAGCATAAAAGCCAAAATTTTCCAAAGATAAATGGAGTATAAAATTTTGTCTCGAAGTGTTACAGCAACAGAGTTGTCTGGCCGAGTGGTCGTCCTCGTTCGACCCCTTCTACCCAGCTGTCTAGCCTAGGCTCTAGGTCCACCTATGCGTAGTGTGAGCATTTTTCGTCTTGGTTTGATCCTTATATCCGCATCCCTACAGCGTGCCTTCTTTGTTGCTTGCTCCATTTATTTTTGTTTGTTTGCAGTCGTGCTTGTTATGTTATGTTATGTTATTATTATTTAACGTCGCTTGGCGGTCACGTGGCGGGTGACCGCGGCCTCCCGAAGGGCAACCGGACGTGCCTCCCAAGCGTATACTATCTAAGAGGATCTAAGTACGTGCGCAACGATCTAAATACATGCTTAAAGGAGACAAATTTGAGCACTATGTGCTGTAGAGTTGGGGAAGTTCCCAGCACTGCCCTGGCTGGGGCTTCAAGCGGTAGAAAGCCCTGTTTTGCCTCCCTATAGGTGAGAGGGGGAGCCAGTCCCTCTTTCCCAGGAAGATATGTGTTGACTGTACACTACTCTGTGTTTAGGTGGGCCCAGTTTGGGCATATATCCGTAAAGAAGGATGTGTTTTGCACGATGCGGCTGAATTCCTCAGCCCCAGCAGCAGTCCCTAGGAGTTTGCAGTCGTGCCTCGTCGTGGAAGTAACCGATATTTGTTGAGTTAGCCACGTGATCACATAGATAGAAAAGAGTGTATGCTATTGGTTAAATTACGGTTGTGGGATTTAGACTTCCAATACAAACAGGGACCTCCGGGACGCTAGTGGACTTCTGGGTTTAGTGCATTTCAGGCCCCACCAGTTGTCGACACTCCATTTCGACTTCGTCCCATGTACCTGCTCTACTCTAACGCTATCTTCAGTTTGAAGGGAAATTACATTTGCCAGGGAATACATGCTACTAGTTAGAAATATACTTGACGGAGACAACGTCTGGGAGACTTAGTAACAAGTTGGCAGTAGACTCGCTGAGACAAGAAGCCTTCACGAGTAAATAGTAGTGGTACCTACTGTACGTAGTACATGTCAACGGTCGCAGTGAAAGGTGTCCTGCCTTTTGCATTTTCACCAAATTTATACCCGTGTCTATCAAGCTGTCTAATATCATGCATATATTATTCCCAAATTAGTCCCTGCAATGCGGTTGTGTCTTTAGTGTCCCATCTCACTGGGAAATTCACTCCAAAAAACGATCGAGTCGTGAAGTTTCGACATACTTTTTCTGTGATTCCAAAGCCATCGAGAATAAAATGCTACGACGTATTTTATAACCATTCGGGTACAAGAGAACTCACTACTCAAGCCAGAGCATCCGCATCGTGAAATCAGTCGAACCAAGATAAGCCGTAAGCGTTCGATCCTGCTTGGCTTGTCTGATCATTGAAAAAAGTTGTCGGTTATGTTTGAATCTAATCAAGTCTCAGATCCCTCCATATTATCGGTTCTGGGAGCAGTCTCTTCAGAAGCTCTCGTCGACGTCGTCATCCGTTAGACAGCGAATATATCCATGCTGATTGAGCGTTTGCATCTCAACAACGACAACAACAATAACACCGTCCAGGATATTCATAACGGGATATTTCGTCGTCTTTGTGTGTTTGTAAGTGGATCAACTAGCTCAAAGAAGAGCTGGAGGACAAAAGTAGCGAGAACGACAAATGTTGGGTGTGTGGATGATGAGGGTAAGTTGTTTCTTGACTTTAGCTGGCGTCCAAAGAGCACTTTTATTCCCTGTATGAGCGATATTTAATGACGACCACAATATGGGACCGCTTGTTTCTAAGTCCCCGCTCTATATTTGTCTCCATGACTTCCAACGGAGGCTTGTCGAAATTGGGTCTAGGAATGGCAGGAATATCACTAAGTATGCCGTCCATTCAAACAGGAAACAACAATTCATCTGAACAGGACGATGCGGCAAAGAGCGATAATCAGATGATAATACTAGGGAAGGATGACGTGAGAACCGCGAAAATATCAGTTTCACTATACGTACCTTGACGCTGTAGTCGCTGAAAGGCAATAACCAAACCACGTCAGTCCAGGCTAATCAAAACAGAGTCCTGTCTGACTCTGGCATGGCATAAGATAACTCCGAGAGAACAATTGGATATAGGATTCTGTGGGAGGTATTCCATAAAGTGGAAGAGAGCCCCTGTTTCTGCATAGACCGACATTCGGGTTTCTGCGACTGCTCGTTCCACATGCCTAGCATACGTTCCTGTCATTATGATTCTCGCATATTTTCAGGGGAGACAGAATCTATATGCAGTCTATATGGATTCGAGGCTATATACTCGCTATAACTATTGCCTCATAGTCAGCCGTTATGTCAATATATATGCGCAAAAGTCGTTACTGATCTATTCGCCACTCACCGGAACACGAGGGCTTTGCCAGGATCAAGGCTCAACAGGACTGGAAAGTTTTATTTTGTCCTGAAAGGCGATGTCTTGCATTCGTTTACAGACAAAAGCCATTCCGACAGATGTCTCTTTCTTACAGTGCTGCTCGGGTGGGGAGCAGCATGGACCAACCACTTGTCCAAGAAGCAGTTAACTTAATAATAAGATCACACAAACATGATAGAGCGGTCTGCTAATTAGTTGAACAAACTGACTTGTTTGGGAATTCCCCGTCAGAATGGGCAAACAATTATAACACAATGTCGGTGATCTGCGTGTAGGGACAGACCAAGATAGCCTGGCGTCGTGAACAGGCTGACACGAGTACAGCGTAAATGAGCAGTTCTATACTGAATCCAACAACAACAACAACAAGGACTGTAATAATAATATGTAGACCATCCTGAAATGATTATTTTCGACGGTCGCGTTGTGTTGGCAAGGCCCAAGCGAGCACAAACAGCGTCGAACAGCTCAGTCCCATGATTGGCGACTTGCCCAATTCGGCAATCAGACCAGAACCGCAGAATCCTCCTCTCCTCCTCGTTCTCTCGCCCCGACTTCATCGACAACCCATCGTCCCATCGCACACACTGTTCGTTCCAACGTTTATTTCACCTCCTCATCGATCAGACTGAGATATCTGTTAATCATCGACTTCATATCCAAGTCCAGAAACTTTTCGTATTGTTACCCGTGGATCGAATTCCAAGTTAGCCACCGAAGAAGAAAGGAAGGTCGTTTGTCCTCATCTCACCCGCGAACCATTCGATTCATTGGCTGGTCCATTGCCACACTCAGCATCTACTAGGATCAAGGCACAACTGGTCCTAGCCCAGGCGTTGTCACTTACTGTTTCTTCCATTTATCAAAACCGCCTTCTGCGACAAATTCCACCATTTCACCGTCGATTTGCCTTCATCGAAAAATCTCTATACTATTTTCTGTGGATATTTCGTCCCATGCCCATTCATGACCGACAACCGTTCAATTGTCCGATAAGAATTATATCCTGATACATTCCCCCTTTTTTTTTGAACCTCCCCCTCTCCTGTCGGCTAATAGCTACCGGCCACACATAAGTCGACACTTCCTTTCTCATGGCGCGACGTTACGAGATCAGCGAGCTATTATGGCTACGAGACTCACCTTTGGTTACGAAACCGCCGAGTTTACCGCCGATTGAAGAATGGATGGGGTAAGGAAAATACCGTCGTTGTTCCTTTTACTCTTATTTTGCCCTCACAGCCTCCCTTTTGGATTGTATTCGTCATTCCTTTTTATATGCTCTGGCTCTTTTAAAAAATCTTAGACTGACCCGGTGTCTTTTTCCATTCCTTATTTCTTATTCGAAGCAGATCGATACCTGACCCAACACAGCGGAAACCGAGAGATAATAACAGTAACAATCAAAATGAAACGACCCCCAGAAGACCTAGTTTGCTTGAGACACGGCATGTCTCACGAGTTTCGAATTCAGGTTTGTGTCGATTGTTCCCCGTGATTCTACAAATGCATCGGGCTTACCTTGGCATCATGCGATTCAATGCAGATGATATCGTGCTAGGTCCACCAAAAACAGCCTTCGCCTCTGCCTCTCGCATTCTTAACAAATCCTCAGTCGATGCATCGGAACGACTATCCAGGTTCCAGGAGTCGGATGAGGCGAAAAACGATCGTTATAACTTCCGTGATAAGTTCTTCAAGGACCGAGACTTCGGGGATAAAGACTTTGAGAGACGCGATGGGAAACCAGGAATACTAAGTAACAGACGCAGCGATAGGGAGGACTGGAATAATGGACGTCCGCGCCGCATCTTCCAAGACGATACCGATCGAAGACCAAGGCGCAATGGAGATACGGATAGGTGGGAAGGGAAAGATGGTTACAGAGATCGCGACTCACGAGACTTCAATGCTGAAAGAGGTCCCAGAGACAAGGAAGGGCGCTTCGTTTTGAGAAGGGATGGTCCAGGACGTGCTAGACATGAGGGGAGCTGGTTCCGCGATGGCAGCGCTCAGGATAGCCCCGATGTGGAGGAAGAAAGACCCTCAGTGAGGAATAAGGAATGGCGCCGTGATAGGGTTGGCGTCGATCGTGATTGGAACAGAGGCACTAAAATCGAGCAGGAGCCCGAGTGGCTCGATTCAAGCGACCGGGGTGATCACCGCCGGGCGCATACCCAGGAGGACTTTGAGCGTTGGAAAGAAAGAATGAAGGCGAACTCCGCTCAAGCACAGGTGGAGGAAAAGATGGAGGTCCTGGCAGAGACGGTTGCTGAACCCCCGCCCCCGCAGAAGCCGGAGGTTAGGCCTACCGACGGCAGCCTGTTCAGTGATCAAGGCACGCCCTTCCAGGGAGGTTCGACTATGGACAGGTTCTTTGGCTTGTTGGGAGATGCGAAACCATCTCCAGACGTGATCACGCCCGGGTCGGTAGACTCGGTCACCACGAAAAAGGACTTAATGTCAGCGAAGCCGTCTAAATCATCAAGGTTCGCTGGGTTGTTTAGCCCGCCTCCGGAAACAAGCCCTGCAAGGGAGTCAGCTTCTCCAGCTCTAGAAGTCAAATATCCCGCAGATCAGTCAGCTGCAAAAGACGCAGACCAGGAAGGTTTCCAACGCATTTTACAGATGCTTGGGGGAGGAGGCAAGTCTCGCACTACCACTCCGAAGGTAGATGCTTCGCAGCAGCCTCGTCCGCCGTCTCGAGTGCATATGGAGCATACACGAACCGCGACGGCAATGTCGTCTCCTGCTGTGGATCCCTTCCATCGGCCCGAGTTCTTCGCTTTGTCGCAGGATAACGTTGTACGAGGCACAGCTCCTCTCCAGGAAACTCCCCTTCCGCAAAGTGTTTCGAAAGAGCCCCAGGCTCGAGACCGGGAACACTTACTTCGTCTGATGCAACAAGTACGAATTAGCCCACCTCAGGGTAATAACAGCCAAGGGCAGCCCCAAAGTGCAGGTCCAGCTCCTGGTATGATGAACATGCCAGAACTTCTATCTCGCCCCCAGGGAATGCCGCCAACGCAGAAGACTGCCAACTTCCTCGAGGACCCAGCAATTGCCAACATGCAACGGCCTGAGGTACGGCGTCTGCCAAATGGGCTGCCTGCAGGCTACCTGGATGAGATCCCGTTCCCGCAGGGCAATCAGCTACCCATCACCCCCGGCGGAAGCAGGGTGCCTCAAAACCAAAACCATGCACCGTTAGGCCTACAACGACCTCCAGGTTTTGACAATGTGCCACGCCCTGGATGGACAGGCCATCAACTCCCTCCTCAGCAGGGTGGCGGCCCAAGCCCGCTAGCTCCTCCGCCTGGGATTCCAACACCAACTCGGGGCATCAATCCCAATTTCTCTTCAAATATGATGCCAATGCAAGGTGGAATTCTCCCAATGAATGAACGTCAGCCCTTCCCACGTGCTGGCGGTAATGGCTCTGGCTTTGCTCCTCCGCCTGGCATGATACCTCCTGGGTATATGACCATGAACGTACCTTTACCTTCCGGCTTCCCACCCATGCCACCCAATTCTGACCCTATGATGGGACCTGGACAAGGCCCTTACGGGGGTGTCAATCTAGGCCCACAGGGACTGCCGCCCTCATCAAGGCATTTACTCGATATGCTTGGTCAAGCCAACGGAGGCGATATCAGGGGTGGCATGGTTGCACCCGGACAATTCAGATAGCTGGCTACGATGGAGTGAATATTTCTAATTTAAGGGAAACATATGGCTTTGCTCATTTGCCTTGGCTTGTAATGAATCTTCTGAGATATCCAGATATCCCTTCCTCGCCCGGTGCTCTTACGGTTATTTGCCACTTACTGTTCCTTACCCTTCGTATGCTCTTTTCTTATCTTTACTGGTTCTTTTACCTTGTCCCCTCCCATACCTTGTATCGCCATTAGCGTGTGCATCGAGGCTGGTCTTTTTTGGGTTCTTCTGCGGCAGGATATCTCGATGCGTCTTCTGAGAGCAGACAATGGCCGCATAGTTCGTGGGTCATCTAGGAGCTCTTTGAGAAAGGAAACGAAAGAAAAGAAGCGAAAATCTAAAAGCCAACAAGCAAAGCCAAGCGTCAGACCCTGGGTAGTGTCAGATAGTGGGTAAATTGCCTTATGTTTGGTAGCCTTCTAGTGTTGAAGATGCCAATCTATTCTGAGACATTGTACGGATACCCAGATGGTTGCAATCTAATACATTCCTTTATCCTAATCTAGTGTTGGGCTCCGTCTGTTGCTTGTAGGGTATTGTCTTCTGTGGGGAGATTGTCAGTAGTCGATCGAGATGGTGAGAACGACTCCTTTCACTACCAATAGACACCTCATTTGCATCCATGCCGTCTGGCATTTTTCTACTTCCAGGATCAAGGGGCATTCAACCTCTTCTTAATTCATACAAGCCTCTACTCGTTTAAATTAGTATCTCATATTCAGCCATCAACGGTCCAGTGAAGAAATATCCCAGTGAATAGAAAGCTGACTGGGAGAGTTCCTAGTGGCCAACATCAAGGGGAGACTGAAAGCACATTGTCCTACTGTGTAAGTGTTATTCTCTTCACTGCAGCAGCAGCTTCTAGTTCCTTATTCTACCCCATCGGTGCCTTACTCTCAGAAGTGATAGTTCTCTGTCAGTTTTATGTGCTAGATATTATTGCACCATATTGCCTTGTCCTCCAAGTGCACAAAACGCTTTCCCTACAATATCTTAAAGATACAGGAGAAAGGGAAAGGAAATAGTGGTTAAAATAAATCCACTATTTAAATCCAGTCACTTTGGCATGCGTCTGTGCAAATCTTTAGATACGATGGATGCAGTCGACTTTGAACTCTGTCTTAATGTGGAAGAACAAGTGAGTGATATCTTGAAAAGAAAACCCCCATGTTGGCCTTTTTATTGCTTATTCAAATCACTTATAAAGGCTTACATATCCTTGATTTTTTTTTCTTTTGGTTTAATAGGCAGCCATATCGCACCATGAGAAACTAGAAGCTTCATCCAGACATGGACAGGATGAGTCGACAAACACCATGCGCGATACTGGCACAGTCAGAACCCGATTGTGGAGAGAAATTGGCGACAGTAATCACCATGGTGAGTATATCGCGAAATCCCCAGCCAGAAAGAGAGCAAGGACGTCAAGTTCCGGGAGCTGGAGGGAGTGGGAGTTGGAACAATATACTCGGGATACTTTGGCTAGTCGTCAACTGGGAAGTATCCAGCAGTCTGAAGAAAATGTCGAAGTCGATACCAACACAGATATCTCTGTATTTAACAGCGGCGGTGATAATTCCTCTATCCTTGAGGCCCGTGTTCATCCGACGCCGTTTGGGACTGCTACATCTACTTCTTCTATTCTTGACGATATATTCGCTCGAGAACATCCTCGTCTCCCATTGACACCACTGCCTCTTCTGCCTCTGAGAAGAAGCCAGGAGGAAACGGCAAGAAGACGCCCAGCTCTTCCTATTCCTTTCTTTCTTCAGGCATTTCCCTCGTCTCATCATCAACATGAAAAGAGGGACGATAACACTTATTTCGATATCTACGAAGACCCCACAGACCCCTTTGAAAATAGGGAAATGGATCTCAACGCGGCAATGGATATCGACCCCACCGGAAGTCCTCAGCAATCGATCTCGGATTTAGATCTCAGTGAGAACAAGGAAAATACCGAGGATGGATATGGATCTGGCGGAAATGGTGGAGGGCAGATGGAGATGCGGCCAGAGGAGTCAGACTCTGATACGGAGACGGCTACTACTCAAGATCAAGTTGAAGGTCAGCATCATAATAGACGAGATGGCCCAGAAATCGGGGAAGAGGAGCTTGACAGGAGAGAAGGTGGACTTGAATTCTTTCCTCTTTTGTAATGATAGTCTGCTACGGCATGATCTGCGATGGACACATTACGATTGAGGTTGAATAAGACCTATTATTGACTCTTTTTCTTTTCACAAAATTATGAGATGGTCAATCTGGTGTGCACAATCTGCGGTTCAGTTTATCCTAACATTGCCTCGACATGTGGACCTGGAGACATGGTTCAATGAGTTATATGAGGGTGTGGAAAGGGAATGAGATGGATGATTCATTGATCTGTCTGTGTATTCAATTTCCTGAACGAAGACTGCTGACTATTATTACGATGAAATAAGGATGGATGAAGTTATGATGTTAAAAAAATGGATATACAAAAAGAATTGATACTGGTCTGCCATGGTTGTTTATTGGCATGGATATCTCCGGAGTTCAGATTCCTGCAATATCTCCGTGGATTAAGGATCCCATACATAGACTGTGGTTATCTTTCCTCTCATATATGTTACTATAAAGCCTTGGTTTCCTATAGACACTGCAACTTTCCCGTTCAGTTCATTTTTAGCTGACCATAGGCAAAAGATTCTTTTGGCAAGTTGAAGATGCCTGGAAACACCGCTTTCCATTTAGCTTTGACAAATCCCGCCTTAAGATATAAGTGATGATAACTCTCACATCAGAAAATTTGCTCGCTTATCATATAATATTGTGACACGGATCTTGCTTGCCAGAATTATGTCTAGTGAGGTCCGTTGAACGTTGAGGTTGGCCTACATGGGAAACGAGTAGTTAAAGCGGTGTGGGCACGATTACAATCACCATTGGTGCTATCATTGCCCGAAACGGCAACCGCTGCCCATGCGGTTTAGCGCCTCGTCCCTTCTACCCCAGCTAGCATTGATTGCGCCTGCGTGATCCATCCATCTTGTACACAATGAAGGAGAGCATGAAATGTCATTCAAAGATATGACGTTTCGGACTTGGTTTTCTGTCGTCCACAACATCTTCATAGTTGTAATCAATGCTTTGCATTTTCTGCTTGTTCTGGCGGCGCGGAATAGGCAGTCATCACCAACAATTACCTGGTGAAATATGAAGAGTCTGTTGGCCCATGGCCCAAAATAATCAACCCAATTTCCCGGGTCTACTATCCTAGGAAGGGTAAAATTGCTGGTTTCTGCGGCTGTGAATAGCATGAAAAAATCGTGCAGACGCTGGCTTCTCAGATTCTTGTTAAAATAAGGCCTCAGTGACATTATTCGCGATGTATACTATGAAATCAAAACATGAGGCAGGAGAGTGTTGGAAGATCCACAAGTCACTTCATGAATGGGATCTCGTGAGAAAGAGAGGTTGAAGGAGCCAAGGTGAAGGAAGACGATTCTATCTGAATAGCAAGTGAGAAGTGATTCATGTTAGAGTGCATTGCATTTTATTTGTTGTTTAACCAAACTTCAATGGGTACTCTCCAGACCATCAAACTGCCTGTAAGTCCTCCGTAGAGCCAGGCCTGATTTAGTAAAGCATCAGTATGAGATCTCAAGCCTTCCGGTCATAGAACTGCCATTGGAGAAGCAGCCAGGGCGCAGAAAAGAACAATCCCAGTTCACATAAGAAAACGAAGGAAATAATGAAAAGAAAAGAAATGGATATCATCACTCATTATCCCTTGCACCTATAGATGACTCCCACCTTATATGTGACATACGCTGAACCTCAGCCTGACCATACCCGACATGCCCTTGACCACCAATATAATAAAAACATAGCAGAAAAAGGAAACAGAAGAATAGAGAAAGGAAAAGAATATTAATATGAAGAAAAAAAATCACATCTCTTCTACAGCGCAGTTCGGATGTAGAACGTAAACGGTCCTCTGCGCCTGCTCGTCTGGGTTGTCAGAGTCCACAAGGCCTTCGCCGCGAATAGGCATCAGGATGTTATCCTATGTAAAAAAGTATACGGTTAGCAAATATCATCCAAATGAGTTTTTTTGGTATATTTCTATTTACCTTCACCATTCGCTTCAGCACTTTCATCGCCAAGTCGCGCTCCCGTTCTAGGTCTTCCTCGCTCTCGAGCTCAGACTCGATTTGCTCGAGATACCAAATAATCAAATTCTCCTGTTCCACACCTTCGCCCGAACGAGATTCTTCCTCGTTGACTCGCCGTACAAGGATATTCAAGATCTGCATGTACTTATCGTATGTTATCTTTGTTTTCTGGCGACGTTGTGGTTGTTGCGGTTGTTGCTCTCCATCGTCTTGCATAGAGCTGTCACCATCTCTATCACGGTCGACCATTTCATGGTCCTCCCCATTGCGATGCAGGTTAGTACCATTGATTTCCTCTTCATCCTCCACTTCGACGTCATCCTTCTCAACAGTCACAATACTCTGTCGGAGGAGATCATACGCCTCGCGGACAAAGTTAGGAACAATCTCCTCAACGCAGTTGGCTTTGGCAACAGCTTCTGAGAGTCGAATGAGAGATTCAAGCTGACGGACTGTGATTCGGTATGAAGAACGCCCCATACCGCCTTGAGCATCGTTTGCACGGAGTTCCTTGTATTTCTCAACAAGCAAAGCTTTGGCCTCATCTGTGAAGACAGGCCGGAATGTACGTGCAAACCGAATGTACCGTTGCAGTTGTTCTGTACTGAGCTCCGGTTGGACAGCCTCATCACGGTTCCTGTGTACATTGACAATGTGTTCCGCCAGATTGCGGTCCACCGTCTCGTTTGGTTCATCCCTGATAACGAAAAACAGGTCGAATCTGCTCATGATCGGCGCACTGAAGTTGAGGTTGGCCCGCAGCGTGGTCTTGGGGTTGTACCGACCACCAACAGGGTTTGCCGCCGCAAGAATAGACGCACGCGCATTGAGGGTGGTATGAATACCGGCCTTCGCAATTGATATTGTTTGCTGCTCCATGGCTTCGTGGATAGCAACTTGGTCACTAATGTCCATCTTGTCAAATTCATCGATAGCACAGATACCGCCACCGTTCTGTATGAAAAAGGCATTAGCTACAACAATACCAAACCACTGGGTTTAGTAGTGACATACCGCCAGCATCAGTGCACCGGCCTCGATGGTGAATTCGCCAGTCTCGGCATCCTTTACAACAGAAGCTGTTAACCCTGCGGCGGATGAGGCTTTACCACTGGTGTAGACTGCTCGAGGGTGCAAAGAGCAAATATACCTAGGGGATATTTTATGAGCTGCCAGGTTACAACGGCGGAATGTTGGCGGCTTGACTTACTTCAAGAATTGACTTTTACTCGTAGAGGGGTCGCCAACAATGCAGATGTTGATGTCACCACGCAATTGCATACTTTCCTGCTCCGTGGTCTTACTGACCCCTCCAATCAGTTGTAGCAGTAGGCCTTTCTTGATCTGTCGATGGCCATAGATCATGGGAGCGATGGAATCTACCAAGCGAGAATAGATGTAGTCTGAATGGACGAGGGTCTTCAAGTCCTGGACCTCCGATGGCGTAAGACTGTGAAGATACTTTTCTTGAGCCTTGTCATCGTCATCTTCAGGTTGCTGGTTCTGGTTGAGAGAGGCCAAGATATTGTGTGACTGGCCACTCAAATGCTGGTTCGATTGTTGGCCCGGAGTTGTTGAATCAGGTGTGACCATGCAGGCCAGGAAAGCCAAGCGGTAGGTTAGATCCCTGACACCTAGTGACTTGAGGCCACTCACACCTCCCCCGCCAACATCAGTGCTGCGGAAGGAAGTGTCCCGAGTAGCCTCTGGTCGTACTCCAGGAAGCCCTAGCTGGCTGACATCAGGGACGACGATAAGAGCACCTGTGAAGATACACCGTTCACCAGCCTTCACCCGGTCAACCATCTCACCGCGCAATATGATATCCATTGTGCGAGGCATGCTCCCCGCAGGAATTTCGTGCGCCGACTCCTGCAGTTTCACCTTCTGCCAGTCAACGAACGTGCTCTTCCCAATATCTAAGCGCCATGCAGTGCGGTTGCCACAGGTGGCATTAGGGCACTCTGCGGGCTCCGTGTATCGGAAAGTTTGCTCGACATTGGAACAAACAGTCTTGCAAGATTCGCAGATGAACGTTCCCAGAGAAAGCTCCGGACGAATCTCAGACGTCCTAGTAACCGTACCAGAGACGGAGAGAAGCTTTCCAATCTGCGACGTTCGAAGTTGCCGTAATCTGGAAACCAGTGGTAGGTTATAGAAGGCCAAAGAGAACAATCTATCAGTCTGCTGATGCCGTGTTTTCTCGTTGATGCCGCGCCTGAGGTCAGGATTCTCAGTGACACTTGCATTAGCAGCCATCACAGACATGCTGGCCTGGGACGAAGCACTGCCAGCCTGGCGATGCGAAACAAAATACTCGGGTTCGTATTTCGCGATCAGGTTATGCAGGGCCCTGGTGAGAAAGGGTAGGAATCGATAGTACTGGTTGGCGATTGCATCAGCGAGAATCTGATTATCCGACGACGTCAAATGGGTAAAGTCGACGTAAAGTGTGGAAAGTTCGAACTTCCTCATGCCATGGATTTGTGCAATGTAGTATTTGTCACTAAGGATCTCCGAAGAAGGACGAGGGGCAGACGATGTTGGCTCTTCCATGTACGTCTCGAGTAACTCCTCGAACGCTTGCTGAACCTTTTCACCTGCAAGATCGATCACAGGAGGGGGGCCTGCAACATAGGGATTTCGACGACGGCTGACGGTCGAACTGCTGGTACCGACCACTTGGTCATCGGGGAAGCCATGCATTTCGCTCATGGGTCCATTGCTCTCAGAGGTTGGCTGGGGTCGCGAACTCGGCAGATTGTCTGAATTAAGGCGTTGTCGGTCGCGAGCACCGGAAATCAAGCCCGGATCGGACTGGAGAGCGGCTTCGAAAAGGGAGGACATGGTGGCAGACAGCGCACACGGCCCCGACGAAGGCCGTGGAGGTCAAGATCAAGGATACGGAGGGGAAAAAAGGGGTGATCAATGACTTGTGGGAAGATGTGATTGGCAATGATAGAGATATAGTGTGCTTTTCTTTTGGATGGGAAAGAGTTCAAAGGACTTGAGTTGAGTCTTCAGTCTTCCCCTACGGAGCACTTTTTCTTGCAAGCGACGCGTCCCCAACGCGAACGCGTCGGCGAAATGTTAATGCGGGGCAACGCGTTAAGTGATTTCCGTTCTGGGAGTGCTCCGCGGGAGCCTGAGACAGCGCATGCTAAAAGCCGACGCTAAACCGGATAAGTAAATAGACTATGCCGCGCTAGCCCGTTACGGACAAAGGTGAACTGCTCCACTGCCGAGACCCGACCGACGAAGGGGTCCTTCCAGCCCCGGCATAGCGCAGTGGATCCCGGCAATGTACCAGCCAACGGGGTGGTGATCTGGGGTCAATAGACTTCGTGAGTGGACATGCCGGGGCCCACTGGAGCGAAGGGCACTTCTTCACCCCGTGTGGTATGACACGGCATAGATGGCAGCGAAGCAATAATCCCGTTCTAACTTATCAGAAAATTTCCCCTCCAGTTGCTCTGGTGTAGCCCCCCATGCGCGCTTTCTTGAATCGCGATTTTAATTGCAGGACTTGGCCAAGATCGCTGTCATATGGGCTCCTTGAAACCTGCGCCAGTGCCGTTAGCCCCGTGAGTGTGAGCACCGTGCTGTTTTATATGCCTAGCGTGTTATCCTCCACAACCGTATATACCGGAATTATTATTCTTCTGCCGTGACGCTGTCGGCACTTCTTTTTCTTACTAAACCCACCATTCTAAGGGGGTGTTCAATTAATTCATCAAGCATCCTCGTCATGTTGTCTTCCGCTGCAAATCCTTCCCCTGTCCCGACGTCCTCCACTTCCCGATACATGTTGTCTGAAGGCTCTTCTGAATTATGGAAGCAAAGTTCGTATGCTCTGCATATGCATATTAGCGGAGAGCTAGCTCATATCCGATCCTTTCTAACTCAAACAGAATCCCCCATCAGTCGAGCTCAACAGACGACAATGAACCCACTGAAGAGACGGAGACGAAGGCCTGCTTCTGAGGACTCCTCGCTGCAGAACCAGACCTTTTACTTTGTCGATCGAAATTCCTCTTCCAGTGAGAAGCGGTCTCATGTCATGCGCCATCATATCCAGGAGAAACGCAGGCAACGGAAACTGTCGAACCGCAGCGGCGACTGGCGGCAAGAAAATCGGATCGTGCAATATCTTCCCTTGCAACATGCCCCAACATCTGTAGAAGGCGACAGAGCGGAAATATCTCGAGAAAGTAACAGCGGGACTACTTCCAACTCCGACTCTTCGGTACGAGAGAGAGAAATCCTGCTGATAGTCGATGAAGGAAAGAGAAAAGCTGACCACATCGTACCTCTAGACAAACTCTCTTCTCTCAAAACCGACTTCCTATTGCATATCTTCTCTACAACCCGCCCCGATGATGACGAGTCTTGATTTTTCCAGAATAGATCCTGCTGACAGTCTTCCTATGACGCTCAGTCACGAGGATCTTGACCTGGTGGACCATTGGAAGAACCGACTGACGTACTGGTCCGGGCAGAATAGGCATGTGAAGGATCGAATCTTTCGGACAGCCATGCAACATCGAGTTTCTTTTCAGACAGTGATCCTTACATTCTGTGCCCGTTGGAAGATGCAACTGTATGATCTTAAGGATTCCAAAGAGGCTGAATATCATCTAAACCAGAGTACAAAGGCTGTTCAAGAAGTGGAGCAATCCACCCAAGCGGACGAGGACGCGGTGGCCATGGCCCTGGGCGGTTTAGCAATCCAGGAAGAGCGGTTCGGCAGTAAGAGCCGAGCAGAGGAGTACATGTCCAGGGCGCTTCGTATCATCCGGCCCCGTACAGGATCCAACCGCCCAGTCGAAGTGTTTTTGCTTTACGTGAGGTTCATCATGTCACCGCTAGATCCCGTGATCGATGAGGAAGGACAGCGATGGTTGGTAACCTTCCTGCGAGGAGCTGAAGAGTTGATGATGGAACATCGCACAGAGGGCTACCTATCTGCCGTACGGCAACGGCGTGAAGCCTTCCAAATGGAGAGTCCATTGTTCCCTCTGCTGTCCAGCGGACCGCGGCCGTCGAGGGTCCCGCAGGATGCCCGCAAGTATGTGGTCGAGAACCCACCGACCCAGGAGGCCAGCCGGTCGGCGTCTCTCATTTACATCACAGCGGCTCTATGGGACTTTAAAGACTCGCCCAGTAAGACCCGTCGATTCCTGGAGCATCTATCTTCGCTGGCGAAGGAGTACAGCCTTGATCGGGATCTGGCATGCGAGACGTTTCTCTGGCTGCTGTTGGAAGAAGGATATGACGCCGACCTGAGGGACTCAGAGCGGGGTTGGTCCACCGGGGCGCTACTGCAGAAGCACAAGCAGCTCCGGCCGGACCTACAGTTCCATTTCAACGAACTCCTAATGAGCTTCCTCATGCTGGACGCTCCGATACGGGGGATTGCTGTTTTCGAGCAGGAATTGGATATGATAACAGCTCGCACCTTTGTCTAATTGGTCATTCTTACTAGTAATTAATCTCATGAATCCCAAGTCCACTGCCGGAGGACCTGTTCCGAAGAAGGAAAGTGGTCTACCGTGACAGACGGCGGGGAAGAATAATAATCGAAGCGTGACTTGACGCTGCCCCGGTGGCTTCTTTTTTTTTTTTTTTGTCTTCCTTTTTTTTGCTTTTTTCTCTTCGCCACGTTCTGTTCTGGTAACCATGGGACGGATGACATAGTCCATAGATAGTTTATTAATCAATCTTAACTCTGGAGATTATCGCCGAGTCAGAGCTTGCAGCGTAGATAGCACGAACACCTCTGCTTACGCCGAAGACCCTTGGTTCCACAGTTTGGAGATGGCACACGTACGCATGTCCGTCACCGATCCTGATTGCAGAAAGCTGAACCAGATCTGAGGATGCAGATCGCAATACAGAGTAATAAAGTGATTAGATATCGGAATTCGCGGACAACCTACAGTGGGGTGACAAAAGTATTTGGAAATCTCAAAAACACGCTAGTAATACCGCTTACTAAATAGGAAATTAATTAAGCAGATCTCTACTATTCTGCCACCAAAACAACACGTAGCCATTTTTATTCTACATACTCTTACTACGTACTCAACATAATGCCTCGTTCAAAAGAGTTGAGCCCTACCATACGAGCTATACTTTGTGAGCTTAAGGCTATTGGCTGGACCTACAAAAAAATCCATTTAAGATATCCTGATATTCCTTTATCAACTATTCATTATACAGTGAAGAAAGAATCTCAACGAATTCAACAACAATCTCTTCATCGAAATGGGAGACCAAAGGCTATTTCTTTTGAGGAGCAGCAACAACTCATTAACCTTGTCAATGAGGATCACCATATTAAAATGCGTGAACTTTCTCAAGCTGTCCAAAGCCAGCCCTCAATCCGTACTGTTCAACGACTATTCCGAACCTTACATATGCGAAAATGGAAGCAGTGTAAGAGGCCTGAGATTACTGAAGAGAATGCTGAGAAAAGGCTGAACTGGTACAGGATACATGCCAACTATATACCAGAGGATTTCAAACGGGTTATATGGTCAGATGAGTACTCAGTTGAGCGTGGTGTTGGAGCTCGCCCTATCTGGACATTCACCAGTCCTTCTCACCAAATTATTGAGAGGGATATACATACTATTCGATGCGGAAAAGGGGTCAAACAGATGTTCTGGGCTTTTGGCTTTGATCAACGGACTGGTCTACTGCCATTAGATGGAGACCCTGAGTCTGCTCGTGGTGGTGTTACTGCTTGGGTTATTCGTGATGTTTATGAAGCCTTTCTTCCTGAGTTCCTAACCCATGGTGATATCTTTATGCATGATGGTGCATCAGTCCACAGAGTCTATATTGTACGGGAATTGCTTACGGAGATAGGGATTAATGTTATGGAATGGCCTCCTTATTCCCCTGATCTGAATCCAATTGAAAATCTTTGGGCATTGATGAAAGCAAAAATCTACGAGAGATACCCTGAGTTGGAGAAGGCGCCTGATACTGAAGAGACCCGATTTCAATTGATTGAGGCAGCTAAGGAGGCATGGCATGCTATTGATGACAGGGTGCTTCAAAATCTATGCAATACTATGCCCCATCGAGTACAGGCAATACTCGCTGCAGTTGGATGGTATACGAAATACTAGATATGATCAGCTTAATTAATTTCCTATTTAGTAAGCGGTATCACTAGCGCGTTTTTGGGATTTCCAAATCTTTTGTCACCCCACTGTATTTAATTACAAGCGAGATGAATCCCATAGATCATAGGCCGTGGATTCTGTGAATGATAATGTTCCGAGAGAACCTGTTGGGAGATGGTTGTTATTTTTGATGTATCCCAAAATCGGTTCAGTTGGCAGAGCAAAGTGATACAGAAAGGGGCTGCCAGTATCTCCTGTCGCAACCATGGACACGTTCCACGTTCGACCAGGGGAACGAGGAACGAGCCAAAGCGACGGAGAAAATGGCCAGTGTAGATCACGAGGAGCTACAAAAGTCTAAATCCCAATCTAGCAACTATAAGGGGGTTCTTATTGGCTAGTAGTGCGGGTCAACAGCAGGTTTTTCAGTTTTCAGCTCAGCCGCGCTCGGTCCATCTCGCTAGCGCCGATGCTAGCGTCGCTAGCGCTGTTCATTTGTGGCAAATTTTGTGGCTGTAACCAATCATGAGCCTCATGATGAATCTCATTGTGGCTTGTAGATATACGATCTGTGGCGGTGCATGGAAGGTCCGGTTGGGCGAATTACCGAGACGGAGCATTTCCGCCGTAATTAACCTGTATACTCCTTTCCCGATCTGGAAGGCTGTTTCCCGCCAACTGGCTTGACAACAAATGCTTCTGCAGCCAAATCGCCCATCTGCAAATCCGGATTGCTGCATGACTTCATGTGGCTGGGCCCATGACGACTGACAAATTTAATGATAATACGGAGTAGACTGAGTGTAAGTTATTATTATCTATTTGGAATGCCTCGAATGGGACCAGGCCGGCCGATTCTATGCAGATTTGATCGGTGCAGCCCCTCAACCACCTCTTTTTAGTCTTGACAGCGTAACCACCTCGACTTTTTTCATCTCGTTCTTTTCTCTCTCTCTTTTCCATATCAATAATCGCTTTTCGCTCTTTTATAACGACTTCCTTCCTCTGCTTCTCATCCTATTTATTCCTTATATATAGTCTCTGTTGATTAACTCCATGTGCACCTCCTGATCGTGCGTTACACACCCTCCTTCCATTGAACCTCTACGTTCCTTGAGAGCGTATTCGGTCTCCTTCACGATGGCTGTCCGCGATGTTGGCCTTCAAGGCCTTCATGCACTGTTGCGACGGGACGACGTATGTCTTCCTGCCCTTTGAGTTGTCTCGACTCGGAAGCAAATATGCTGACGATACGCCGATTCCCAGTCCGATGACCCCAAAAATACCTCCAGTTCGGCCAGTAGTCTGGTCACCACATTGATCCCTGCCTTGGTAGTTGCTGTCGTCATGGTTCTCGGTTTCATTATTCTTCGTCGCAGCAATCGCAGAATGTACGTGCCGCGTACGTACCTCGGCTCGTTGCGTTCCTGGGAACGCACTCCTGAATCTCCTACCGGCCTTTGGAATTGGGTCATGGGCATGTACAAGTTGCCCGATACCTACGTCCTCCAGCATCATTCGCTCGATTCTTATCTCTTGCTCCGATATGTCAAGCTTTCGTCCATCATTTGCTTCGTCGGGTGTCTCATTACTTGGCCGATTCTGTTCCCCGTCAATGCAACTGGGAAAGGAGGCAATAAGCAACTCGATATCCTGAGTATTTCCAACATCGGGGAGCATAGCCGTGGTCGCTATTTTGCCCATGTTTTCCTGGCATGGATCTTTGTCAGTACGTATTTACCAGTGCACCTTTATTATGTTCCTTGTTAATGGCTAATTTCGCCAGGTTTTATCTTCTTCACCATCACCCGGGAAATCCTCTACTATATCAACCTCCGCCAGGCGTACTTATTCTCGCCCGCGTATGCGAGTCGCTTATCGTCCCGTACCGTTCTTTTCAGCTCCGTTCCTCAGCAGTACTTGAGCAAGGAGAAAATCATTCAAATGTTCGGACAGGAGAAAGTCAAGAATGTCTGGCTTGTTACCGATACCGGAAAGCTGGAAGACAAGGTCCAGAGGCGCGACGCGGCTGCCTTCAAACTTGAAGCTGCAGAAACAAAACTCATCAGACTCGCAAACAAAGCACACCTAAAGGCGTTGAAGAAGCAGGGCAATGTCGAAGATGCCATTGGGTTGGATAACATGAATGCAAATGAGGGCGAACCTGGTTCTATTGCTTCACGATGGGTCAAAGCCAAGGACCGACCCACACACAGATTGACCCTCTTGATTGGAAAGAAGGTTGATACAATCAATTGGTCCAGATCTGAGATCGAACGTCTCTCAGCCAAGATTAATGACCTCCAAGAAAAGCATCGTGCTGGTGATGCCAAATTGGTTACTTCCGTCTTCGTCGAGTTCCATAGCCAGGCGGATGCGCAGGCAGCCTTTCAATCGGGTACCTTTTCCCCTCCCATCAATTTGATAATGTTCCGTCATATTAACTTAATCTATCTCAAGTGGCCCATAACCTTCCTTTACACATGGCACCGCGTTATATCGGTATTGACCCCACCCAGGTTATCTGGGCGAATCTGCGCATCAAGTGGTGGGAGCGTATAATCCGTTATAGTGCGACCATTGCGTTCGTGGTGGCGTTGATTATTTTTTGGGCCATTCCGACAGCTGTTGTTGGTTTCATCTCCAATCTTGACAACTTGACTTACTACGTCCACTTCATTCGCTTTGTCAATCATGTTCCGGGCTGGATCAGAGGTGTTATCACCGGTCTTCTCCCGACTGTTCTCATGGCGGTGCTCATGGCTCTTCTCCCAATCGTGCTTCGATGTAAGTTGCATATTCTCCCTCGAACTACAGATTCTCCCGCAAAAGTTACTGACGGATTGTTCCTTCGTTCCTCTCAGTGATGGCAAAATGGGGAGGTGCACCTAGCTTGGCAGCTATAGAGCTTACAACCCAGAATTTCTATTTCGCTTTTCAAGTGGTCCAGGTGTTCCTGGTCGTTACTCTCTCTTCTGCTGCCACCAGCTCCGTGCAGTCTATTATAAAGCAGCCTACATCCGCGGCGACATTGTTGGCGAAAAACATTCCCAGGGCATCCAACTTCTACGTCTCATACATTATCTTGCAGGGGTTGTCCTTCAGTTCCGGTACCCTTATTCAGATTAGCGGGTTGATCGTTGGTAAGATAATGGGCTGGCTCTTCGATGACACTCCTCGAAAGATGTACACCCGTTGGTCCACCCTGTCTGGGTTAGCCTGGGGAACTGTCTACCCCCCTATTTCATTACTTCTGGTGATCGGTAAGTTTGATCTTTTTTCGGTCTTCTTTTATCCCGGTCAAGAGGCTGACTGGTTCTAGCTGTCGTCTATTCGTGCATTGCCCCATTGGTACTTGGCTTTGCGACAATCGGCTTGTACCTCTTCTACTTCGCCTACCGGTATAACCTGCTGTATGTATCCAATGCGGACATTGACACGCAGGGCAAAAACTACGTTCGTGCACTGCAGCATATCACGGTGGGCGCCTACTTGCTGATGGTCTGTCTCATTGGTCTGTTCGCCATTGGTACTGCCAGTGCAACCATCGCTGTTGGTCCGCTGGTCCTCATGATCATCTTCCTTGTCTTTACCATCATTTATCACATCTCTCTCAATCAAGCTGTTTACCCCTTGATTGAATATCTGCCCAAGAACCTTGAGGCTGAAGAAGAGGCCCTCCTTGGCCAGGATCGGCTGAAACTCAATCGAGACTCTGATGGATATCCAACAAAGGACCTCGCAGAGTCGAGCTCTGGACCGGAAGGCCATTATCGTGGACCGAGCGTTGATACGGCCGAGAAAGGCCTGACCACCAGCAGACCTGTGCAGCGGGGCAGATTGCAAACAATCATCATGAAGTATCTCCGTCCTGACCAATACGCCAACTACGAGACTCTCCGCCCACTAGTACCTGGTGGATCGGAACCTACGACCTACCCTCCCGAGGTTGAAGAGAATGCGTACGTTCACCCATCCATCACCGCGGAGCCACCTCTACTCTGGATTCCCCGCGACGATCTCGGCGTAAGCAAGCAGGAGATCGAACATACTAGCCGCGTCATCCCGATTACGGATGAGGGCTCCTGGCTGGACAGCAAGAATAAGATCCATTGGGACGTTGACGCTGGCCGGCCTCCTATCTATGAGGAGAAGGTGAACTACTGATCAATTCGGTTGAGCTGGCCTTTTTTATATAAGATAATCTGCCTTGGTTTGGTGTTTTGGATACCCTGCTAGTTGCAGCTGATATTCCTACGAGCTTATTGTAGATTCACGGAGTACAGCGTCTCTTTGTGCTTTTTATTACATACGTTCCTATACTATACCTACCTTATAATTTTGACGAATCCCTCATGTTTATGTTATGCTCTCTCGATCTTTATCTGGGTATTCTATTGCTGCTATGGAGTATGAAGAAATAAAACGTGCTTCTTTATTACAGTATATGTTCCTTAGCGAGGTCAGGTCAACCGTATCCTGGATTTTCTCTTGCGTATAGTGTTCACTGTTTGTGGTATAGCGTTGTTTTCTCGCCGCCCTTACGAGCTTCTCCTACTGCCTCCAACCCGTCCACTGCATCTATATAAGCCTGACCTCTCTCTCTCTCTCTCTCAAACGGCCATGCACTTTCTCTTCTCTTTTCTCCCTTTTCCTCTTTTCTATCCTGCCTCGCCCAGTGTACTGCCCCCTTCCTAAGATGCCATGTTACCCGAAGGTTGTACTTGTTCCAGCATTGGCACCATCGCGCCAGCCACTCCCCTCTCTGCGTCTCCATCAGCTGCGATGAGTTCCCCTGGAATTGCTTGGAAGAGGCGGCAACCCTTTATCGAACAGTAGAAGTTGCGTCCCTGGGTACCAGCAGCACATCTAGGCCAGCCTGAACCACCTTCCGAGAGAAGTCACGCAGAACGTGATCTGGGCGGGGAACAATGGAGACAAGACAATGGAGACAAGAAAGAGGCCTTCAAATCCTGGCGTTCCCATTGGGCCAATAGTAATGCTAAGGGAGGTAGCAGGAATCTGAACAAGGATAAAGCATGGAACTGGGCCCAGAACAATAAGAGCCCGACCTTCATCTCTTCAACTCCGAGTCCGCCACCACCCCGGCCAACTCGCCGTATGAGGTCTTCAATCACAACTTAGACAAGGGCAAGGGAGACGTAGACAGCATATCCAATGTCGTTGCGGTGATTAATACTTTTGAACAACAAGAACTGCGAAATATCCAAGAATGCGTGGTGCAAGAAGGGTACTAGTGTACGAGAACATCCATTTTGGGGCGATGCCAACAACCACTTCATTCAGATTGAGAAGTACGGTTTTTTGTTTCTTTCTCTCCCTCTCTCTGAGATGGTGCCCAAAGTCTATCTAATACTGGGAATAGGTGCAAGATTGTGTTCGACAACAAGGCCGCCAACGCCAAAATGAGAAGAGGCGAAGAGACAACCCCAGAGGAGATGTTCAACATTAAGAGTGAATCTCCCATGCTCAAGCAAGCTGGGCATGCTATTAATTGCATAGAAGCTAACCATGGCCTTTTGCTCCAGGAATTGAGATTATGGAAGATGGCGATGGGTTCGATATTCCCTTACCTTGTGGAATGGCTGTTCCTTCTGAAAGAGAGGAATCGTCTTGGGCACACATGCGGCAGCATATTGGAAACATGCATTCCATCAATAGAGAGAATTGCCACAATTTCATCAAGATGGCGATTTAAGAGAAAGTCAAGATAATTAATTGCCATAACGCACCTTAAAAATCAGGTGCAATCCCAACCACTGACATTCTCTCTTCTGTAATACTCGGCATCCTCATCTGGGTTGGCAGTGTTCTCATCCAAGGTCTGACCACCGAGCCAGGCCCCAACATTGGTGGTACAAACTAGAGCCTGGTCACGCATTCGGAAGGGAAGAATCTGGCCCTTGTGGTTGATTGCAAGATGTAGCACCCAGCCATATTCACAGGCTTTCTGATCAGCGATAAGAATAAGAAGGCTTTGTCTCTTATCCATTTCTGCAACTGTCGCTGCATCACATTTTAATGAGAACGCTGTATTTCAGAAGGGTCTCCCCCATCAAGCTGGTCCGGGCAGTGCATCATCGCAGTCACAAGGTATGACGGTACAGACCCTGGTGTCCCAACTGCGATACCATCCATGATATCTGGACTTTCAGATGCACCGCTGAGTTCCTTGCAGTCATCAAAGATGAATTCCTCATCAATGCAGCCATTGTAGCCATCACTTGGATCTGGATCGGCCTGCTTCGTCATGTAAAAGATTAGACGCTTGTAAGCGGCATCGGCAGCGTCCTGGCTGGCCTTGTCACCTTCCTTGCCAAACCAGGTCCGGATCAAGAGCGTGCGTGATATCTGGCCATCAAAAGCTCACTCTTCGTCAGTCAGAAGATCCCTTGGGACGTAGTCCGGGATTCCCTTGGGAAGAGGGGCGTCTTCTAACATGAAGGACTAGAGAAATTCCAGTATTGATTTCTTTTTTTCAACAGAGGAAACCTCACCCCATGGCCATTTTTTCCAAGCCGAATCCACTTTTCCAGAAGAGCTCTTTCTGGTCATGCTTTGAGAGAGGAGATTTGAGGTCCCAGAGTGCCTGTCTGGGTTGTCAATCATTGACAGACAAGTACTAGTAGACAGCATGTTCTCACCATGATGAACTGGTCAAAACTAAGGAACCCAAAGCTGGGAATATCAGTATCACTCAATTCTTTTAGCATATTTTTTTCCTCTTCAATTTTCTGGAAGTCTGAAGATATGTATGTTTTTTTTGGGGGGGGGGGAGGAGAAGAGCAAAAGAAGAATTACAGGATTTTCTTTCCTTTCCTCTCATTTTGCCAAGGCCGTTGTTGCCTGTTCTCTTAGCTCAATTGGGTGAGAGCTGGAAATATATATGTGAAGCTGGATGGCAAACAAAACATTGTTGTTGAATTTGACAGTACAACGTGGAATAGTTTATTGATATATTCTCATCAAATCCACATTGCCTACAACGCCAAATCAAACCACCCACAGCCATTCTATGGTGTCATTGCAAAGGGTGGTGTGCGACAGCGTGCTAAGGTAGCCAGACGTGGGTGTAGGAGCTTCTAGTGAGACAGGGTGCCTTGTGTCAAGGTTGTAAGGCCGCAAAGTCAGAAGCCTCAGGCCACAAAGGATCACGTGTACTTAGCACTTAGGAACTGAACTCCGCAACACCATAGTGAAGTCAGCCCCTCTCACCTTTAGGGAGGCAAAACAGGGTTTTCTACCGCTTGAAGCCCCAGCCAGGGCAGTGCTGGGAACTTCCCCAACTCTACAGCACATAGTGCTCAAATTTGTCTCCTTTAAGCATGTATTTAGATCGTTGCGCACGTACTTAGATCCTTTTAGACAGTATACGCTTGGGAGGCACGTCCGGTTGCCCTTCGGGAGGCCGCGGTCACCCGCCACGTGACCGCCAAGCGACGTTAAATAATAATAACATAGCGAAGTCAGCGATTAGTTCTTACAGAATAAGGACCCTACGTTTCCCTCCCTACTATCGTACTTAGCATTCTCCGTATACTGATTATCTCTTCACGCCGTCAACGCCACCCAGCTCTTACAAAGGTGCAGGTTCAGAAGATCAGGAAATAGAGATGGATTGGAAAGAACACACAGGCAGGCAGGCTACGGTCAATATACAGTACAGGCAGATAGACAAGACCTAGCTCGAAGAGCTACAACAGGATCAAGACAGAAGTTGAAGATATCCCTCGTAGTCACGTGTAGAAGCGGTCGGCACCCGCAGAACAGGGTCCCTGGCCAGAACCAGCTCTACTAGGTTAGGCGAGGGCGGTCTAACTGGGCATACCACACGTGACCTTAACGTCCGCGCAGTAGTTAGTCAGCCGCACGTGCCCGGGTCGGCGACTGTGAGAATGCTGAGTTCTACCTATTATTCATTATATAGCTTATCTAGCATTTCATGGCTTATTGATATCTCTAAATATTTAAGTTGTCGTATGTTTTTTTGTTTCTTGGCTATATTTTCACCATTATACTCCATTGTTGGGCTTAGTGCCCTTACCACCCTATCTTCAGGGCCTTTTACCTGGACTCCGATAAAACTGCACCCAGTCTTCGTGCATGAATCAAGCTGGTCAAATGTGCCCTGACCGAAATAATGGATAGTAGGCGGATAGTCCAACAACTTTTCCTGAGCAGCTTCCAGCGGTCGCTCCCTAATGCTTCAACTTCAACGGCGCAGCATCGTTCTCTCCAGTGTTATTGTCCCTCATTTGAATAGCAGCCCGCCATAGACAATGGACGTCGCCCTTGAGTTTCTCGATCCCCTCATTCTGGACAAAGTCTATGCCTTGCTACTGCCCTCCGACTCCTCCCTCGCCGACGTGACGTCGCGATGGTCGGGCGACAGTATCTATCGCCAGATCATCTCAATTCTCGTCCTCACGCAGCTCGGTGCAACCTTCCTCTACTTCTTTTTCAACACGCTCTCCTACTACCTAATATTTGACCGACGGCTTGAGTACCATCCGCGCTTCTTGCCCAATCAAGTCCGCTAAGAGATCAAATCATCGCTGTCCGCCGTTCCGTTTATCAACATTCTGACTCTGCCCTGGTTCCTGGCTGATGTCCGAGGCAAAAGCTTGCTGTACGCCTCGGTGAGCGACTATGGCTGGGCCTGGCTGTTGATATCGTCCATCCTGTACATGGCGTTCAATGATATTGCCATCTACTGGATTCATCGCCTCGAGCATCACCCCAGCGTGTACAAGTACATTCACAAGCCACACCACAAATGGATCGGTCCGTCTTTCACAGAACTTCCATGATACTGGCGTCTGCCAGTGCTGACAATGTCATAGTTCCCACGCCGGGGGCTGCACTGGCGTTCCATCTGCTGGATGGGTATGTGCAGTCTCTACCGTACCAGTGAGTCTCCCAGTCCCTCAAAGAGGTTCTGGCGATCCTTCATGGCCAGTCTTTGCTAACCCCTCCAAAGCGTCTTTGTCTTCATTTGCCTCATGCAGCGACACCTGTACATGATCCTCTTTGGTGCGGTCCAGATCTGGACCATCCTTATTCACGACGGCGACATGATTTCGGGCCATTGGACGGAAAAATTCCTCAATAGCCCCGCGCATCACACGTTGCGCCACATGTACTTCACCGTCAACTATGGCCAATATTTCACCTGGGCCGACATCTATTTCGACTCGCACCGCGCCCCGCACATTGACCAGCTTTTGTGTGTGTGGAATATGTATATATATATAGAAGAAGGCGGCTATTCTGGTGTGATTCAGAAATCCTATCCAAAACCTAACGCAGGCAGGTTGATCCGATTAACCAGGGTTTTCAATACTGCTCTCCCTCTGCAGCTCATTTGTCGTCGAAATGAATGATACTGCTTAAATGTAGAGGTCTCTCGCATCTTAGCCCACCAACTTCACAAAATTAGTGAATAGAGTGAGTTTTGCAGGGCTGGGTCAATGGGTGCTGCTAGATTGAAGTTGCTGTTTCATATTGTACATCAAGAAGGCTGCTCATCTCTCCAAGTATAGGATGGGATTTCTCTATGATATGCAAATATATTTATTCTAGTACTTGTCTCATTATGAATTTAGGCCGGGGTATTATCGCCCATTGGAGCAGAGGCAAATAGCAGAAATATAGTTTCCTTTGCGACATCAATACCCACTCAGCTGCCCATGAGTCTTGCCGCGTAGCTCCTTAGATTCAAGCAGTCTTGCCTGACCCGCTTGACTGGGGTGGTCAATAACATCTTGCATGCTTAGGCCGCACCCTCGGCGTTGGTAACAGCGGGCAAGCAGCATGGTGGTTACAAGGTCGGCACCGCATGTGAACATGGAACAGTCCTCCTGGCCGTCTCCGCGCGCGGCTGCAAGACCAACCTCATCCCAAACCTGCAAAACGACCGTCCGCGTATGGGCACTTATGGAATATTATCCTGCAACACCCTAGACACTAGCACCTGGTCAGATAGATTGATTCGAAACAACCGTTATTGCACTGGCTGGCACTGCCTCCCCATCTTGTGCGACCCAATGGAGAGGCTGCTCCAGCACGGCCGGCATCGATTCAATGACTGTTTGGAAGAGACGAGCAGCCCATTGGGACTTCTCTGCTGGTAGCGTGTGGCGGGAATACCACATCTGGATCGCGAGCTCAGACGATTCAGGCGCGACCACTATCCAAACATCGGCTGCCTGGCCAATCGCCCCCATGGCCCCAGCAAATACAGTAGACATTGCCAAACTGGAAGGAAGTACCGTGTTTCAGGATCGACTCGTGATTTTAATACAGCACTACAGAGCTGAATCTCGTCCACAGTACAGATTGAGGCCGAGTGTATTATTCTACTGGTTACAGGACATGGCCAAGGATTCTTCATATATAGCAGTAGACACATACAATCTTCAAAGTTGGCATTCTGATCCATATCAATTTTGGCACTGTACTCCGTCTTTATACAGCATTCAAGTATCAAATATCTCACCATTCTACACGAAAATAATACTAAAATGCAAACCGCGAACATGCAGTTCTATATAATAAATTTACCTGGTGCGGAAGATTACATGACATACTTGAAAATAGACTATTATAAATATATATATCGGGAAAATTCGACCAAACCCGAGACCAGTGGTCTAGCGGTTAGGATGCTACTCTTATATGTATGTCCCATTTGAAATGGGAATATGTATGGAGCTATGTAGCGATCCCGGTTCGATTCCGGGCTGGTCTATTGGAAACTTTTTTTTCCCTTCCCGACTCTCTGAAACTCCGTACACATGGAGATCACTTTCTTTTTCGATTCCCATATATTATTTCGTACAGGCCTCGATGTTGTGGGATACCACTCCAGAATTCCGTAGATGGAATGTAATACCTACATAGGATGGGTGGATGGATGAAGTCAATACAACTAATCATCTGCCTCGTATTAATTACTATCCCAGGAGTGGTACGCTCTGCCGTGACTGCGGACGTTGAAAACACTGAAATACAACAGAACAACTGCATGATTGGTATCAATGTACATCGGAGCACTTCCAATCAGCATCTGTCTGTATTCCGTAACAATAAATGCAGCAAATAAAAAATGATTGGTCGATCACCTACGTACCGCTAATTAAGGGCCACGATCTACGAAAGCAAATGCTCCCGTGCCTTATGATCGACAGTGTGTAGTACTCCCTGTACACGATAATACACAATAATACATTGTAATCATGGATAATTTATCCCACGTAATCATTTTGAAGTCTGTTGTTATTTTATTGAATTACATCGTGGTACAGCATAGCGCAGCACCTATGTATGTATGCTCTAATTACACTGTCTACTGCCTACCATACATGTATGTACATGTATGTATATGTAGACTGCACGTTCTGTAAACTGTAAGTTGTTTGGTTAGAGAATACTGCTATGTAGTGCATTAAAAGACTAGATCTATTGGCCTTCTCTTTAGAGCATTCAGATTTCGTTCATGCCATTGCTTACTGTAAGTAAAGTACTGGTGATCGACATAGATAGTAGACAGGTGGACTAGGACGGAAAGGGATCCCCAATGCGGAACCGCACTGGTAGCTATAAGTAGGCCTGAGCGTATGCAAAGTACATAGAACATATGTTGTGTACTTGCTATACTTGATGCATCTGCCAATCTGTCAGATCAGCATACGTATTCGATCTCATACAAGTGCCATCTGCTACACGCTACGTTTCAAGCATGATAAAAAAGTGACATCAACCATGGCTATCCCTATAGTGGAGAAAAGAAAATTGACCACAAATCGCATGATACGCAAACGCAACAAGACGGCCGTGTAATCCTGCAAGGAAAGAGAGAGGGAAAGCAGAAGGAAAGTAAAACACCGCCCATGCTATGCGATTCTGTTCCATCAAAAATAAGAACGTTCGTAAATGTAATGTAGATGGCAAAACATATCAGGTATTTAACGCTGGGAAAGAGAGACTCGACGGTCGAACGCTCATTCATGGGTATGGATGTATTGATACTGCACCAATTGGATAGGATAGAGTAATGAAGGACGAATGGTATACCGGAAGATGGACTGCTTTTCATTGGAAAAGACAACTTTGAAATCGCTAATTCGCAGGTGTTTTCGCTTGATGTAGGTATTCTGAAAAAAAAAAAAAAAAGGGAAAACATATGTTATGTATATATGTGCTTCAATTTGAATCTTGTTGATGGTATGATTCACATTCGCATTCGTCGAGCGGTTCGGAAAACGCTCATATCGATGACCTCTTCTGACTCACCGGTATCGTCGTCGACCTCGATGGCATTGGTATTGGACATGGGATTCTTGTTCACCTCTGCGGCGGACTTGACCGGCTGCGGTGATGACGGCTTCACAGGATTCTCCGCCTCTAACTGTGCCTGTTGTTTCTTCAGGCGATCCACTTCGGTGCGGGCCATTCCCCGCAGGGCGGTGAACTTCTCCTTCATCGCCTCCAGCTGGGTGGCACATTGCCCCACACGCAGAACCTCATGGGCAGCTGCCTCGCAGTGACTGTTGAGCAGTTCTAACTGTTTTTCTGCCATATCAAAGCACATTGTATTTTGGGAGGTCCGGTTCCGGGTGCTGCGGATACTGGATAAAAGAACGTCAGGACTGTCGGCATCGGAAGCTCCGTCCAGGGGCTTGTTGTTCCTTAAGGCCATTCGAAGGCCAGGACGTATCATCGAAGCCATTTTCCCCCGTCGAAGGTTGTTTCTGGAAATAGCGATCTTGCGAGCGATATCCTCTAGGGCCCGTTGGGTGTGACCATCATATTCAATAACGACGTTGTGCCGCGTGCAGACGAAATCCGGCTCGTCATCTGAGACCGAGGGCGCTTCATCAGGGCCTCGTTTTCGGGGATTCTCGTACGGCCCGTTCTGTGAGGCGGAGTCATCAATGGCGGAATCTTTCGAGTGATTCGGTTGTTGTTGTTGCTGCTGTTGTTGCTGCTGCTGTGCCTGCGCCTCCTGTCGTACCGCGAGGACAACTTCCTGATCTTCCGTGTGGATGGAGCAGACGGAGCTGTTCTTCCGCCGTCGAGGTCGAGGACGTCTCCCTGCTGACAGCTTCTTAAAGGCAGCAGAGTATTCGGCATGTTTGGCAGCCGTGTGCACGGCCAGATCGGACAAACGATCGATCCATTCCGGAATGTTATCTGCTAAGTAGGAGAAGGCTCCTACAGCGTCCATGGGGGGCGGTTGCGCCATAGGGAGATGGAGATGGTGATAAACGGACGCTAGAGGGGTGGTATGCAATTAGGATTATTATGAACAGGGAAACGGAAACGACGGGAGATGGAAAGATCATGAATCATTAGACGCAGATGTTAAGACCGGGGAAGAGAAGAGGGAAGAGAGACGGAAGAGAAGGGGAAATAATAATAGTAGAGAGCGGCCGGAGTGGGAAAGCGCAGGCTGTCAGGATGCTCGAGGCGCTAGTCGTAATTAATATGGTACAACGCGGTACATTCCCAGCTGCGGGCTGCAGGTATGCGCGGAGTTACCAGATGTACCGTAATTAAACTATTTTGTAAATACATGGTAACCGTTGCCAAATGCGCTGCAACGCCCGTCGCTTCAACGACGCCGTCTGTAACGACAAAAGTACTGAGCGGCGAGGATCGCCTGTTGGAACAGCGGTGTGATGTGACGCTGTCATTGCGAACCTCAAGTGCAGAGCCGAACCGCAGCTTAAGCGCTGTATTTTTGCATTCACCCTCCATTGAACGGCCAGTTCAACCGGCTGATGCATGGCTCCGTGGCGTACACTGGATAGAATGCGCCCAGAGCTGGGTCATGGGACGGACCGGACAGGACGGGACGGCTTGAGGTGGAGTCAGCCATGCAAGAAACGACTGATGCAACATCGCAATCCTTTATAATCAATCCTATTATAATCCGTGTGCTCCATACATACCCTGCACGCAGTAATACTACACACAGAATATTTGCTCAGCATTGCTGAGGCTGAATAAGCATTATCTCAACTCTTAGTTAACCATTTACTAACTATCCAACAATGATATTATTGCTATAAACATACACTGCACAGTGTATATTCGGGAGTAATGATAACAACAGGTCCATGTTCCACGGCCCGCGGTGCCGCTGACATAGGGTTAGCCCCGCCCAGACAATCTAGATCCGTCAAAACGTCACTCGACGCGCTATCGACAGCGATCACTGTCAGCGAAGTACAACTTGAAAATCATCAGCTAATGCCGGAATAGATCTTTGATACAGAGTCAGAATGAGCAGTCCATCTCCACTCAGGATCACACCATTACATTAGGTATAGAAACGAACTGTTTCCCCTTCCTGCAGGGAGACCTACGGAGTTTCCAGCGCAACCTCCTTAAACAGGTCGACTGATGCCTGAAAGACTGAGCCAGCAGATCCTAACTGATGCCTGTGCTCTAGACTCAAATATTTGGACATAAAAATTGGATGAAGGATCAGATACTGCTATTTGAATTGTGAAAGAAGAGCATTTGTGCCCAATGAGTCTGAAACCTAACCCAGATACTTCAGGGGTTGAGGATCTGTTGGGCCATTCTACTGCCCTGCTCTTTTCTTTCCTCCCCTATAGCCCCATTTATTTCTGTGTGCGTGGTTTGCAGTTGGCTCTGCATGGGCCTTTACAGAACTGGGGCATCTCGCAAACACTAACAGGCAACTCTAACTAACATACCACAGCTATCCCCTACCAAGATGCCCCTAGCATCAAAAGCTATTCTTGTCCAGATCCCCAACAATAGCATTGACCACTTGTGAATTCGACCGTTACCCAAGAAATATCAATCCTCCCAGCATATCTGCTATTTGATATCTAGAGGCGACAGTACCTTAAATCCAGTCCTTAGGCATCAGATGTTATGTTATGTTATGTTATTATTATTTAACGTCGCTTGGCGGTCACGTGGCGGGTGACCGCGGCCTCCCGAAGGGCAACCGGACGTGCCTCCCAAGCGTATACTATCTAAGAGGATCTAAGTACGTGCGCAACGATCTAAATACATGCTTAAAGGAGACAAATTTGAGCACTATGTGCTGTAGAGTTGGGGAAGTTCCCAGCACTGCCCTGGCTGGGGCTTCAAGCGGTAGAAAGCCCTGTTTTGCCTCCCTATAGGTGAGAGGGGGAGCCAGTCCCTCTTTCCCAGGAAGATATGTGTTGACTGTACACTACTCTGTGTTTAGGTGGGCCCAGTTTGGGCATATATCCGTAAAGAAGGATGTGTTTTGCACGATGCGGCTGAATTCCTCAGCCCCAGCAGCAGTCCCTAGGAGCCAGTCAATGGTTTTTGCTGGCCCAGCTAGTGTGTGTTTCCGTCTCTCCTTCCAGCGCTTCCTAGTATGTGGGCAGAAGAAGAAATGTACTGGGGTCTTTAGCTTCTTGCAGGAGCAGGTTGCTAGGTAGTCAGTGTGGTGGAAGCGTTCATGGTATGCTGCAAAGTCCCCATGTCCAGTGCGGGCCGCAATGAGCCTGCCTAGTACCCAGCGTGGTAATTTATGTTCCTGGGCCCGGCTGCTCTTCGTATGGGGGCGGATGCCCAGGTCTTGGTATGCCTGGGGTGCGCTGCGCGTATACGCTGCCTGGGTGGCAGTATGGAGTTGTTGTTTCGCCTCTCGTCTCAGGTATGCCGGGGAGGGGGGGATGTGGGAGCCATCCATGGCTGCTCCCTGCTTTGCTAGCCTGTCTGCCAGCTCATTGCCTGCGATTCCAGTGTGCCCTGGTACCCAAGAGACCCGTACGGGCCTGCGGGGAGAGGCTAGGATGTACGGCAGGCTGAGCCACTGCTTGGAGAGCTGGTGGAAGGTGTCTGTGAGATGGCGTCTGTGTGGCGCGGGCCTGCCATCTGCTAGTAGACTGGCTGCTGCCAGGTTGTCTAGGAAGAGGTTCAGCTGGTTGGCGTATGCGGTGCATGGCAAACCAACTGCTGCCCGGAGACCTTCCACAGCGCCCATGATCTCCGCGTCATAGACCTCTGTCTGGGGGCCTGCTGGGCCCTGTCCCTGGGTGACTAGGATGGAGCCGTAGTATATGGCGTATCCATATCCAGCGCCTTGGCCCGTGTGGGAGCCATCTGAGTAGACTGATATGGCTAGTGGTGAGGAGATGTGCCCTTCCCGGTGGGTTGGCAGCATGCGTAGTGGTGGGGGCTGTGGCTCTACCCACCTGCGTTCTGGTGCTGGTGTGGGGATGCGTTGCAGGATCCTGGTGAGCCTTGTGTTGTACCCATAGTTTGGGGCTGCATGGATGCGTGCTACAGGGTGCTTTGCATCTAGGCCTGCATATCTAGCAGCTGCCCTCTGGAGGATGCTCTCCAGAAAGGCTCTTGGGTCTGGCAGGTCTGCCTCTCGGAGGAGTGCTGCTGTGGGTGTTGTCTTGTAGGCTGGGAGGATTGCTAGTGCGGCAATGCGGAGCAGGGACTGAAGGGAGTTAGCCACCTGCTGTTGTCCAGTATAGAAGACCTCCACTCCATATAATGCTGTTGGTAGTGCGCACTGTAGTACAGCTGCTCGCATAGAGGCTACTGGGCACCCACGCTGGGTGTTGCTCAGTCTTTGTAGGTGTTGTGCCAGCTGCTTACCACGGCTGAACACCCAGTTGATATGTGGTTTAAAAGTGAGCTTTATGTCCAAGAGGACCCCTAACCAGCGGGTGTATGATGTGGGAGGGATCTCACCCACATCAGGCAGCCTAACCACTGGGGGTGGATGCTTGCGTTTCCTAGAGAAGTGTTGTATCTCTGTCTTCTCCGCAGAAAAAGGGAGACCTACCTCTGTTCCCAGGGCTGTTACTGCCTTGTATGTTTCCACTAGCTGTTGAGATGTCTCCTGGAGAGAGTCCCCTACAAAGAGGATTCCTAGGTCATCCGCGTAGCAGAAGGAGGCCTTATAGGCAGCTACCACCATTGCTGCATAGAGTAGGAAAAGGATTGGGGAGAGAGGAGATCCTTGTGGGAGGCCTCCCTTTATTGGGGCTTTGGCATTTGCCTCTCCAATCTGGACACATGCTGAGCGACTGGAGAGCCAGTCCTGGATCCATTGGAGCAGGCGTTCATCCCATCCCTGAAGGCGTAGGTGTGAAAGAAGCCTTTGGTGGTCTACTGCGTCAAAGGCTCCCTTTACATCCATCAAAAGTAATGAGGCTACCTTTCCCTGTTGGAAGGCTTTCTCCACTCTATGAACTAGTACTTGGACGAGGTCAATAGCAGAGCGGCCTGGGAGAGCACCAAAGTGGCATGGTGTGAGTAGTTTTCCCTGGATTGCTTGTACAGCCATCCATCTTGCAATGAGACGTTCTAGGCCTTTGCCTAGGGTGGATAGAAGGCTGATAGGTCGCCATGAGCCAAGTTGGGTGAGGTCTCTCTTTCCTGGCTTTGGCAGCATGATGATTTTTGCTGCTTTAAAGATCTGTGGGACAAGGCCTTTCTCTAGGCTTTGATGATATAATGCTGTAACTGCATCTCCTATAACAGGCCATAATTCTCTCCATACAGATGTGGTAAGGCTGTCCTCCCCAGGGGCAGATGGGCTAGGGGAGCAAAGGGTATTCCAGCATTCTTCCTTTGTTGGTAAAGGCATAGGATCTAAAGGTCTGTTTGGTGGTCCCTCTTCGAGCTGGTTTGGGAGGGAGACTCCCTTTTTCAGGAGGTGGGTGAGGAACGCATCTGCTTTGCCCTGTGGGGTGGTGATTTGGTTGCCTTGTACAAGTAGGGGGGGCGAAGCTAGTTGGTTGGAGGGCTTCTGCCATTTTGCTAGTGTAAAGGCTTTAGTGGGAGTTGTTGCCTGCTCAATCCGTTCCTTCCAGTAATTGGCTTTTGCCTTTGAAATTGCCTTCTGAAGAGGTTGGAGGTCTGGTGGATGTTGTCTTGCTTGCCGGAGTAGGTTTGTGAGCTCTGGTGTCCACCATGGGGTGTGTGGGAGCCTGCGGGTGTTATACTCTGATGCTCCCTGGATGGCTAGCTGTACCCGGCTGACCAGTTCCTCCGCCAGAGTATCTGTTGGTAGGTCAGCGTCTGGGGGACCAGGAGTTCTCGAGCCTTTTCCCAGTTAGTGGAGCCTAGTTTGTGTTGTGGCTGTGGCTCCCTCCATTTTAGCTGTGCTAGGATAGTTTTATGGTCACTAAAGGTGCTAAGGTGGTCCTCCACTGTAGCCACCACTGGGAGGTTGGCAAAGACTAGGTCCAAGGTGTTGGGTCCGCGGGTTGGAGTGCCTGGTTCCATGCAGAGCACTAGTCCTTGGGTTTCTAACCATTCTACAAGAGCTGTAGCTCCTGCAGAGAGGGCATGTAGTTGGGTTTCTGGTTGCCATAGGGGGTGGTGGGTGTTGAAGTCTCCTGCAATGATGGTGTTCCGTGGGACAGGGTATTGAAGTAGGGTGTGGATTGTAGATCTGGTGGGTGAAGAGGGAGTCACTGAGTCATTTGGGGGGCGGTAGACATTGATAATTGTGAGGCCATCTACCTCTACTGCCGTGATGTCTGGGGAGGATGGTTGTGGAAGTGCGTGAGCTGGAAGGTCTTTCCGTACGTATGTTAGAGTTCGGGGCCTGATTTCCCAGCGGGTGGTTGGGCTGAAGAGTTGATATCTTGGGTGTGTTTTTGTGAGGTGTTTTGCCATTTTTGTCCAAGGCTCTTGGACCAGGATGATGTCTGCTGTGAAGGATAGCAGCAGGTCATGGGAGGGGCCACCCCTCCCTACATTGGCCTGTATGATTTTCATAGTTCTTCTGGAGAGGTCTGACTGGCTAGCTCTTGGGAGAGCTGCCTTGATGGCTGATCTATGGCCTGATTTAGAGTGTGTGGGCTTGCCTGTGCAGCCTGCACCTTTCTAGCTTGTTGCTGGAAAGCTAGTCTCCCAGCTTTGCGTATTGCCGCTAGTGCTTCTTTAGAAAGGTGGGTGATGGTCCCTTTACGGGAGATAGGCCGGGCTGGGCACTTTGGGTAGTCTGCTGCATGGGGGCCATGGCAGTTAATGCATTGTACACGACAGGTATGCTCTATTTTGGTGGAGCCACAAGAGATGCAGCGAGTGTTAGAGCGGCAAGCTCGTGTGTCATGGAAATGGTGGCAGCGGGAGCATTGTAGTGGTCTTTGTTTGGGGCATGTAGGTCTAGATAGGCCAGATATGCCAAATAATTGTATTGCAAATTTGGGCTTCTTTGGGAAGGCAATGACTGCAGTGATTGAGCCTGCCTCTGTAGGGTGATTTGAGAGCTTGATATGACATGGTTTAATGCCTGTGATACGCTCCGCTTCAGTGCTAATATCTTCTAGTGTGGTTTCTGTCCATCCCTCTAGGGACCAGAGCCTCTGGGGAATCCGGGGAACAACAAATTGGTGGTATTCTATTGGCATTTCAAAATGTCCATCTGCAGCTAGCTCTTTGGCTTGTGCAGAGAGTAAAAAGGCTTTGCCTTCATCTGTGGTTGTGATGGCATAGCCTGTGGGGATTATCTGTACACGAGAGATCCCTCCAGGGACCCTTCCTGTAAGGGCTATGCGGATTCCATGGGGGCCTATTTCCCGCAGGTTGGAGGGTTCTGGGAGGCGGAGGAAGATGCGGTTGTCCATCCTCCTTGCCTGCTGGGGCTGCTTGGCAGGCTTGGGTCTGGTGGCTTGCCATCCCTTTTGGTCTGGTCCAGGGGCCACTACTGAGGACCAAGATGGTGCTTGGGTTGTCTGTCCAGCTGGAGTGGCTTGTTTGGCCTGTACGGGCTCTGGAGTTGGTTTGGGGAGAGCTATGGGAGGTTTCTCTGGTCCCAGCTGGGGTGTACTGCCTTTGGCCAGAGTCAGGAACCTGGCTGCCAGTCCTTTGGCAAGTTCTTTGGGCCGGCCGTGGAGGGAGGAGACAGTCGAGTCGAGCGCGTCTGCAAGAGAGGTTAGTGCCTGCCTCCAATCATTCAGGAGGAGGAGCTGGTCTTCAGCAACTGCATTTATCTGCTGGCGAATTGACAGCATGTTTGGCCTGCTAAGTATTGGGCCTGAGAGAGTGCCAGGCATCTTGTCCGGAGAGGAGAGGGCTCTCCGTTTGTGGGTGTTGCGGTGGAGGGGGGTGGTGGGTTCCAAAGGAGGATCCGGCTTTTCATCCCAAGAAGCGGTTCTTGGGCAGGGGACGACCGCAGGGGGGTCGTCCACCTCCATCAGGTGGAGGGTGGGCGCTATCGTGTAGGTAGTGTCTTTCGATGTTGGTATGTTGGGGAGACAGCGACGACGCGCTGTCGATTTTCCGTGATGTCTGCTGATCACCTTAGGCATCAGATTCAGTATACTACATATGAAATAGAGTAGAACAATCACATGATAAGTGAAACGGACAGCGGCCCGGCCCTGACCCAGAAAAGTATAATACTGGTATTGTTACATACAGGATTGTATTGCTCTTAAATACTTACTGCTCTTGCATGGGAAAACCCCACAACATCCATGCAATAATTCAAGCTACAAAAGAAACTTGCTCACTTCATTCTGTTCTGTATCTATTATCTGTATACAAAATTAAAATCGTATGGCACACTATGGCCAATAGTTCCAGTCCTCGGTAGGATCTGTCGAGATGAACGGGGGGAGCACGTTCCGCGGTTATTAGTTATTATTTATTTATGTCTTATGGCCCGCGTGGGCTCCATAAATAATAATTACGACTATAATTTATTATTACAGCGGACGAAGCAACCCCCACTTGGCTCAACTTTACTTCAGGTTTGGCCGGAGTTCTGTTCCTTGTTTTTCTTTTTGATTTCGCTTATATCCTGCATCTTGGTTTGCCTCTCCAACCTACGGCACAAAGATATACTCAGAATTCCGTGAAATACCTAGCGGCATCCAACCACCACGGCTCCGACGCCGCTGAGGCTCTAGAGCACATTAATGCTACTTGCCGCATGACCATGAACCCCCTGCATGGATCGTGCCTAGCCACAGCGGTTAGTACATGTCGGTTGACGGGGTAGAAAAAGAGTCCGTCCAGCGGAACGGGATGATAAGATAATTACTGTTGGATTGGATTGATTGAGATACGGTTTCATTCGATTAATCTGGTGTCGAGCGTTTATTCCATCCAAAGCCTGGATGGTTCGGTCGGCTAGGTTAGATGTTTATCGGTAGGCTACAGTCCATGAGTTTGATCTTTGTCGCTGGGATTAGAGTTTAGACAGACCTGCAGTTTACCAGTATCTTTAACCAGAAGAGGAAGAGACGAAGATATTCTACTTTACGGAGTAGGGACTGAACACTACTTTAATAGACCATCAGAATAACTTTAAATTGCCTTGTCCTATGGAGTACAGGATGTAAGGACAGCGAAGGCACACAGCGAAAACCCATTCCACGCTATGCTAGCACGCAATAAACATAACCTTTTGACACAACGCAGAAAAAACATTCCCCATTGCTAAACGAGAGAATGTCCACATGAAACCGTAGCCAACATGAACTTGAAAGAGAACTTGAAGATATATCCAACGACGCCCGCCCGATCCCCTCGGAGCCCACTATTCTTTTTTCGATTCAAACCTGGCCGGGGCGTGCATGTCCTATCCCTGTTCTTGTCGGTCCCTTGAGAACAGGAGACGTGGAACAAGATAGATAACAGGGACCCATGGGGTCAAGGTTGAACGGAAGAAGACAGGTCTAGCACGAGTAGTCACTGGGGTCATTGGGGATGCCTTCATGTAAGTGGTGTGAGATAGACAAAACAAACAGCACCATAAACTGAAATCGTTACCAGCAAGACAGAGTATGGAGAAATAAATGAGGGAAAAAATGAAGCAAGAAAACTATCAACGTCATTATCGGAGCATAAAAACAGAAAGTTAGAAGACACGGCAGAACACGCGAAGGGCGAAAGAAAAAGACAGCAGTCAAAACAGCATGATCAGCCAGAGTAAGTAAAGTGAGACACGCGAGGAATGAATGAGACATGAAAATGATCAAAGCCATTATCAGAGCAGTCCGCAAAAGATGCCACCATAATTGAATACAGAAAGATAGAATAAAAGACAGAACATACGAAGGGATAAGGGGAAAGACAACAGTCAAGAACAGCACAATAAATCAGAGCCATCACCAGCAACACAGAAAAGCGAGATACACGAGAGGGAAATAAGACAAGAAAGTGACCAAATTCATTATTGGGGCAACCTGCGAAGACACCACCACGATCGAGCACAGAAAGATAGTATATGCGAAGGTAAAGAAAAGACAACGGTCAAAACCAACAAGACAGTAAAGTGAAATGCGCAAGAGATCAATCAAAGTCATCGTCCGAGCTGTCTGAAAAAGATGCCGCCACGATTGAAAGCAGAAGGACAGGATACATCAAAGCTATCAAGACGGAATAAGTGAGATACGTGGGGGATAACCGAGACAGAAAAGAATCAAAGTTGGTGTCAGGGCAGTCTTCAGAAGACACCATCGAATAGAACGATATAATGCACGAAGGGAAAAAAAGAAAAGACAATAATTAAAGCCAGCAAGAGCAGACACATAAAACGAAACGACAAAAACAAAAGAAAAAGGAAAAATCATTCAATCCCAGTCCCATCGAACTAGCTCAAACCTGGTTCTTACTGGCCCGACTTCCATACCTCCACCCAGTTGTCCAGCAAGAATTTGGCAGTTTCCAAAGAATCAATGGCGGCTTGCCATTTTGTCTGACAGTCTTCTATGGCAGTTCGCAGCTGTTGACTAAAGTTTGTATGACGGGAGAGATGAATGGCGCCCTGCAACGGATCCGCTGGGAAGGCAGGCGACGCCCCATTCTGAGATGAAGAACTGGATGTCCCGACATTGGAAGAAGAGCTGGAATCAGCGTTGGTAGCGGTAAACTCCGCGGAAGCATCTTGAGTAGCCTTTTTGCGGCCGCGTCTATTAGCGATGGGGACCTCAGGGACTTCGACACGTTCCTTGTTGGGTTTACGTCCCCTCTTGGATTTCTTCCTGGGAGAAGACTCCAGCTCATCGTCTACGTTGATAAAGGGTGCTCTCACTTTCTCCACTGCTGAAGGAGGGGGACTAGGCGCTGGCGTAGATGTCATTCGAGATGAGGCTTCATCCTCATCAACTTGCGAGAACTTTCGTTTGCGAAGCTTCCCGCTCCATCCCTGCTTGTTAGAAATCTCGGTGCTTTCGTCTTTGGCAGATGTTCTATTCCCATTGTCATCATCTCCCCAGTGGACCTGACGAGACATTTTCACTGCCGGGGGAGCAGCATTGATCTCATCCTCAGTGACGACTTCCCTCTTACGCTTTTTCAAGGGACCCTTAGATCGGATCACTTCATAGCCGAGGGGTTTGCGATGAGTACAACGCACTTTTGCCCGCTTGCAATTTGAGCAGACCGGAGATAGTTTCTGCACCGTGATCTGCCCCGGTCCCGGCAGAGGACGTCCCTGGTCCTTTTGATGAACTGATAAGAAGACGAGTTATTCATAACTAGAGGCTGCGTACTTACATTGTTATCATCGGGTTTCTTTTCAGTCTCCTCTTTTTCGTTGGCCTCGTAATTTTCGACTTGCTCTCCTTTAGCTTCTTTAGGATAACCATTCTCAGGCTCATTTTCTGCTTCGGCCTGGTTCTGAGAGCCTGGAGCAAGACCGCCCTCGTCATTGAGGGACTTCTCTACTTCCTTCTCCGCTTCAATATGGGTCTGATAGTCGGGACAAAGTTTGCCTTCGCCATTGATACTCCTTTCAGCATCCTTCTCAGCTTCGACCAGAATCGGACAGCCCGGAGAAAAGATGCCTTCATCATTGATAGCCTTGTTCTCCTGTGACTGCTCGGGAGTGGCGTAGCGGTATGGCGCATCGGGTATTTCTTCTCCATTCTCACCCCCAGGCACAGTGATCGCAGCGCCGGTTCCAGTGCCAGCCATAGTGACATGGGTACCAGTCATGATAATATCAGTGTTAGTCGCATTCCTGGGAACGACCTGAACATCCTTTGAGTTTATGGTTTCAGACATTCTGCTTCTGTTGGCGATCTAAAGATTCAACAATGTCAGTTCACTGTTCAGGATGGAAGAATTGAGCTGAATGTACTTTATCAAATGTGTTCAGCTTGCGTTGAGGAAGAGGTGAAAAGTGGATGGAGAGACGCGAGATGCGCCAATGAGAAGATTCCTTTTGACAAGAGGATGAAGATGGGACAGAGCCCTATTAGAAGCAAGTATAAGAGGATAGAGAGAGATAATAGAGCTAATAATAGCAAGTGTAGGAAAAATGAAGCTTTCACTGAGAAGTGATTGAGAGAAGAAGAGAGACACAAGGCTAAACATGAACAGATGAACTAAACAAGATAGGGTATCTCAGATGAGAGAAAAACTGATCAATAAGAGAGTATCTCTAAGATGAAGCTTAGAACTAAAAAGATAAATATGCAGGATAGCAATGTCAAGCTGAGAGCTTGAAGGCTGTCTTGACGCGTGTCGTTGAGAAGTAGAGAAAGTGGGTGGTGGGAGAAAGTAAGGGAGAGAGGAGAGGGAAGAAGAGAGGAAAAGGGAGGGGGACCTTTTTCTTCAGAACACATCAGTGAATTTACCAGCAGCGACTTCTCAGCTGTGAATTACCTTTCACTGGTGGCATATGGGTCTTTGTTGCTAAGGAAGGACAAGACATGGCAAGGAGACAAGAATGTACATGAGTTCATTCCACATAAATGAATTGAGAAGAGATGTATTGGAAAGGACAGTAGAGGGAACCATCAGTCAAGAAAGAAAGAACTCTGCCCATTTTCATCGTCCCTGTAGTCAAGAGACGGCCAGGCTGAAATATCAAATAGAACCGTAGAAAAACAGAATTTTTCTACACCCCCAACACTTGAACAGAGGAGACAATATATGGAATAAAATGCAGTTAAATTCACGGCCATAATTCGGTCTCCTCCCACCTGCCTCTTCGCTCATCACCACCACAACTGGCGCTTTTATCCTCAACAAATGACCAGTTAATCCGTGTCGGTTTCTCATAATCAGAGATATCCAGCCTTTCCACATCAGCAGGGATGATGACAACGACGCGGTAATTCTTCCGTGCATGAGGGTCATTCACATCGTGCACCTTCTCGCCAACATCTATGAATGGCTCCTTGAGGAGTACTTCAGACTTGGGTCGGCCAGGAGAAGGAATTCTGAAGGAGCCTGTAGGGTAGTGAGTAAACAGAAAGGATATATCACCAGTGGTAACTGGCAATGAGAGACGCTCTGATGGGATGACATGTAATACAGACAACCTGGGGAGGGGAACAAACCTCTCAAAAGAGGGGAATGGTTTGCAAAATAAAGAGTCATGACCTTCTCCCAAGACCATGGTAAATACTCCTTGTGCCTTTTTTGATGGGAAACTTCATCCTTATTATCTCCAAGCAAGGCCACCGGATCTGGTTCTACTTCCGGAGGATCCAACTTCCTGAGCCCTTTGCTGATCTCCTGCCGTGATTTCTGCTCTTCAGGATCCGAGTCCGAAGAGCCGATCACATGTGCCGTTCCTTTTATGCGCCATTGCACCGACAAGTCTCTCAGGTAGAACACGGCCTCTATAGCATCGTTGAACCTAATATTGTCTACTTTCTCCATCCTTGAATCTGTCGAGAAAGAAAGCATGTCACTCTCTAGTCCAAAAATGGACGAGTCCAAACTATGTGGCAAATGGTGCTCTTCCTCTAGGCTCTTCCGCACGCTCTGGCGAATGCTAGATACGGGGAAGAAGCCGCGAAACCCGCACATCCTTGCCCGTGGTACAACTCGGCCGTTGATATTGGCGACAGTCGCGAGGGTAAATTCTTGGGTCGTGTTTTGGTTTACTTGACTCTCGAAAGTATGCCGCCAGGGAGCGGGAGATGTCGATACTGTCGAGGCTGGCGAGGAAATCATGGCGATTGCGTCTGTTGGAATTCTTGAGGTTCAATTCATGCCAATATCTGGTTCTTTTGAAACGTCCTTGTTGCATCTCAGTTAAGGGAGTAAATGAAAAGAGAGGCCCACGGATCGAAGATACTCAATATTTGAATTAGATAAAAAATATAATAAGCTGCTGCAACTTCCCAGGCATAGACCTTCGCCTACTGCTTCAGGAGCGTCGAATGAACAGGATATGACGGCACAGTATCCAAGTGACATTATGACGTTATTTGCCAACGGAGGGTGCGCTTCCATCTTATCAGATCCTCATTGATCTTACTTCAAGCATATACCAGTATCTAAATTGCCAAATCAGATCGTGACAAGACAATATGCGTGAGATGGATAAATTAGCGGAAATTGGTGATTACTGGATAAAGCCGACCTCTGCTCTGAGCTTACAGCATCGCGACAGCATTGCATGCTGAACATATATCCTTGGAAGGCCATCAAATTCAGAGATAATAAGCTGTTAATTCGAGTAAAAACCAAAGATTCACCAAGGCATCATGCAGTCCTACGGAGGAGCTGTTCGAAGTAAGTTGGCATACTGCAGTACAGCTACAGCAATGCCAAGCTGCAGGAAGGTGCTTTTCCTGAATAGGAAATAAAAGCGCTATGCCGATTACAGTAATCACCGTGTCCCGAGACTCCGCAGTACAGAGAGGTGTTTTGCTTCCACTTCTCACTCACGGCTCCTGCTTCTGCTCATTTGGAAACAAAAGGGTGGGAATTCTCCAGGCAGCACAAGTTGGGCCGGCCGTGGTCAGTTCCTTAATCCTCCAGCAGACGGGACCGCTAGGTTACCCCGAGCTACCATGTCCAAAGCAACGTTTGCAGTCATTGCCGCCGCCAGCGCTGCCACCGGTGCTGGCATCACGGCGCTCTTCTATTCCTCGAAACCGTCCCAGAAAGAATCACCTGTTCCGGCTATTGCCCCCCCTCCATCTACTCCGACACCCGCTGGCTTGAGCAAGGTTCCCTCTCCGCAATTTCCAACTCCATCTCTCGCTCCCAAACCTCCAGCTGGATCCCCAGTTGACCCTACCGGCATTCTGCAATATGGATTCCCTGGCCCTGTGTCTGACACACTTTCATCTCTACCGTTTACTGGAGCCTTTGACCGTCGTACCCGCAATCCATCCTGGGTAGCAGAACATATCACCCCCCAATCGCTTGCTCAGCACAACGCAGACCGCAAGAACAGCACGTTCTTCGAGGACACCACGATCCCAGCGGCCTTCCGCGCTAAACTGTCCGATTACTTCCGCTCCGGCTACGACAGGGGTCACCAGGTCCCTGCCGCAGATGCCAAATGGTCGCAAGACGCTATGGACGGAACCTTCGCTCTTAGCAACATGTGCCCACAGGTTGGAGAGGGTTTCAACCGTGACTACTGGGCCCATTTTGAGGAATTCTGCCGGAATCTCACCAAAAAGTATCCCTCGGTTCGCATCGTCACCGGTCCGCTGTATCTACCTCATCGTGATGCCGATGGCAAGTGGCGCGTCAGCTACGAGGTGATCGGTAACCCGCCCAATGTCGCTGTCCCGACTCATTTCTACAAGGTCATCTACGGCGAGGATGGAACTGGGAATCCCCGGAGCAATGTCGCGCTGGGAGCCTTTGTCCTGCCTAATGCCCGGATTCCCAACGATAAGCGTCTATCGGACTTTGAGGTCCCGCTTGAGGCGGTGGAACGGGCGAGTGGGCTGGAATTCGCATCAAAATTGGAGGCAAGCCGTCGCAAGCGATTGTGTCAAGAGGTCAAGTGCGAAGTGGTTGTACGGGAGTTCAACAATGCGAGGAAGAAATAGGTTGATAAATGGTGATGGGATCTTGTTTTAAAGGCAATCTAAGCCTGTAGATTGGGGTATCAAGGAATCCTGGCTTGTGGATTTATACCAGCGCTATATATGATTCAAAATAGTCATACTTGAGAGTTTCTTCTGTTAACCAAATTTCGATACAATAGGCCATACAATTAGAACATGTTGCATGCACAGGAAAAAAGGAAATGATCTATCCAAATCCGAATCCATTACCCATCGAAGACACTACTATACAGATATATGCATATTCTGCATCGTATGCAAATGGTAAATGTCTACACTGCATCTAATGAATCGACAGCTCAACACTGAAACGCCACACCAACTTTAGTAGCCACATTTCCACCTTTCCCAGCGAACCCCGTTCCCTCCGAACTAACCTCCACCAGACCCGGCTTGACCCCATTCTTGTCCTTATCCTTGTCCCTTTTCCTTTTCGACTTCTTATCGTTGCCGTTACCGTTGCCGTCCGTGGCTCCGGTGGTATCCTTCCAGTCATCAGGCGTGATGTCGGTCTCGCAGACGTAACAGAGCATACGCCCCTGCATGGCTGCCGAGCGTTCCTGCTCCTCTTTAGAAGCGTGAGGGTCAGGCTGCTGGTGGTCGAGGGAAGGAGTCATAAACTTTATAACGCAGGGAGCGCAGATTATGTGGCCGCATGGTTTGGTTACTTATATCCAATATGCTGTTAGTGGGGGTGTCTCATTTCCTGCACATAAGGATGGATGAAAAGGAGAAAGAAGGTTGCATGAAAACGCCGGGTTGGGAAGTGGAACGTACACATGGCTTTCAAACCATTGCTTAGATTCTTTTTGCAACTCGGGCAAACCCTCGATACGGAACCATCTGTGGCCTTCTCCTCGGTGAAATGCACATCCACAAGGGACTTGAGAGAGTAGCTATGCCGATTTGACTCGTTCGATCCAGGACAGATGGGGGATAGCTTCACAGACTTGTTTGCTATGGCTTCGGTAGGATCAGTATCTGGCGTAAGAGAGGGAATCCAGAACGAGTGGATAGATGATTTTGCATCGGACTGTTCGTATATGAAACTTGTTAACAAACGGCAAAACAGCAAGAATAGACAGAAGGAACCAGACCTTCTCCCTCTTCAGTTCCCGTCGAATATTCTCTCTTTCCTCCGGGGAAATCCCTTTCTCATTCAAACTTGACAGCCTCCGTCTCTTCCCCACCTCCACATCAACTCCTCCAGACCCGGCTGTAGCAGCCTCTTCGACCTTCCGCTTTCTACTATAGTCATATTCCTCACGAGCCCTGTTATTGTTATCCTTACCCCTCTCCAACCCCATACTAACAAGCTCGAACTCCCTAACCTCTCTCGCTTTCGCCTCTTCCATTGTCCGTGCTTCCTCTTCCTCAAGACGTCGCCTTGCATCCTCCCGCTCCCGTTCTAACCGCTTAATCTCCTGTCGCTGGGCAAGAAGGTCGCTAATCGCGCATTCCCGACAGAAGAGGTCTCCATTTGTCGCGCACGCCACGACAGGAGCACGAGCGGGTTGCAGGCAAAGCCGACATGAGTCGAAGGGGAGGAAGGAGTCGCGACCGATTCGGGTGCGTTGCGTGCCCCAGGATCCGCGGAGAAGGCTGCGTTCGTAAGATGTAAAGTGAGGGAGTGAGGTATTTCGTTTTGAGTGTGCCATGTTCTATCTCTATTGTCTTTTTCGTCTGTCGTTTGTGGTATATGGTCTTGCGCCTTTTTGAGTTAGACAGATATCGCGGAGGTACTGCGTGGCGAGGAATTGAATAGAGCTTTTATTTCATTTCATAATGCGACGCGCATTGACTTCGCAGTCATAGGTTTATAATGAAGCAAGGACAGTTGCAGAATTGAAGATCGTCGCAGGGTGGAACTTCGTATGTATCCGTCGATCTGATCTGCTGGAAGCACGAGCGATGCTGGAATGACATAATCAGATATTGTCGGCGAAGGCAAAACACCACTTCCACAGCTATTTAGTCCCCAAGTGTCCACATCGCAACTGCACAAAAGTCTGGGATGTCTACAAAGATATTTTATCAGTCTACTGATGGCTTGATTGATGTCTTTTAAAGCTGCTTGCTAATCGCTATTCGAAGTCACTATCATTAACTTGCTCGGAGTACAACTGACAATAGCTCTTTGACTGCTTCCTCCGATACTCCGACTCTATACTAGTATTCTCCTAACGCTATATTACTCTGCATAACAAAAATGAAGAATAGGTGCTTGACTGAGGTACAAGATCTGAGAGAATTAATACTTCCGGGCAGGGAAATATTAGGGCATTTGCTGTCGTAACTCAACATAGTTGATTTCCTAGAACCACTGTCTTTCACCTTTTGGATGCCATCACTTCAGTGAGGGCACTCAGTGAGCACTTACCTGGAATTACACACCCTGCTCAACTCCTTTATTTTGTACGGGTAGTTTAGCAGCATTGTCAGTCAGATCCTCCCCGGTAAAAATGATTTCTACTCGGGCTACTATTCCCCGACGAGACCCCAAGGAGGATGAATTTAGCTTCACTAAACCGTTCCACAATAGAATAGCACTCTGCATTGAGAATTAAAGCTGACTTGAGTACCATCATATTTCCAACAGCGATCACTTCGGTAGTTTGATCAAATGTCTCTTTAAATAGAGCGGGAGGGGCGGCAATCTCTATCTCCACGAGTTTAGCCCCCTCCTTGAATATCATGTGATTTGTTCTAGGTTTAACCTCATAGTCAGGAGATGCTCGCAGGAACTGTTGTGCAGCAGGAGTTTGGCCTTGAAGGACGACAAAGTCTATGTCCTGAGTTGTGCGAATACCACGCATCCACTGCCACCAACGAGGGCATATTTCATGCGTTGAGCAAGTGCATTTGCGACTAGCAAGACACGATGCGCGTGCTATGTGATGAGAAGGAGAAGAAGCTGCTGATAGATATCTGATCCTAAGCTACTGTACGTCCCTGCGACGGATGAGATGTTGGTGGTTCCCATGGTTTATCTCCTTCCTAGTTAGGTTTAGCCACCAATTAGTCATCATATCATAGATAGTCTCATTAATCTGAACCCATCTTTCGAAGCATTAGCAACTTCTTAGTGGATTATGTTATTCTAGGTGATTATCTAACTGTATCAATAGGCGGATAACTTGTAAGTCTAGGAATATAAGGATGACTATGTAGGTTTTTGCAGTGACGTAGCTTGTCTAGAGAAGGATTAGCGCAACATTCCTAATATGGATGATAAGATAAGATAAAACACCCCTCTTGTCGCAAAAAGTGCAACTCCGCCACTTCGAGGTCGGCCTTTCACCAGCACATCCCTCTGGACATACCTGTACACTACCTTTGATTATTAATATGGGCAACATCGAAGAACGATACGCTTCAATACGCGCACAGATCGCAGAGACTGAGGCCAAACTCGCCAGATTGAAGCTGGACCTTGCGAACAACATAGAACAGGCCGCAGCAGCAAGTACAACGCAGGATGCGGTCTCAGGTATGCAAGGAGAGAATAATTCGAATTGGCCTCTTTTAGATGAGGAATATAAACGGTATGGGAGGCAAATGATTGTCGAAAAGTTTGGGTTGCAAGGTTTGTTTTTACTTCCTGATCTTCCTAAAGCTTTTGTTGAGAATATGCGTCCGGCTAATATCTACTCACTTACACAGGTCAACTTAAGCTTAAATCTGCAAAGGTCTTGATCATCGGTGCAGGTGGATTGGGTTGTCCCTCTGCAATGTATCTTGCTAGTGCTGGGGTAGGGACTCTCGGACTGGTTGATGGTGATACGGTCGACCTGTCCAACCTTCATCGGCAGGTTTTGCATCACAGTGGTAATGTGGGAATGTTGAAGGTGGATAGTGCTATTGACCATTTGAAGAGGTATGCGTTTAAACTTCTATTTGGGGATTGAATATGACCTCACTATCCATCAAACTTATCGCTGACAGACATGATACCTAAGATTGAATCCGCATCCCACGTATATTCCTCATAGAGGGCATCTGACTCCCCAAGAAGCGCCGGATATCTTCAAAAATTACGATCTCATCCTCGATTGTACAGATAACCCAGCTACTCGGTATTTGGTCTCGGATACAGCAGTCGCTCTGGGAAAGCCGCTCGTCTCTGCGTCGGCACTGCGTACGGATGGCCAGCTTATGGTTCTGAACTATCCACCACGGCCTGCAGGAGACAAAACAGGTGGCCCCTGTTATCGATGTGTTTTCCCAAAACCCCCACCGGCAGACAGTGTTGTCAGCTGTGCGGACGGGGGTATTTTAGGACCAGTCGTGGGTACTATGGGTGTTGTGCAGGCATTAGAGGCGATTAAAATCATCACGGCCCCGGCCAGGGAAGCGCAAACCAACGGTGTTTCTGGAAACCCCACGACATCCCCCTCACTTCTTATTTTCTCTGCGTATTCCACGCCTCCATTTCGATCCATCCGTCTGCGCTCTCGCCGACCAAATTGCGCAGTCTGCTCTGCCGAAGCCAGTGTCACGCTCGACACTATAACTTCTGGATCAACGGATTATGTTTTCTTTTGTGGCACCGCGAACCCACCTTCACTGCTCTCGCCTGAAGAGCGAATATCAGCAGCCGAATACGGCCGGATAGTCCAGCAGTCACTGCCACCGCGAGTACAGAGCGAGACCCTCTCAAAAACAAAGCCGCCGATGATAATCGATGTTCGGGAGAAAGTGCAGTTTGATATTTGCCATCTCGACAACAGTATCAACATCCCAATCTCCAAGATCCTCGCGTCGAGGCTACAGCTGCAGCCTACCGAGAAGGACGACCAAGCTCTTAGCAACGGCACAGGAGCAGGATTGCAGTCACCACTACCTCCTTGGTTTCCAGCAGATATCGTTCCCACAGACTCCACAGATCCCATATATGTGGTGTGCCGTCTTGGAAATGACTCACAGATTGCCGTCAAGAAGCTCAAAGAGTTAGGACTAGACCGTGGCGGAGAAAGATTCATTTGTGACATCCGCGGTGGATTGCGGGCGTGGCGAAACGAAGTTGACCCCACATGGCCAGAATATTAGATGAAAGAAATATAGGCTGAAAGATCCGATATCAATAATAGGAAAAGGTACGGGAGTCTATGTAGAGTTTCTAATGCTCCTTATTCAACATTGCCAATATATACATGGACAGGGTATCTTCCAATCAAACCAGAGACCAAGACAAATACATAGATAATGAATCAATTAATAGAAAGAGGCGCATCCTCAAGCCACGCCCACTCAACCGTAACCCTACCCAGATCCAGATCAGCAAGATCCTTAAAAACCGCTCGCGAGACATCCAAATCAGTCTCCTTGCAACCAGGACCTAGGAAGAAGAGAAAAAAAAAAAAGCCGCTCATCAATACCACTTTAACAAACGGGGAATGTAGAGGACAATTATAAACTTACACCGATCAACCACCTTGACATCCACACTCTCCCCGTCCCTCCGTATCCGGATCTTTAACCCACACAACGGGTTCGCGTTCGGATTCGACCCTCTCGATGAAGCGTCGAAGAGAACATGCGACACAGCACAGATCATATCGGAGCCTGAGCTGGTTATTCCGCATGACCCCAGGCCGGGATCGTAGTAGGTTAAGTCGCCTGTGTAGGGACCGCCGTGGGAAGTAGGGAGGGCAAGGTTTTTGTGTCTGTTTGTTTTTTATTCCCCGAAGGGGAGTAATTGTTAGGTTCATCTGCATTATCGTGGATTGAAATAACAAAGAATGCATATAGACCTCACCTGTCCCCAGCAGTCAATCCAACTGAGAGACCGATGATCAATGCTAAGATCACAACAGCAACACCAATCGCAATAATGGCAAAGAGTCGTCTTCGTTTTGGTGTCAAGGGACGCCACCAGTCCAGCCACTTTTGTTTAATGTTAGCTGCGAAGGAAATGGGCGAGTTATTGCTGTGCTGTTGTTGATGCCAATTGTGAACGGGGGGCGCGGGGTTAGATGCATTGGGATCTGTCTGTCCCTCTCGAATTGCCACTGATGCTGCTGCTGCTCCAGGTATAGCAGCAGAAAGAGGTTTGCGCTTGGGAACATTTGATAGAGGCTTTCGATTTCCACCATCCCTATGCTGCTGGGGCGATAGATGCTGATTCCCCGTCCCGCCTGGCCCCGATTCTAATTCAATGCTTTTCTCATCTGGCAAGGACATTGCGGCGATATATTCACGAGAACGAAATTATGCAAAATCCGCTATTAACACGACGCTGAGGTGGTCGTTTCGAGTGCGTCACTCATGAGCGTCCCTCCGGCTACTCCTCGTGCATTGCAATTGCCCCGACGGCTCAGCGTAGGATTGTAATGTCAACCGGCCGTCCGTGATAAATTAGACTCGGATGCTTGACGTCTGGCATCGGACTTATCACCGAAAGCTTACATGGATTTTCAGGGGCTTCAAGAGTTCAGCGGCAGACAAGCATGCGCTGCGGACGTGATTGGCCCATTTCGGCTACTTGTAGGTCCTCCATGGTTGGGACCTGGGAGCTGTATCCCATATTTCCTTGATAAAATAAGATGAAGCTCTTTCCAGCATATAGGATTTTTTACTCCCCCCTGGGAATTTCGGTTTGCTCAAAGGCTGCCATTTTTGGCGTCATGTGAGGCCAAAACAGCAGCCTTTCAGCAACTATCATCTGCCACTACCAACACAATCCTTAGGCAGCATCATGGCTTTTGTCATCCACAACACCAATTCCTTCCTATCAAGTTTCACAAGGGTGTTCAATGTTGAAAATGGCCTCCTCAGCACGCACCAGCTGAGGACTAGCTGGCACCTAGCTGCCATGGTTAAAAGCCCAGTCACTCCCAACACCTCACTCAACTCTTGTTTCCATCTGGTTGACACCTAAGTCATTAGGATCAGCTCTTCCTTCATTCTGCACTACTCTTTTTTATTTTGCCAGAGTCTGTCACTACCTTAAACCTCTCAACAGATTTGCCCTATGGTTGGCGTAAGTCTTCAGTCACACTTCAAAGAAAGATCAATATAACCCTCTCCCCCCCCCCTCCTCTAGTAAAACCACTAGTGTATCTACTGACATCAATAATGACCAAACATTCAAACCTAACTCAGATACAAGCCTGACAGAGTCAGAATGTCCTCCTCCAGGCCCATATGAAACAGTCAAAAGGAGACAAGCAAACACAAAATGGGAGCTTCCCTATCAGACCTATTATGAAGACCCAGCCAATGATACAGATGAGGATTTCTCCAAGATGCTGGAGGATTATGGCAGATCAGGACATACTAAAAAACTCCAACTCCATCTGACAGATTACTGAGCACAGTAAGTGATAGGATGCACCAGCTGGGTTTCAGCCTGAGCAGGATAATATGACAGATCATTAACTCACAGACCTACTGTTAGTTAATGTCAGACCAAAGCAATTGAGCTATCAGCAGAGCTGAAGTGGGAAGATCAAGAAGAAGTGCTACAGCAAGCAGTGGTAGGCTAGAAATTCTCTGCATAGACTCCTGTAGCATGATCCTCACAGTCCGACTCGCAGTCCGTCTCACAGCCTACAGTGTGGCGCCGCAGAGAAGGCAACCCCCGTGCATCTAGATGGTCCGGCCAGCTGGCGTACCAACCCAAGAATTCTGGAATAGAATCAAAGCGCGCATTTACACATACTCACTATACCACGCCGGGCATTCGTACAGCTGGTTATACCCAACGCCGGTGATAAAGCCAGCCCTGACCTCTAAGTCCTCGTCGACATATGCCTTCAGCCCCATATTCGACAATTCATCTTCCAACTCCCGCTGCAAGCCCTCTCGCTCACGCTTCAGTAGCTCTGGACCCGCCAACTTGCCATATCTCTGTCCCTTGTCAAGTCCATCCAGTTCCCCATCCTTGACCCCAGTTGACCAAGCTGGCGTGAATGGCGCAATGTCTGAGAGCCGGAAGTCAACATCCACCACCCCCTGCGCATACTTCAGGAACAGGGCTAGCTCGTCACACCGCGGGATAGTCATCGGCCCGTGGTCTTTGTGGGAATTGCACGCGACGATCGCGTCCGCCTGTCGCTGGCACACACGCTGTGCTGAGGTGCATCTGCTGCCACTGCTCTGTGCGTAGCAGGGGTGGGATCACACCATCAGCTGGTTCATGGGATGGCAGGGCGTCGAGAACAGCAGGGATATCAAGGTCGGCAACTGACGTCTCCTGTGGGATTTGGATCCCATCACGCCTCCCGCGCGTCTCGGAGTCTTGGTCGTCCCATTCAAGATAGTCCATCCATCGGTACTGGCGCAGCCGGCGACGCTTCTCCTCTCCAGTTGCTAGACCTTTCGCTTCAATTTCAATGACACGGTCCTGGAGGAACTTCTGGTTTGCGGCGGCCATTCTACTACGGAAGCGGGCGATGGCAAGGCGCATGGCTTCGTCTGCATTTGTGTCTGTGTCTAACACTGAGGCTGAGCCTGCCATTGGTGTTGTCAAGGACAGCTTCGTGTTTTTGCGTCCACCATTATCAGCTATCTTTTTTTTTGTTGTTGATGCTGTTGTTTTGATCTTTCTTCTTTGTGAAGAGAGTAGAGGGCAAAAGTGAGAGTGAGAAATTTGGAGACTGGGGCTATTGAATACACAAAAAGTTGGTTGAAGTGGGCACCCTGCTGGTTTGTCATTAGTGCCTAGCGGAGAGCCTACAGGCCCTGTACGTTCCACAACCTTGGTTTCCACTCCAGATACTACTGGTACTTGATGTGGTTTGATTTACTGGCAGTGACGGTGCTAGTGTCGAGATTAAGGCAGCTGATGCCGGAGTTCAGCTGCTGGAGAGTGTCGACTGATATTCCCTAGCTGCTTGCGAAGCTTGAGCATGTAGCGCCGGCATCGGTAGTCGTGGAAAAGTCGCACTTAACGGCGCGGCGGGACAGGGCTGCGGCCATTCCTGGGATGAGATCCGCGGTGAGAAGGTATGTCGAGTACATTCTTTGGGCTTGGACTTGGACTTGACTCTGTAGAAGAAGCGCGTCAGTGAGGGTTTTGCTGCTAAGCAACTTAATCGAGGATCACATACGTGGTAAAGAGTAGAATGAATGAGAGAATGATTGGCAACGACTACGGCCTGTACAGAGGTTTATATAGCAATCCGCGGCCCTAACAGTTCCTGCGAAACGGTGGCTATCCTCTGGCCTGCTTGCAAGTGTACCTACTACCCACCCACTTAGTGTGCTGTAGTTCATTTACTTCTCGACTGCTTCAAGGATAATTAAAGCAGTGGAGTGTTTAGCTGATTGTTACATTACTAGTTTAAAAAAGTGGATATCACTGTACGCAGGACAGAGAGTGCGAAACACCGAATCGGAGATATTCTAAAAGGAGTAAAGATATGTTAGGCACCCGGTCAGCATGTCTTGTCAACTTCTGTTAACTCCATGGCGGCGCGAGGTGCTGGACACAATTTACTGATACGGGCTAGCAATTGAACCAATATGCCTACCCCAACGAGAAAAGGAGGTGTCAGTGGCCTGAAAGCAAGATGGAGACTCATCAGCCACATCCTATTCATCTTCCAAGTTCCAGCTCATTCAATCCTCTGGTCAGTGACCATATGAAGTGAAGCCTTGGTCCTTGGCAGCCCTGGTAGTCTTGGCAATCTTGGCAGGTAACGTTCAGGGCATAGCGGAGGTCGGCGTGGCGGACCCACTTTGAATGTCGACGCCATCTGGTCTTGGTGGTCACGTGATACAGTAACGACTCATGTTGGTGGTTCCCATTGGTTCAGCTCCTTCCTAGTTAGGCTTAGCATTGTTGAGTAACTAACTACCAGCTGCACATAGATCCTTCTTTTTCTTCCTCTCGATGCTTGAAGTTCTCATCAAATAGCTACCTAGATAACTGAATAACATCCTCTATTCTTTCTAGATTGAGCCCCATCACACTACCTCTCCTTGGCCAGCATCTGTCACGGCTAAGCTCATGTACATTAGTCATCACAACAGAGTTGGTGTGGATCTTCCCTTGTGCCTTTCCATCATACTACCTAAAGAAACAAGCGGCCTGCTAATGGCAGGGAGCTCCAGACACTGGTCTATGCCAGCATGCGAATTCTGTTGGTTCCAGTACAAAAAGCCATGTACTAGTAGTACTATCGTTAAGCAGCCACAGACCAATCCATCTGTGTCAAAATGTAGTATTTACGGAGTAGAACTGATAGAAATAACAAGCTTCCACTCTCATTCTGCTCGGGCGGCTTGAGCGTAGTACTCTTAACTACGGAATATGAACACTACGAGTTCAACCTTATTGGTAAGTTATAAACTGTCTTACTTTAAAGACAAAAGAACCCATCAGATCTATGATATGTAACAAGGAATATACCACCTACTACGTGGTCTTTAGCGGGGGGCTCCGGAGAATTATGGTCAGCTGCCATAGATGCCTGTTTAATAAGGCAGAAATCAAGGCATCACTTCCGCAAATGCAACTGGTCAAAGCTTCTGATTTTTTCTACGTTGCATGGACGCTCGTCTTCTTTCTCTTTCTTCCCCAGTTCCTTATTGAATTTTACCTGGGGCCTGCATCTCAATAAGCAGGATGGCTCTGCGGCTAACCCACCCATTTTTTCGACCTACGCTACTTCCATCCTGTCTTCCAGCATGGCAACCCGCGCGATCCATAGCCACCGTACGCTTGCGCCGTAAGGCGGCACGCATGGCCCTTTCTCCGGATGTAGCCAAGTCATCGTTAAAAAAGCCAAAGAAGGATCAAGATGTTTTTGGTCCGTTCGCAGGAATGAACCAAAGGAAAGCACCGGCTCGAATTACACCTCGCGCGAAGTCTCGGGCAGCCGCCAAACGATCTGGAGAGCCCGAGCAATCTCGGAAGGAAGAAAGCCCGTTATATAAGGCCCTGAAGATGCAGACAGCGCTGGCTCCGTTGAATTATGGTCGTCGAGCAGCTATTAAGAATAGAATTGCCGAGATTACGACTTTCGATCAGTTTGCCTTCTTGCCTGTCGTGCGGGATTCGATCTCCTCTCAAGCCCTTCCGCATCTGGTTGAGCTTACGCCTACTCCGATCCAGCGTCTTGCAATTCCCCAGTTACTCGAGGAGACCGTTTCAGATAAACGCAAGCGAAAGAAGTCGGCTGATATGGACGATGATTCTGCACCTCAATACGACCAATTCCTCCTCGCAGCTGAGACGGGTTCTGGAAAAACTTTGGCCTACTTGCTTCCGGTCATCGATGCTATGAAGCGTGAGGAGGTAGTAGAGAAGGAGGAGGAAAAGAGACAGGAAGAGGAGAAGGCAAGAGAAAGAGAGGAGAGGATGAAAAACAGGGCGTTTGAACTTGAGCCTGAGATGCCCCCGCTGTCGGATGCTGGGCGACCAAGAGTAATTATTCTTGTTCCCACTTCGGAGTTGGTCGCTCAGGTGGGTGCCAAAGTCAAGGATTTGTCCCATACGATTAAATATCGTTCTGGGATGATCCATTCATCATTAACGCCTCGTCGGATCAAAAACACCGTATTCAACCCTGCCGGAATTGACATTCTTGTTTCTACTCCTCACCTTCTGGCATCCATTGCCAAGACGGATCCCTATGTCCTAAGCCGGGTTAGCCACTTGGTGCTGGATGAAGCTGATTCGCTCTTGGACCGGTCGTTTGCTCCCACGACCACAGAGCTGATTGACAAAGCCGCCCCGTCGCTCAAGAAACTGATCCTGTGTTCGGCTACGATCCCTCGCAGCTTGGATTCCTTCCTGCGCAAACGCTACCCAGACATCAAGCGGCTGACGTCACCCAATCTGCACGCCGTTCCGCGGCGTGTGCAGTTGGGTGTTGTGGACATTGAAAAGGACCCGTACCGCGGAAATAGAAACTTAGCCTGTGCAGACACTATCTGGTCAATTGGAAAGGCTGGCGACCCATTGGAAACTGCAGGCCCATTCGCAAAATACATGCCCCCGCACGTGAAGAAGATCATTGTCTTCGTCAACGAACGTGAAGAAGCCGACGAAGTTGCTCAGTTCCTCCGATCCAAGGGTATCGACGCCGTTTCTCTCTCTCGTGACTCCAATTCGCGACACCATGAGGAAACGCTTGCCGAGTTCACCGAGATTCGCATCCCGCCTTCCCCTGAAGAGATCATCAAGGCCCAGAAACAGTACCGGCTGGAGAACGCGATCCCCTTTGTGGAGGCCGAGAAACCACAGAATACCGAGCGCAAATTGGAAGGTACCAAGGTGCTTGTCACTACGGATTTGGCATCGCGTGGAATTGACACAGTTGCCGTGAAGACAGTCATCCTCTATCATGTACCGCACACGACGATCGACTTTATCCATCGCCTGGGCCGTCTAGGAAGAATGGGCAAGAGAGGTCGCGGCATTGTCCTGGTTGGAAAGAAGGACCGAAAGGACGTTGTCAAGGAGGTTCGGGAGGGAATGTTTCGCGGGCAGGCGTTGATATAGGTATCCATTCCTGCTGCAGCATATGAACCGTTGTACTCTACTGTATCATAAGCATAGGACGGCGTCTGGTGGACTTGGATTTTTCTTGGTTGGTTTGGGACTAGGACCGCATGGTTGAAAGAAATACCCGCTTAGCAATTGATGTATATCTCTCATATATGGCTAATATAAAGCGAGCGACATGCACTCGAAGATCTATTCTGACAGCAGTTACTGTATGTGGACACCACTGAGTGGGAAGATCACATGACGTTTCCGGGGAGAAGGAGCAGCTCTCCGGAATAAAATACGGCGTAATGTTACCGTATAGACCGTCGATGATAAATAAAAGCCTCTGATTGGCCTGATGGTCACCCGGGGCCCTAGACCGCAATGGGCGAGCCCCGATTTCGCAGTCATCGCCCGCCAGCAGGAAAAGTTACTTGAGCTGCTTCTTTCCTCGTGGTTCTCCTCGAACTGACGGGTTGTTCATAGAGGGTTCATCAATTCCAATATCAGTTTCATTTTTTCTTTGGTTTGTCTTCATCGCTGTGAGGTTGCAGCATCACAACTAGCAATGCTTCTTCCGCAAGCTAGAGGGCGTCTGCCCTGCACTCTTCGGAGGCTTTGCAGTCCCTCCATGACAACGTGAGTCTGTTGTCATTATCCCCCAGATGTATCTGGCTCTGGATCTAACCCACAGATACCAGTCGCTCCCTTTCTACTACCATTCCCCGTCAAAGAGCCTCAGCCGCGGACGATGACAAGGCCCTCAACAAGGTCTCCCGCACCATCACCCAGCCTATCTCCCAAGGCGCTTCACAGGCCATGCTATATGCCACCGGTCTCAAGGAGGAGGATATGAACAAAGCACAAGTGGGAATCTCTTCCGTCTGGTTCACCGGGAACCCATGCAACATGCATCTCCTCCGTCTCAACAACCTGGTTCGCGATGGAGTGCAGAAAGCAGGCCTGATCGGTTATCAGTTCAACACCGTCGGTGTCAGCGATGGTATTAGCATGGGTACACCAGGAATGCGCTACTCGCTGCAGAGCCGTGATCTGATTGCCGATTCTATCGAGACCGTCATGGGCGGTCAGTGGTATGATGCGAACATCAGCATTCCCGGCTGTGACAAGAACATGCCTGGTGTGTTGATGGCCATGGGAAGAATCAACCGCCCCAGTTTGATGGTGTACGGTGGTTCTATCAAGCCCGGTTGCGCTGCTACCCAGGACAATGCCGACATTGATATCGTTTCGGCCTTCCAGGCCTACGGACAGTTCTTGACTGGTCAGATCAACGAGCCTCAGCGATTCGATATCATCCGCCATGCTTGCCCTGGTGATGGTGCTTGCGGTGGTATGTACACTGCCAACACAATGTCAACTGCCATTGAAACCATGGGTATGACTCTGCCGGGCTCTTCGTCGAACCCTGCAGATTCCCCGGTCAAGAATCTGGAATGTCTCGCCGCCGGTGAGGCGATCAAGAAGCTGCTCGTAGAAGATATTCGGCCGAGGGATATCTTGACGCGCCAGGCCTTTGAGAACGCCATGGTCGTGGTTAATATTACTGGTGGATCGACTAACGCTGTGCTGCATCTTATTGCCATTGCCGACTCGGTCGGCGTCAAGCTGACCATCGACGACTTCCAAGCCGTCTCTGACCGGGTTCCCTTCCTTGCCGACCTGAAGCCGTCCGGAAAATATGTCATGCACGATCTATACAAGATTGGCGGTACCCCATCCCTGCTCAAGTTCCTGCTCAGGGAAGGCCTTATCGACGGCTCCGGCATCACCGTCACGGGTGAGACCCTCGCCAAGAACCTGGAGAAGGTTCCCGACTTCCCCGAGGACCAAAAGATCATCCGCCCGGTGTCCAACCCGATCAAGAAGACCGGTCACCTCCAGATCTTGCGTGGTAGCCTGGCACCTGGTGGGTGTGTCGGCAAGATCACCGGTAAAGAAGGAACCCGATTCACGGGAAAGGCGCGCGTTTTCGACCATGAGAATGATTTTGTTGAGGCGCTGGAGCGCAACGAGATCAAGAAGGAAGAGAAGACGGTTGTGGTTATCCGTTATACTGGACCTAAGGGCGGTCCTGGCATGCCTGGTACGTTATATTCCACTTCTGGGTGCTAATTTGGGCTATTTATTTACGGACTAACAATGGAAAAGAAATGCTGAAGCCATCTTCCGCCCTCATGGGAGCCGGTCTCGGATCATCCTGTGCCCTCATCACAGATGGCCGTTTCTCGGGTGGCTCTCACGGATTTCTGATCGGCCACATCGTCCCCGAGGCAGCTGTGGGTGGCCCCATTGGTCTTGTTAAGGATGGAGATATCATTACGATCGATGCCGAGAAGCGCGTTCTCGACCTCGAGGTCAGCGACGGTGAACTTGCTGAGCGACAGCGCCAGTGGGAAGCGGACAAGGAGGCGGGAAAGCTTCCCCCGACTGGTCTCACGTTGAGGGGTACTCTGGGCAAATACGCCAGGAACGTCCAGGATGCTAGCCGGGGCTGCATCACAGATGCCTTGCCGTAAGCATTCTTTGTTTTCCTAGCCTGTAGATCGCCTTTCTCGTTGTATTTGGGTTTGGTCATTTGGGAGTTTTGCATATGCTGTTACTGCTAAAAAGTATGTATGTACCTATATGGACTGGAATTTCTATGACTGTAGATTTCCTCTTTCTTTTTCTTTTTTTTTTTCCCGTTTTATTAATAGCCAGCCTGTCACAGAAGGGAGGATGTTTTATGAAAGCAACAGACTAAAACTAGATTTCTTGCCCTAAATGCTGGGTGATTGCCTTTACCCCAATCTACTGAACACTCTCTGCCCATGTCGCCAGTGTGTGTAAGCCACCGATTGGCAGCCATCTGAAGGTCCCACAGGGTTTGTGATATTGCACATTCTACCACCAAGGTTGCATAGTCCCTTCTAGAGCAACGTTCTGGAGCAGGCTTGACAGATGAGTTACCCTGCTTTGCAGCAGAACTTCCCTTCATCCTGGCAGTCCCTACTGTAAATATGTTGCGGGACTGTACTCCCAGTGCAATTAATTTATCACGGATGTCAGCCATGAAACTAACTTGACAGTTAGATCCTGGGCCTGAAAATCATCATAGAGACGTCCGCCTGCAACTCCATTTTCGTCGATATCTTCGAATGTAGACTGTGAGACATGGGTTATCCTCTTGAGAGCTTCCGCTTTTTGCTAAATGAAGACCCAGGTATCATGGACATGACAAAATTTGGTGATGTTAATATTATTCTCACGTCTGTTGTCGACTGGCAGATTTGACTTGATAGACCCCATGTTCGTTGTGAAGAGAGAGGAAGGGCGAGAAAGGAGGAAAAGAGAAGGCCTTCCTTCTCCAGCAGGCAATATCAACTTTGCTTGATATCAAAATCCGCAATTTTTATTTCAACAGAAAAGGCTGTGCCGAGGAAGAGGTTCTTGGCCTTTGCGGGAGTCGAGTCGGGGGAAGACAGTGAGAGCATGATGATCATGCTGTCAATTACGGTACTAGCTATTTATACTTTAGGCTACCCGCAACCATACGAACTTCGCCTTCGTCCCATCTCCACTTCTCCATCTCCATCTCCATCGTCAACGTTGACTGCGGTCTGGAACCGCTCCTGGCACCTTGAGTGCCTCTCTGCTCTTCTCTTCCACCAACCCCCTCCCCTTTTCACATTCACCGAAGCCATCTTGCCAACACCATGACGACGGCTACTACCCACTCCGCCAGTCCTTCTAGCACGCAGCGAGTTTCCCCTCAGGGAGGAATCCTCGAAGGAGGTAATCCATCCCAATATGACCCCAAGAATCCTATTATCATCTTTATCATCCAGGTATAGTCCAAGTTTATGGTGATCAATCTTCTCATAAGCTAACGTTCCAAGGCCGCTATCATCATCATCCTCTGCCACCTCCTGCATTGGCCTCTTTCCAAAATCCGCCAACCGCGCGTGATTGCAGAGGTCATCGGAGGCATATTGTTGGGCCCCTCCGTAATGGGTCGGATTCCTGGCTTCACGGATGCCATTTTCCCTGCGGCATCCATCCCCAATCTGACCCTCGTGGCTAATCTGGGGCTGGTGCTTTTCTTGTTTCTGGTTGGTCTGGAGACCGACTTGCGGTTTCTCATTAGCAACTGGCGTGTTGCCATCAGCGTCTCTGCAGCGGGTATGGCAGTCCCGTTTGGATTGGGCTGTGCGATTTCGTATGGGCTGTATCATCAGTTCAGGGATGATCCACAGACGGTCCACGTGGATTTCGGGACGTATTTGCTCTTTATTGGTATCGCTATGGCCATCACGGTAGGCTGTCTTCTTCACTTTCCCTCTCGTATTTGCTAATGCCAACCATCACGGCTGGCTGATGTCCTACAGGCGTTTCCTGTTCTCTGCCGTATTCTGACCGAACTTAAACTTCTGGGCACCAACGTTGGTGTGATCGTGCTGTCTGCCGGTGTGGGCAACGATGTTGTAGGCTGGATCCTACTTGCCCTTTGTGTCGCTCTAGTCAACGCTGGTAGCGGTCTGACGGCCCTGTGGGTCTTGCTTGTCTGCATTGGCTATGTTCTGTTTCTGTCAATTGTATTCCGTCCGTTGTTTATTCGCTTTCTCGAACGTACTGGTAGTTTGCAAAAGGGACCAAGCCAAAGTGTCGTGACAATCACCCTCTTGTTTGCCCTGGCATCCGCCTTTTTCACCCAGATCATTGGCATACATGCTATTTTCGGAGGCTTTGTCATCGGGTTGCTATGTCCGCATCAGGGTGGCTTTGCCATCAAGCTCACAGAAAAGATCGAGGATCTTGTCACTGCTCTGTTCTTGCCACTATACTTCACCCTATCTGGATTGAGCACTAACCTTGGCTTGCTCGATAACGGGACTGTCTGGGGATATGTCGTGGGAATTATTGCCGTCGCCTTCTTTGGTAAAGTGGCCGGCGGTGCGCTCGCATCACGGCTTACCGGTCTTCTTTGGCGCGAGAGCTTCTCCATTGGTGTATTGATGAGCTGCAAAGGCCTCGTCGAGCTGATTGTACTGGTATGTGCACATCTTCCCCCCAAGTCCCTGGCCGATGCTGAAGCACGTAGAACATTGGTTTGCAAGCCAAGATCCTGAGTACTCGGACCTTCACCATGTTCGTGGTCATGGCTCTCGTGACAACATTCGCCACCACTCCGTTGACCACTCTCCTCTACCCAAAGTGGTACCAGACGAAGGTCGAACGCTGGAGGAAAGGTGAGATCGACTGGAATGGCAAGCCGCTACAATCAGACACACGCAAAGATAGCGTGGCCCTGGCCAAGGATCAATTGAGGTCGATTCCCGTGCGGAAACTGCTTGTCTATCTACGCCTGGACGGACTATCTGGGATCTGTACATTGGCTGCTCTTCTTGGGTCAAGTCATCTGGCGCAAGCATCACCCCCAAGAATCCATCCAGCAAAAGTCGATTCGATCAAATCCGCTAGCGAAGCCGTAGAGGATCCAGTGACAGCAGCCGACTTCGAGGAGGAGACGGCGTTACGGGTGCACGGCGTCCGATTGATGGAGCTCACGGACCGAGACTCCAGTGTCATGACGGTATCAGAAATAGATGAATGCACGTTGTGGGATCCGGTAATCAACACGTTCCAGGCATTCGGCCAATGGCATGACATCTCGATCGTTGCAGGCGTGTCCGTCGTCCCCGAGTATTCGTTCGCCGATACCGTGGTAGGCATGGCACGCGACGAAGTCCCAGATCTCCTGCTGATCCCGTGGAGCGAAACGGGAGCCATGAGCGATCGCCAAAGCGGCATTGGGATCGACGAAGCATATCGATTTGCAAACGGTCCATTTACGCAGTTCACGTCTGATCTTCTCAGCCGGGTCACGAGCAATGTCGGGATCTTCATTGAGCGCAGCGTGTACACAAAGCAGTCTACAAGGAACCGCCTACAAGTCAAGCGATCCACGAGCGCCATGAGCATTCGCAGCTCGATCTGGGGCTCTCCGGCAGTAGCACGGTTGCATCACATAGTTTTCCCTTTTTTTGGCGGAGAAGATGACCGGTTCGCGCTCCGGTTTATCCTACAATTAGCACAGAACGACCAGGTCACAGCGACCATCATCCACATGGACGCTACTTCATTTAACCCGACAGCCGTGAAATCCCCCGTGTCAGCCATCCTGCACCCTATTTCAAGCAAGTCGGAGGCAGATGCATCGATTGTAGACCGCGAACCGCAGCCGCAGATACAATCTGACCACGCTTTCCTGGCAACCATTCGCGACTCTCTACCCAAAGACCTGGAAGACAGGGTCATTTTTAACCGTGTTAGCCTTGCAGACGCGAAGACGGACGCCGTCCCTCTAGCCATCGTCAAAGTAAAAGAGGAGATGGACCGCACGTCACACAAGGCTGGAAATATGGTCATCGTCGGACGGCGAAACGACAAGATTGATCCTCAACCACGGTACACCGAGCTGGGTCTGGGCTCGAGCCCACCGAACGAGACAGGTGCGGAGACACGGAAGGTTCTTGGAGCGGCTGCGGAGGCGATAGTCCGAGAGGATCGGGTTATTGGGAATGTTCTTGTTCTGCAGGCGAGGACAACCTAGGATATGTAGTACGAATTTACGGCTCATGACATGTTGGATATGATATTATTCCCCTTGACAGCGTAATAGCACATTGAGTTTGAGTTTGAGATTGAGGTACCATGGCTCTTCCAAGGTTATGATATGATTATTGTGTCAGTTTCATAGTTTCTTCGTAAAAGAGGAGAAACGCCCGGCGCCGTACCGTGGATGACAGGCGTTTCTCCCGTCCGGATCCTGGCCGCAAAGTAATAGGGCCAGGTATCCGCCGGCTGACAACTCGAAGAATCAAGGCCTGCCATGCCAACTTCTGGTTACGGACACATAGCGGCAGCCAGCCGTTTTTTAAGGCCTTGTATTCTCAGGCCACACAGGGAGGCGCGGAAGAACGAGGTGACAATCCGATTTCACGAGTTCTCGACAAAAACAACGTGATGATGTGCAGCCTGCTCCGTCCGCCAACCTGGCTGGAATATGAGCCCGTCTGCCATATCCGCAAAGACGACGATGACGATGATTATGAACTACTGTCCGTCAGGAATAGAACGGAGATTCCCGGGAACACAGTAAGCTGACATACCACGATACGAGAAGGAGCATGCATTGGAACCGGAATTGTCGTATTCATGCATTCTTTTCATGATTGTTCGAGCCATGTACGGGGCATGCTGGCACTACTCTTAAACGAAAGTCTAAAAGTCTAATACACCTCCAATCGGCGTATGTGTCCTCAAACCTGTTCTTCTGGCAGGTTCAACACGACGGTTGAGTTACGGGTTATTCCCTGGAACGCAGAACAGACAGGCAAGATTCAACATGAGAGCGTCGGACCTCGTGCGGAGTCCCGAGTGAATAATCGCATTAATTTCTGGATTCGTAACACATCTTCTTGTCCCCAACTGTCGATTCGTGGTTGGATCAGAGCTGTGGAGGAGGAACTGGAGGATCTACAATCATCGACACTCGCCAGCGGTTTCACGACGACGGAGAACCCGCTCGGCCGTCTGAGCGTCGGACATGTTACTTACAAGCTAAAAAAGGTTGACGATTCGCTTTCTTGGCCTGCGCGCTGAGGGCAGTGGATTGGCCCTGTTTTCCACTTTTTAACCTTTGCGCCCCTTTTTGTTTTGTTTCCTTTGTCTTTTCTGGCTTGATCATCGTTGCTCGTCTGCAGCGTTCCCTATATAGGGTCGGTCATACATGCCTTGCAGCCCGTCGGTGCTACTCGACGACGGAGAAGCAGAATCGAGCTGACATGTGGATCGGCCTTCTCTGTTGAAATAAGCATGGGTTGAGGCTTATTATTCTCCCTTTCTTTCTTAACTTCTTCTATACTTTCTTGTTCTCTTTCCCTTGTTGTTTGGGTCTCTGGGTCTCTCGGCCTCCCTCCCTCCAACTACCAACAACACTCCTTTTTCAACAGCCCACCGCTTGCCTGCCATTATGATCGTCAAGGATCTACCGGAAAGCCGAGAAGTGTGGCTGGATGGCCTCCGAGGCATCGCAGCGGCCGTGGTCGCGTGGTTCCATTTCACCGTCGACGTGATGCAAGTCCCATATCGACAGTACGGGGACGACCCCCCAGAGAACAACCGGTACTGGTACCAATTGGCCCCATTCCGAGTGCTCTTCGCCGGCCAGGCCATGGTCCGCGTGTTCTTTGTCATTTCGGGGTATTCCGTCGCGATTTCGATCATCCGGCATCGCGATCGAGAGAACAACAACGTTCGCTTCTATCATAAGCTCTCGTCCTCGGTGCTGCGCCGGGTCTTCCGCTTATACCTGCCTGTTGTCGTGCTGTGCGTCTTTTCCCAGATGCTATACTACACTGGGTTCTATCATTGGGAATTCTTCCCGCCCGAGGGTTGTCCTGGCGCCGAGCCGTGGTCGTTTGTCTGGCCGCATTTCCGGTGCGCGGCGTTGGCGTTGCTCAGCTCGCTCAGTCTTGCCACGGGCCCCTGGTTCTCCGGCGGATTGAACGGGCAGCTGTGGAGCATGGCGGATGAAATCAAGGGTTCTCTCGCCGTGTATTTGGTGATACTCTGTCTGGCGTCGGTAACGCCTAGGGCCCGGGTGGCCCTGACGACTTTCATCGGATTCCTGCTTTTATGGACCGGATTCCCGCACATCTCGGCGTTCATCGCTGGGCTTCTCTACGCAGAGCTGGACCTGCTGAAGAGGAAGCAGCAGCAGCAGCAGTATGGTGGGATGCCAACGATCAACTCGCTCAAAGCACCCGTCCCCGCGCCCAAAATCTGGCACCAACCGGTAATGCTTGCCCTCTTCATGTTCGGGATCTACTTCTTCTGCCTGCCTGTTCTCGAGGACTTCCCAGTCGACTACTGGTTCCCCGTTCCCTTCGACCCGGTGCCCTTTTGGATCGGTCCATACGTCCGCATTAACGCCTGGCATGTCGTCGGCGCTGTCATCGTCGTCGGTGCCCTCCGACATCTGCCCTTTCTGAGGAAGACCGTGCTAGAGGCCCCGCCGTCTCAGTTCCTGGGGAAGATTTCGTTTTCGTTCTATCTCTTCCATCAGTCGTTCATTCGCACCATGCGCAACCCCATTCAACATTCCGTCTGTCAGGCTCTCTTCGGGAAGGACCTATACCAAACCCGTGATGATCCCGACGGGAGTGCCGTGTACTACCTGTCTTGGGTTGTTGCGGCGGCGATGATACTGCCGCCGGTCATTCTTACGTCGATGTATGTTACGAAGGTTGTTGATCGACAGTCTGTTATGCTGTCTTATAATGTAGAGAAGAGACTTACGGGACGGTGAACCTGGATGTTTCTGTGATCTCCTTGTGCCCTCATGTCTGGCAGTTGCTTTCATATGTAGACTAATTCTCTGTCGTTCTTTTCTTTTCTTTTCTTTTTTTGGTCAAGTTACATGGTCACGGAGTTGGAATTTGAACTATCCCTGGTGGATATCCAAGCTACATCTATACTGACGATAATAACTATTTGTCTTCTTTCTTAGTTCTGTTCTGGCCTTCCTACGTGGGTAATCCAATTCCCCATATTAATCTACAAGGGTGGTGTAGTAAGAATGATTGTAGCCCATCCATCTTCATCGTCAAACCGTAGACAAGATGCAGCATCAGAGGAATATCTGGGCTTTCTGCATGGACAACCCTGGTATTTTATAATCATACATAAGCTCAATCTACAATGGAAAATCGAAAATGAACTACTGCTGAGGCTTCCCAACCACCCCAACACCCAAAAAGTCCTCAAACCTCAATTCCCCCCTGCGCACCCGTTCTGCAAGCCGTCCAGCCTCCTCCAACGCCTCTTGCAGTATCTCCTCCATATCAGCCAATGGGTCATACCACCCGATCACACGAAGGGTAAGATAAAATGCCTTCCGATCCATCGGCGGAGGCGGGGGGGAATGTATACTCACCTTTGCCCGACGTCGGGGGATGCTCGTGTACTCGTGGATTGTGCGGATGAAGAGGTCGACGGCGGCGTCCGGGGTGGTGGAGGCAGTCGGCTGGAGGAAAGATGGGTTTCGGCCTAATGGAAACATTATGTAGATTGATGGGGGTAATGGATTGTCTGAGTCTAGGTCTGAGTCTGTTTCTATTTCGGCGTTGGTGTTTGTATCGAGGTTGGAGGTTGTTTCTCCATCTGTTAATGGGACGGGTGTGGAGCGGGCGGAGAGGGAATCTAGGTAGGAAGAAGAAGAATAAGAAGGAGAAGAAGATGGGGAGGGCATGGTGATGTAGCTGTTAAGGGTATTGTTCCTGTGCTGTGATGGTTCTTGGGATTCGATGAGGGTTGGTGGTGTGTTGCTGTTGATGATGATGATGATGATGCTGTATTTATACTTGACTCGAGTCTCCTATTTCTACAATCAATAGCCATTGTTTGGCTTGCTTTGTTCCTCTTTGTTCCTTTTTTTCTTTTTTTTTTTTTTTCCTTCTTTGGGCTACAATGAAAGAAAGCTTCTTTCACATATCCACCATGCCAATAGTAGAACTTTTTAGATTTAATATACAGCCAGCTACGTTCTCGAAAACTCGCCCGTCCGCACATTCTCCAAATCCACCAGCGGTATAAAGTCCGAAGAGCTATCCACCTTGGGCCGCTGGGACATCATCCCGTCCAATCTCGACCCGGTCCGTCCGTGCTGAGTGTAGCTAGTCCGACGGGTATTGCCAGGACCGCGAGAATTGCTGCTATAATATATCTGCGGTGTCTTCGAGCTGCCCGAGAGACTGCTCCGGAAGAGGTCGGGCATCATGCGAATCAACAGTGATCGGATGGCGGGGAGACATGCGCAGATGATGCCCACTTCGACTTCGAGGCAGGTCCAGAATGAGATCCAGACATAGTCCCCTGGGCTAGAGTCAACTAACATATCACGGAATAGGCAGAAGGGCGCATACAGGTTGGATTTTGTGTATGTGCCAGTGAGACTAGCGACTGCAGGCGTAGGATACTGATGACCGTGACACTGAAAGCAAGAATTAGCTTTGTTTTCTTGATCCCATCGGATTACTCCGTAGAGAAGGAGACTGACAAAAACCCCAGATTAAACATAAACATCACCATAAGCTTCCTGCGTAACGAGAGCGACAATTTCGCCAGCGGCCGCAACGGCAGACCCAAGGTCGCGATATCCAGAGCCAGATTCAGCGCTGCCGTTGCCCATCCCTGCGCGTTCACAGCCGAGCAATGGCCGTGGAAGCTAGCGTCCCAGCGCGTCCAGGCACCGTACACAGGTCTGCATTGAAATATAGTGGCGAAGAGGAAAGTGATGAAATAGCCCACATTGAAACCGATGACGATGAACACGGCGATACGGAATAGACGCTGTGGGAAGATGCGGAGGTAGAAGCAGAGGATGGAGATTTTGGTCGTGACGATGACGAAGAAGTATATGATCTCGTCCCACCAGTAAAGCTATTCATTCGTATTAGACAGGTCAATTTCCTCGGATTACCGCCAGACCTGTGGTAGGATGCTTTAGTAACGTACGTAGAGCATATGGGTGATATCCTGGAATGGAACTGTCCATGTATCTCGACCCAAGCCGGCATGGACCGCTGCCGCAGCTGTCAGCACCCGGGAATCTAGAGAGGAGGAGGAACGCATACATAAAGGTGCAAGGATTACCAATGGGATATCTGCAGCCTGTATAGAGTCGGTCAGCACACCAGTCCATTCAGTGAGCTCACTTGCGACATACAACGGCCAGCGTGATGAACAAATCATCCCAGCCAAAGCTCTTCAGCGACTGAGAAAACCTGGAGACTATCCGCAATCCATACGCAAACAAGGCCAATGCTCCTGATACATAGCCAGTAACGGAGACAAAATTACCCTTGTTTCGCACGGGTTGGTGGCATTGGGTTGCGGTAATATTTTTTGTGGCTATGGTGTTGCGACAGTCAGTACAGCCACAACAAAGGAGAAAACAAGGGAGGCGAACTCAGCGATTCTCTAATGCTGCAGTTCTGAAGAACGCAAGAGGAAACATTGTCCTGCAGCTCCTTGTTCGAACAGATGCAGGCCGTGTCGGTCAGTGAGCAGTTTGACTGGGGAATGGTCTCGACGAGACATCTTGCCTATGACTGTTAGCCTCTTTTCTCACGACAAACGAGGCCACAGAAAGGGACAGAAAGAAGAAACCAACATACGGCGCAGCTAGGCATCTGGGGAGTGGAGTCTGCCGACACCACCACCAGGATGCTACTCCATAGGAGGAGTACGAAAGAGAACAAGCGGAAGGATCCCATTGCTTTCGTCTGCAGCGTCGGCAGACGATGTCCACACGCTGGCTGGAGCTGAAACGAGGCAGGAAAGGGCCATATATCTACCGACAGTCGGGGGATGGCTGTTCTGCTTCATCATCCTCCTGTTCACAGGGACGAAACGCACGACATGGGAAAGGATCAAAGGATGCGATTATGTACCAGGTACGTATTACATGTATGCATATGTAGATTCCTCCTGCAGGGAGCAGGGAGCCTTTTGTCTTAATTTTTTTCTTATTTCTTATTTTTATTTTTGTTTTATTTTATTTTATTTTTTTTCCCCCTGCCTTGAGGGAAATTGCATGGGAAATAGTAGCACGGTCGACTGTCGACTCTCCATCCGACCCTCATCCGACTCCCCATCTGTTTTGTTGGGACGCCAAAATCGAAGTTTAATTGACAGTAGGCAGAGGAAGATCTCGTCCAGCAGATCCTGCCGTTGGGCATGATGCTGGATACCGCAGGGTTACATTGTAATAACCCAACCCAACGGAGCTAGCTAGGCTCGGTAGAAGTACGATGGAGGCCTGAACATCGTCTCGTACAGAGCTCCTGTTAGACGGCGAGTCTAGCCTTCCATGGCCGTTTCAATATCCATACGAACATCATCTATCTCGCTGACCCACTGCCACCACTCCGTTCGCATGCAAAGTGCATACGTATAATGGGAAACTCCGTGCTGTTCCCTCTCATCAGAACTGTCGCTGCAGCCTGCAAATGAGACACAATTGGGCTTCTTAGAAAGTGTCGCGTCAGATGCACCTCATACGACCTTCGGTTATGCAGGACAACACTCAGTTGAGGGTGAAGGACGGCCTTGCATGGCGCTGAGCTGGGAGTCCTGGTAACTCGCACGCATGCGCCGGACGGAGGGCGTTCTTATTACCTAGACACAAGACTCCGTTATATGTTCGCAGGAAGGGTTCATAGTCAGACCGAGGACCGCCAGGGATACTCGACTTTCGAGTCTCCTTTGGCCGGTAATTGCAGGCACATGCTCCGCAGGCGCCCACATGCAGCAACAATGGCTCCGCGCAAAGCACAGACTTCACCGAGTCGAATAATAACGGGCTATCGAGGGCTAGTAAACCCTTCTTCGGGCAAACCCCATGGGGATAATTTAATAGAGTTTGCAGTTCTGCTCAGTGCTGCCTGGGTCCTGTCTGGGTCCTGCCCGGATGCAGCAGCGTGTCTGTAGGAAGACCCTGGATGACTGTAGAGCATTCATCCCGATTGAGGGGAAGAACCGGACTTCCCCAGACCGAGGTTGTTCGTGACTTCTCATTCTGTTGGGATGCTTTCGATTTTGTCTTTGCCAGTGCGACGATGTCGACTCGTACCGATCCGCTGATCGACCTGCCGGTAGAGCTGACTGTCTTTCGAGACGCGTACGGAGTAGTTTACGCGCTTGCGCTTGCGCTTGCTTACGTTTCATTACGCGTACAGAGTTGCTAAGTTACAGAAGTACCACGCTCCCCCGGATCCATCTGTGCGACTATATCAGGAGATACTTGGTGAAGTAGGAAGTATAAGGCTGCCCCTGAAGGAATCAACCTTGGTACTTTTGCCATTGCCACCATTGTCCAAAGAGATTGATGCCCAAGGATCGAATAATGATCGACGCTATTAGACAGGATTGTCATCCGGCACTCTCGCGAAGACACAGACTATTGTCCATGCAGCCTGACTAACATCTTATAGGAGCACTTGGCTACGCTTCCAGCAGAGAAGATCAGTCTGGATTACTCATCTGCATTGGCAGCAGAAAGAAGTGCCGTACAGTCAGTGCCATACAGTGCCATACAGTCAATGTCCATCGTCACCATGATGGATTCAACGGCCTCAACCACCGGTTCGTGACTCTATTTTTATCGAGGCAGCCATGTTCTCTTCTTTCTTCTTTCGTCTACTGGAGAAACGAACAATGTCATCTCGTGAACTTGCACAACCTCGAGAAAACAGACTCGATCCAGCCACCCTAAGACGAACGGACGGACGAACAAACGAACGGAAGACATGCAGACCTACCTGGGCAACTTCATCAAACTCCCCTACGAACTCCGCCTCATGATCTGGGAAGAACTCCGCCCGCACGGCCAAGACAAGACCACGGCAGATACAGCATCATCGAAACAATCCAGACGCATCCCAAAATCAGGCCTTTCCATCCTCCGCGCAAACCGAGGCCTCCACGATGAAATCCACCGACCCCTCTACAAGAACATGGTCATGGCCTTTGAAATCTCGCCGGTGTACGAGAAAGATGTCTGGATCACCGCGAACTGCCGGCAGGGACAAGCTGTTTGGAAACTTCAGAACGAAGACGATGCTGTCGGTCGCGGATTCCTCGATTTGCCCTACGATAGGGTTGATGTCGTTGTTGACATCGTTGCGCCGGATAATCGTGATCAGGCTCAGTTGGTTTGTCTGTGGGGGAAGATTAGTCGGTTCGTCGACTTTATGGGGGGTACCCAGCGAAACAAGAAGGGGAAGAATATCCAGGATATGACGATTCGATTTCGGAAGAACGCCATCACGGGAAGCGACTGGTACGACTACGCCAACGAAATGATGATCGTATCCGCTATCAACATTGCGAATTGCGAACAACTCCCCATGAAAGCATTCGACCCGATCAACGGCATGCACTACTACTCGAATAGCGATGTGGCATTTACTCCCTTCCTGCGTCTCCGGAATGCACAATCGATAACCGTGACGGCACACTCGGAGGAACTATACAAAGCCCTAAACTGGGACCTCATCAACCTACGCAACAGCAACAGCAACAACAACAACAACCCGGCAGCAGCAAATATGAACATAAAAAGGGCAAACCTGCACCTAAACTATACCCTCGACCTCTCCCTCGACATCCTCCCAAGCCGAACAGCCTCCATGCTCCGCCTGAACCGCTTCGCAAGCTGGTTCCCCAAAGGCCACTCGGGAACCTCAACATACGAAACCACCCTCCTGCTCATACTCCACGAACTACCCGATCTAGTCTACCACTTTGACCCGCATCTCGACATGATCACGTACAGACTCCAGGCGTTGCTAGCCCTGAACCCCGAACGACGGAAATGGAATACGCACCGCAGACATAGGCATAAGGAGGGGTGGAATCCGGTGGCTTGGGCCCAGGAGTTTCCGGACGGTATTCCTGCTTTTGGGACGAGGGGGTGGAAGAGGATTGTTGGGAGGATTGGTGATTTTGATACTGATGGTGGTGTTGGGGAGGCGGTTTGGGGGGATTATTTTGATAAGGGTGAGTTTTATTTGAGGTTTAGGGACGAGATTATGAGACTTAGGAAGAAGATGCATCAGTGAATCAGGAAAGACGTGGGAAAGAAAGAAAGAAATATATAGCATGTACTTGCTCGGGCACTCTTTCCCCAGGTTTTCCCCAAAGAGGGGGGGGGGTTTCTCCTGGGGTTTTAATGAGGCCCAATCCCTATTCGTCTCGTCCATGACGGAGCAAGAATTTCCTGTGTTTACTGATGATACCCGTGTTGGTAGTTGTGGTGTGGTTATGTATTTATACCTCATGTACGCATTCGAGAATCGGATACAATTCAGTTGGAACAAGCACCAAGAGTGAAGACTGCGTAGACACCCTCTAGTAAACAACGTATACAAGGATAAAACCTGAACGTCTTCTTCCTCCTTTGATTACCTGAAACAAAGGTGTATGTATATATTACAAAGCTCCACTACCTAGAACCAATTTGCCAATATCCGCTCACCACGACACCCTACAAGACGATCATCAACAAACCAGTACCAACAGCAGTAACCGCATAGGCTCCGATCTGGAAGGCATCGGAAATGCCGAAGACGTGAGGAGCACGGAAGGAAGGCGCAGCACCCTTAGAGCCGGAATGGGACGCGCTGGAGTCGGCGGAGTCAGCAGAGCCAGAGCCAGAGCCAGAGCCAGAGCCAGTAGAGCCAGCGGTGACGGCAGCGGAAGCAGAGCTGAGAACGGCCGAGCAGCTTCCGCTGGCAGAGGCCGCCTGCGTGGTGGCCGATCCCTGGAAGTTGCAGGCGGAGGAATCCTTGTTCTGCTCCTCGTAGTAGGCGTTGAGGGCGTAGGCAAGCTGTTCCTTGGCGCCGCACATGGAGTACTCGCCGTACTCTCCGCTGGTAGCGTTGGCGGCGACGCCGCCGCAGGCGGAGGAAGAGAGACCGCAGACCACGCCGAGGAGCTTGCCAATGTCTTCGTCGCTGAGCTTGGACTTCGGCACGCAGGTCAGGGTGCTGTACATGCAGTTGCAGACGTCCTCATCAGGCGTCGGGGGGAGCTTGGAGGATGCCTCCCAGGCGGCATTGACGGTGGGGCACGCGAGGTTGGCCGTGTTGGATGGGGTGTACTGGGCCGAGTTGGTGCTGGAGGGGCTGATCTTGGCCAGCTGGCTGGAGAGCGAGGTGAAGTCGGAAAGGGGCTTGACGCTGTCGCCGTCAACCTCGACGAGGCCTGTTCACGTTAGTTTTTTTGTTTTTTTTTTTTTTTTTTTTTTTTTTTTTTTTGGCTAGGATGGTATTGGGTCAAATTGCAACAGATGATCACCTACCATAGTCGTTGGCCTCCTGGAAGTACATGTACACGATACCGCCCGACCAGACGCCGGTCATTTCCGGGCCGTAGAGAGCCTGGACGTCGCCAAAGGTTCTGGGCTGGACGGTGTTGCAGCCGTATTCAGAGAAGAAGACGGGGACGTCGTAGTCGGAGAAATCCTGGGTTCGGTTTGCATAGCCGGACGTGGTGTAGGAAGAATCACCACACCACTCGTAGATGTTCAAGCCGAAGAAGTCGATGCGCTCGGCGTCGGTGCCGCAGTCGAAGTACTTGCGGACCTGCTCGCGGATCGTGGCGTCGTCGTCGGCCGAGTAGCCCACGCCGATATCGCGGTAGTTCTTGCTGGCGATGTACTTCTTCATGTCACGGACGGCAGCCTTGACGAAGGCGCTGGCATCGGTGTTGGTGTTGTTGTTGGAGACCTCGTTACCGGCGAAGAAACCGAGCGTGTTGGTGTAGTTGGCCAAGGCATCGATGACCGAGGTGTACCGGTTATACAGCTCGATGTTCCAGCTGGGCGAGGCGCGGTTGATCGACAGCGACGGCTCCGACAGATCGGAGATGACATAGATGCCGGCGTCGGCCAGCAACTGCATGCACTCGGAGTGGTCCTGGGTCGGGTCGATGGCGTAGACACGGACGACATTGGTCTGCAGCTTCTTCAGGTAGGGGATATCGCGCTTGCAGCCGGACACGTCGGCCAAGGGGTCGCTGTAGGTGAGGTTGGAGTTGCCGTCGGAAGCGTCGACATTCTCTAGAGGGGAGTTAGACCGTGCCACGAGGACGCGTAGTGCAGGAAGCAGGGATGATGCTGCGTACGTTGATAGGCGACACCGCGAATGAAGCTGTTCTCGTCAGCGTGTGGACCGATGGACGGATCGTCGGGCGGTTCGGGACGCGCGTTACTCACAATTCAGAGCCATTGGTCTTGTAGAAGAAGTGCGATCCCTGGAACGACGGAACGAGAAACGATGAGCACGAAGATACGGATCAACGACTGACAAGACAGCCAAGCAAGATCGTACCTTGATCACGATCGGATCGACATCCGCAGCAACAGAAGCCACCAGGCTCCCGAGGGCGAGAGCCTTGCAAAAGAGCGACGAAGTCCACATGTCGGATGCAGAAAAGACAGGGGATTTAAGCAATAACCATCAGAAACGAGCGAGAGAAGGAGTATACGGGTGCAAGCGAAGTCTGAACGAGCGAAGGTGACACAGTCAAGAGAGAAGAAAAAGAAGCAGCAGCTGGATAGCGGGGGGAACGAGAGACGAGAACGGTAGAGAAGGGGAAAATGGAACAGGCTGGGAGCGACCGGGGAATGCCCAGTTTTATTCAGCGCATTATTATAGTATTATATTGCTAGTATGTTAGTATCGTTGTTATTATTATTATTATTATTATTTATATCAGACAATCATAATCTATCAAATCTAATAATGGGGAGCCCCTATCCGTGCCATACAACACACAGCGGGCTGAACAAGCAGCAGCAGCAGCAGCGCCAGCACCAGCACCACGACGCCCACCAGCCAGTCGCACCCTCCCCTGTTCGAAGGAGATTACGCGTGCCAGTACGCAGCTGCCGGCAGGGATTCCCAGCACTGCAGATGCTAAGCAATCTACCGTCTCCCTTTCCTGGCGGCTAGTGGTGGCTCTCCTGCCAGCCCCTGCAGGTCCACTGTCCGCCCGCCTGGATCGGTGATACAGCCTGGATCTTGACTCGTCAGCAGAGCGAGTAATTGGCTGCGTTTCATTTCAGTGGAATCATGGCCATGGTCATAATCGCGCATAGCATGGCTGGGAGGGGGAAGGAGGGAAGGAGGGGAGGAGGGGGGGGGGGGAGTTGAGAGTGCTACCACCTGCACTACTGCGGCACGAAGATGGGGTGAAGATGGAGTCAAGATGGAGCGAAGATGGAGCGAAGATGGAAGATGGAGCAGCTGGCCATGATTCAGGACCGCGTACCAGAAGGACTCATCGCAAGTTCAGATTGCAGACTGTGCGGTTCCTCAGGCCAAAGTTCAGCCAGTCCGGATGTCACGGAACCGGACAAGAATAGAAACATTCATCTCCGACGGGAAAATTACTCTTATATTGCGTGGCTTTCGGCTAGACGCAGGGCAGATAGACAGATAGACAGATAGACAGATAGACAGATGAATCCTGTGTTTCAGTGGCATGGCCACAGAGCCCTAAGTGGGCGGATATCCATCCCAAGAAGTCAAGCTTTCCGTAATACAGAAAGTACTCCATATGTCCACTCTGATTCCTCAAGGACTCCAGAGCGAGGGCTTGTCGAAATGCTTGTTAGCCAATCTGCTGATCATCTGGATGCCCGAGCAGCGCGTATGCATAATGGAACGATGTGCATACTGTGCATACTGGAACACGCTTACTGGAACACGCTTACTCGATTTCCTTCTTGGACAGCGGAAGATGCTACTACCGGATGGAGTTCCTTTCTCGTGGATCAAGCGCCAAAAAGAGCCGTGAGCTTGGCCATCTCCACGCCCAAATTTCGGCAGCTCCACGACTGCGGTATGGCCGGGCCAAATTTGGTAAGGGGTGGGAAGGGATGACACACCGTGATCCTCGCTTCCTATAACCAACGCATCTTGCCTGCTCGTCCTATGTGGCTGGACGCCCAGTCCTGATACGGAAGGGAATTCGTTCTGCCCTTGCATTTTCTATTGATATGTCTAGAGTAGAATAGGCCACACTAATATGCAATGCTCACCCTCCTCGACTCCTCGTAGACAGCCGCGTCCCTCGCAGGCAGCCGCATCCCCTCGTAGACAGCCGCACCCCGTCGCCGAGCAGCATCAACAGCGCCATTCGCCTTCTCCACAAACTCGTCCCTCTTCCCCCTAGCCCAGTCCCTCAGGTTCCGAAACGCGCAGACCCCCTCCCGGAAGGCGTCAGGCGAGCCCAGAATATACCACCGTCCGACCAGATTCATGTGGTACTCCGGCCGACAGGCGGTGTTCGAAAACGTCGCGTGCACCGTATACAGCTCCAGCTCGCCCGTTCGGAAGGTCGAGGCGATCGTGTACGAGTTGTCGTCAAAGTCCATGTACCCCTCGTTCCACGCCGATTGGAGGGCGTGCATGGCTCTCACGCCGAGAACGCCGTCGTAGAGCGCCTGGCGTTCGGCAACGAGGGACGAGCCGAGCCGGCCTTTGCACTCCGCAAAGAAGTTGGGGAGAATGGGTGCCGTTTCATCCGTCGAGGGCGAGATGTATGTGCTGAATCTTTCGAGGAGTTCGGCATATAGCGCTCCCCGGGCGACGCCGTCGTATAGAGTCGGCTGGGCACGCGGGAAATGGCCGTGTTCGTGGTGGGAGAAGCCCTTGAAGAAGGGCTCGATGTTGTCGAACGGCTCGTTCATTCGCTGGTTTTCAAAGTTGATGTTCCCTTCATCGTACGTGTATCTGAACTCCCCGTCCAGTTCGGCCGTGGTGCTGCTCGCCCCTTCGCCGGTTATATCTGGGAACGTGTGCACTGCGACGTCTTTCTCCGTCCAGGCTATTCGGTTCGTGTTGGCGAGGATCTCCATGCCCTGTGTGCCCATTCGGAGGATCTTCTCCAGAGATGGTCGGCGCTCTTTGGCTCGAGATATGATCTCGTCCCAGTTTCGTGGGTACCTGGGCTCCGGGTAGCCTTCCAGTGTGTAGTCGTAGCCCGGAGGGTAGACGCCATTGTCGACGAGGAGCTGTTCGAAGTTGGCGTCGAATTCGTCTGCTCTCCATTGCTCCCGCTCGCTGGCCGTTGGTGAAACGGGGCAGAGGAGATCTTCAGAGAATCCTGCTTCTTCGAGTTCGAGGTCGCCCTTGTTCGCATCTTGGTCCTCCTGCTGCCGGCATTCTCTGCTGCATTGTGGCTTTCTATTTCCACCCTTACCCTGAATGCGATCCTGAACCGGGTCCATGATGATCTGGTCCGAGCAAGCATACCGGTCGGCGACATAATACGAATACTGCTGAAAGCAGTCAGCGCCTGTTCAGTACAGGTAAATAGAGAACGCACTCGCTCACCCAGCGCAAGTCTCTCAAATCCGGCCCTCCTTGCCTCGCAAACCGCTTCAACGCCTTCACATCGATCGACTCGATAGGAAGAAGCCTGTTCAGATTGTCATCCACGGGGTCCGGTAGCCGAATCTTGAAGGTCCTCCGATTCAATTCCGCCAACGCACGCTTCGTAAGCCAAATCCTCGACAGGCCCTCCCAGGAACTCGGGATAGAATCTGCATCTGCATCTGCTGCTGTTTCTGATCGTTGTCTTTTAGGGCAATGCCGCGGTAATCCATAGTCGTCTGACTGATTTGCGTATTCGGGCTTGCGTTTCATATTTCGTGGTGTTTGGACTTGAGAGGAGGTTTCGCAGAAGGATATAATTGACATACTTTGTTGAAATACGCCGAGCCTGGTGCTGTCGTAAAACACGATGTGATATAATGGGTACTATTGTGTCTGCATAATATGCCTTCGGCGAGTGTATTCAGAATTGCTGGTATCAAATTATGTCTGGCACACTGTTATATAGGAGTCTCTCTCACAATGGAACTGAGAACTATAAATAGACGGCCAAAGGTCTTTGATGTGTCCTTCTTCTGAGAAAATAGAGGTAGAATGAACCGAGACAAAGAACCCTAGTTTAAACGATATCTGCAGCTTTTTTCTCTTGCATGGAGCCCTTGACGGGGCATTATCTTATATCAATGAAATGGATGTGACTATGAGCAAGCGGGTTGTAGGGATTCCGATATATACTGCCATCTATAATTGTAAAAGAAATAATCAACATTCCGTGAATGCCCATTCTATCTGACAATAAAGAACTTTTTGAGCAATAGACGTACTCTGACATGATGACAGGTCGAAGCAAGCAAAGCACCCAGTCTTCCAAGAATCAAGCAATGTCCACTCTCTTCTGTACCTTCACGTCGAAGCCAGATTGTTTAACAAACCAGGAGTTATGAGTATGCCATGTATCTGAACCACCAGCAAAACTGAAATCAAAGTCCCTCACCAGCCGTGGAATCAGTTTGGACATTTCAAGAATAGAAATATGTCTGCCTATGCATGTTCGTGAACCGAGACCGAACTGTACAGAATATTAGCCGTATGAACATAAAGAGAGAGCAGATATACGATAATATAGTAGTGAAGACGCGGGTATACTCACAGGCATATACATATCATTCATCACCTTCAGCTTTGCAGGATCATTCTCTGCTTCGATCCACCGCTCCGGTCTGAAGGCCGTTGGGTCAGGAAACACTCGCTCGTCATAATGAGCCACCCAGGTGTTAACGCCTACAACCGTGCCAGCAGGAAAGTAATGCCCACTGATCCGGGCTCCCCCGGCCGGGACGACCCTCCACAACGGTAACCCCGTAGCGCTGTGGATGCGGAGAGCTTCCTTAATGACAGCCTGGAGATACGGCATGTCCTGACTTTCTTTAAACGTGACTTTGCCACTGTAGAGGCCCTTAGTTGTGAAGTCATCGATCTCCTGACGAAGCTTGCGGAAAGTATCCGGGAACTTCAAGAGATGGTACATGATGGACGAGAGGCTGATGCTCGTAGTGTCTGATCCGGCGTTGACATTAGACTGTCCCATGGTAAAGATATGATAATCATTGACCTTGTTGGGATCCTTGTCTCGTGCAATCATCATCTTCTCGATGAAGTCCTGCACTTTCAGTGAGCCGTCGGGGCCTATCTCCTTGGCCTTGGCCAGTTTCTGGTCGTGCTCTCTCAGCTTCTCCCGTACGAAATTCGCCATGTATGTGCGTCCATCAGCCCCCGAACCGCTGAAATGACGCAACAGGCTGAATATAAATGGATGCCAGCTCGAGTAGATACCAACGAGTGTAGCGTAAACGTTCACCCCGTCGATGGTTTTCATGACGCCGGCAATATCTCGGCCTCCATCGAGAAACCCTGAGCCATACCGTCAGAACAGCTTATTATTGCCTTGGAGATACAAATTATAAAAAGATCCAGCCTGGACTCACCAAATCTCTCCCCGTACGTGATTTCCCCAATGACGTCAAAAGCATAGCATTGAAGCCAATGGCGAAGATCGAGAACCTCATCCTTCGCCGCGAACTCGGTCAACCTCATCGCAAAGATATCGGCACAGTTATCAACAAACTGCTCATAGTTGACCAACGAACTCATAGAGTATATAGCCGAGAATCGCTTCCTTGCATCGGCTGAAGTGCAATTCTTGATCTCAGCGCAGGCCAGAGCGAACAAGGTACAGCACACATACCATGTCCTCTGATATTTGTATCCGAGAACAGAGTCCAGTGATTGGGACCCGGCTGTCTCCACGACTCATACCAATCGGACTTGGGGAACTTGGAGCCAGTCCCGTACACGGTCTTCACGGCGGCGGCATCACTGATGCTGTAGAGGTTCGGTCCCAGACGGACGACTGGTCCATATTGCTTGTGTAGTTGGATATTCTCCTTTTCGAAATGGCCCTGCTTGACATGTTTCAGGTACCAGAGTTTAGAGAACCGGGTCCAAAATGGACCGGGGATGTCACGTAGAGGTGATGTGAAGGATTGGAAGAGGCGTAGGAGGAAATAGGAGCCTCCGATGAGGACGAGGGCAACAGGGAGGAGAGAGAGCGGAGAGAGAAGCATTAAGAGAGCTGATATTGACGCAAAGATGAATATTTGATGGAGGGAGAGGACTCCTGGACTTTGGATACTACCATATTCCTTTTATAGTAGTAGCCTGTGATCCCCACACCCCTCGTTACATTGCAGACTCGGCAGTAACCTCGGTAGTAGTGTCTAATCAATTAATGGTGTGCCCAAGAATAGCAGAAAAGACTTCGGCAGTCTGGAAAACCTCCAGACGTTCTTCCTTCCCCGCATGAGTTAGGGTAGTTAATGTTCTCCGTAGTGGAGATAGTTAATGCCACAGACTTGTGCCCCAGGCATCACGGCAGACACATTAGGCAACAAGGCATGAACATGTGACCTCACATGCTTGCGTCACCTGCGGCGTGTGGCTGTGGCAGCGGCTATCCTCTGATCCGCTGCATCATCCCTAAGAGCACTTTGTCTCCCCGTCTCATCCCATCTCGACACTGCTCTCAGAGCCTGTGTTTTTTATTTCCCATGTCCATCCTTATCGTGTGTTAATCATCCTCCCAACTATCCATGATGCTCATCCGCTCCTTCGTCCTAGCCGGCGCCGCCTTGTGTGCGAACGCTTTTTTGGTCATTCCTGAAGTTGAGGGAAACACGGTCGCCCCGGAGGTTGACCCCATTCAGATTCTTGACACAAAGCAACAGCAGATCACCTTGCGTTGTACCGAGTGTCCATTTAGAGAGGTAGAGCAAGATGGGAAGGTCAGCTGGACTGATGGTTTTGAAACTACTCTCGTACGTGGAATGCTACAAAGCAAAGTTGCTTGTGCTGTACTGACCTGTCGATGTAGTCATTCAATTTTACTGCAGAAGATGGCGTTCTGCGCGCCAACGGCGGCCGAATCTTCCCTGCTCCTCCGATGACGATTACTGCTGTTCAACGTCGAGAACTCGATGGAAAGGAGTCCGGACCGATCTCGCTGGGGCACATGATTGAGGTGCTGCCACAGACTACCCCATCTGAGGACCCGGTTCTCGAACTATCGACTGTTCGATTCACCGTCCTGGATCTGGATGGCCATCCCGTTCCATTGGACACCATTACTGTTGTTCTTGTCCGAGATCCCACGGGCGAGATCTTCATGACAAGCACCGGCATTGAGGAAACCCCTGACCGGATGTCGTGGAGACAGTGCCAAGGAAAGCCAAGCTGTTTGAGGAAGCTCCTCTTCAGTCGCATCCGGGCTCTCCTTGCTGCCACTAGGGCACGCGTGCATGAACTTGGATCCAAGATCTCTGGATCCAAGGGCTGCCATGGCGGGCCAACTATGCCCCATGATTCCCACCATGGGCATCATGCAGATGGCCATGATCATCGTGATCATGACCACTCCCGTTTTGCGTTCCCCCCGCCACCGTTCCCCCCTGTTGATGGTGACAGTCCTTCATTTTGGAATGGTGGCCATCCCGGTCCTGTTTGGGCGCATCACCATCATCACTATCCTACCTGGCTTTCCCGTGCGATTCGCTTCATTATTATCCCTGCTGCACTAGGCGTTTTGGCCGGCTTGACAGCTAGCGCTGTCGGTATGCTTGTTGGACAGTTTGTCGTCTTCCTGTGGCGTCGTTACCGCCGCTCCGGCCAGGATCAGTCCGCTGTGCATTCCGAGCAAGGATCTGACTCGGAAAAACAAGCCCTTATGAACGATGAACTCCCTCCTAAGTACGAGGAAGATCGGAACTAGATAAAAGTCTATTCCCGACGAGGAGTAAGAGTCCCCAGTTCAATAGTATATTGTAATGATAGCAGGGAAAGATTGAATGTCTGGGGGATTTTTGTTTCTATCATTGGAAAACGCGGACTGCGCAGTCGTTCCATTCCCTTTGTGCTCTCCTTGCCATACGTCTTGTCTCTTTTTCTGTGGTTGCAGTTTAGTTTACTGGCCTCTCCGTAGCAAATGAAATCTATTTCAGTATGGTTCATTCTTCACAGCCTTCACCTTGTCCTGTAAGACGCAAGGAATCAAGGATGCAGATCCCACGTAACGCGTTTGACGTAGCCATCCCTGAAAGGCTGGTCACCTGTTACTACATGACACGTGACCAGCCTCCCGGACGTCCGCGATAAGCAAGCTGCTGCCGATGCGAAAGAGGTCATCGACCGCAGCTTTGTCTCCATCAATTTGCCGGTTGCAGGGGGAGATTCAAAACCATGCTATGCTAACTCCTACTATGCCCCCTAGGTTGCTGTTCTTTCGTATGGGTGTCCTTGCGTGCAGTTGCTAGGCTGCCATCACTAGCACGGCTTGAGCTGAGCTTACCCACCCCCCCATCCAAACAGCTCTCTATCAAAGCATTCCTATCGCATCCCTGAAGTCGCGTGTTCTCTCTCTCTCTTTCTTTTCACAATGTTCCAGTCTTTCGTTCAGAAGGCCCAGTCCTTCATCGACCCTTCCAATTTCGCCCTCCCAACACTCTCTACCGCCGATCGAAATCCCTCCAAGGCGTCTTTGTTCCGCCAGCAATTCCGCCTCCCGGACTCCCAGAACCCGTTGCAGGAGATCATTGCAGAACTGATCCTCCCACTGCCGCATACTACCCCATCTCAGGGAGAACGGTCTCGCGTTGTTGACGAGGGAGGCAGCCGCTATACTGGCCGGCTCCACTTGAGCGAGAGATTCCTCTGTTTTTCCACGCAGCCAACTAGCTTTTCGCCGTCCGCGAGCATCAGTGTTTCGACCGCTTGGAGCGGCCAGACAAATGGCACAGGACCTTCGGGGAATGGGTTTACCTTCCCCCTATGCTGTATCCGTAGGGTGGAGAGATTGAACAGTCTGAGCCACGTATTCACGCTCGCGCTGACGACGTGGAACGGTGCGCTAGGAAAGCAACATGATACCTCGTTCATTCCTCAGAGGATCACGATCCGCTTGATTGGCAGCAGATATGCCTGTGAAAAATTCTGTGACGGGCTTAAGAAAGGATTGCGGGAGTGCATGAAGGATATTGAGCATCTACGGACTATAGTGGCCGATTGTTATTCCGAGTATCTTCTGTCAGGCGCCAAGTCGAAAGCACAGGATGCTGAGAATACCGCAGAGGTACGCCAGCCACCAGATGCCGGGTTAGGCATGATCTTTCGTTATCCGGGTGATGCCCGCAAACTTCGGGATCGGAGTAAGATGAGACTATGGGGGGAATATTTTAGAGGTATTTACCCCCTTTTTTTCAAGCCGTGATTTCTTTTTCCTGGTTCTGTTGTTGATCTTGCTTTTCCGCAGAAAACGGCCGTAATGCCACTCTTATTCGCCAGCCGACCTTTCACAAACTCATCCGAGTTGGATTGCCGAATCGCCTGCGTGGAGAGATCTGGGAGTTGACTTCCGGATCTCTCTACCTACGCCTGAGATCACCAAAACTCTACACGGAGACGCTGACGAAATTTTCGGGGCGGGAGTCCCTGGCAATCGACGAAATAGAGAAAGACTTAAATAGAAGTTTACCCGAATATGCTGGATTTCAGAGCGATGAAGGCATTGGACGACTACGGAGAGTCCTCACGGCCTACAGCTGGACTAACACTGATATTGGATATTGTCAAGCCATGAATATTGTGGTTGCGGCTTTATTGATGTAAGCTGCGCCTTCCTACTACAATCCTGTGGGATACAGCATTGACACATGCATCAGATATATGTCCGAGGCGCAAGCTTTTTTCCTTCTTTCAGTGCTGTGTGATCGCCTGCTTCCCGGTTACTATTCGACAACCATGTACGGGACTCTGCTCGACCAAAAGGTCTTTGAGTCGCTTGTTGAAAAAACAATGCCGGTTCTGTGGGAACATCTTGAGAAGTCAGACGTACAGCTCTCGGTTGTCTCTCTACCTTGGTTCCTGTCTTTGTATATCAACTCGATGCCCTTGGTATTCGCATTTCGCGTGTTAGATGTATTCTTCCTAGAAGGGCCAAAGGTCCTCTTTCAAGTCGGACTGGCTATCCTTCGAATTAACGGAGAAGAACTTCTCGATGTACAGGATGACGGCTCCTTTATTTCGGTGCTGAAGTCATACTTCTCCCGGCTAGATGAATCCGCCCATCCGCGCTCGGAGAATCCGAAGCTGAGAGCTATCACCAGGTTTCAGGAACTTATGGTAGTGGCATTCAAGGAATTTTCCGGAATCACACACAGTACTGTTATAGAGCAGCGTGAAAAGCATAAGGGTGCAGTCTTGGACAATATCGAGAGTTTTGCTAAACGTACCTCCATCAGAAACCTGGGCCCTGACAGCAAGCGTTTGAGCGTTGAAGACCTTGGAACCATTTATGACAGGTTTTACGAGGTTCTCTACGACCGACAACAACGGCAGAAGCAGATGGAGGAGGAGGCAAAGCGCCTGCAAAAGAAGAAATTTGAACGGATTTCGATTCTCGGATCGCCTGCCGAACGGGAGACTGGACGTGTAGGACTCGGCCCAAGTCCTACTCATATGGATTACGATGCCTTTAGGGAGTTCCTGGCGGTTACTGCCAAATGGGCAGTTGCCGACTCTCCTACTCCATCGCGAAAAGTGTCAACTGATCGTAGCTCTTCCAGCATACGAAGCTTCGGCAAGACATCATCTTCATGGGGTGATAAACCAGAACCTGCGGACCATGAGTTTATGCAGCGACTTTTCCGCAAATGGGCCACAGATCCTTCTGAAGGATTGAGCCTGCAAAATGTCGTCAATGGACTAGCGCGCCTTAAAGGCACGCCAGATATCATGAACAATCTGAACTACTTCTTCAACCTCTACGACGATAATGGCGATGGTCAAGTGGACCGCGAAGGGATCCTTCAGATGTCTGAGGCCCTTCTTTTCCTTTCACGGCGGGGTTTCGAGGGCTACATCAGACCAAGCCAATCGATGGATGATCCGGCCGTCCCGTATGACAGAAGCACCCTTGAACGGGGCCGATTGAGCCCGGACGAGAGATTCCTAGGAAGTGTCAGTTCATTCATCCGTCGGTGCTTCGAATATGCCGATCCCAGCCGCCCAGAGAATGAAAAGCTCGCGGAAGACGAGAAGAGTGACGAAGCCACAGACAAACTGGGCGCATTTAGCATCGGGGAGGACGACGATGACTTGATCGAGATGGACGAGGATTCTAAAGCCTCATCCGGAGCAAGTCCTTCATCTCAATCAACAGATACCCTGCAAATCGGGAACACGAAGAAATCCAATCGACGAACATCATCACAAACTGCTAACCTCGCACTTGACCCCGACCATCCCCTCCACATCACCCTCCCTACTTTCCGCATGGTCATTTTAGCAGACGAACTCCTTGAACAATTCTTCGACTCATACTTCCCTTATTCCTTCCACCTCTCTGACCGCCCCCATCCCGCCTCCCTGGCTGCCGCATCCTCCCTCTCCTCCAACCTAACCACCTTCTCGAACATCGGCGTGCCAAAACCAGGCCAGCTCACCACCCTCTCCGGTGCTCCAGTGGCAGGCGCATCCGCCGGCATCGTCCCACCGGGCAAGGGCCTCCGTGGCGTCCTCGACAACATCGTCTCCGACGGCATCCGCATGGCGGCGGAAGTCAAGAAACGAATGGACGAAGCCCAGCGTGAATTAGAGCGCAATGCTCTTGCCCGCGGTGAGAATGACGATGAAGATGAGGATGAAGACGACGAATACGACCATCGTCTTCCCCCTGGCGCGTCTTCCATGGTTCCTTCTCTCGTGGGCGGGGTTCCCACCTGGGGTATAACGGACTCGGAACGACATAGCGTCCGGGAAAGAGACCGGGATCTCCTCGAGGGTGCTGAGGTTGTCAGCATCCGCGGGAAAGAGGGGATTAGCAACCATGATGGTCATGGACCCGAGGCAGCATCACCAGCAAAACCCCAGTCACTCTCACAACCCTCGAATCAAAATTCCGAGAATGATGGGGTTCTTAGCAAGGTTGTGGAGTTTGAGTCATGAACATAATATAATTTTGTTTTGTTTGCTTTTTACTTTCATGTTCCATCATCTGATCGATCATCATTCAATTTAACATAGTCCAATCCAATGTAAATCAATCATGGAATGAATGCTTTTTTTTTTTTTTTTTTTTTTTTTTTTTTTTGAGAGCCATGAATCATGAATGAATCCTTTTTTTGATTGCTAATTAACCTGTTTGTCTGGTTCATTCATGAACTATGCCCGGTTAGGTTAGCTAGGCTCGGTAGAATCTAAGAGTTTACTGTACGTTCTGTACAATTTTACCATAGGGATACATGCATGCATCCATTCATCGTAGTATCAGGATTTCAAATCATTCCATCCATTCCAAACTTTCAATGGAAAGAAAAGAAGGGGGATAGCATATCATATCAAGGAGGATAGGTATCTCAGAAAACTCCAAGGAAAAAAAAAAGGGGGGAAGAAAGATAAAAGGAGAGGAAATATGGTGCTGATGCAGAAACTACAAGACACAGATAGATGGGGAAGAAAGCAAGGAAAAAAAAAACGCCCATCCAAACTTGTTAACCATTCCCCAAATGACCAACAAATAGGTATATATAAAACGGAGATGACAAAATCCACTCAAAGAACCAAAAGAACAATGAAGTAAAAAGATAGAACAACCCCCCTAATTGAATTGAATAACAGAAGAGTAATAAAAAAAATCAAATAAGATCAAAAATTAATCGGTCTGTCCGTCATTCTCAATCAACTCGAACAAGATCCGACTCTTCTCATCTTCAGGATGCTGCATAGAGAACTTGACTGTGTGACCCGTTGAGCCCGCATGAGCGATCCCATTAGCAGAGATACCGGAACTAGAAGCGGGGAAACTGCCACCCGTATCCAGACAGACGACGTTTCGGCCCGGAATCACCTGTCTAAGACGGCCGTTCATGGCGTTGCGGACCTCGACGAAGTCCTCGTTAAACAGGACCAGGAACTTCCCGTAGAGACAAGCTGTCTGGGCCTTGCCTACGAATTCCATGACTACGCTGCGAGATACGTCGCCGTGTTGGTTAACGTAGACTGCACATTCAGTGTACGTTACGAGAAATTCGCTTTCGCTGAGACGGAACATGCCTAGCGGGCGAAGATCTTTGATACGCCCCGCGATGGTGGAGAGGTATTCTTGGGCTTCGGGGGCGTCTGAGCGTAGTAGTGGGACGGACCATGGTTGTTTCTTGTCCAGAGTAAGAACTTCAACACCACGGTGCGTTGAGATGGCGAGTGTTGTGTGGAAAAGATTCACTGCGTAACTTTCGGCAGGGATGTAGAATTCGTCGTATTCACGGAAGTAATCCGTATTTCCACGGCGCGAAGGGAAGAAACGGCTTCGAGTGCTTGCCGACTTTTGCAGGACTGGCTCAAGGACCTAGAACCTGGTAAGCGGAATACGTACGGGCATAGAAACAACGAAGGAAACCAACCTTGAAAGTAGACGACAACCCATCTCGCTTCTTGTACAACACCAAAGTCCGGTCCTTCAGACGACCGACAGCAAAGAACCCTACTTCACGACCCCCAGAAAGTTTCTGTGGTGCTCGCCGGGAAGAGCCATTCGAAACCGGAAGCGGCCCCCCATTAGCAGAAAGTACAGCATCAAGTTGATACGAGAATAAAGACTTGTCGGCTATAAGAAGGAGAAGGTTGAACTCCTCAAATACCGCAAGCTGGGTAACGCGACCGAAAGGGATAGCCTGGAACAATATTAATATATTTAGAATAGAGGGAAATGGGAATGATAAAAATAGAAAAGGGAAAGGGGAAGATTGCAACATACCCTAAACCACCCTCTAGGATCATCGTATGCTGACATATACACACCAGAATCCGTCCCGACGGCACAAATCAACCGCCCTGAAGACTGCTGGAAAACCGTGGAACAATTAACATCATTCTTACAGACAGGTCTCGGCTTAGACCTGGAACGATACCGCTCCTCCACATCCCTGATAGCTCGATCGATTGGAGTCCCCTCAATCACGACGCTCCGGGGAGCCTGAGACTCTGTATATACAAACGCGGTATCAGCAAGGACGCGGAGACGGAAAGGCTCCGCATTCTGCGCAAAGAGAGCGCGTGCGTGCCTGGTCTTCGCTTCAATGATCTTCTGGCACCAGTCCTGGCGGTTTTGGGCGGAGAAGGCGTATAGAGTATACGTGGATGACTTGCCGAGATGCTTGATTTTGAATGGGTACAGGACCTTGTCACTTGAGTTTTCGAGGGTGGTGGTGGGGCCAACGGTACCGTTAGAAGAAGTTTGATTGCCATTACCAGCTTGCGGGAGAGCTGCGGAACCTCCAACAGAAGCTATGCCCCTTACTGCGGATTTAACCACGGGGTCATCATTGGTGCTCTCTAAGACCAGTAGATCCATGGGAATTGGCATTTTCGAGACATCGTAGCCTGAGTACTTGCCCATCTTCGATGTGGAAGCCTTCGCCAACACCAAATAATGGTCGAACAGGATGGCATGTGCGTCCACAATATTAAACCTGGTAGTACCCTGTCGTTGAAGATCGCTCCGGAAGACAATCTCGCGACCCAGATGCTCCAGGTTCAGTTCAACTTGGTTTTTCATTCCCGGTCGGAGTTGGAGTTTCTGCGAGAGTTCGAGTAGATCCACCTTTTTGGTCATCTCGCCGACCTTGTTGTCACACTCCAGCGCCACAATCTTGATTTCTTTAATGGCCTGTTCAACGTTGGCCTTCTCCTCACTATCCTTGACCATATTCTTCTGCACGGTCGCAAGCAGGAGAGTATAGCGCTGAATCCGGGTAATGGGAGCCTTGAGATACGTATCCCAGCCGAGACGATTCGACAACTTGTCATCACGAACTCGGTTCAAGAATTCCCGGAAATGCAAGTTTCTCTCTGCCTCTTTGCGCACGAGATAATTAGCATTGGGGAATGTCTCAGCGTAGCTGATGTAAGCTGCCTTGGCCTTCCGGATCCATTCCCTGAAGATATCACTGAACCCAACGATGAACGGGCCCTGTTCCTTCTGGCGATACTTGAGTTGTGCCAAGAGGAAATCCTCGTTGACTTTCTTCACCGCGTCCACCTTGCCAAAGACATCCTTCAAGAACCTGTCTAGACGCTTAGGCGTGATAATGGGCGGCTGCATATTCGCCAGTTGATCTCGATAGAGCTTCCGAAGAACGTCCAACTGTCCGATGTACAAGTCCTCCGTCGTGACGATCTCATGCAGGTTATTCTGAAGGTCGATTTCTTTTTTGGGGTACGAGCTCCACACTTCTTTGGGGATCTTGTAGAATGTGACCCAGTCTTCAGCTTTCTTCTCCGGTCCCAGTACCTGAGCTTTCAAATTGACCTTCTTCAGCGTCCTCATGCAATGATGCGAGTAGCAGCGACCAAAGACCTCAGTCTCCTGCATATGCAGCCGTGACGAGTAACATCCTGTGCCGGTGATCTGGAACAGCACGCCCGACAACGTCCCTGGGCCAAATTTCACCCATTCTTCTTCCTTAATCAAAACCTGTTCGTTTAGCATGTCCATCACGACCTTTGCAGCCAGGGTTTCCGCATCAGCAACATTCATCGTGGGCACCTTGTGAGTAAATAAGGAAACAAAGGCCTCCACAATGGTGCTCTTTCTGAGATCCGTTTCATCTTCGCTCAGTTCTCGGACCCAGGCTACAATGGCGCTCAGGGCCCACGGCTCGGTGCACTTCCTGAACTGCTCGGATGAGAGCTTAGAAGGAGTGAACTTCTTTGCGGGGATGGTGGGCAAATCGAGGCCTATGGAATTGGCCTGCGCATCCAACCCGCGCTGGAGAAGCAGGTCCTGCTGCGACTTGTACTTTTCGCGATCGGCGTCGGTCTTCGACCTAATAGGCGTATCAGCACGAGGTCCATGAGGCGGGCTCGTTACGGACGTAGACCGCGGAAATGTGCTACCAGGCACGGTCTGTCCTAATGAGTCCGGAGAAAGCGGATAGAAGGCTTGGTGGAGATACTGTGCGAATTCGCCATCCTGTTCCTGATGTCGGTATGTCCCAGCCGGCATCAGATTCCGTCTGAGGATGGGATTGTTCACCGGTTCCACGGGCGCGGGTGGCAGCGGCTGCATGCCGGGATGGAAGAAGAAGTCTCTGTGCTCTTCCTTGTCCGCACCATCACTGTCTGATCGGCTTGGATCGCCGGGCGTGGGTGCCAGGGGGCCGTCCACCTCATCGCCGTAGTCAAAGCTCAATCTTCGACCCAGCGAATCCGGCTCTGCCAGACCCCCAGTACCAGCGGCATCTACTCTCGTATCCGAAGGATACTCTGGGAACTGTTGTCCCGAGCCCCACGACATATACCCATCAGCGCTAGGGGTTCGATCATCGGCCGACCAGTTGGAGGTGTTGAGCGAGTTGTCGGCAAGGTCACTCGTCCGACCCAAATCAGGCTCATTGCCATAGTGAAGATGAGCGTCATAACCACCACTGTACAATGACAGGTCAGCCACAACACCATCATCACTACTGAAGTCAGTATATGGCGAAGCTCCGGCAGCCGGGACACTGGATACTGTCTCCGCGCGACGTCGATCCTCCTCATCCGCCAATTTCATCATCTCGAGTCCCGCAGCAGCCTCTGCATCAGAATCGTCGCTGTATGCATCATAATTGATACATTGACCTGTGCCCGTGGCCATGATTCCATCAGGATGCGTACTGCCATGCCGACCATTGGTCATGGCAGCTTCCAGCTCCTCCATCAACTCCTCCGAGGTTTGTTCTTCTGTCGGTCTGAGCGATGCTTGCAACGATGCTTCCGCCTCCGGAGGCGGACCCGGAAGAGGCCGCGCGTGAGGATGACGACTCAGTATGTCTGTCCGAACCGGTAAGCTTTGCTGCGGGGGCAAACTGGGCAAGGAACGTCGCGCCGTGGACCAAGAGCCACTCAATCGTCCGGAATACAGGTCTTCCGTCGGGGTTAGATGCGCCGGAGGCTCGGGTGGCTGTTCGTCGACGGCAGACGAAACGTTGAAGTCGGCTTTTCGCATGGGCGATCGGGGGGCATAGTCTGGGTATGGCAGGGTTCCCGCAGGCGGAACCGCGGGCGAGGCAGTCTGTTGGGGAAAGCCGTATGACTGTTCGGGAGTGCCCGAATACGGATTCTGCGCTGTGGTTGGCGACGTCGGACTGTAGCCGTACTGTGAGGTGGTGCTTGGCCGTTGCCGAACACCTGCAGGCCCATAGCCCAACGTGCTGGTGGACTGATATGCGGTCGGGTTATAGGTTTGGTGTTGTGGCGAAGACCTGACGGATGCAGAGTACGCCAGGGGATTATAAGTTGCCGGCTGAGCCTGCGACGATGAAGCTGCGAACTGCTGGGGATTATAGGTAGGCTGCTGAGATGTAGAGGTGGGGGTGGCATTTTGATGGAGATAGGTGACATGAGTCGTAGTGCGATTGGGGATGGCATTAGTTGAGGATGACGACGACAAGTGAGAGTACATAGAAACCAGATCATCGTCGTATCCCCCGCTAGAAGGAACATTCCCATGTAAAGAGTATCTAGAATTCCAGTCCCTGGCGTTCGCATTGCGAGAGTGTAAGCCGTCCAGGGGTTGGTTGTCATCTCCGGCATCGAAACTGGAAGCTCTCCGCAGCTGCTGAGCGCCCTGTTGCGCGTAGGGATATTGGCTGTAGAAGGCCTGTTGGCCGTTCTGATACTGCGACATGGTCGAGCTGTTTCCTCGCGTCAGCCTGAGGAAGAAGTCGATCGCGTTGGGGTGGAGGGGACGGTGAGGGGGGCGAAAGGAGGACCAACAACGGCGATGGTCGGGAGAAAGAAACGAACGACGTCGACGTGGGTGTCAGGAAAGGGATGGAGAGGACTCGACAGCGATGAAAAGGCTCATCCGAGCCTCATCCAGGGATGAGATGGAGTGAGAACGAAGGAATAAATGATCGGAGCCGGCGGGCGCGGTCAGTTCTGGGCATTTCCCCCACAGCGACACCGCGGCCAGTGGAAAAGCAGCGGAGGAGGACTAAGCACGCCGAGAGAGAACTAGTGGAGTTCAGGAAATTGGACTGACGTTGACCAGGAGAGAAACATATCGAGATGAATTCTCAGGGACCAGGGTAGACCAGGATGGAACGAGCAGAGTAGCCTCGGTCGACTCAGGTACCGGTACCTTTTCTTGCATACAAAACCGCCGCAGAATTGAGGTACCGGTACCGCGAACGGGGATATAAGGCTGAACTGCGTTCAACCTGGATTATTTGCGCTGGTTAGTTAGTTATTTCATTGCATTCCAAACTGCACTATTTCATATCACTGATTATTTTTAATTATTATTCACTTACCGTTAAGAAATGCTTATCACGTCCCAAAAAGGAAATACACTTACACGTGATGATTACCCAACCCTAACCCAGAACCCTAGAGCGCCCTATCGATGACATCTTCCGATTCTCCAGCTATAAGACATATAAAGACATGAATCAAAGCAGTTAAGCCAGACAAGCAACTTATTCTAGTCAAAATGCGTCGTTCTACCAGGCTGGATACCTACGAACTCCCCTCCAGACCTACTACTATAGAACCGGTCGACAACAATGCCACCACGATTACGGATACCACCCCCTCCGACCACCCAGAGGGCGATGTTAGCTGGGCATTCCCCGACGGCGGCCGCGAAGCATGGACCTGTCTCCTGGGGTGTTTCCTGATGATGTTCCCGTCCTTTGGATTCCAGACGGCTGGTAAGAATCATAGAAAAGAATCCACTGAAGATAATAGAAATGGGCATTGCTGAATGAATGAACAGTCGGCGCCGTCCAGGACTACATCAGCACCCACCAACTATCCGCCTATTCCGTCCGCGACGTAGGCTGGATTACAGCTATGCTGGTCTTCCTGACTCTCTTCCTGGGATCCCAGGTGGGGCCCTTGTTCGATCGCTACGGAGCCCGTCTTCTCCTGACGCTTGGATCACTGGGTAGTTTTACTTCCTACATCCTTCTCGCCCAGTGTCGAGAGTACTGGCATTTCATACTCTGTCTGGGCGTGCTGGGGGGTGTCTCTGCGGCCGTGGTGACGACCGTCTCTATTTCGGTACTGAGTCACTGGTTCTATCGCCGACGGGCGTTGGCGTCGGGGATCTGTATGGGCGGTTCGTCGGCCGGGGGTGCTACGATTCCTCTGCTTCTGAGAATGCTTTTCAAGCGGTATGGATGGAGTTGGGCGATTCGTGTCATTGCCTTTATGGCTTTGGGGTGTTATGCTCTGGGGATTGCGTTGATCAAGGGACGCTTGCCTCGGAACACCACTCCTAATAGACCCAAGATCAGAGCTACGGTTGATCTGTCCGCGTTCAAGTCGTCCCGTCTCTGCTTTTTGGCCTTGGCCGTTTTCTCGTTCGAGTTTATCATCTTCGGTTGCGCTGCGCTGCTTCCCACCTACGTTCGCTACGCGAAGCTTTCGGCAGACGTGCAGTTCTATTCGCTTACAGTCTTGAACAGCATGAGCTTCCTCGGTAGAGTTCTTCCAGGCTTCGCGGCTGACCTGATCGGTCGCTTTAACATCCTCTTGTCCTTGGTTATTCTCACCTTGGTCGTGATGGCTGCTGTTTGGCTTCCTTTCGGTTCTCGCAATGAAGCCACACTCTATGCCGTCGTGGCTATCTTCGGATTCGGTTCCGGTGGCTGGCTATCGCTTGCTCCTGTTTGTGCAGGCCAACTGTGTCGCACGGAGGAATACGGTCGGTTCTACGGCACCGTTTATATATTCGCAGCATTCGGCGTTCTGCTCACGGTGCCCATTGGGGGGGAGCTGATTCAGTCGACCAGGCCCCAAGCGCTTATTGGGTTCTATGCTGCCGTGCTGTTGACTGGGTTGGCCAGTGTGGTCCTTTCCCGATGGGCGCTTTTAGATTGGAATTGGAGGTGGAAGGTCAAGATCTAGGATTGGATCATTCTGCTATGTACCGCATTGGACATCCCAAAACTTCTATCTGTAGAGTGAGAAATGACCGTCCTCCGGTAAAGCTAGAGAGCAACGAGCCAGATACCGTATCTTCCGTTAATAACGCCTAAAGCTCCTCGTTCGTGAGACACCTTGAACGGACGCGGAGGGGGGACCAAGCATCAGATCAGCAAATTATATAGAAGATGGACAAACCCAAGGCGCAAAAGTGTATGCAGCCAGCATTCAAGCCTCACTGGCCGTCGTATATCTGCTCCGGCGTGAGCCTGAATATTCCCTTGTGGCGATCCTTGTCGTCGATATATTCCGGCTTGATATAACGAGCAGTGAGCGCGAACCGGAGTTTATCTTCTGGGACCACCGCATGCTTTACATCTAAATTAGGCAAATCCAGCGAGGATGGAACAGCGGGAACACCACGGCCATTGAAATACATACCTCGTAGTACTTCTGCAAGTTCTCGCCATGCATGACGACTATATCCCCATGATTCAATTCCAGCTTGATCATCGCGGGTGCCTCTCTGCTCTTACTGATTGGAAGCTTTTTGCGTTCTTCATTGTATCTTTCCTGGTCTATCTTTCCAGCCTCGAAATCAGCCTTCAGTGATCTGCGGCGCTCTTCGTTGTGGCAGTTTGGGAGAACGGGGTCGTCGGCCAAAAGATTGTTTTTGCTCTTGGTGTATCCATGATAATATTTCGCCTTCATGCGGAACTTCATATCTGCCCTGGCCCCGAGAGATAGGCTGGCGATAGTAGGGCCCAGGGATTCTTCACCATCATCGTGGTACTTTTTCAGCTGCAGTTAGCCAGCTATCATCTAGATGGTAACATTACCTCGTCTCTGACGTACCGAAATCTTCATCCCATCCAAGTAGCCCATGGCGAGGAGCTCGTTTGGAAGTAACACTTGATCACCGGTGAGGCCGACAACCCTCTCCGTGGCCCAGGTGAGACGGCCAAGGATGCGCATGATCTCGTCTGGGGCATCGCTGAAGGCACGAGAGTCAACGGACACGATATATTTATACGGCGTGCCCTATTAGCGAAGGCGTTAGCTAGACGTAGAACCTTGAACGCGGGATATGGGTTGACCTGACATAGTTCATCACGAATTGGGCCGTGAGCATTCCAGCAACTGAGTAGAAGAGGTCAATATACTTGATCCCCAGAGGGAGCCCTAAAGAAACTATACTCACCGACACTTTGTCCCAGAGGATAGCGACGCAATCCGAGGTCCAGAGTCTGAAGCTGCCTGAATAGATCGTTTGGCCCCCCCGGCCGGCTGTTGATGCTTATATTCGATACTAGGTGCGTGATAGAACCGAAGCCGGGCAGGTCATAAACGAAGATTCTATATGGCTGAAATAACCGGTCATCAATAAGCGCTGGCTTATCATACCTTTCTTCGAAACTGATGGCCCGCTTGATTGTTCCTAGTCCAAAGTCATCAACGACTGCGCGCAAGGAAATTGGACGAATATCTACTATGTGTTCGAATGGGCAGTCATTGATGTCTCTGTTAGGGTTATCGGCGCACTTCCAGCCTCTCCAGTACTTCCGCTGTATACATTTGAGGCAAAGGGGGCACACAATCCCTTTCCACGCGATCCTGAGGAAACTGGATTCCGTATCTCCTTCGTCAAAGGTGGCCAGCAGGTTTGGGACGAGGCTGTGTTGCGGCTCAATCTCCGGGTCTGGCTGCAGACGGCAGCTCAGGAAGTCCGGGTGGAAGGTAAGATCATCCGGGATAGCAATAGGGCCTTTGTCCCAAAATTGCAGACAGCCTGGATTCAGGCATATCCAGCATTCATTGTAGACACGCTTGCTAGGCTTTAAACACTGCTGGCATTGGAAAGTCTGCGGCTGTCTGGTGAAATCTCGCTGGTGGGCAGGGACCGGCGGAGGCGAATCCTCTGCTGCCCACCAGCTCTTCTCGGAAAGGTCCAGCTTCTCGAAACGAACCTTTGCAATCGTCTTTCCGTTTACCTTCTCGTGCCAGTAGTCAGCAACGCGGAAATACGCCATGACGTTATATCGATGTGGGAGCTTTCTTCCGAGGAGGACCTCGCAGCCACTCCCTGCCGAGACGGTTAGTACAATTGATTGTCATAGAGAGTCGTGCGTGCATACCGATAACCAAGCCCACAGCAACCTTCAAGTTCATACTGTTTATAAGAGACTTCAGAAACCCAGTGTCATCCTGGTCCTTTGTGGCAACGAGGTTTCCCTGGGAATCCCTACAGTGGCCTCCACCCCTACGCGACTGCGGTCAGTTGAAGCCCTCGGAATGTAGTCGAGACGGAGTATAAGATCACAGAATGCAGACAATCCGGGACTCACACTCTAGTAATGACTATTTCCTCGTCTACATACGACCGATCTCCACCATCTGCATCTATCAGAAACCCAAGACAGATGCCCCCGTGGCGGTACATGCCGCCTTGCTGGGCACGAAACCAAGGAATGGCATCACACAATGCAGGGCGCCACTATACACACCATTAGAACCGATACAATCCCTCGTAACAGGAATGTCTGCCAAAACAAACCTCTGCCCACGCCGGAGGCTGTCCAAGGGTAGTGCCTGTAGCGTCCGGGATGCTAATATCCGATGCTGCATTGCTCGGTGAAGCGGAACAGCCAACAGTAACCGTGCTAGGACTATTGGGTGAGACTGTTATCTGTCAGTGCTAGAAACACACCTAAGAAGGGCTGGATCGTAGGGCATGACAGTTCCAATCACCGAAGAAACGGAGAAAAAGAGCTCACATATTTGCTTCTGACCTCTTCCTCTGGGCCTCCCGACACGACCAGATGTGACGCTCCTAGATCCCCTCTTAGAGGCACGACTCGCCGACGACCTTGCCCTTGCCATTTTCCATATATCCCAGACAAAGGGGAGGTCCCAGAGTTGGAATACAAAGGAGACCGCAGCGTCGATACTTGAGGTGGAGAATAAGCCGGGGAGGGCTTATGAGGACAAGATACCAGAACCGATTTGAATTAAAAGAAACAAGGCAAAGAATAAGTAGTATATATAGTTGAAAGGAGTATGAAATGGTCCTTCTCTAGGATAGTCTTTCCGTTGATCTGAACCTCGAAGACGTGTGCCGGCACGCCTGCAGAAAACAAAGATAGCAGATATCAACCCTGACTCGACTCCTGTAAGAGAAACAGGTAAGATAGAAGAGAACGAGCCGAGAGTTTCTTGAAGATGAGAAGAGGGACAGAAAACAGAGAAGCGCTGTCGAGAAGCACTGTCGAGAAGCACAAGAAACGGGTAGATGAGATGCCTCGATGATGCAGAATAGAGAGAAAAAGGGACAAGCAAGACCAAGTCTTCGATAAACAGATCATACGAACCCAAGGCTACAGTCATGAGGAAGAAAGGAGGGCAGGATGGATGCCTGGAGTAGCATAGTTCACCCAAACACGGTACGGTTGCCTTGGTTCCAAAGAACATAGGGACCACAAAGTTTGGGTATATAAGAAGTACATAGAATATACAAAAGGCTCACTGCAGAAACGGTTCAACAGCACGGACCTGTGGAGGTCGTGTACAGCACATTTTGCTATACATGGCCCCGGGGGCTGATTCACTAGGGAAAAAGACCGGTGAGTCTGTAATTGAAGATACTTGCGCGAAGAGGAACTGAATGAGATGCCTAATTAGGTAAGATATCTGGAATCATTCTACATAGAAGATATCCTTTAATCTCAGGGACGCAGAGCTAACTTCTTTATTAGGAAGGTTCAACGAAAGCCCGTCCATCGGCGGAATCAGCAGCATCTGCCCAGGTTGAACCTGTCTAAACCCTCCATCTAAGGGACAGACATAAACAAGCAAAGAAAGAAACCTCAATTGAATGCAAGCATAGTCATAAAAATCCGTGTCGTAACTAGATATATACAAGAAAGCATCCTCCATATCCACCTTTTGCCCAGTTGCATTTCATGAATAACATGAGAAAGACCACCACACATATATATAAATCGCTTTAAAAGAACATCAGCCCAACACTAATTAGACCTGTACGCTGGTCCCGTCGCCCTTCTTGCAAGCGCACGTAGAAGCCCCGGCGGCGATTTGAGACGGCGTCCGGGAGTAGCTGGGTGGAACGTCGAGGACAGGATTCTTGCTGAAGAAGTGGCGTGGGCGCAGAAGCAAGGTCATCGGTTCAGCTGGCATGATGGGGAAATCCTCAGGGGACGGGAAATGAGTGATTCCAAACGTGTGCCACAGGACGATGTCCGTGTTGTCAATGGAGCTGTCTGGTCCTGCTTCTTGAATCCAGGCGGGGAGGCCGTGGGAGGGTTCACCGGAGGTTTGTGGAACGTGGCGGCCGGCTGGGTGAAGTTGGTCATCGGAATCTGGAAGATGTCAGTTAGTATACATGTATTCCGAGGAAGGGATGGATGGCCTTTAAAACTCACATTTCGTAACATGCACGGCATGTCGGGCGAAGCCTGCTCGTTTCCAAACCAACGATCCCGGCTTAGGGAGGAGAGGAGGCACTTCTCGGCTGACCAACTTGTAGCAGACAGGCTTCTTGCTGTAGGGGTTCAGCTTGTTCGTGTTGGCGATTTCCCAGGTGCGTCCGGTGAAGCCATTGTAGTCAGCCATGGCCTCGAGAGGAGTGGTGTATTTGGTCTTCTTCGCATAGAAGCCGTTGCCGTAGTAGTTCTCGGCACTTCCGACTTCCGCCTCACTGCGAGTAGCGTCTACTTGGAAAACAGTATTTTGCGGTCCATCAACGTTGGCATCCACCCGCAGACAGAACAAATGCTGGTGGTTGTGTGCGTTGACACCCGGATAAACTTCGGTGCCCCAGCCCTTGGTGTCTTCTCCGGGGTTCATCGCGTAGGTGTTTAGGATACCGGTCAATTTGATGTCAAGCTGGATCGTGCCGTCCTGGTGGAAGATCCAGTACACGCAGTACTCATAGTTGGCAGCAGTGAAGATTTGCGAGATGATCAGCTTCCGGCCGCGGGTGACGATGATGGATTCATCACGGAAATCAGTGTGCTTGAATAGAATGCCGGAATCTTCCTCGTGAATGCAGATTGCGTTCTTGACAACAGCGCTAGCACCAGCCCTGTTGACAAACGCTGCATCCATATAATGGATAGCACCCTTGCAGTCGCAGCCAAGCGACAGACTGTTGGTCATGTAGCCGCCGCCGTACTCACCAAGATCGAACGCATGCTTCCGCTGGTGAGGATGCTCTGGGTTTCCGTATGGGACAACCATTTCCGCCAACGACAGACGGTAGAAAATAGGACGCACAGTACCCTTATCGTTGAAGGTGATGTTGTTCAACACGATGCCCTCGCGGTAATTGAAGCCGATGTGGATGTTCCAATTCTGCCACTCGATGATACGGCCGTTGAGTTTGAACGACACTCCCTCAGGCTGGGTAATGTTTATGGGCTTCAAATCTGTCCGATAGCCACCCTCTTTTTCAATCGACTTCACATCATAATTGTTCGGGGGAGCTTTGCTGAGAGGCCTCCGGACCGGCGGAATATCAATGTGAATGATCTTTTTTGTCTCGGCATTGTAGATGGGACAAAAGTCCAGCGGAAAGGTATACTGAGAATCGTCGACGTGCGGACGGTAATACATCAGAGCCTGCTGCAAACGCACGCCGCTGCCAAACCGCTCATCGTAACCAATTGTCCAAGCTAGCTCCAGTCAGAGACGTCCGGAAACATGAGAAACGAGGGTATGTATAACTCACGGTCACAATATACTTTATGCATGTCTTCTGGTGGAATCCCAAGAATACCACACTGTTCAATAACCTTCGGGTCCTCCCTGACGATATGCTCGACCTCCTGCAAGTCCTCCATGGTGATCAACGGCTGCACGCCAGGCGTGTGTTTCCACTGAATAATCTTCTTATTGACTAGATCAACCACACCGTCATAGATCTTCCCGCCAGGAGCAATAACAACCACATCAGCGCCACGCAGAGGGCGAGGTGCCTTCTCAGGGTCCTCCAACCATGCCTGCATCTCTGCTTTGCGGGGCTCCCACAGCGTCACGGCATTGAAGACGACATTGCCATGCTCTTTTCGGATGATAGCTACGGCTGTCTCGATCTCCGTGGTAGAGAGGGGATCAAAGGGATGCGGAGGGGGAGAGGTAGCAGTGACCTGGAAGGTCAATTGCTGGAGACGCTCAACGACCATGGCTATACGGTATTGTGTGAGACGATCGAATAGTCCCAGTCAAGACGGAAAGATGAAAAGAGATGCCGATGACAGAAAACCAGGAGCCCCGTGAGAGCATGCCAGGTATTTAACCTGGAGCTCGCAACAGCTTAGAATGAGGTTTATCACTTCTTGAAACCGATAAGAGATAACGGATTTGTTATCCGGAAACAGTCTAGCGCCGACGGCCGCTTGAGACGTCAAAAAGAGGCAATGGAACCCTGCGACTGCCTCAGCGCCACGGCTGCCCTTCGGATCGTGTTTCCAATCCGGACGCCATCGGCTACCAAGATTGCGGACAGGACTGCGGGGTCTGATCTAGATCCCGTCTGTTGAGGACGGAGCTTACAGCTGGGAACCCAGTGGACACTGAACGCGTTGCTATCGGAGTTCTTCACGCATTTCATTGCCCAACGAGGCATGCAACGGACATCTATCAACTCCAATTCCAAGATCTATTCGGTATCCGCGTTGCTAGAATGGATAATGAAAAAGAAAACCGAAGAGGAACCCAGAGAAAGAGGAAGATTCGAAAGGAAACAGCCCAGTTCTAGCCTACAAAACAAACGACAAAAACAGCAGGTCCCGGACGAACAACGCCTCCAGCTGTAAATAAAGCAGTTTTCAGCCTTCCAGCCAGTAATACATACAAACACCATTTACACCCGCGGAACACCCTCAAGTAAAGACACCACTGAAGACGTTACGGCCGAGAGAACCCATATGTCAATCCCGAGACATACCAACAGAAAGGGAGATATAGAGAGAGAAAGAGAAAGGATGTGCGGCAACATTGAAAGTTGCTAGATCATATGTAAGATGCAACAAAACGTCGTATCGATTTCCAGGTCATAATGAAGGAGAGAGACGGAACCGCGAAACGCATTCCAACCTCATGACTTGGCCATTCCATATGCGCCTGGTGTGAGTGTGCCTACATGCTGCGGCGTATGATTCCCAGCTACAATGTGAGAAGTGTTTGGTGTGCTGGGGGTTGTAGAGTAGACGGTGGCTCCGTTCAAGTTCGGTGTCTGCTGGTGATACGCAAGCATGGGCATCTGGCCGTTCAACCCCCAAATCTGGCCCGAGTACTTGGCCTCGTCGATTGTACCGTTGAACACCACCTGTCGCATCTTCCAGTAGATCTCCCCGGTCACGAGCGAGTCCGATCCAGCCTGATGAGCGATACCCATGCGCTTGACACCGAGCTCATCTGCAATATCTTGAAGACCTGACTTCTGGCCGAGGTTAGTGAGCACTTGCATTGCCGCGGGGGTTAGAGGCGAGTCGTTAACAGCCTGATTCCGTCCAGCGTGCTTCATGAGGTATTTGATGTCGTACAGCGATGGAAAGAAGATGTTGAGCAGTTTGTGAAATTCCTCTTCGCTCTCGGGTAAGGGTTTACAGAGCATAATCTTCATCAGGTAACCAAAGTCGTAGCCGGAGTGGAAGGAGACCCAATGGACGTCGTCCAGTAAAACAAGGCCAGAGCTAATCAAGAGAGAGCCAAATTCGAAGGGGTCGATGCCCTCCCTTTCGTGCATGGAAAAATCAATACCCGCCTTGGCCAGCATGGTTGTCGACTCTTGCGCATACATGTCATTCTCCAACGAGAACCGGAAGTTGAATTGCCAGGTACAAGGCGCAGGAACCAGAGCATTCCCATATGCATGTCCATTGGCATCGGTAGCTGTCGCAGGAGGCACCTCTCCCTCAGGCGAAAACAATGTAATGCCCAGCTGGATCATCTTCAACAAGTCGACATTGCATCGGAGTGTCTGGTAGTGGTAATCTGCCTTGTTTGTAAAGGAGCCGATCGGACGCGCGACGATACCCGGGAATTCAGTGTCCTGAAGGGATTGAACAAACATAGTTAACACACTTTTTCCCTCCCTTCTTCGAATCCATTCGCATTTGCTTGCTTTTTTTTTTTTTTTTTTTTTCCGACTTCTTCATCTCCCGTAGGCCAACCTTACCATACTGATATACGGATACTTCTCTACCAACTGTCTCAACGTCGCCATTTCCTGGGCCAGATTATGCCTCCAGACATCTCGTATCCTCGACTTGACACCCCCCGCCTTATTCTCCAACGTTAACCGTCCATCGTGCGTCTGATGAAGTTGCTGCTGCTGCATCTGTGCGCCCCTCGCAAACCCCATTTGTGCCGCATGGCTCGCCAGTCCTGTTCCACCCCCGTCAGCAGTGCCTCCTCCTGCGGCTCCGCCCCCCGTGAAAGCTGGAACAGACATACCATTCGCGATGGCAGCCCCGGACAAGGTAAATGGGTTGATATTAGTATTGGGGTTTCCCGCCGCAAAACCGGGATGACCACCTAGCGAGGGAGGAGGGAGGGCTGTGTTAGTAGCTGCTGCGGACTGGGCGTGAGCAGGGTGGTGCTGAGACTGCTGTTGCTGTTGCTGCTGCTGGAGATGGGCCTGTTGGAGATGAGCGTAGGGGGCGGTTAGGCCCGAGGGCCCATACCTAGTGACAGGCGGAGGCATTGTAGAATTGGCAACGTGGAAAAGTATGCGTAGGAGTGCGTCCAAGCGTCGCCAGTCATCTGAATTGGAAAGGTGGGATGGTTTCGTTGGGTTTCTGCGCTTTCGGGCGCGGCGAACTGTCGAGGCGTGGCTCGCAGGAGGGCAGCTGTCCGATTGGGTTTAGCGGCCTTTCCCACGGGATCGCGCCAAGACCGCTGCAACCTCGCTGGATTCCCTGCCGGCTGTTTGGACGTAAGCATTCCCTGCTGCCCATTCAATTGCTTGGGGATTTCGCTGAGAGAAACCAGGAGTTGTCTCTTCTTCTAATATACCACTTCAGTTCAGCTCCAAATCACCCACAACTACACCATGCCGTCCCGAAACCCCACCGGCTTCAACATCCAAGAATTCAAAGCTGCCGCTTCTCCCACCTCAACATGGGCCAAGAGGGACCCCTGGGCCAGGAAGTGCGTATACAATTCACAATGTTCTCTCTAGTAGCAATAAGCTGACAGTCATCTTAGTGAGGCATGGCGCTACACTGGCCCCTTCTCCCGCTTCAACCGCTTCAGAGGTCTCTTTCCGGGTTTCGGCATCGCTAGCGTTGCTTTCGCTGGATACTGCGCATACGAGCACTTCTTCCTCCAAGATGCTCATCACCACGCCTCAAACTCCGCTGGTCACCATTAGAATGCGGTTTTCTATCTAGCGTTAACTTGCAATTTGATGATTAGAGGCGAGGAATGGCTATGGCTTCGGACTAGCAGTGGCGGATACCCCCGGAAGCAGAAAACACACAAGACGGACGGAATAAGGTCTGGATGAGGGTATCGGGCTTGTGGTTGCATGAGAAACCTAGCTAGACTAGTTCGAAGTGCCTCGAACTAGTTTAGCTTCGTCCGTGCATGAGAAGTTTTCTGGACTCCGCAGAGGAGATGTGCTTTGTACATATATCTTACGTTTATTTTGTTGTTGCCTCCAATTTATGTGTTGGGGTGAGCGTTGCAAGTGTCCAATGCATTCCTTTTCGCGGGGTTAGTGGGTGTGTTATGGGCAATTGTTCCGGCTATAGGCAGTAGGATTATTTTGTCATTTGCAATCGTAGTTTAATTTTTAAAACAGCCATGGACTTTTCCAGGGAATTCCTTTCGTTTATCGGAGTCTTATCTCAACGAGGAAGGATACACAAGTTGGTGCAAATGACATCGACCTCAAGATTATCTAGCTAAAATATATATATAAACCAACTTTTGAAAAGACATGTGCAACATCTCATCATCATAGAACGGCCATATAAAGTGGTCTATATTGAAATCCAACATACAAAGAAAAGAAAAGAAAAAAAAAAAAAAAAAAAAGACAGCATATCACTCTTCGAAAACGAACACAACCCCATCATCACCAGCAGTAACTATCCTCTTCCCTTCAAGTCCCTGAACGAACCCCATGATACCACCAGACTGCTCTCCCTCCGCATTTTCAGAGACGCCCAAGTGGCCTCTCCATTCCTTCAGCAGTCCCTGGGCTGCAGCCGCGGTTCCTCCGCGAGCATCCCAGCGTCTCACAACACCGTCCATACCGACGGAGGTGAGAAGCCAGGAGCGTCCCTGACTTGGAGCTGCAGCAGGTGCACGAGGTATTGGACCACGGGGCACGATACCTGGACGTGCGGAAGGAGAAGTGGAGGGAGGGATTCGTAGGAACTCAACTTTCACGACGGCGCTGCCTTCGTGAGCGTCCTTGATATGCCTACGAACGGCAAAGCGATGTGCTGTATCAAACAGGGCTATTGATCCATCAACGGAGCCGGAAGCGAGAAGTGTCAAAGGCGGAGAAGAGAAGGAGAGAGTCTCAATGCCATCTGACTGGGCTTGAAGCGAGGCAAGGATGGTTCCTGCTGCCGAGGCACTGCCAGCTCCAAACTGCGAAGCGGATGATTTACCACCCTTTGCCTTGGTGGATGATGGTGCAGTACCACCAGTAGAAGACGGGAGACGGGGCAGGCCGACGACTTTTATGTAGCCCTCTGCGCCACCTACCGCAGCGAGAGAACCACTCGGTGCAATAGCGACAGAGTACAAGCCACCGTCGACAGCAAATCGCTGATCCGCCGGTGTCAATCCCACGACGGCACTGGTACCTGCTGAATAAGAGATCCCTGCCGCGGCCGCCGCACCGAATACGTCGTAGACGTAGAAACTCGCATCCTCAGAGACGGTGGCTAGGAGATTACCGTCCGGAGTCCAGGCACCTGCAGTACAGGACATGGTATGTTGGAAGAAAGACTGGATAATAGATACCGGTTGCGCGGTATCGGTATGATCAATTTTCAAAACCCAAGCACTACCATCATTACCCCCAAAAGCAATGATGTTGCTCTTCTCTGCTTCTTCCCCCTTTGCACACGGACACGCAGCTACCCAGTTAATCTCCTCGACTTCCTGCGTTTCAGCAACGAATTCCCACGAGAGCCCCGTCAGCTGTGGAGTTGTGTCGCGCCATACACGCAGTTTCCCATCCAAACCAGCCGTAACCACGTAATCACCCTTTGGCTCCGTAAAGGCCACCGCATTAACCGTATCCGTATGCCCCTCCATCTTAACAATGGGCTGCAGAGACTTCCGCTCGGCGCTCTGCTGGGGATTCGACTCGTAGCTCCGCGGTAGCAGCGGGCGATCATTTGAGGGCGTCGAATCGAAAATATATGCGGTATCGTCGCCAGAACCAGATACGACTATGGAATTGTGGACTGGATGTTGGGAAATACAGAACACAGAGTTATTATGGAGATCAAAATGAGCAGAGGAGTCGTTTTGGAAGGTAATTTCTTCTTGTTCATCAATGTTCATGGCCTGGTCGTCGTCCTCTCCGTCTGATTCCATTGGGTGATCTTCATCGCGATTAAAAACCTCTTCGGCCTCATCTGCGCCAATGTATGCCTCATCCTCAGGATGGTGACGATCTTGTGAAGATGACATGTTTCTGGAAGTATAGATGTTGAAAGAGCGCAAAAGAAGTGGTTCTCGAACACCTCGAGAGGTTTAATTGAATAATGAAGAGCACAGGACTCGATAACAGCCGTCAATAGTTCTGCCAATGGATCAGGCGACTCGTACAAAGTTCTGGATTAAGATTGAAAACAGAATCCTAGAAGCAAAGCTCCCTTCGCCTCATCTATCCAGAAAATATTTATCGGACTCCCCGCTTAGAAATTCATTTCTCCCCGCCAACCATGCTCAAACAGTACAAACATTGCAAATAGCTCAAACACAGACCGATTGTGTCATACCACACTCGCAGGGAGTCGTCTAATGGGCTCCTACTTCTATGAAGACGGCTTCATCTTTTACAGGCATTCATCAACAAGTTCAGCAATGTCTATGTGTATTATGATTAACCTCTCTGATATCTACACGATTGACATCATATCATGCGTATAAACAGTGTACGTGAAGCTACTACCAAATCTGCGGTAGATTAAATCGGCTCATCTCTAGGCTCAATCAGAACCTCATTAACAGCAACATGTGAAGGCTGCCGCAGTGCATAGACGATTGAGTTCGCGACATCCTCCGGGTCGAGGATCTTTGCACCAGAAGGCTCTCCATATTTCTCGATTGCTTCTGCGTCTGTGGACATTCCAAGCAGTTCTGTCGCTGTGTTTCCAGGCTGGACGCTCGTCACGCGCAAGCCCGTTCCGGCTGTCTCTAGGCGTAGAGATTGCAATGTAGCCTCGACGAAGAATTTGCTGGCCGAGTACACGCCCAGGCCCGGGAAGACTTTACGTCCCGCGTCGGAGGAGATGGCCACAATGTGTCCGCTGCCTCGCGAAAGCATGCCTGGCACTGTCGATGATAAGCAGTGAAGGAGACCTTTGCAGTTGACGTCAACAGTGCGCTCCCACTCTTCTGTTTGCGCATTCACCATCAGGGTGTAATACATGACGCCGGCACATGAGACAAGAATATCCACAGGGCCAAGTTCGTCGTTGGCTGCTTTGATGAGAGCTTCGACCTGCATCTTGCTCGTGACGTCGGTCTGCCGGGTGATGATGTTGCTCTTATAGACAGAGATTTTGCGCTTGAGAGATTCGAGGGCGTCCAAGCGCCGAGCAGCGAGCGCAACATGACAGCCTTCTTTTGCGAGAGCAGTTGCAACAGCAGCACCAATACCAGATGATGCCCCCGTGACAACGGCTACACGCCCGCTCAACACACTTCGAGGAATGCCGTTGTGCCCATCAACAGCGTGCTGACGAGCAGGAGGCCGTGAAAGCCACCCTCTGGCGAACCAGTGACGCGTGTAAGTCTCAAGCAGAGCCCTATCGACCTTTGGTCGATCAACACCCGCAAGGAAAGGTTCGGTAGCGACATTGTTGAGAACGACAATGCCAGTGAGGAAGTCAACTGTTGGCATGCCACTGCGGAGAATATCGACAGTGAACGCGCCATCTCCACCCTTAACAGGTCCTCTCTTCTGGGTCCAAAGTGCAACCCACTCGTCCCAATCAAGCCTCTTGGTTGGGTACCCGAGCTCATTGAGAGCGTCAAAAACCGATCGTGTGTCTACAGGTTCAGGGTCGCCTAGGTGGAAGACGGTTTGTTCGGTTTGAGACTGCGCGGCAAGGTGCACGATTGCCTTGCTGACGAAGTCAACCGGGGTCATCTCTGCACGCCAGCCATGCACATCCGGGGCATAGCCCAGTTTGATCGACTCCACGATTATTGCGGAGAGGAGATCCCAAGCATTGGCGGCACCAGTCAAACTGTGGCCGCTAATCGTGCCTGCTCTGTGGATTTTCACGGGTAGTCCACGACGGCCTGCCTCCAGGACGAGCTGCTCAGCAACCCATTTAGTTTGTCCGTACCCATCCAGTAGTTTTTCCGGGACGTCCGTAATGTCCAACATGGTATCCTCAGACCAGCCACTCTCCAGAGACGGAGACAAAACACCGTTGGTAGATACGTACTGCACTGTAGCACCACCCTTGCATGCAAGGCGAAGGATCTCCCTTGTACCGCCTACGTTCGGTCCTCGCAAGGCAGCATATGGGTACACCAGGTTGACAGTAGCAGCAGCATGGACGATGACCTGAACGCGAGCCGCAAGCTCATCGAACGCCTCCGGCGAAAGACCAAAACGAGTGCGAGACAGGTTTCCGGGAAGAATTTCGACCCGCTCCATAATCGAGTCACGCCATATTCCCAGGTCAAGTAGATTCCTGCGTATTCTGGCTACACCGCCAGGCTGGTCGTCATCTGCAGGTTCGTTGAAACGGACAAGACATATAATGTGAGCTGAGCTGTTCTCTAACAGGTCACGGAGCAGGAAGGCACCCAAAAACCCAGTCACACCAGTCAGAAGCACCGTGCTTGCTTCGTTGACTGGGCATATCTTTGCATTGGTGGGCCTAATATCGCCGTCCAGAGTAGCATCTGCACGCAGGACGGCAGGTAGGTCTGCTTGCACCGCAGCGGTATGACCGTCTCTGATGGCGCGCACCGTTTCCAGGTGGCCAGCAAGGGTTGGAGTCTCCGCGAGGCGAGCAATAGGGATGCGGAACCCGAAGTGTCTTGACAGCCTCGAGGAGAGGTCCGCAAGGGACAAGGAGTGTCCACCCAGATCAAAGAAGTTATCCTCAGGTTTTATGAGGGTTCGTGATGTTTTAAGAACCGTTGCCCAGATTGCAGAAATGTCTTTGATGCTGATCGGATGATCTTGCTCAGCGTCCTTCTTTCCCTTGTTGTTTACTGGCGAAGGCAGGCGTTTGAGGTCGACCTTGCCAGAGACCTCGTGAGTAGGTAGTTCATCCAGCTTGATCCACAGAGATGGCATCATATAGTGTGCAAGATAAGGCGAAAGTGTACGACGGGCCGCCGGGCTGTGCCCTAACTCGTTCACCTCCACCACCGGACGATCTGGAGAGGAGTCGCTATCATGGACAAAATATGCGACCAACTGTCTTTCCAGGCCTTCCCCATGAGCAACTACTGCACACCGAGACACGGCTAAATGCTTGACGATAGCGTTTTCGACTTTGCCCGGCACGACAGAGTAGCCGCGAAGTTTGATCATAGCTCCAACACGACCGGTAATCTCAAGAAGACCCGAGGGGAGCAAGCGTGCCAGATCTCCTGTCCTGTACATGAGAGCATTGGGTGTCTTATCAAAGGGATTCGGCAAGAACGCCTTAGAAGTAGTCTCGGGGAGGTTGAGGTATCCACGAGCCAGTAGAGGACCACCGACGAAGAGCTCTCCGGAAGTGCCATCAGGCACCCTGTTCCCGCTCTCATCCAGGATATACGCGTGTTCGGGGTCCAGAGGAGGGCCGACGGGGCAGTACTGCGACTCCTCATCGACCATATCCCGGAAGTCTCCGCAGGCAATCTCATGCGTTTCACAAGCACTGTAGCAATTGAGCAGACGTGTGTTGGGAAGAACCTTGATAGCCCTCCGAGCCAGATCTCCCGTAACCACCTCACCGTTCAGCCACAAAGTGCGCAAAAGCGGCAGACGGGAACCGATATGCGGATGGCGGGAGAGCACGGTAGCCAAGAGTGTGGGAGTCATGAGGGTTTCCGTGATCCGCTTGGCAGCGAGCAAATCCACGAGGGCAGCAGGATCATAACTTGCGTCGTCCGGGACAGCAACAACAGTGGCACCTCGCAGAAGCGGCCGCAGCATCTCCCAGATGAAGAAGACATTGCAAGCGACTCTGTCACCGGGGCGAACATCCTGAACGCCGAATCGCAAATTGTAGGAGAGGACGGGGGCACGGTGGGGATTTGCAATTCCTTTGGGTTTGCCCGTGGTTCCGGACGAATATGAAACGAAAGCGAGTCTATCCAAGTCATCGTCGGCGGGCAAGGGAGAGGGCTCCTTTCCGTGTCCGTTGATTTCGGTAGGGGGTTCGTCGAGGGTAATAAGAGGTACATTGGATTTAATCTTGCCAACCTCGGCTCTGTGGGTCAGCACGACGGCAGGATTGGCATCTTCAATGACATCTGCCAGAAGAACGGGTGGGTATGCGAGTTCAAGAACGAGAAAAGCTCCTCCGGCACGAAGGGCAGCGAGACACGCGACCACATAATGCGCACTTCGCGGCAGGAGTACGCCGACTAGACTGTCCCGACTGACCCCGTACCCGCGAAGACGACGTGCGAGGGCGTCAACCTCTCTATCCAGCTCAGCATAGGTGTATGTAGAATTGTCATCTTCCAAGGCAAGGGCATCAGGTGTGGCACGGACTTGTTGGATGAAGAGGGCAGAGAGATCTTTCGAGGTATCGATGAAGGACATGGTTCGATAGGTTTGGCTCGGGAGGATAAGGAAGGGCGCAGGACTTATCTTTTGGCGGGAGAAGACCGATATCGAGCCGGTTTGATTGAGCTGGAAGAAAGGACAGATCGATTGACGCTGACCTGACTTGTCTGCAGGTATCACTATCAATGACGGAGTCGATGACCCATAATTATACCTGTGGTCCAGGTACAAGTCGACAATTTTCGGTTGAGACCTGGATCCACCTCTGCTGGAAGATGGCCAATAGAAAAGCGGATTATTCCTCGCGACTAACCTGTTATGTCAAGCCGATCCACATTTCTCAAAAAAAAGCCAATCGGAGCACACTATGTCTCTTCTATGGACAACAGTGCAGAGGTACCTGGACCATTCCACTGATAACAGTTCTTGGATAGTCACACAGAAGGCATTCCTGCAGGGTTTCTGTTTGATTCTACGGAGTACAGACCAGACTACAGAGCATAAAGTCAATGTTCTTCACTTCCTGCCATATCTCTACGGCATCCATACTCATCGATCTGCTTCAGAGTGGTACATACGAAGACACAGCGCTGTTGCTTTTGCACCCCACTCAGCTGTTAGTTATGCTGTTCTGTTAGGTAATTCCTACGCGGGGCACCACTGAGCTACTACTCATCGTGGAACTCAATGGAGTCTACCACAGTATGCGTGGGCCCTGTGGGTTTATCACATGAAAATGGAACAGGACAACCTTCTATCTACCCAATTGAGGGCGCATGCACAGCTAATCGGGAATCAACGAAGCGAACAACAGAAAGGCAAAAAAAAAAAAAAAAAAAGAAAAAGTCTATTCTAAGAGAAACGGAAACACAGACAAGGTAGCTCATAACTTGGAGCCTGCCTTTCTTCTCTTCTCCTTCTCTCTGTCTCGGAGCAACCGGCGTAGGATCTTCCCGCTGGGATTCCTCGGCACTGCATCAATGAATTCTACTCCCCCTTTTAACCACTTGTGTCGTGCCTTATGCTCTTCCACATCTTTCTTGATAGACTTGATGATTGTCTCGTCATCCGCACCGGCTGATGGTGACTTGACTACGAGTGCCTTGGGGATTTCACCAGCCGCTTCGTCCGGGATGGCGATGACGGCGCAGTCTGCGACGGCCGGGTGAGTGAGGATGTGAGCTTCGAGTTCTGCAGGTGCGACTTGGAAGCCCTATAAACAAGGTCCTGTTAGGTACTTGATTCATCTTCCAGGAAAGATGACTGTCGGAATGGGAACACCGACCTTGACTTTGATGAGTTCCTTGATCCGGTCAACGACAAAAATATGCTCGCTACCGCTTGGACTTAGTCGAACGACAGCCTCGTCACCCGTGCGTACCCAACCATCTTGGAATGTTTCTCGAGTGGCCTCCTCGTTGTGCAGGTAGCCAAGGGTGACGCTGGGGCTGCGGACAAGGAGCTCGCCAGGTGTGTCATACGTTAGGACCTCTTTGCCGTCCAATGAAACGATCCGGGCTTCTACTCCGGGGACGAGACATCCGGATGATCCTAGGAAGATTTCTTGCTCATTGGTTGTGCATACAATTGTGCATGCTTCCGTCAGGCCTAGAGGCTCAATTGTCAGATTTGTGTCCCTTTTCATACCTGACGGTGAGACAATACCGTATGCTTGCAAAATTTTGATCTGAGGGTACAGTCTCTCAAAGTCCGCGGCTGTTTCTTCTCCCAATGGTGCCGCGCCGGTGACTAGCACTCGAACAGAGCTTAGATCATATTTGACGCAGGTGTCGTGGTTTCGGAGCATGGTGATGACAATTGGAGGTACCTAACAGTGGTTAGATCTGCGTTCCATCTTCTTTACTTGTGTGTGCCGGAGCTACTGACCACAATGAGGGAGGCAATCTCGAATCGCTGAATGGCAGATAGGTAGGTCTTCAACTCAAACTTAGGCAGCACAATCACCTGGTCACCTCTGTAGGGACCTGCGTGGCAGACAACAATCAAGCCGTAGATGTGGTTCTGCGGCAAGAGCCCCAAAATTACATCTGTGAATTCGCCTTTTGAACCAGCTGATTTTAGCAATTGGCGATTTGACTTCTCATAGGCGGCGATCATCATGGTATTCGCAATGACATTCCGGTGGGAAATCATGACACCTTTCTGCAAAGCAGTCAGCATGCTTGCCCCCCCCCCCCCCCCCGGCGCCTGAAAAAGAAAAGAAAACCCTCATACTGGTAGCCCGGAAGTGCCGCTGGAGTAACATAAGAAAGCAATACGTCTTTCACCCTCACCAGGAGGCCATTTCAGATCGTCCAGCTTGGGCAGCGACTTCCCCCATTCAATAAATTGAGAAACTGTCTTGAAACCCGGCGGGATCGGACCACTAATGATTTCGGGGATCTCAAGCAAGTATACACGCTCCTTCGGTATGCCGACCTTAGCGGCAGCCTCGAGCGCTGTTTTCAGGAGAGGCACGCAGGTGAAGAGAGCCTTTGCCTTTGCGTCGGTCAATTGGTATGCCAGTTCCTTGGCTGAGTATGCTGCGTTTGCAGGAGTGACGATACCGCCAAGTCGATGCGTGGCCCAGGCGAGTGGTAAGGTATCGATCTGTCGGATGATGCGTGCTTAGAACTGCTTCTGGGAGAGAAAGAGAAAAGGTGAAGGCAAGGAAACATACAGTATTAACACTATAAACCCCCAGAGTCTTATCCCAATTTGTCCCCTCATTCACACCCCAATTTAACTCCTCCGCCAGCGCCCGCGCCAGAAAATCCACCCTCTCCGCGACCTGCTCCGCAGAATATGACTTCCCTGTAATGCCGCAGGTGAACGGATCCCTTGACTGTTTCAACGGAGCGCGGCCGTAGCCCTCCGAGAGCATGAACTCACTAATGGAGATATCGACGGGGACTCGGGGAAGTACTCCCGCCCATTTGGGGGGATAGAAGACCATTCTGTAGTGGATCAGAAGTACTCCGTCGCTTCTGCACAATCTTCTTCTTCTTCTTTGATGTCTTACGTGGCTGGAACGATGCAGATTTTGTATATCTACGACACGCAGCTTGAACAAGAGGGGATGCGGGGAAAGCTTGTATAACCGGGGCAATTACATCAATCGAGCCGATGGGAAATTGCCGAGACCGCGGTCTATAGCCCGATGGCTAAGGATAGACTATGCCTCTATTGCTGCGGCTATACTATGGCTACGGTGATTCGGAATACGGAATTCAAGGATTGTTTGTGCCCGGTGCAACCCAAGATAATACCAGCTGTAGAGGGAACCAGAAGGGGAAATGTCCGGCATTTCAGAACAGAGGCACTTTTCTACAGAAGTCGTTTCATAGTCAATAATGGACGGAGCTTTATTTTCTCGTCGGTTCGCCATGATCACCCAAAGCGAGAGATAGTCCAGATCTCCGGCTACGACTGAGTCGGACTGACAGTACTCTTTACCAGTAATCCTATTTGGATAACTAGCATTCCCGGACAAAATAGCGCTCATCATCATGATTACTGCTATTATTATTTATTACCCCTATTATTATTACCTCGGACGACCGGACCGCAGCTTGAACATCATGTCCTCAACCAGTCACGACTAATTATTATTCAACGTTTAGACCTCGTGGATAAAGGAAAAGGCAATATCCTGGATAGTCAACCTCCATCATTTATTCTTACCTCGTATTTTAGCCTTTGCTTAGAACGGTCAAGGCTGAAGCTTACACTTTCGGCCGGACGACACGTCGATGCTTCCACAGCCGGGGCTCGCTGAAGGTATAGCTTCGTAGAGGATTAGAACTTAGAAGCAGCTCGTTGCGGTTTTAGAATGTATGCTTATGTATATAAATGTGCTGACTTGGGCGCTTATTCCATTCCATGTTGGGCAGTGTGATATACTGCCACTCTTATTTTTAATGATTGATTGCTAGTGGGACTTGTAGTACTGCATAATGAGGCTGGCTGTTGTTACTGGAGATGTGCTTGTTAGGGCTAGTTTCAGCTCTCTCCGACACAGACACTGCGAATGCATACGAATTTAAGCATATATATAAAAGACCGGCCGTTCCTAATATTACCGCCAGCCGTGCACTATATAGGAAGACAAAGGGAAAAATCACCATACCCAGACCATCATATCATCCCTTTCGTTCAGCATTTACACGGCCCTTCTGCACATCATACACTAGAAGCCATTGCTTCAACTCAGAAATGAAAGCTGCTTTGTTCAAGAAACCAGCGCCTTAATGAGCTGTGGCAGATCTGTTAGCAAAATCCCAGCCCTTTTCAGTTCGCCAGGGAAAGCTTACCGGAGCAATACCCTCCACCAATTCAGCCGTACTATTAACAAACTGGGGCGTGAGGAGACTCTCAATATTGACAAGCAAACCACCAATACCCGCGAGAACCTGCGGCGAGGAGAAGAGAGTAACAAGCATGCTGACGTTGCCGATGAGTCCCTTAGTCTGAGCAGGGGTGTCCGCTGAAGATTTCGCCGGCACCGTTCACGACAGTCTGGATGCTGGAGACGGTCTGGGTGTTCAGCGGGCCGGTGAGAACACTGACGAGGCTACCAAAGTCGTTGCTCTGACGTTTGTCGAGGAGGTTGATCTTGACCGGTTCAGCGGCGGGAGCTGCTGCTGCTTCGGGCTCTGCGGAGGGGTTGCCCACGGCCGTGAAGGTGAAGAGGGCGAAGAGAGGGAGGAGGAACTTGAGGAGATTCATTGTGTCGTTTGTTATGAGGCAACGGATTTACTTGCTGGAGGCTTCGTAAGTCGCGGTTTCAGGGAGGTCGTTCGCCTGGTCTCCGGATTCTCTGGAATCGAAGCAGACTTATATAGGCCTGGCCAGACGATCAACATAGGGAATAATATAACCATGGCTCGGGGCATGCGGGGTCTCCGCATGCCACTTGTGTAGAGTTCAATAGGCCTGCTTGGGGCTAGGGCGTTGGCAATTACAGAGTCTGAGGTAGATTATCCACTGTCAATTTCCAAGCACGCCGTGGATGATGATGATGTCCTTGTCTGTGAGAGCTGCAGCTAGTCTGCAGATCTCACCAAACCCTACAGCGTCATGCACGACCAGTCCAATCGTTGCCAGAGTCATGTCGGAATTGCATGCATCCCGGAAGTTGGGCACTCGGGAGATTGGCTCGATCTACTGGTTGAGTTTTCTGGACGACTCGATACCGCTGACTCGGTGATGCTTGGACTTCTGTGATTGCCAGTAGCCTTGGTAATGATCCAGAAACACCTGCGTACGCTGTTCTTTGGTTGTTAGGGCTTTGTGCGTCGTTCGATCCTCTTCAACGCGTCATCCACATCTGTACAAGTAGTCACCCAGCAATACCGAGTACATTCAGTCAATCGCTCATTCAACCCCGGATTTACCCCAAGAAGCAAGTAATATCGACATGAAGATCGATGTATGACCTCGTCCAATCGTCAGCCATCCATTGTCGACATCGTATATACTGCAAAACCCCGCAAAACTCTACGTTCTTCTGGGACCGAGGAGAAAGCTTGTACGGGTATCTTCCTAGTCTCTGCGTCCTCACTTCCATACCTCATGGAGAGGCTCTATATCCCGGCCAGCAATGCAATGTAGCATGGTCTCGCTCTCGCGGGCAGAGGGACGCCCGTTGCGTCATGAGAGAAGAATTGTTTTGTGATCACCGGCCTATACTCTTTTTTGCGCTTGACTCGCGCTTGATCCGGCCGGCTGCCCTGGGTATGCAGCTTGTTCAGCTAGCTAGGCTGAGCGTGGCTTGAGGTTATCGCTGACGTCGAAGACTACTGTCCATCGTTGTGCGCAGATGAAGACGTACACAGGTATTATAGGGGAGTACATTTGAGGAAGTGAGGAGTAGTGCTCTTTTCAAGACCGGTTAGGTTGTCTTCGAGGGATGTATATAGCAGTTCTTTGATTACTATACTCCTAAAGCAAAAATGAAGAGACCACTATCTGAGGAGCTGACTTTACTAATATCCATTCATGTTTCGTGTTCTTTGATTCCCCTCTAGAGCTGCATGCATCATGTATATGCCACTATATAAAATGGAAATTCTAAAATTACGTTGACTTTCCCCTTGACTGTTCACCCCTCTATTTTGCGCAGGTAGTTCAATAATTGTAAGGGTTCGAATATAAAATTCATTGTCGTACTAGACACGAAGGATTCCTTGGGAGGAGGGAAAAGAGAGACAACGGCATGAGCAACAAACAGAACAAACAGAACAAACAGAACAAATGAAGCAAAAGACAGAACAAATGGCAAGCAGAGTTGCCATATGGAAATACCCAACCCCCTTTGTTTTCAGGTCAACCTGAACTACAGTCCTAAGGGAAACAAGGTATAACTAGGTGATTAGCAACAGGTGGAAAGGGGATAGAAAAAAAAGACTTCCTACTGGACAGGGGGAACCACTCAAGCCAGGTCAGTGTAGGTGGATCAGTATAGGTTGGAGGAGAGAAAGAGATAGAGAATCAACATTGTGCTGGGGGCGCCACAAATCCATAGGTCGGACCATTTTTCCTCCTGCTTCTTATCTTCATTGTCATTGTTGAGTAGTAGGGAGCTAGGCTTGATCATGGTTGCATTCCTTTTGTTATACTGTTTGTTCCCTTTACTAAACCCTTTACAACAAGACAAAAGTTGATCCAACCCATTCCCTGACATGCAGATAAGCATCAACATTGTACCCATCCTTTCCAATAGTGCAAGCCACAGTAACCCGCCAGAGCATAAACACAAAGTCAGCATATGAGTATTACTGGTTCTCAGGTGTAATTAGTAGTTGAATTCACAAATATCATATTGAACTTCGGTGCACTTACACAGGAACACTCATAGACAACAATCAAATGACCACCAGCCCCCCTCCTTTCGCATATTGGATATTCATCTGCTCAAATACAGATAGCAAGGAGCCACCTCTCCCAAACTTCTGCTTCAACTCATCCACATTGCTCATCTCCAAGGCAGCATTGATAATCTGCTGAGAAAGAGAATCAATCTGGTCTCTGAGGTGGTTATTATCCTCCCATTCCCATTTTCCAGTTTCCATCATGGAGCAGCGAATGTCAAAAGCCCTAATGACCTGATGTGGATAAAGGTAGATGTTACTTGCTGCTTTATTATACGAGATGCCATAGGCTTTATGGAAATCCTGTTTGTATGCAGCAGAATATTGTGCGTTGTAGATTTCAGCAAATTTAATAGCCTGGATATCTCCCACAATATCCCCACCATGTGCTACTTCATCCCTTGAATTTCGCACAGCAGAGAACCTTTGATAGAGTTCTAAATCTCTGATTTGGACTCTTCGCGTTTCTAATGCTCCAAATCGGAGCTTTATGCGATTCTCACTCATCGCCTGGTTCTATTTGAATCAGTCAGATACATCTATCCTTTGGTTATTAGATGTCTGGGCCTCAAACCTCGACTTTAAGGGCGCCAATTTCCCGCTCGAGACTTTCGAGTCGCTAGTTTAGTGACTTGATGGTATTATCCATGAATGTTAGACTGGTCTGATTGCCACGCATGAAGCTGGTAGATGCAAAATATTGAGACTTAATTAGCTCTTCTGTTACCCCTTGCCGGATCTGCTCTATATGGTCTCCAGGGTGACAGTATAGACCAAGAAACAGAAGAGTGGACTGCTGACAGGTTAGAATAAAATGGCCTTTACATACGGTGTATATCTTGTATTATTATTATTCTTCTTCCATTTTTGAGAGCATTTTCCAGTCTAAGACTATGCATGCTCTACCCTGCCCAGAACTAGACCTAAACATCTCTGTACAAAGGTACTTTCTCTCCTTTAAGACTGGATGGTACATTGCAAGGACCATGATGGAAAGGGATTCTTTCTTGGGTTTAGCTTGGCTCCCTTTGTGCCCTAATATATGATGCATTCAGTGTATAGTAGAGCTAAGTCATGGATGCTTTTTTGTATTAATCGGTATACAGAACATACCAACATACCCAACATACCTGATGTTGGAGTCAGATATAAGAACTCTTATTACCACCATGTATCTAGTTTAGTTCTTCGTGCTCAATCTTATTCAGTTGCTTGGAGTACACACTTGAGAAGATATCCAAGTTCATCAGAACATTTCAACCGACTAAGTCTCCATACCTAGTTGGCCTCTTTCTAATAGGTACCGCTTCACGTAAGACAGCCAGTGTGGCTAGAGGTCTGTATGACATGAATGCTGTTTGTGGACCAGGAGAGTCCAACCACTTTGTCAAGGTCATTATGATCAGCAGGGTCGAAAAGATGGTGAATTGACAGAGCCGCCCAAGTTTTGCAGTTCAACGTCTTACTATTGAAGACACCTGTCTATAGAAGTGGCTAGTAGCTTAAAAAAAAAAAAACAGTGAGCTATATGTTATAATCGACCTGCAACTCGTTCAAAAGAGTCGCTGACCACAAGAAAGATCTGGTCAGGATCCAAATGGTTATGACGGGGTTCCCTCCACCCACATCCATCCTTCCCAGGGTCCTCACACACATACGGTCATTCTGCTCCATGGCCGTGGTAGCAGTGGCCTCGAGTTCGCCGAAGAGCTTTTCTCATCTACAACCCCACTGCGCCTAACAAGTATATCATATACGTGATATGGTCTGGTTGAACCTGCAGAATACCCCAACACAGCATGCCTCTGAAAAGCTTAACTGGCTCCATGCTTGCTACCAGATTGTAGAGGTCCCTTCATCATAGTCCAACTAGATAAATACCATGTGGTCGTCATGGGCCACGCCTGAGTACTCTGCTTGCCCTGTTTGTTCCGTTTGCTCTGTCTGTCCCTTTTGCTTCATTTGTTCTGTTTGTTGCTCATGTCGTTGTCTCTCTCCTTCCTCCCAAGGAATTCTTCGTGTATCTAGTACGAAAATGAATTTTATATTCAAACCCCTACACAGGGGCGTGGTTCCTACCAAGAAGCATTTGTTAAGTGTTGAATGGTGAAGATAGATAGACTGGCTTGGTTTACTTGGGACCAAAAGAAGCTTATAGATGCAGGAACAAAAACAGTAGGGTCAAAAAGAATGCAACCACCAGTTGTGTTTTGCCCAGGTTGCAATATGCAGAGATGAGCTGATGCAATTAATCAACATGGCCGACATCCAGCCTCCGACTGGTCATTTTTTGCGGGTGGGAACTGAAGCATGACATGGCCAAGATGTCTTAGTCGAGACGTCTTAGAGCTGGATGCATTTTATCAAGGCTTCATATTACTCACTCATGCTCAGGGAGCAGCCTGAGCGGCTCCCAGTGAGCAGGGTGAGCACCAAAACGGAAAGGGAAGGCTTTCAACGCATCTGGAAATTCCAAGATATATGCAACTGAAAGAACATCTATCCAGAGACCTAAAGCCCTAACTATCACAGGCAATACGACTGCAGAACAGCAAAATCGAACAATCCACTCTACATGCAACGCAAATAACCCAGCATCCTTGTATATCCTACAAGAAAGGATGTGGCTTCAGTCCATTGTGATTAGATACCGTCACTCCCGACTTGCACATCAGGTATGCAGATGATTGATCACACAAAGAATATTAGGGGTTTAACCTACTTCATGATGCAGACACACCGAAAGCAGACGAAGAAAGAAGAAGTTCAGCACAAAGGACGGACCGTACTGGTTCCGGTTCCTTTGGGCACTGGCCTCTTTCTTCTCTCTTCCCCTCCAGGTGAAGGCGGATTCTGCAATAATCAACAGAACTCTGCTGTATATAAAGCTGTATGTAAAGCTGAAAATAACCCAGAACACCCTTGCAAGGCATGTCCCCCATGTTCGGCATCATCTGCTCTCTTCCGATAGCCATCCTTGTGTCCATCTACATAGCCCGAAGAGTCAAAATGGGCTCCCCGGAAATCCCGGTCTACATCTGGATCGCCTCACACAGCAGAACCTGGACTCTTCTTTTCGACCTCAGTGACGACCCTGATAAACCAATCTCTCGCATAATAGCCCCAGGCGGGAGTGAGCGCCAGGAGTCTCCCTTCCGCATCAGCCCCGATTCCATCGTGGGCCTTCATCTCGGCATGGCAAAACTACCACGAGGGTGGTCCGAGACCCCCACGACCAGGGACGAGCTTATGAACCTCATCGACGATAAAATTTTGAAGGATTTTGCCTCTGACTATTATGAAAAACATACACTCGAGGACGAGGATGAAGATGAGAACCCATTCAAGGATGGCGGGCCTGAGTCTCGGGCATTCACGTTGGGCGTGCTTAAAGTGCTGGAGGATGCTAAAGTGGTCGAGCTGGACAAGGCCCGCAAGCAGATGGTGCAGGATCTGTCGCGCAAGGAGGAGGGCATCCAACCGTCGCTGAAGGAGCTGTATCGTATATTGAGGATCCCAGAGGACGTTCTGCGCCAGTTCCACAAGGGGGCATAAGCCAGTCCATAACCAGTCGATTTTGGAGTAGCGGCTGGCTTTGTTAGGAAAGAATGTCTTTCAACTATTCTTTCTCAGAGGTTCATTGCTAGCAATGCACAAACATGCGTTATGTCTATAGTTGATAACCCTAATCCAGCCCTAGCCCTAACACCAACTGTAAGCTTCCCAGCACTTCCGCTTTCCAGCAACTGCAGCTTCACGGACGTTAACAGACATAATATACCATGGATGCTTGACGTAAGCTTGACGAGGAGAGCAGAATCTATTTCTACTGATGAGATCTGAGATAATCCTTCCAATCAATCCGGGAAAGCACTACATACAATCCATAGACTACAGCAAGAACAGGAGAGGAGCACCATGTCCCTAGAGAACAACAACCCAGAAAGACTCCAACATGTCCTCGATCAAGAGCCAAAGGTAACAATCTTCCTCAAACCGATCGCTGCCCCCGCTGCAATGGGCCTGGCCGGCTTCTCATGCTCCACCTTCATAACGGCCACATATGTTGCCAGGTGGTGGGGAGGCGATACATCGCCTGGCATCTTTTTTCCGTTTGTTGCTATCTCGGGGGGCGTGGGGCAGTTTATTGCAGGGTTGTTTGGGTATCCAGCTAGGGATACACTGGTGACGGTTGTGCATGTGCTTTGGGGGAGTTTTTGGATTGGTATTGGGTTGCTTTTTATGTTGACTGTCTGCATCCCCCCTTTTATCACATTATTTTGTGCTTGTTGCTGACTTGATATAGGCAACCGGGTCAATCCCACCCCACAGATTCCACGATCATTATCCTGAAATAGCATCGTGGATGGTTGTGCTCGCGTTTTTTACATGGTCTTGTGTACGCCCTCCCCCCTCTGAACTCACCACCGCCAACTGTACAAATAACCACGCTGACATATAGTAATATTATACAGGCCCTAGCCTCATCAGCCCGCGACCTTGTCCTTTGCGGAATCCTCACAACCCTCGCCACCGGAGCAACCATTGCCTGCTGCCTCTTTGCCTACGGAAGCGGAGTCCGAACGGGCATGAAAGTAGCCGCGTACTTCTGGATCATCAGCGCCATTCTGGGCTGGTGGCGCGTCACGGTTTACCTTATCGAGGAGGCGTTTGGGCAACATCCCTTCACTAAGTTTTTCCCGATTTTCAGGACGAAGACAGAGAATCATCGGCCTTTGTTGGCGCCGGGGTTGGGGGAGCCGGGAGTCAAGAGGGGGATGCCGGGGCTTGTTTAGGGACCTTTTTTTTATTTTATGATAATAATTATAATTTTTGTGCTATGTATATCCGGGAGAGATGATATTATCTAAAATTTCTTTCTTTTTTCTTTTTTTCTTTTGCGGTTGTCTTCTGTTTCTGCTTCTTCGGTATTAGGGCCCTGGGCATGGATTCGGCCAGGATAAAGAGGAAGAATAAAGAGGAAGAGGATTTAATTTACAGAGAGGGTTATGAACGAGTAAACCTGCAGTCGTACCCTTGTTCTGCATGTTCGTTCTATAAGTGTGGCTTACGTTCTTGAAGTTCTATAGAGCTCTATCCTATACAGCATCCTCAGCCAACCGGTCACTAACCTAACGGCGCTACAGGCCCCTCGTAATCCCCCTGCCTCCAGAACCAAAATGCCACAATAAACAGAGACAACCCCCCCGTAATGAGACACGTATAGTTCATATTCTGAGCATCAGCCGGCATTGAAAACGGAAGACAAAACAGCACCACGAACACAATGATATACAATGAGGAAATCGCATTCACCACATACCCTACATAGCCATTCATCCAGAACCAACCGGGTCTGAGATTGGCTCGATTCGTCAACAGATGTGGCAGAATAGCGGCCAGGTAGGACAGGGTGGTGAGCACGACGAACGAGTCAGCAAAGGCGCTGAACGCGGTGGAATTTCCGACGTAGATGCAGCCGAGGATGGTGCAGAAAAGGCCGCAGAGGAGGATGGCGTTGAACGGGTTGCGCTGCGTGCGGTTGATGCGGCTGAAGAAATGGCTGCAGGGGGTTGCGTGGTCACGGGCCAGGGTCCAGAAGACGCGGCTGGAGGTGAGATAGCAGCCGATTAAGGCGGCGAATAGCGGGATCATGGCGACGATGAGAAGGCCGAGCGATCCGCCTGCGGAGCCGGTTGTTTGCTGGTAGATCTCGGTGAGGGGGAAGAGGTCGGCGCTCTTCACGACGGCGTCTAGGTCGTGGATGCCGTAGAAGATGCCGATTGCGAAGCACAGCGCTGAGATGAATCCGATCACGTACTGCGCGAGGATGCCTAGGGGGATGTTTTTGGCCGGACGCGGTACTTCCTCCGCGAGATGCGAGATGACATCGGCTGTGCCGACGGCGAAGGCGCCGTTCAGCATGCCTAGGCAGAAGACGAGGCCGTTGCTGGACCACCCGGTTTCATTCTTCCAGTCGCGCCAGACGAAGGAGTTGGATGCGTACGGTTGGTTATTCCGATGGGGCATGACGGCGCAGACGACGATTGTGATGATGAATCCGAGCAGGACCAGAGTGCCTCCCAGGGCTTCAACGGTGGGCATGGCCCGGTTCGCGAATGCAACGAGCAGACAGCACATCCAGGTGATGATGATGTACGAGACAAACACATGCCACCGCTGCCATTCAAACCCGGGGTGGAAGAGCGCGTACATGGACACTGACTGCGCGGCGACAATCTGCGTCGTCGAGGCTGCCCCGAAGATCCATGCGAAGAAGTTCCACCAGCCTGCGAACCAGCCGCAGACATGCCCGTATGGGCCTGCTGTCACCGAGGCCCAGTGGTAGACTGCACCGTGTGTGTCAGCTGAATGGAGAGCAATCTGTCCTGGAGCCGCACGACATACCTCCGCCAGAAGAGGGCAAAGCAGACGCCAGCTCGGCAATGGACGCAGCGATGAACCAGTAGAAGACGGATGCCGCTATCCTACATTCTGTCAGCGTTCATGGCAGGCACGAGTAAGGAGAAGAAGAGAAGAAGAAGAAGAAGCATACAGCTCATATATGACGCCTGGTGGTCCGCCATTGCTGATGGCAGTGACCTGCATCATGCCCGTCAGCTACTGCATTATAGAGGAGAGAAAAGACGTACTATGCTCCCACCCAAGGCAATCCAGGTATTCCCACTCGAAAGCCCGAGGCCGATGATATTGAACAGCCCAAAGTTGCGATCAAACTCCTGCCGATGGCCAGATGCATTGACGGTGTCCTCTTCTGCGGGCGACTCCACTTCCGCCTCTTTGCAGTGCTTCATCGGCTTCGAATCGGCTGTTCCTAGAATATTGTCTAGCAGGATTCGTCATCCCATGCTCAACTGCCGCGTTGGCGGTTCTTTGCGTATACTTATATCCATCCCGCTGATTCCCACCCCTTGTTGATCAGGGCTTCGGCACGGTCCATGATGCCCACGCAAGCGGGCGTCGTGTAGGATCCGCAGTTGCTGATAAGAAAGGGGAATTTCGAACCCAATAGAGCTGAAAGACGATGTTGATCCCGTAACAGTGATATCTGTGCGGCCCACGCTGGCACCCACTTTGAAACAGTGTCCATCTCGCGCCGAAGAAGTCATGCCATTCGCTCTTCTGCCAGTCAACGCAGAAGCTCCCGGGAAGCAAGGTTTTGACAGGTCGTCGTTAACTGTGGATATGCTCTGTACCTAGATGGATTCTCTTATAGCTTCCCTCTGCGTTCTAGTCCGATATTTTTATTCACTTAATCGTGACACAACCCCCTTCCTGCTCAGAGTGCAAATCCGCACTTAGCATGGGCTTCTTCGTAATCGCCGCTCAGCTCATAGCCAGGAGCATATCATATCCTTCGCCGCAGGGAGGACGTGGATGTGAAGCAGGTAGGGCCCGGCTCGTATTACCATTGATGATATGCGACCCTGTAACTCTGCCTCCTCGAATGTCGGCGGTATTCTGTTGCCCTTTGGTCCGGCGCCATATCTATGTGCCTGTTTGATGCCTTGGTAGAATTCCCACTGATTCCAGTCCTCCCAGCGGACCACAGGACCAAGCAGCATATGCGTCGCATGGATGACTCTGTTCTCTCGACCCCGGTAGCGGTAGCGCTGCCCGGTATCCCGAAGCCCGAGAAGGGACTTGTGCAGTGGGCGTTGGGGGACGGGAAAGCGGGCAGATGAAAGCTGGATAGAGAAGCAGTGTGTATAGAACGAAGAGAAGCATGAGGACTGAGCATAAGTGAAGATTTATCGAGTCTACGTCCACCTTGACTAGTTCACTGGGGCAACAGTACTCTTGTCCCTGTCATGTGCCTCCCAGAATACATGTACTATACGACATCAACTAAATCCAGTAATCCAAATCGCTGCTGTTGTGGTCCATGTCTAGGAACAGCCCGAGGCCTTCCTGCTAAGACAAATCTTGCGATGTCCACTATTCTTCGGCGAGTAGCCCGAGGTGGTCTGGTAGCTGCAACACGGAGGCACATACGTACACTCCTCCTCGATCAGCTTAGCCACGGCGTGGGCCGTCCAGTATGTCACATCGGTTCCAGAGCCATGGTACGGACCAAGCCTGAGATAACAGTTGCCGTAACTCGTAACAGCGCGTCGGTTGCCGATATACGACTTCTCCTCGGACATGCGGTTGATTAGCTGCACGCAGCTGTACGAGTAGGCCAGATTGTTTCTGCTGCAGCTGATCCCGTATGTCTTGCGTTTCTGAAGCTGGGAGACGTCCTCGCTACCAATCTGCCGGATCAGGCCCAGCACGTTGGCGGCTTGCGAGTCTTCGCTGCTCGTTTGGGCGTAGAACGATAGAGCCTCGGTGTATAGCTCTGGCACGCTTACTCTGTACTCGCGAGCGTCTTCTTCGATCACCTGGAGCACGGTCTGGTTTGTGCCGTCGACGATCCCGTCTTCCACGTCTCCAGTGATATGGTAGCGGGCCCATACGGCTTCACCAAACTTGTTCGCCTGGATAGCATTAACATACATGCTCGCCCACGGTTCGACAACGTCCATGCCGGCAGTGTTGTTGAGGACATCTTGGATAGGAAGGTCCAGGAAGAGTTGCTCCGGAGGACTTGACGAGACCGTGTCATTTGCACTGGGAGCTGCAACGACGTGTTGCGCTAGGGCAAACATTGCGAGCACTGCAGATGCACGCATATTGAAGAGGAAGAAGATGGTTTGGCAAAATTGAAGTAGGAAGCCCTTGCATTGGCATGGAGAAAACACTCTTCAATCATCCACTTTATATTCCAGTATAGTCGTCCGCCATGGGAAGATCGGCTGTCAGCACCACTGCTACACTGCTACTTGCTTACCCTGTGGTGTACCTATTCTGGACGATTGCTGGGGGCGATATGCATGGCATTTCATCTCACACAGTGAATATGCAAGCTGACAGTGAGGATTACGTTGATCTTCCTCGCAACCAGACCACACTTGCTATCCGGGTTTCCCATGCGGAGAACGAGGATTCAAAGGATTCGAAGGATCTAGTAAGGTGCTCGAGAAGAGACATTGCCGTGTGAATGGGCGCAACACTGCCCTGTAGAGTGAGTGCATGGAACTGTATGTTGAGTGCTAATTATATCTTCACAGGAAGACTGACCCCACGGTTACGGACCGGGCCACCATCAGCAGCCTAATAGCCGTTGAAAGCTTATCGTAAGGGGATTGACATGCTCAAGGAGCCTACCCCTCTTTGGTTTTTCTGGAATCCTTCACAGTTCCTCCTGCCTTCAGTCCCACTCCTCCTATCCAATCTGCTCCCCTTCCATCAAGAAACCCAAAGGTATTCTTAACTTTCCACTTGTTTATTAAGCCTCAGGCTAATGGATAAAAGCTATGGGTGCAAACATCCCAGAGACCAAGCCCGTGGAGCAGCTCTTCCTGGATCTCCCCATCCAAGACGTCCTCAGCAACACTGCCGGCATGCCAGTAGTAGAGCCCTGGGCGAGCATGTACGTCGACGGTATCCGTGATGGAAGATACGGCGACGCTGTGTGGGCACGCTATCACATTACCGGGGACGGGGATGAGGAGAATGGGATCGGTGCAGGGTCAGGTAATAAGACTGCGCTTGAGACTATCAAGGAAGATGCGTTGGAGTACAGGGAGAATGACCCGGAGGAATATGCCAAGGCTTTGGCGTTCTATGCGAAAACCAGCAGTGCTGATGGGCATGCTGACGTGGTTGAGATTATTAGGAATCCTGCATGAGGCCAGCTTGGACTCGAGGGATGAGCATGGGCTCCTTCACGGCGATTACTATACTGCCACCAGTCAAGTAAGAATAGTTCGCTCTCATCATTTATGGAATCAATAGCCATCCCAAAGACAACCCAGTAAACGCCTCCATATCATAATGCACACAAACCGAATGCAATCCAGCAGACTTTGTCCGTCAGGGGATATCAATCACAAAACAGAACGACACTCGTGGGTAGACAGCTACTTCCGCAACGACTCCTCAACATCCCCCAACAGCGCCGTCAACTCTCTCGCCTCCCCAGCCTTCCCCTCAACCTCCAACCCCCGCTTCAGAATCTCCTTCGCCTCATCCAGCCTCCCCATCTCCAGCAGACACTTCCCACTGCGCCAGTAAGCCTTCACATTCCCCGCCCCCTTACAACCGATGCTGCTCTTTGCATCAACCAGCCCCTCCGGCCACGCCTGCTGCGCCATATGCGCCTGCGCGCGGTTCGCATACAGCGACGCCAGCTCCTCCCGCGCCAGCGCAACCGGCTCCCAACCGGGTCTGGTAAGCGCCATCTCGATCGCGTACGTGTACAAACGGACCGCCTCGGGGTAGTTTGATTTCCGGTAGGCCGTGTTCGCGGAGTCGCGGAGTTTGGCGATCTGGGCGGATCGTTTGGGGTTCACGGGGAGCGGAGGCGGGGGGATACTCGGGGCTCCCAGGGCGACGATGGAGCGGTGGAGGGAGTTGAGGGCTTGGAGTTCGTTGGTTACTTCGGTGGTGGTTTTGCCCGTCGTGGTGTTGGGGGTTAGGGAGATGGCCTTGGAGGATGGGTCCATCTCCAGTGAGTATTGGGTATAGAGGTCTATGGAAGACATTTCGGTGGATATGCTGGTGTTTGGCTTTTGGAGTGCTTTCCAAGATGATGCTGTGAATAGTCTTTCTGGCGGCTGTCAGTGTTGCTCATTGGGGTCGCGGTTTGTCCACTTACTGCAGCAATGGACTGCACTTTTACGAGTGAATATTACTCTGCTCCTCTGATACTTTCATGGAGATTGAAGATGGGTGTATACATCTAGGAGAGAGTGTAGTCTGTATAATTGTAGATGGTCTAGCTGTCCCCCCCAAGGCGGTGGCAGAATGCTATCAAACACGTGAACCTGCTCCAGGCCGAAGTAGTGGAAAGGGGCAGCAAGGGCGGACCTAAGTGGCAGAATGCCACGTGACCTAGCAACTTGGACTTTTGCGGGAATCTCCAGATAGGGCTAAATGGACAGTGTCAACTAGCTAAGGCGTTACTAAAGCCACAAGCTATTCAATCCCTATGATCTATGCCTTGTTCAACAGATCCAACTTCATATGGTGAGCAATTTAGCTAAACTTGGTTCCTAGGATCTGCTCTGAAGTATGCCTCCGCCGGAGTCCGTTGGAGTCGGGCGTGCAGGACATGGTGGATTTAGCCCTGAATGAAGGTAGCATGCATGCATTCTTCCAGTAGATGCTTCAGGTGTTCAGCAATTGCTTTTTTCAGGCGATCGTCCCCTTCATGGATCGTCCTGCACGTGCTGAAGTGCACTTCTAACGTCTCAGACTCGGTGGCCGGTCGTTTCATATCCATATACTCCGCACACACACGGCGTTACATCTTTCCATTCGTTTCAATTAGATTGCTACGGTTGGTAGCGATGATTCCAGAGTCTGGCTTAAATAGCTGCAGTGCCAGAAGGAGCTCATCGGTCTCTTGTCTCTGTCGACAGCACTGCCATTCTTTCGTTCCCTAGTTCTGTTCATCAGAAGAGTCTCTCTTTTCTCCAACCTGGTACTTTCTTTAATTGTGAAGCATATACAGAATGCGCTTCTCTATGTACGGGTCTCTGATGGCGCTGGCCGCCACGCTGGTCTCAGCTGCTCCTCTCACCCTAACCTCCTCCCGCACCCTGGAAAGAAGAGGTGGATCATCCTGTACCTTCACCTCCGCTGCAAGTGCTTCTGCTAGTGCTAGTGATTGCTCTGTCGTCACTCTGCAGAACATTGCAGTCCCTGCTGGTGAAAGCTTGGAATTGAATCATCTGAAGGCAGGGACTCAGGTGTGTCTCCTTGCCCATACTACCCACGCATGTTACACACATATATATATGTGTGTGTGTGTATGTACATCTGGGAGCTGATAGTTGATAATAGGTCATCTTCCAAGGAGAAACAACCTTCGGCTACAAAGAATGGAAGGGTCCCCTAATTCGCATCCAAGGCGACAGCATCACCGTCCGCGGTGACCCGGGCCACGTTATCAACGGCGGCGGCGAGCAATGGTGGGATGGCAAAGGTAGCAATGGCGGCAAGACCAAGCCCAAGTTCTTCTATGCACATGGTTTGGATAATTCCATCATCTCGGGGCTTTATGTTAAGAATACGCCCGTGCAGGCATTTAGTATTCAGTCGAATAATCTCGTGTTGGATCATATAACTATTGATAATTCCGAGGGCGATAGGAAGAATGGCGGGCATAATACGGATGCTTTTGACGTGGGGGAGTCCGTGGGGATTACGATTCAGCATGCGAATGTGAAGAATCAGGATGATTGCCTTGCTGTGAATAGTGGAGAGGTATGTATTTCTGCTGGGTGCCAGTACTCGATGCATGAACAGAAAGAAAAGCTAACGGGAGCAAACCGGCACAAAGAACATCATTTTCACAGACAGCACCTGCTCTGGCGGCCATGGTCTCTCGATTGGCTCTGTTGGAGGCAGAGACGACAACACCGTTAAAAACGTCACCATCTCCAACTCCATCGTGGCAAACTCGGCCAATGGCCTGCGGATCAAGACCGTCGCCGGCGCAACTGGTTCGGTCGACCAGGTCAACTATTCGAACATCACCCTATCCAACATCTCGGACTACGGCATCGTCATCGAGCAGGACTACAGGAATGGCGGGCCGACGGGCAAGCCGACGACAGGAGTGCCTATTACCGGTGTTTCTGTGGATGGGGTGCATGGGTCTGTGGACGAGGACGCACAGGATGTCTATGTGTTATGTGGAGATGGAAGCTGTTCCGGTTGGACGTGGGAAGGCGTTGATATTGCTGGGGGGAAGAAGGGGAGCTGCATTAATGCTCCTTCTGGGGTTACTTGTTAACAAGTGCCATTGCCTTAGGACACTGGATGTTGGAACACAAGAGGGCTTCAACCTAGAATTCCCGTCCGTCGAGGTAGATACATATAGATACTCCGCAATACACCTCCCCGATGTTCATCACAAACGACAATTTCAAAAGCATATCGCGCGGGCGACTTGCAATATTCGTACACACGTTTCGGTATCTTTGCTGATGCCAAACCAAACCAAGGCCAATCCAGAACGCAGATGCAACGACCCAGAAGGATCAAATCAGACGATCATCAATTAAAAAAGCAAGAAGCAAAAAGTCGAGTAAATAGCAAGTATTTAAAACGATGCTGGCATTCCATACGTCGTGACCGTGACCGTGACCGTCTCAGAATATGAATGAGAATGGGAAGAAGAAGAAAGAGGGAGGGGGGACGAAGGTGAAGAAAGACAAACAATGCCCGGCCATTGCCCCCATTTAACGTGGGTACGGCGTCGAGTACACAGAAGGCGACGGTGGTTCAAAATGCTGCCCATGTGCGCCTCCGTAGCTGGTATTGTAATCATCATGCATGCCGCCGGCACCTGGGCCAGTGGGGTCATAGCCACCTTGCAACGGAGTGCGGGCCGGACCAAAGTCGTCCAACTCGCTCTGGTGCAGAAGCGCATAGTCCTCGTCGTGGTTGCTGTGCGTGGAGGATCCAATTCCACCACGGCCCGATCGGAAATCGTCCTCTTCGTCGTCGAAATCGCGTCCGGGGTTGGAAGAGAAGGCATCCTTGGTCTGCGCAGCGAACGTTGCATCCGTTCCCATGTCGGGCAGGGTACCGGTGCGACGGAAATGGGCGACGTTGCGGAAAGATATGAAGCCGGTCGCGACAAACAGAAGGCTAGAAAGTGTCATACGAGAATCAGTATGCATGTACCATCACCAACCCAAGCGTGTAACCCTGGGCGCCAATGAAGATGACAAGCAGGATTTGAATGGACGTACAAAACAACCACCCCCAGAATCACCGTAGCCGTACTAAGATGGCATTTGCTCTCACTGCCACACCCAGTCGACTTGTCCTTGTCCTTGTCCTTGTCGTTGGAGGTGTCACTAGGCCCTTCAGCAACGTACGTAGCCACAGCGACCCACGCTGCGAACCAGAGCACTGCGTAAAGCCAGTCGACAGTTGCAAATGCATACACGTTTCCGAACCGTCGCGCACGAGGCCAGATGGGCACGGCCATGAGATAGATAAGACCGGGGATGGAGAACCAACACTAAGAGCGTCTCGTCAGTATCTCGAGCCCGATGAAGCTATCTGCTAGAATCCTGGCAACTAGACGTAGACCGCAGGAAAGAGACAGACAACATACCAATGCCCAATACCAGGCTGACCGGCCATCGATGCCGCCACCCTTTGTGAAAACGGCAATGGTCAACGCCCACGCCAGGAAGATAATAAGCCCTTGGATCCCATGGAGGATATTCTTTGTTCGAGCTGGATTAACCGAGGGTAGCCTCATAGTCGAGTACTTTGCTGCAGTGCGCTGCGACGAGAGTGTCCGGTAACGGAACCGACGGGAACACTGACGACTCGGCGTCTGCAGTGGTTGAACGTCGAGAGGGGAAGATGACAGCGCAGAACGCGATAGTGGATCGCTGCCAGAATTTTGTCGTTTTTTTCTCGTCTGTTCTGTTCTCTGTTCCTGGGTGCGTGTTGTAGGAAGTTCGTGGGGAGAGGCGGATAAGCAAGGGAGAAGCTGTAACTTTTCACGACAAACAGACGCCGACGACGACGACACAGCCGCAACAAAGGAGGAGAGCGTCTACGCAGCCTTGTTCAGCTTTTAGCAGGAGAAATAGTTTCCTCAGCACTGCCCAAGCCACGCAGTCATGCAAAAAATAATGGGCCCGATCCAGCTTCATTTCTATTCTTAGCAGGATCTGTTGATTTCATCGACATAACTCATCCCTCGGAGAGAACGCAGCCGTTGCTCTGGGCGACGGGATCGGTTTATCTGCCGAGATGATAATCTCTACGGGCCTTTCTCTAGAAAAGAGCATTAACATGGAGATTAAAAGTCCGTCTGCAAGGATACCATCTTCATTAACCGCTGGCACGAGTCTGCCGATGCCGATCTGCGCATTCTTGCATACCGGCCCATACAGCACCACGGAACCCCCAAGTCTCCAGAACCATCCAAACGGGCTTCAGCAGGAAACTCTATCATGCCATAATAACTCATCACTGCGCTACATCTGGATGAAGCGGGTGAGGGGCATGCCCCGCAAGGCCCAATATCACACACCGGTGGCCGTCCGCTAGGACCTTCCTTCAGAATGTAGTATAATCATTAACCGACATCTGCAGTGTTAAATACCTAGCTTCGCGCCTCTCTGTCTGCTGCCATAAATACTTACTCTCTGGGAAACCATTCTCCCCTGCCGCAAAGACCGGATAGAAAAATGGCATCCAAAACCTGGAAGCTGGGGGTTATCGGGTACGGCCTTAGCGCCAAGACGTTCCATATCCCATTCATCGAGGATGTTCCTGAACTGAAACTGTATGCGGTCGTCCAGCGGACGCCCAAGCCAGACGATGATGCGGAGAAAGATCACCCGGGTATCAAGTCCTACCGAACCGCCGAGGAGCTGATCAAGGATGAGGGCGTAGATGTGGTGGTGATCACCACCGGTCCCGACTCGCATTTCGAGCTTGCGAAGGCAGCATTGGAGGCTGGCAAGCATGGTGAGTTGATGTGTTACCGGGCATCATTTCCGGCCTTTGTTCTTCTTTTACTGACAAGAGTCGGTGATATGCAGTGGTTTGTGAGAAGCCTTTCACCCCTACCTCCAAGGAAGCCGACGAGCTCGTTGCGCTCGCCAAGGAGAAGAACAGGTTCCTAGCCGTATATCAGAGTAAGTGGAAGCTCCTCCTGACAGCTGTTACAGACATATTGATTGGACCAATCGGTAGACCGTCGCTTTGACGCTGACTATGTCACCGCATCCAAACTGGTCAACAGCGGTACCCTTGGACGTGTCGTCGAGTTCGAGACGCATTTCGACCGCCATCGCCCGGAGGAACCGCCCGCAAGTGCTTCGAAATGGAAGAACAAGGTCATTCCCGGCGGCAGCGCCATCTATGACCTGGGAACACATCTGCTGGATCAGGCGGTACACCTGTTTGGCTTGCCCAACAGCGTCACCGGATTCGTCGGCACACAGAGAGCACGCAACACCTCGGGCTACGAAGACTCGTTTACCGTCCTGCTACACTACAAGACCGGTCTCCTGGTGACGGCCAAGGCTGGTGTCGTGAGTCCGGAGGAGGAACAGCTCCGATTCTGGATCCGTGGGGAGAAGGGTAGCTATAAGAAGGTGGGTGGATGGCTTCAACCACCTATGTTTGATTTGGGCGCAGACTGACAACTGCTCTTCGACAGTACCACCTGGACGTCCAAGAAGAACAGCTCAGGACAGGGTTGAAACCCGGTGACCCGGGATATGGTGCAGAGCCCGGCGATAGATATGGTAAGTTTGACTTGTGTATTGCACTGCTTTGGCCTGTCAGCACCAGAGCTAACCTATTCTTTGTCCAGGCTACCTGACCACGCTCAAAGATAACAAGCCCTTCAGGGAAATCTACCCTACCGTGGAACCCCCAACATGGACGGAGTACTATCGCAAACTCGCTCGAGCTCTGTCCGGCGAAGGTGCGCTCCCTGCCAGCGGGGCTGAAGCCCGCGACGTCATTAGACTCATCGAGTTGGTGCAGCAGAGTTCCCGCGAGGGGAAGACGTTGGAGGTGTAGATTTAGATGCCAGTCCGCTATGATTTATTCCTGCCTGTTTGGCCTTGAGGTTACTCCACTATAGCCATCGCTGTATCCATTAATGTTATCCGTGTATCTCTATCATCTAGCGGGTATGCTGAGTTAAAGTAACTGGCACTACTGGTGATATGCCTCAAGGTGGGGAGAGAGAGAGAGAGAGGATACGTTCCGGAGCACTAACCAAAACCAACGACCCGTTAACCCTCAAAAAACTCAAATAGGAGTGTCAGATCTACTACTGTGCCTTTGTATCTTCAGTTGTGGCTCCATACCCCAAAATCATAGACATGCGATCCTTTTTATACCTCTACAGTGTTAATTGTCAGTATACCTTGGTCCTGGTGGTGAAAAGGAGAGAAGCTGCCTAAAGAAATTGACTAAAGAGAAGAAACAACAGCGGGGTCAGTAAGCCCTTGCATGACTATGCTATGTATTACCCAAAGCCAGGTGGGATTATTCGAAGGTAATGTAGAGAAAGAATGGAAAGTCGACCTTCCTGAGAGGCTGTGTAGCTGAGACAATGCAGGAATGCTGACAGCGGCTCCAGATTGTCGACTCGGCGATGATTACGGCTTGGTGACGGTTGAGTTGACACGTAGCAAGTAGCTTACTACACTGTAAGCAGCTGGGTTCTTTGAGACTCTTTATCTTGTTCCCCACGAGGCTGCATGTACATGGTGTAAACTATGGGGTTATAGCTGTTTATATATACCGAACGCGGTCAACGTCTAGCTTCTCTCCTCTATTATCACCAGTCTTTCACTTCGTGGCAATGGATACAGACAACTATGAGCAGGAAACAGATGGAGAAGAAGGCAGAGTATCATCCACGCTTCCCAACCGGCCGAGACGGGCACTTACGATTCCTCTAACAGACAAAGACACAGAGGTTATTCGTGTTACATTTGAAAGAGATAAGCCCAAAGAGCCAGATCAGTCCGGTTTCATACGCACGTTATGGCAGAGAAAGCAGTCGCAGAAGAAGGCCTGGATCAAGGCACCGGTCGTCCACCGAGTGCCGCAGGAAACATACAATCAGAAGCAGTCTCCACTATTTCAATTGCCGTTCGACATCCGGCTGATGATATGGAAAGAAGGCTTAGCAGGCTGCCGCTGGCATATCGGGCTTAGCGACCTGAAATTGAAGGGCTGCGAGTGCAACGGCAGGCACACCAGGACGGAGATCATCAGCTACGAACGCAGAAGAGATATGGATGGAGTTTCGATTCCTAGTGTATTAGAGCCTGCGGACAGGATACCGGTTCTGCTGACCTGTCGGATGATGCAAGTACCCTTTGTTGGCTATCGGTTTATTCTTGTTAACCAAATGCAGATACTCAGAAACTGCACGTGTGCTGTATCGGGACAGCATCTTCGACTTCTATGATAGCAACATCATGGGTATCTTTCTTCGCTCAATCCCCCTTTCTCGATTCAATTCAATTCGCACCCTAAAGCTAGCGCAGTGTTTCAATGAGAACATGTCCAAGAAGGACACATACAAACAGTCCTTCATCAACTATAGACGCTGGGAGGAAGTATGCTCCATGCTGGCAGCTATGCAAGGATTGGAGAACCTGTGTCTATTCCTCCGAGGCTGGCTGTTGCAAGGGGGAACAGATGTCGATGCTATATTTCACCCACTGGCCAAGATCACAGCGAGAACCATGACAGTTTGGCTGGCATATGATGCCAAGTGGGAGGTAGGAGACATCCCGACAGAGTTATCCGGTAGGTCGGGGTTTCGGATCCGACATATGTCGTACTGTAAACTGGAAACTGATCGCTATGGGATCATAACATGCCGTCCCGAGGACTTTGGTGGGTATTGAACTCAATAGGATCTTGATACCTGTCGCTCGTGTCAAAAACGACGTGTTCGAGGAGCAGGAGTGATGAGCAAATTGCCAAGACAGATGACTAATCTAACAGTCACATGGGTGGCCACAGGCAAGCAGGATTTCTGTTACCCAACACAAAAGACGTGACACCTTTTCTTCTTCATTACCTTTTCTTCTTCATTACCTTTTCTTCTTCATTACCTTTTCTTCCTCTTCTTCTTCATTACCTTTTCTTCTTCATTACCTTCTCTGTCTGCGCTTTACCCCTGCTGCGCTTCCCCAGTACCTGGGGAAAAAGGGGTGTGGTGTTTGTGTGCGCATTTTTCTGGCACGTGCTCCACACGCGGCCTTCTTGGCGTGTTTGGCGTGTTTGGCGTATACACTTTGTTAACTCGTTACCAACCACTGCTTACCATAACAGGCTGGGATGCCTATATGGGCTGCTGCGAACTTAACTGCTAGTCAAGTACTAGCAGTCTAGCTAAACAGTAGTATGTTGATGATAAAAGTCAGAATGAGGAAAAAGCTGTTAGCAGAGGTCCATATCTAGGCTTGAGTCACTTGACAAACATGGCACCTAGGCCGGGATCCTGAAAATGCCAAGCTCCACCTACTAGCAGCAGCTTATATCTAGGATTTATAATCATGGCACCTAGGCCGAAGCTCTGAAAATGCCTAGCATCAGGAATCATCAGCACCATCCATGCAAGGGATGTAAAATATATGCCAAAATCCTCCCTACGGGGTGACCTTTCGAAAGACTGGTTGAGGCAACGCGAGAGACTTTTAGATGCTTACCTAAAAGATGCCTAGGTGCTCCAGAAGGAGTCAGTGATCGCCTGAGGGATACTGGGATATGAGAACCACCCGACACGAAGCTGTTCTAGTGGAGTGACAGGGCACCCTCGAGTTCAGCTAGCTCTGGGATTGGGGCAGGCTTCCCTGCCTCAGCGAGGGATAGAACAAAGCCTAAGTGCTCTCTGGAGTAATGGAAGTTGTTAAGGCTGGCAGGATGGTAGTTGCCGGACGTGTTAAAGGCAAGGCCTACACTGAGACTGAGCCACCTATTACCTGCATAGACACAGCGCACCGCTCCAGAGTATCAAAGCATACGGTGGGAACTGAGCTAGGTTAGTAGGGGCCTACTCTACTAGCAGCATGCCGGCTGGATGCTGCTGGTAATGGCCCCTGCAAGACATGGTCGGCTGCTAGTGGGAGACCACTAGCAGTAACGGGAAACTACTTCTCTGAAGTAGTGGGCCGTAGCACTGTGGTGGTGACCAGAAGGCACTAGAAAGGTATATTTCCAGCTCGTACCTGGGCTGTGGCTGCGTGGTATCGCCAGACTTTCAACAAATTCCTCCAACTCGTACTTGGACCGCAGCTACATGGTATCGCCAATATATCCTACTAGATGGGCCCGCGGAGACCCTATAGTGGCTCGAGAGGACGGATGCGCATGTCGGTTGGCCTAGAGAGGGAGAGTATTATGCCTGACTCGTACTCAGGTCCCCAGGAGCCTCCTGGCGCGGTATCGCCCATAATACTATCGCCCTTGCGGCTAGCTTAAGGTGCAAACTCCAGAGATGTTTGCAGCAGCAGAACCTTTGGGGCTAGGGTTCTGCCAATAGGGATGGGTAATCACTATCTGAGCAGGAAGAGCCAGGTAGAAGATGGCGCCCAACCCCTGTTGTCTCTGGCGCCCATCTGCCCCTGGGGAGGACAATCTTACCACATCTGTATGGAGAAACCTATGGCCTATTATAGGAGATACAGTTACAGCACTATACCACCAAAGCCTGGAGAAAGGCCAGTTCCCGCAGACCTTCAAAGCAGCAAAAATCATCATGTTGCCAAAGCCAGGCAAGAGAGACCTTACCCAACTGGGCTCATGGCGGCCCATCAGCCTCCTATCCACCTTAGGCAAAGGCCTAGAACGTCTTATTGCAAAATGGATGGCTGTACAAGCAATCCAGGGAAAACTACTCACACCATGCCACTTTGGTGCTCTCCCAGGCCGCTCTGCTATTGACCTCGTCCAAGTACTAGTTCATAGAGTGGAGAAAGCCTTCCAACAGGGAAAGGTAGCCTCACTACTGTTGATGGATGTAAAGGGAGCCTTTGACGCAGTAGACCACCAAAGGCTTCTTTCATACCTACGCCTTCAGGGATGGGATGATTGCCTGCTCATATGGACCCAAGATTGGCTTTCCAACCGCTCAGCATCTGTCCAGATTGGAGAGGCAAATGCCAAAGCCTCAATAAAGGGAGGACTCCCACAAGGATCCCCCTCTCCCCAATCCTATTCCTGCTCTATGCAGCAAGGGTAGTGGCCACTTACAAAGCCTCCTTCTGCTATGCAGACGACCTAGGAATCCTCTTTGTAGGGGATTCTCTCCAGGAGACATCCCAACAACTAGCAGAAACATACAAGGCAGTAACAGCCCTGGGAACAGAGGTAGGTCTCCCCTTTTCAGTGGAAAAGACAGAGATACAACACTTCTCTAGAAAACTCAAGCAGCCTCCCCCAGCAGTCAGGCTGCCTGGTGTGGGTGAGATCTCTCCCACACCATACACCCGCTGGCTAGGGGTCCTCTTGGATACAAAACTTACCTTTAAACCACATATCAACTGGGCATACAGCCGTGGTAAGCAGCTAGCACAGCACCTCCAGAGACTTAGCAACACCCAACATGGGTGCCCAGTAGCACCTATGCGTGCTGCAGTGCTTCAGTGTGTCCTCCCAACAGCATTGTATGGAGCTGAACTCTTTTACACTGGCCAACAGCAACTAAAGGCTGTCAGCTCCCTCCAGTCTCTACTCCGAATAGCAGCCCTAGCAATCCTCCCAGCATACAAGACAACACCCACAGCAGCACTCCTCCGAGAGGCAGACCTGCCAGACCCAAGAGCCCTTTTGGAGAGCACCCTCCAGAGGGCAGCTGCTAGATACGCAGGCCTAGATGCAAAGCACCCATAGCACGCATCCATGCAGCCCCAAACTATGGGTACAACACAAGGCTCACCAGGATCCTGCAACGCATCCCCACACCAGCACCAGAACGCAGGTGGGTAGAGCCACAGCTGCCACCACTACGCATGCTGCCAACCCACCGGGAAGGGCACATCTCCTCACCACTAGCCATATCAGTCTACTCAGATGGCTCCCACACGGGCCAAGGCGCTGGATATGGATACGCCATATACTACGGCTCCATCCTAGTCACCCAGGGACAGGGCCCATCAGGCCCCCGGACAGAGGTCTATGACGCGGAGATCATGGGTGCTGTGGAAGGTCTCCGGGCAGCAGTGGGTTTGCCATGCACTGCATATGCCAACCAGCTGAACATCTTCCTAGACAACCTGGCAGCGGCCAGTCTACTAGCAGATGGCAGGCCCGCGCCACACAGACGCCATCTCACAGACACCTTCCACCAGCTCTCCACGCAGTGGCTCAGCCTGCCGTACATCCTAGCCTCCCCCCGCAGGCCCGTACGGGTCTCCTGGGTACCAGGGCACACTGGAATCGCAGGCAATGAGCTGGCAGACAGGCTAGCAAAGCAGGGAGCAGCCATGGATGGCTCCCACATCCCCCCCTCCCCGGCATACCTAAGACGAGAGGCGAAACAACAACTCCGTACTGCCACCCAGGCAGCGTATATACGCAACGCACCCCAGGCATACCAAGACCTGGGCATCTGTCCCCATACGAAGAGCAGCCGGGCCCAGGAACACAAACTGCCACGCTGGGTACTAGGCAGGCTCATTGCAGCCCGCACTGGACATGGGGACTTTGCAGCATATCACGAACGCCTCCACCACACGGACTACCTAGCAACCTGCTCCTGCAAGAAGCTAAAAACTCCAGTACATTTCTTCTTCTGCCCACATACTAGGAAGCGCTGGAAGGAGAGATGGAAACACACACCTGTTGGGCCGGCAAAAACCATTGACTGGCTCCTAGGGACTGCTGCTGGGGCTGAGGAATTCAGCCGCATCGTGCAAAACACATCCTTCTTTACGGATATATGCCCAAACTGGGCCCGCCTAAGCACAGAGTAGTGTAACAGTCCAAGCATATCTTCCTGGGAAAGAGGGATTGGCTCCCCCTCTCACCTATAGGGAGGCAAGACAGGTTTTTCTACCGCTTGAAGCCCCAGCCAGGGTAGTGCTGGGAACTTCCCCAACCCTACAGCACGTAGTGCTCAAATTTGTCTCCTTTAAGCATGTATTTAGATCCTTTTAGATAGTATACGCTTGGGAGGCACGTCCGGTTGCCCTTCGGGAGGCCGCGGTCACCCGCCACGTGACCGCCAAGCGACGTTAAATAATAATAACTAACTAACTAACTAACAAAAGACGTGACTGTGACCGCCAAGCGACGTTAAATAATAATAACTAACTAACTAACAAAAGACGTGACTGGAGGCAGGGGCGTCAGCGCGAAAATGAGAGCTTCCTTGCCTGGACTCATTTTTCTATGCGTTTTAGCTGCTATCCGCGGAGATGCGGCTGCAACGGCTGCGCCTTTTCTTGCGTCCAGCTATGCTAGGTCATAATCATCGGTTCTGTGGAGAAACTGTCGCCATATAAGATGCGTGAAGGGGACCGTGTCGCGGCCATTGGGCATTTCTCTCTGATTCATGCTATCGTGTATTGCTGATGCAAGATTCAACATCTTCTCTTCTTTTCCTCTTAAATAGCTGCTGTCGTCAAGGACGCTCGCTCTTTCAACCAGATAACCAGCTCGTTTGGTCCAAGGAAAGTCTGCAAGAAAGCTCTTCATCCTTCACGGGCATTTCCAATTGTATTTTTGACGAGCCCTATGCACCGACCTCCATCTAGCTGGTTCGATCTCTCGCGCTGGCACCTGGACATCGATGATTACCTGAACACCTTCCTTCCCCCTCCGCCATGGCACAGGCTACCTCAGCCTATTTCCCATATTCTAGGCCACCGGAGACAACGACCTGGCTTCGTTGGTAATATAATTGTTGCCCTATGGTCGCTCATCGGAGTATTCTGCGGCGTGGCAGTCGTCGCTGCAGTGTCGATGCATGTTCCTGTATTCCGGGTCCATCATGCCCCAATTATTGTTGGGAGCTTTGTAAGTAGTCCTGTCGCAAAACCGTCAGAAGAAGAAGAAGGAAAAGAAGCCTGGCTATGTGTTTGTTCCATTTGATAAAGGCCTAACGTCGGTATTCCCTCCAGGGAGCTGCAGCCGTTTTGCAATTTTGCGCCATTGACTCTCCGCTAGCACAACCACGAAATGCCATCCTTGGCCAGTTATTTGGCAGTATCATAGGTGTCGGGATCGCGAAACTCTTCGCTCTGAACCCTCATGCACAGGCTTTGCCTGAGTTGGGCGGCGCTCTCGCCTGTGCCATCACGACAGCCGTCATGGCCATGACACACACAGTGCATCCACCTGCTGGGGCTACGGCTCTACTGGCTGTCACTGCTACTACAGATCTAGGCTGGCTGCTGATCCCCAACGTGCTGCTGGGGTGTGCGCTCATGCTCGCGGTTGCACTAATAATGAATAATATCTTGCGCCAGTATCCTCTATACTGGTGGACATCGCAGGATTTGGCGCAGCAAAAGGTCGCAGACCCGGAGACTGCTGGTCTTCCTATTACACAGCGAAGTTCTTCTACTCTGTCTGGGGACAGACCTGTAGAGAAGTGTCCTCAAGTGGTAGTGCAGCGTGGCAAAGTGTTGATTCCGGAGTGTGTGCATCTGACTGAGGTGGAGAAAAACCTGCTAATTGGGATAAGCAATCGAATATAATAATCCATACTAATAGTGATAATAATACGATGACAATCGCTGTAGAACAGCGGACACATAGTCAGACCGGACAGCGTAGATATAGCACGTGACTGTAAGGCTGATATGCCACAAGCCACAGAAAGACTGTGCCACACCTAGTGCCACTTCATTAATCTAGCCAATCAGCATCTACGTGAAGTGGCCCGCAGATTTTTCGTTTCTTCCTCTTTCTCTCTTTTCGTCTTCTCTTCTCTCTTCCTCTTCCTTTCATCAGGCTATTTAAACCTCTGTCCGGACTCTTCCATCAACAGAGTCTCTGGTTTCTGTCCATCCTGCATCTTCTAGTTGTCTGGTGCATTATCTAGTCTGTGAGCCCTTTCTATCGATAAGGGCATCTCTCGGTCCACTCTCGAGGACCACCCCTCCTAATAATTATCTAATTACCTGTCTGTTACTCCGTATTTTTGCCTTAGTTTTCTACACTTCTCACCCCGCCTACCGATCCACATACCCTCGACGGCTTTGCAGGTTTTTTTTCCCCCCCCTTCTCTCCTCCCTCGCCTCAACGTCTTCCACCCTTCACCTATCTCAACAGACAATATGGTTTCTGCATCCAAGGCTGCCCGTCTGGCCAAGCGTGCCAATGATGGCGAAACTAAGAAGAAGATCTCTCGCAAGGATAAGGCTCAGGCTCAGGCCCCGGCTGATGACAAGCCCTTGCTCGACGCTGATGGCAACCCTCTTCCCGTCGAAGATCAACCCGCCACCAGTGGTGAGAAATTGAAGGAAGTCGAGAAGCTCACAGCACAGATGGACAAGCATGGACTTTCCGACCGTGTCACCACTGGTGTTCTCTCCTCCCTGCCTTCGTCCCGCGATGTGAAGGTTACCTCCGCCTCTCTGGTTTTCCACGGCAAAGTCCTCATCACAGACTCCACTCTCGAACTCAACTTCGGTCGTCGATATGGCCTTCTGGGTGAGAACGGATGTGGCAAGTCTACTCTCCTCAAGTCTATCGATGCTCGCGAATTCCCCATTCCCGAACACATTGATATCTATCTCCTGAACGAAGGTGCCCCTCCCAGTGACCTGGGTGCCCTTGAATGGGTCGTGACAGAGGCACAAAGTGAACTGGACCGTTTGGAGAAGCAGGCGGAGGAAATTCTGGAGAAGGAAGGCCCGGACAGCCCTATTTTGGAAGACTTGTACGATGTAAGCTTCATCTGTCCCTCTCGCAACTTCCGGCTTTGAATGGAACTGACTGACTGTTTTGCAGCGTATGGACAAGATGGATCCGTCCACCTTCCACACTCGTGCCTCTCTGATTTTGACGGGTCTGGGCTTCAACAAGGTCACTATCCACAAGAAGACGAAGGACATGTCTGGTGGTTGGCGTATGCGTGTCGCCCTCGCCAAGGCTCTGTTCGTCAAGCCCTCGTTGCTCCTTCTCGATGATCCCACTGCCCACTTGGATCTCGAGGCTTGCGTGTGGCTCGAAGAGTATCTGAAGAAATGGGAGCGTACCCTGGTCCTCGTCTCCCACTCCATGGACTTCCTGAACGGAGTCTGCACCAACATGATCGATATGCGCATGAAGCAACTTCTGTACTACGGTGGTAACTATGACTCTTACGCCAAGACACGCTCAGAACAGGAGACGAACCAGATGAAGGCCTACCACAAGCAGCAGGAGGAAATCGCTCACATCAAGAAGTTCATTGCATCTGCTGGTACATATGCCAACTTGGTCAGACAGGCCAAGTCCCGTCAGAAGATTCTCGACAAGATGGAGGCGGAAGGCTTCATCCAGCCTGTTATACCTGACAGAGTCTTCTCCTTCCGCTTCGCTGATGTTGAGAAGTTGCCGCCTCCTGTGCTCTCCTTCGATGATGTCAGTTTCTCCTACTCTGGAAATTGGGAGGACACCTTGTACGAACATCTCGACTTCGGTGTCGATATGGATTCTCGAACCGCCCTGGTCGGCCCCAACGGTGTCGGAAAGTCCACTCTACTCCGTATTATGACCGGCAAGCTGCAGCCTATTGGAGGCCGTGTCAGCCGTCACACCCACTTGAAGCTTGGCATGTACAGCCAGCATTCGCAGGAACAGCTCGACTTGACCAAGTCCGCTCTCGACTTCGTACGGGATAAGTATCCCGAGAAGAGTCAGGACTACCAGTACTGGCGCCAGCAACTCGGTCGCTATGGTCTCAGCGGTGATGCACAGACGGCTTTGATGGGCACTCTGTCCGAGGGACAGAAGAGTCGTATCGTGTTCGCTCTGCTGGCTATCTCTTCACCCAACATGATTCTGCTGGACGAGCCTACCAACGGTCTCGATATCCCTACCATCGATAGTTTGGCTGAAGCCATCAATGCCTTCGAGGGTGGTGTTGTGGTCGTCTCTCACGATTTCCGTCTCCTCGACAAGATTGCCAAAGATATCATGGTTTGTGAGAACAAGACTGTTCGCCGGTGGGATGGCACTATCGGCGAGTATAAGGAGTACCTGCGCAAGAAGATGATCTCTGCAGGCGCCGTCTAAGATACTGGTCTAATGCACTTTGTGATGATCATGGCGAGGAAGTTCTCCTTTATAATTATGCCTTTCCTTTCCCGCCATTTCCTTCTGCGGAAGGGAAGTAGAGCAAGCAAAAAGTTCTGCCGGAGATGGATTTTTTCAGTGACAAAGTCTCTGTCAATATTTATGGTTCTCTTTTCTCAATTCTCTGCTTAGGCTTTTGTTTGGGGTGTCTTGTCGATTTACGGTTTTCCTTACACCTTCATGCTTACCGGAATCGGGCATTTGAAGGCAGATTTGTTTCTTTTTCTCTTTTTTTTTTTTTTCATTTGTCCATCTGGTATAGACATTTTCATGCAACCATCTGCTTATTCCTTCTTGTACTGGATGGATGAATGAATGAATGGAATGAATGGGATTGATTCCCTCTTTTTTGACTTGCTGGTTATGTCATATATATCCCCCATAGATCACAATAGAGAATAGTAGATTTACTGGCTCTTTGAGTTCTATCCAGGCTTAAATACACCATTATGAAATATCAAGCAATCTAGAATATACTGACGTGACGGTTAGCAGGCGGCCGAAAATGGCAACACTTGACGCGGCTTTAGACGTCCCTCTAACCAGTGCCCCATCTTTCCAGCACGTGAATCAACTCGCACGGCCATGAGCTTAAATTTCCACGCAGGACCACATCTTTTTCGTTCCTGACACTAGTGTGGCCATGTTGCATGGTTCACGTCGAAACATGATAGTTATAGTTCATATATTCTACAGATCTATAAGCCCACATCTATGAAAGTACACTTCATTGAAAGCAACCCTCAGTCCTACCCCTCTTTCACCCTATTAGCCAAATCCTGTCTTGCGATCCCTTTATTATCTCCATCTCCCATCGCAGATTCAAGTCTCCTCTTCTTAGAAACAGGCTCCGTTTGCCCGGATTCTGATATAGCGTTCCCACTGTCTGCCGCTGGCCCCGAGACGCCAGAACTAGCAGCACTGACGTCCCTCTTTTGACTGGCGCCGGCACCGATCTTTTCCGGATTCTGGCAATGGTAGAGCTTCTTTGCTATGCGTTTCAGGTTCTTCATTTGTTCTATATCTGAGGAGAGAGGTTTGTATGATTGGAGAGTATTGGAGCAGTTGGTGATTGCTCTGAGGACCTTTCCACGTAAGGCTGAGAGGGAATTTTGTTGTTGCTGTTGGGACTGGTCTGCTTGGTTCTTCTGGTCAGGGCCTAGTTTTGTGTTGAGATAGAATTCTGCTAGGGGCTTATCAGCAAGGAAGAAGGCAGATAGCCAGATCTGGGCGGGTGTGTAGAGGAAGTAGACGTCGGTCACTTGGGCAGCTGTTTTGAGAATTTCTCTTGCTTTACCGTGTGCTCGGGCGATGCGGTCTGTGATTGAGGTCGATCTCTGGCCCTGTCCTTGTTGGGGGGGGATGGATAATATGTCCTTCCGAAGATCTTCGGGTGTTTGATGTGAGAGATGAGGTGCAGGTTGTCCCATTCCCTGCGCGATGGCGTTGAGTTCCATGACTCCGCCCTCTAAGCCGCGGAATGGGTGTCGCACGTCGAATGTGAATCTGAGACTCTGCATGAGGAGGAATTCCGGAGCGATGACATCCTCCGCTGTGCCGCCTGGGATATTCTTTGCGAATTGTCGGAGGGACATGTAGTAGTTTTCGGTTTTCGTGGCAAGGAAGAGCGCGCAGGACATGATGGTTTTGGGGTGATAGGTCATCGGGGAGTTTGTCAAATAGAAACGGTGGAGGTATTGGATTGCTGTTGCCTGTGACGATGGTAACCATTAGCCGATCTCCTTGAGATTGAGAGTAGACTGAGGAAATCCGAAAACATTGAACCATTCATCGGCTCCTTGACGTACCCGTACAATAGTAGGTAAAGCCGGTTTATACACATCTCCCAACTCCAGCGTCTGCTCGCAATAATACCGTACTAGTACCTGCTCCTCCTCTGGCGTAAGACACTGGATTTCATCTTCCTTTGCCTTCAGTTTTCCGTCATCTGTAGCTGCATTCGACCCTGGCGTAGAAACGGGCGTGTCGCCAGTAGAGGACAACCCAGGTTGCCGTTTTGTCTGGATCGCAGCCCGTACACGTTCGCTTGCAGAGGCATTGGTCTTGGCTCGTAGGGTTCGAAGGGAATCTTCTGTGAACGACCAGAACCGGTATTGGGAAGAGGTGCGGTATACAGTGTCCTCGATCATGGCGGGTGGCTTTGTTCTTTCTGACTTTATCGAGGTTAAAAGGAATATGAAATATGTCAGCTTCTAGTATTCGTAGATATGGAACTGATTTTATTTCCGTGGTTCCATAGTAATCAAGGACAGCAACTGTCTATCTGTTGTATGGAGTAGAAAAGGTTTCCGGAGCGTTGTTACACTTCGGAGATGCAAAGGCGGAGATCCGCCGTGCTTATCGATAACAACACCTTGTTTCCCTACATCATCTACTCTCGAGTCTCGTAATAGCAGTTCATTCGTATACGGAAGAGCCAACCCAGTTATCCAAATAATAACAAAGACCTCGCCAGACACCTTGCGCTTAACCCCACCATCCAGAAAACAAAACCTGGATAAAAGATAAAAAAAGGAATAGCGTTCTCATGACGGCATTTACTCAACGATCAAGGCTCACCCAGGAGTCGTGCGGTTATGTCACCCATAAATGCTTCATCTAGCTCATAATCCTCTCCTTCCATTCGGTCGACACCGACATAGTTGAACGCGTCAACCACACGGTCCACATCAAACCCCATACCGCAAAAACGGTCGACCAGATCCTTGTTGTATCCATCGTATCTATATCAGAAAGCAGTTAGAATCGAGTCTCGGATTCTGTTCGCATTACCGGTCAGCATGAATAGGGAACGTACTTGGAAAGATCGTCCTGTGTCTCCTGTTCCATGGCCTCAAGCTCCTGTTGCCGTAACGATTCATCCGTTGCACCACCGCTACTTTCTCCAGAGTGCTTCCTAGGTGCCCCAGCATAGATCACAGCCCACTCGCGGGCAATGCGTTCGAATTCCTTCGGTCTCCTAATAAGCATATTTGCGACCTCCGCATCCTGTGGGTCTTTGGGTTCAGGTGTACTAAGTAATGACTGTAGAGAGAGAAGTGCGGATTTTATCGTAAGAACCGGTGACCAGGCTGACGAAAGGGTATCGAGACAAATAGCACCCTATTTAATTCTCAGTTAATTTTAATCAATTTCCATAACAGAAGTTGGAACTAACCGTCTGGCTGCTGATATTAGGGTGCCAGACTCTGGTCTCGAACTTCATCACAGGTGGCCGAAAGGGATACTCATTGGGTATCTTTATATCAACCTTGTAAGTACCTCCTTCGTAGGGAGTGCCTGGGGGTCCTAGGAAGGTGCCACGCAGATGTGTGATATCATTTCCTCCCCCTAGAGGCTCAACCGTGATCTGGGAAAGAGAATCCGCGTGAACATCGGCAATTTCTTTGGTAATGCGGCGGATCCGGTTGGAAGACATGGGTGCTGCTGTGTGCTGTATAGAAAGCCTGAAGAAGATGTAGAGAGGAAATGGAACTCAGTGTAATGATGCCTAGAAAATGGAACCTGATATAGAGGAAGGCTAAGGCCGAGAGATTAGGCGCGGTACAAGGCTGAATGTAGGTGGAGGCTGCAACAAATGACGGTTAGCAATGGCAACCAAACTGTCCGGTATGAGACTTCTTTACTGACCGTGAAATTATGGGAAATAGAGTATAGAATAAAGAATAGAAACAGTCGCAACGAAAATCGCCTTGCCTGCTTACTCGCTGAGAGAGTAGTCGGGGTGAGGGAAAGCTAGGCGGCAGGAATGAAGTACAGTGAGTCACACTAGCAGTACAGGCTCCAGTGGAGATAACCGAACTAGAATGTGTATTCTCAAGCAACTTAGAAAAAAGAATAATAATTAGATGTAGGTTCTTGATTCGAAAAGGGCATCCCAGACGAGGGGTTGAAGTGGCAGAACATCAATACCGTGCTTCGAGCATTCCTGAGGCTGCAAGGCACCATGCCACTGGAACAAACCACGTGACAAGAACAAGCAACCTGACGATGGCGACCAGCTCGCGCCCAGCATCTTCAACCAACTCCCCTGACGACATCCTTCTTGCTCCCAACCATATCAGTTTCTTCTCTTTTACCGGTTTTGGGAGCTGCTGGTATACACCTTGTGTGGTCCTGTGTACTTATTTCATCGACAAGGTTCCTCGAGTCTTTACTAGGAGCTCTTAATCATGGTTCGTAGCCGTGGACTTGCAATCACCGATTATCAATCAGCCTTCGCTAACCTCTCTTTGCATAATAGGGTAACCAGCAATCTAATCTTGGAGGTGGTTTTGGTGATGGACGGGAGGATAAAGACAAGAAGGTTTGCTCATCACTGTGCTTGCCATGAAGTGGTTATCTGACTGAACGCTTCCATCAGAAGGATAAGCCGAAGTACGAGCCACCACCACCACCTACAACTCGCATCGGACGCAAAAAGCGTAAGGCAGCTGGTCCAACGGCTGCTGCTAAGCTTCCAGATATTTTCCCGACATCGCGTTGTCGACTTCGCTATCTCCGCATGCAGAGAGTTCATGACCATCTGCTCTTAGAGGAGGAGTATGTCGAGAATATGGAACGTCTACGGAAAGCCAAGGCACAGGGAACGCAGGAACCAGTTAGTCGGGGAGATTTGGATGTTCTTGATAGGAATGCCGACGAGAGAAGCCGGGTCGATGATATGAGAGGCAGCCCTATGGGTGTGGGTAATCTGGAAGAGTTGATCGATGATGACCATGCGATCGTCTCGAGTGCAACAGGTCCGGAGTACTATGTCTCAATCATGTCTTTCGTCGATAAGGATCTACTTGAGCCTGGCTCCAGCATTCTCCTCCACCACAAGACTGTCTCTGTCGTTGGTGTGCTAACAGAGGAATCCGACCCTCTTGTTTCCGTGATGAAACTGGATAAGGCACCCACCGAAACCTACGCAGACATTGGCGGTCTCGAGTCACAAATTCAGGAGGTCCGAGAGTCCGTTGAACTTCCTTTGTTACACCCAGAACTCTATGAGGAGATGGGCATTAAGCCCCCAAAAGGCGTCATTCTCTACGGTGCTCCGGGTACTGGAAAGACCCTACTTGCGAAAGCTGTTGCCAACCAGACTAGCGCTACTTTCCTTCGTATTGTGGGTAGTGAACTGATCCAGAAATACCTCGGCGATGGCCCCCGTCTGGTTCGCCAGATTTTCCAGGTTGCCGCGGAACATGCTCCTTCGATTGTATTCATTGATGAAATCGATGCCATCGGTACCAAGCGATACGATTCGACGTCGGGTGGCGAACGAGAAATCCAGCGGACTATGCTGGAACTCCTCAATCAGCTTGATGGCTTCGATGACCGCGGAGATGTCAAGGTTCTCATGGCTACTAATAAGATTGAGTCCCTGGACCCTGCTTTGATTCGACCTGGCCGTATTGATCGAAAGATCCTTTTTGAGAACCCGGATCGTAAGTGCCTTAGTCTCGGGAAACCGTTGATCCCAGCTAACCATGTCTGTTTGCTCCAGAAAATACCAAGAAGAAGATCTTCGCCTTGCATACTTCGAAGATGTCTCTCGGTGATGATGTTGACCTTGATGAGTTCATCAATCAAAAGGATGACCTGTCCGGTGCTGATATCAGGGCTATTTGCACAGAGGCTGGGTTGATGGCTCTGAGGGAGAGACGGATGCGGGTGCAGATGGATGATTTCCGCTCTGCCAGGGAACGTATCATGAAGACGAAGACGGACCAAGGCCCAATCGAGGGTCTTTATCTCTAAATGTCCCCGGGGGGGGGGTTGTCTCTTGCCTTCTGCAGGTAGATTAATCTATTAGATTATGTCTCTATCATACTGTATTCTAACTACGGAAGCGCTCTTCTAATGCCATGGTTGGAAGTATATTCAAACGAGCATAGATTTCAGATATCAAAAGTAGCTTGTATTATTACTAGTTGATGCTGTGACCTCATAGCTCCACCTGTAAAGGTGCAAACAACGCAAACACGGCCACTCAAATATCACCCTGCTTTTCAAGACGCATTTCGAACCAGACATCGACCTGACACAATGGACGACTTCGACGAAGATGCATTTAAGAAGTTTTTCCCAACGAGCTTCGGCAAACAAGAAAAAGCCACGGATATAAATGCACAGATCAATCGTACCAAGCGGACGGAGGTTTCTATGAAGCCGAAACAGTTGTCGCAAGAACCCGATGGCGACCGCGCCGAGGTACAAACGGCGGAGGCAAGATTGGAAAGTCGCGCAAAATCAAATGACGGGAGCGACGACGAAGATGATGATTCAAACGATTCCGATTCCGATGATGAGGATGAGTTCCCCGTTTCGCATGAACTCGTTATCAAAACCCATGAACGCGCTGTGACAACTATGACCGTGGACCCAGCAGGCTCGCGCTTGATTACTGGATCGACGGACTGCTCGATAAAGCTTCATGATTTTGCGTCTATGACGCCAACAACTATACGCGCATTCAAATCCGTTGATCCTTCGGCTAAGAAACAGTCCGCCGCGCAGGAGACACATGCTGTCCATCATGTCGAGTTCAATCCTCTATCTCCTAGCCATGTGTTGGTCGTTACTGCAACGGCACAACCCAGGATTCTCAGTCGCGATGGGGACACGATTACAGAGTTTGTCAAGGGAGATATGTATCTGCGGGATCTGCATAATACAAAGGGCCATATAGCGGAGGTGACCAGCGGTGTATGGAACCCGACGGATTATAACATCTGCGCTACTGCCGGAACAGATAGCACAGTGCGCATATGGGACGCAAATGTTGGCCGATCGCAGAAGGAAGTGATCGTGCACAAGTCAAGAGCTGCTGGGTCCGCTGGAAGGAGCAAGATGACTGCTGTGGCGTGGGGTTCTCAAAAGCAGGGAGGTTCGAACGTTCTTGTTGCCGCTGCGTTGGATGGAAGCCTGTTAATGTGGAGTGGAAACGGGCCATATACCAGACCCAGCGCCGAGGTCAGGGATGCACATACTCGTGATACGTGGACGAGTGGAATCGGTATCAGCTCCGATGGGAGATTGGTCATAACTAAGGGAGGAGATGATACCATAAAGCTCTGGGATACCAGGAAGTTTAAGCATCCGATTACTACAGTCGCACATCCTTCAAGCTCAAGTCGCTATCCGTCGTCGAATATCAAATTCTCTCCTACGTCTGCGAATATCATCACGGGCTCTGAAACGGGCCATTTACACATCTTGAATCCGGCCACCTTAAAGCCGGAACTTGTCACTCCAGTTACACCTGGTTCGCCTCTTGTCACAGTTCTTTGGCATGAGAAACTTAATCAGATCTTAACTGGTTCTGCCAACGCTGAGACGCACGTTCTCTACAACCCGAATCTTTCCACTAAGGGAGCTGCCCTTGTTATGTCCAAGGCCCCTAAGCGTCGCCATGTAGACGATGATCCGAACCTCACAATGGATTTGTCACAGGGTCTCTCTGGAGATTCTGTTGTCGTCGGCAGCAATGGTGTACCCCACTATGCCTCTGCTACGTGGTCGGCCAGGCATCCGACAATTGGATTGACAGCTTCTGGCCGTCCAAGAGATCCCCGAAGACCTCATCTACCTGCACAAACACCGTTTGCCAAGTCGCAACCTGATGAAAGACATATTCGTGAAAACATTCCCCTTAGTTCAATGCGAGATGAGGATCCGCGTGAGGCACTGCTAAAGTATGCAGAGAAGGCTGAGAAAGAGCCCATTTTCACCAAGGCTTGGAAAGAGACTCAACCCAACCCGATTTATGCGGATATTAGCGACGAGGAGGATGAAGGACCTGATAGAAAGAAAGCTAAGCGCTGATGGTATCTGGCGACACTGTAAAGTATACATATCTTTTCTCACAGGGAGTCCACGGCGCTGGATTCTTTTTTCGCTTTTGGGATTAACTGCAACTATTTGAACTGGCACCATTTTTACCATTACCCTGTACAAATATAGCCTCTTTCTCATTTTTAAATACGTGACATTATATTCGGTGTATAATTACCAGCAATATTTGAGTCACGGATGGATATTAAGTTTGATTTCTTGGCTTTATTGTTTGCTGACGTAGGTGATGTCCAAGGATTTTCTGGAACTATCGGAACAGCCATACAGCTATGATCACCGCTGAATGCGTTCTCTGCAGCAGATATTGCCTGGCTGCGCCCTATTCTAGTGTTTTCTGATATGTACAAGAACGAAGATGGAGTGGAAGTGGCACATGGAGAGAGAGAAAGTCTGAAGATTGTCCAAATATCACGTGCTGACTAGGAATCCTTCCAGTTGATTTTAGGTGTCGGCCTTCTCCCTCATGACTCCCCCCCGCGTGCTTTTGCACGGTATAACTCTCCTGCAGGAACTATTCCTTTGGAAATTTCGATAAGATCACCGGAAACCCGCTCTTCTGAGTCATCGCGAGGTTGGCAGCATGCGACCGTCTTCAGCGCTTTGATCAGATGTCCCTCGTTGGAGCCGAGATACCGTTGACCATCCGGCCTTCCATACTGGCAGCGACGACGGAGAAAGAAGAGACTCGATATACAGAATATATCAGCAACAGTCATTGTCGCTTCTCTCGGTTCGGTTGGCAATCCATTTTCTGCCGGATCTCGTTGTTTGACATCTTGTTGGGTAGAAATACCCACATATCTGGACATTTTACGGCATCACCCCTACTGCTTTCCTACATCCACCAGGCTCGCTATTAGAATCGCCACGGATAGATACGCGCGCAAATGGATGACAGCGCCTCCGGGACACCCCTGCCGACGGCGGGTCTCGTCACAGCTCTATTCTCTTCCATGATCGCGTCTTCGCAGGCGTCGGTTCAGTATAACCTGTCTTCTCTTACGGGTCAAAACGATACTCTGGTACCGGGTTCAGGCAGCAATGATGGTGACAATGGGACAATGCGGGAATGGTCATCTTTGATTGGTATTGTAACTGCGTTGGTTGGAAATGTCCTGATCTCCCTGGCCCTGAATATTCAGCGCTACGCCCATATTCGGATTGCAAGGGAATGGGAACACGAGAAGTCTGTAAAGGAGTCGCGTTTGAGACGTGTCAATGAGTTGGATGTTTATGGTACGACAACTGGAGAGGGCGGAGAGGACGATTATAGAGGAAGAAGACAGGATCAGGGATATGATTTCAACCCTTATAGGGACGAATCGCTGGATTCCGGATACTCGAATCGCAGGTATCGGGATCACGATAGGGATGATGGATCAGAAGCGCACGAGGACCGTCTACATCACTCGATTTCGTCTGAACACACGCTAAGACCTGCCGGCCAGGATTCGCAGATGGGGCCTCGCAAATCCTATCTTCGTTCCCCGTACTGGTGGGTAGGAATTGTCCTGATGACTCTGGGGGAGGCAGGGAATTTCTTAGCCTACGGTTTCGCTCCAGCGTCAATTGTGTCGCCTTTGGGCGTAGTGGCTTTGATTTCCAATTGTGTTATCGCACCGTGTATGCTCAAAGAAAAATTCCGCACTCAGGACCTTTGGGGTGTGCTTATTGCAATTGCCGGTGCGGTTGTGGTAGTGCTCAGTGCCAAGTCCTCCGAAGAGAAAATTGGGCCTGACGATATCTGGGCCATGATCACTCAGTGGGAGTTTGAATTGTATCTAGTTCTTGTGACTGTATTGATCATCGCTCTCATGTCTGTGAGCAACAGGTATGGTTCGCGGTCAATCCTTATTGACGTCGGGCTGGTTGCGCTTTTTGGTATGTGATCATGGATATTGGGATTTCGCTTGCCTGCTAACGATCTTCGAAACAGGAGGATTGACTGCCCTGTCAACAAAGGGCGTTTCATCTCTTTTATCGTTTACATTATGGCATGCCATTACCTTCCCCATCACTTACCTTCTAGCATTTGTTCTTGCCTTCAGTGCTCTGATGCAAATTCGCTATATCAACCGTGCCCTGCAACGTTTTGACTCCACTCAAGTTATCCCCACGCAATTTGTGCTCTTCACACTCTCCGTGATTATTGGAAGTGCCATCCTTTATCGTGATTTTGAAAAGACGTCTGCCAGTCGCGCGGGGAAGTTCGTGGGCGGATGTATCATGACTTTCGTCGGTGTCTATTTCATCACCAGTGGCAGGGTTCGTCCTGATGATGATTCTGATTTCTCTATAATTGAGGATGATGAGGAGGAAGCTATTGGCCTTCTGGCAGGGGATCAGCTTCGCAGCAGTACTGATTTGTATCGCCCCGAACATCAGAAGCAGCAGCGGCCAGTCTACGAACCAGTGCAAAAGCACCACGAACGGCCTTATCATGACACGCTGCCGTCTCCCCGGGCATCTCTACTTAGCGTTGGCATTGACGATATCGACAATCAACCTACTCCTAGAGGGGTATTGTCCCCGTCTGTTTCTTCACCTGCCGGTTCAGTAGCTAGCGAGCCTCTTTCAGCGCCCTCGGAACGGCGGTATGTGGAGCAACCGCACTCCCTTACGCAGAATCCCTGGGCTACTCTTCCAGCAGAACAACATCCAGCGGACTCTCACTTCGTCACTGAACTTCAAGTGGATCGGCCAGCCACTCCCACCGAACAACCCACCCCTACGCCCCCCGCGTCTACAGTCCTTCTCCGTTTCCCTGCTGCACCTGGATTGGACGACACACAACACAACGAGGTCTCTACAGATCAGCAAGAACCCGTGCCACCGGACACGAACCGACCTCAACCTTCCACTCAAAATGTACAGCTTCCCCAGACTCCACCGCCGAGATCGCGAAATTCTATCTCAGTCCGGTTTTCTCCTGGCCGCTTCCTCCCTACTATTTCAACTGGGTTCAGTGCAGTCGTCGCGGAATCCCTTCGTAGGGGCGAAACAAGTCCCGTCTACAAACGCAGTCGCAGCCGCAGAAAACGATCCGACGCAGTCGTACCCACCACGGAGTCCCATGCGGCTGAAGTTAGCGGAAGACCAGAGCCAGGTCCAGGACCGGAATACGACACAGACGCTAGTGCCGATGACAATGAGCGTGGATGCTCCTCCCTATCATTGACAGCCGACAGATTACTCCACTCTCCCACGGTCAAGAGTGCACCTATCACCGCGCCCGCAACCGCAACAGTTTTCACACCGGTTACCAAAGATGACAGTGACAAGGTTCCCGAATCTACTGCCGTAATTACTCGTCTGAGAAGTCTAAGCGACTCCTGGAATGGCAGTTTGGGGTGGTTAGGTGGAACCTTACGCAGGGGCAGTAAGCAAGAAAGTCAGAACATCTCTGCTGCCGAGGATGATAATGGCAATGCTACCACTGCTACCGGTCCTGAGTCTGCCACTGAAGCTCGCGATGAAGAGGACGGTGACAGGACCCGTTCATCGTAAACAGGATGAATAGAATACGAAGGAGCTGCTGGTCGGAGGCTTAGCTTACCTTATGTATGTTTCATATCTCTTTGTATTTGTCCTGGGTTGATTGTTTTATATTATAGATACCGGCGAAGTTAAAGTACGTTGTACATACTTGTTTTCAATTTATTGTTCTTGTTATTTATTATTTTATTCCCCCTATTAGACTCACAGTGTTACATACTTCAAGTTGGTTTAACTAAGGTGAATTTATGGTTTTATGTCAGTATATTGTAGTTTAGGCATCGTGACATGGATCCTTTTTAGTTCACATGCTTCTCACTTACAGCTGCAGGATCTGGTTTCCGAAATTAATTGAATAAGTACAGCAGTCCTGAGCCGTATCACCCATGTGATTGATATCCCTAAGGGAGCTTTGAGGTATCAGGAGAGAATAATAGGATGCTTTAACGACAGTAGACAGCCTTCTAACATGATACTCGGGTCAATATGGCGATAGTGATCATTTCAGAGCGTACTTTTTGCATAAGTGTTCTCGCAGAGGAGTTTAGGATTCTAGCTGCCCGTCCAGATATTCTGTCTCTCTATGAAAGGTCACACATATCACTTGGGACCTTTTAGAAACAATCCTAAGAGTGGATTATCTTACTTCCCACCCATTAAGCACCAATATGATAGCGTTATCGTTTCTTTGCCATATGTTAGGTTAGAACTTCAGTTATGAACGGTCTTGTCGCAAAACCTGTCCCAGGGAGACAATAGTCGGGCTGGTAGATGAAACTTTCGTCAAGAAGGAAGCTCTTCAGCAAGACGACGATAGGACGTGTTTACTCCTAGGCCTTTGTGAAGATTTCCGTGAATAGTTTCTGTCACCACTGGAAGACTGGGCGATAAAGAGAACGAGCCTTTCATTCGTCTCTGTTTCTTCTTCCTTTAAGCGGGCAAAGAAAAATTCAAAAATTCCAAATAGCTAAAAGGGGAGGATAGGACTGTATATTAAAAGAAAGGAGAAGCAGGGGAGTTAAAGAAGCAACTGGAAGGGCGGGTTGGCGATTGTCCCCAGATGGTGAAGGAAGTCCATCAAAATTGATGGCTTTGGAGACACTGAAAGCCATTCGCTACCAAGCACGTAGTAAATAATAACACCAGAGTGTCAGGCATCAATAATGGCCTTATCCATCTCTCTTACTTTACCAGTGTAGGGCTGATGTGGGGATTATAAATATAGCATACAGTCGGATATTGCAGAGGCAAGTGTATTATTACGTTTCCATCTTTGACTTTATTCATGAATATATTAAATTACTTAACTAGGTTCAGAAACTCCAGCTGGATGTTCAGACGTATCTGTATTTTCCACGGTACCCTCTGCCTCAACGGTCTTGGCCTCGACTTCAGCTCCTCCCGCGGAGGGCTGGTCACCATCGTCTTGCAACGGAGCTGGAGCTGGAGTCAGAGCAGGGCCAGTCTCTTTCTTGGCCTTTTCAGACGCATTGGCGTCATCTGCAACGGACTTCTCCTTACTACCCGTAGCGGCAACAGGATTAGAGTTCTCTCCGGCCAATTTCGCCTCTGCCCGTCTGATTTTCGCACCCTCTTTTAATTTCTCCCATCGTTCTCGATACCGAGAGAGGGTGACTTTGAGCTTCTCGTTCTCCCGGTTTTGGCGCTCACGTTCCCGTTCAATACGGTGGGCGTTCGTTTCCAGGTCCCGGATCCGTTGTTCTAGGTCTGCAATTACTTGTGGGGAGGGGGCCGAAGCGAGAGCGGTAGGGAGTGCAGTTGCAGAAGTGGCATCGGGCGAGATGGCTGGGTGGTGCATCGCTTTGAGAGATTGTTGGAGGGCTATGGATGAAGACTGCGCATTGACTTCCCACATGTGTAACCGTTTGGATAACGTGTCAGAAAGATGCTTCAAAGCTTGGTTCTCCATCTGCAGTTCCTCCATCGTTTTGGGATTTTGAAGAGTCACGAGCTGATGATTATGAGGTTGGTCAGCGCCGCGAAGCCTCCTGTTGTTTGCTCCTCCGGTCATGCTCTGGCGCAGATCCGCTGGCGAGGCGGTTTCGCGAGCGTCCACGAAGTCTTCCTCTAGTTCTTCGAGATTGTTTCTCTGGGCGTCCTTCTCTGCACGGGTGAGGATGCCCGCATAGGATACCGTGCCGCCCGTCGTGGGGACCACGTAAAATGACTCCGCCGGACTGCCAGTTGTGCCTCCATTCGAGGCCCGGATAGCTCGTAGCGCGGCAGGCGAGAATAGTCTACTGACATCTGGCTCTGAGGATGAACTTGCACGATCAGATGTTGCGTGATAGCGGTCCAGCCTGGATTCAGTGGCTGATCGATGGCGAGTCGCGTCGTCCTGCGCTGATGTATCTGGCCCTAGAGGGAGTCCCGCGAATGCCAAAGGGGCCGAAAATTTTGAAATCAGACCCTCGAATGTAGAGTAGAAACGTTGGAATGGTTCTTCTGTGACTGAGAATCTGCCCCGCTGTCGAGAGGAATGATCGGCATTCGCGGGGACAACTTGCTGGGATGTGATTGCGGTGGGACTGACCGCTGTAGGTGTCCCAGCCTGTTTAGGAGTTGATGGATGGCCTGGACGATCTGTTGTTCTGTAAGCCCGTGGTGTTCCACGCATCATTTCTCCTGTCCTGATTCTCGTCGGGCTCTCCGCCATCTTGGCCCCAGCTTTCTGGGAAGAGAGAGCAGGAGATGCAGGAGACGCACGACGAGGATGAGATGGGATCCCTCGAGCACTGGCTAGGTTACTTGCGATAGACGATGTTTCCCTGGGTGGTAACCGAGTATTGACAGACGGTCTTGGGGGATGTTGCTGAATATCCTGGCCAGATGAGGGCATCTTGACAGCGGACTTGTCTGTGGTAGACGGGGTTGTAGTTGGCACAGATGAAGCGACTGATGCATCTGCCGTAGCAGCATGGGCCGGATGCTCATGCTGAAAGCGGAGGATCTGAGCGAGCTTCTTATGGTGGCTTTCCAGAAGTTGGAGTGTTCGCAGTGCCTAAGGGTGACCACTGTGTTAGATACATGCACATAAGAGAAGGATGGCTCCCTGTTTACCTCACGATCTGATATATTCTGGGCCGCCGCTGCAAACTCGCCTGCTGCGAGATCATGTTCCTCGCTGGCTGCGACTGGGTTCGACTTGCGGGTTTCTAGGACGGCATTGCGCGCGTGGGTGTGAGCCTGGACAGGGAAGGTTAGACGAGGAGTGACAACTGGGAGAAGTGCATACCAGAGTAAGAGGAGCCGTCTCCATGCTGGGTGCGATGAGAGAGCCAGCTGTTGCGAAGATAGAGAGGCGTTGAAACGTTGGAAGATTGCTAAGAGCGCCTGATCTCCGTCTTTTCATGTGACGCCATTTGCCTAATGCGGACGCGTACCGATAATATGTTATCGATGCTACATTACCGTACTAGTCCTGATCTGGAAAACGCCCCTTCGAGCGTGGCAACGCTGGACGAACATTGTCTGCGTGTTCTATGAGAGAAATAAACTAACGGATAGCATTAGATTGTATAGTTTACCTGCGTAGAGTATTGTAGAAAGGAGAAAGCGATGGCTGTTGACGTTGGTAAAATAAGGGTGTTCACTGCTTACATCTTAGGGGGCGACCGCCGCGGAGAGCATCTTCGCTGGCCTCTCCTGCTTTAACTTCCCCGACTTCTACTCCGTCTCACTTTATCCCTTCGTCCTCCCCTCTCACTGTTCCCAACGTCGTGCGGACAAGCAAGAACTGTTGCACTCTCTGAGACGGCTGTCCTAAGTCGCCTCTTTATTCGATGCTGTTTTCAAACGTGTACTTGGAATATCCACTCCCATCTGTTTCAACAATGGATACGACCCAGTAAAGCTTCATACGGCGTATCCGACTGCTTCGTCTTCCTTTCACCCTCAGTTTAACCTTTTCATTCAAAGTCTTTGTGTCGCTGGTTCTCCTGGAAATATTTTTCTTCTCCTTAATTCGTTTCTCTCCTCATCTCAGGTTATATCGACTCACCAATGTCTGACACTGCTAGCCATGAAGTCCTTCCAGCCACGTTAGCCCCCCATTTGAAACTCCCCAGGAGATTCAGCCATAGTCGGTCGCAGTCGGCGGATCTCGAAAGCATGGGCAGCGGTAGTGTCGCCAACACCCGTTCGTCCATCGACTCTGGTTCAGACAAACCCAGGTCGCAAACCGGAGACGGAGTTGACAACGCCCCTAAGTCCCACCATAGCGGTCTATCCAAGTTGCTCGCCGGCTCACGACGAAGACGGAGAAAGAAGGAAAAATGGAGGCGAGACGATGGTCGATCATCGACGGGCCTAAGTTCTGAAAATGGCAGGGACCTTCGAACGAGCCGCTCGACAGATTCCCCCGATGGAAATTCAGTCGCTGCTTCGTCATTCAATGATAATCAGAGTCGGGAAGAAAATGAGATAGGAACTCTCTTAACAGATGATTCTGAACCTGATCCGTATGCTGGGCCCTGCCTACTTTGCCACTCTGTCCCTTAGCTGACTGATTCCGAAGTTCTCCTCCATTCCATACTGGTAAGCCCGACTCTGGCTTTTACACCACGTCTAACCCTGTGATAAATGTTCCCCCTAACGAGTCAAACAACCTCGACAAAGTGGACGCCGATGTGGAATCCGCGGCCAGTGGCCCTAGTGCTGGTGAATTAGGCGCACCCTCGAAATTTGCAAGAACCGTCACAGAGCCTAACCCCGGATTAAGCGTCCCTGGTGACAACTCCTCAAAAAAGAGAAGCGTTTCCCCCCGGCGACGACTCAAAGAGGCATTCGGCTCCAGTAATGACAAACTACAGACTAGTACTAGCCCGGGGGCCAGCAAAAATGATTTGGCCAATTTGAGTAACGGTAGCAAGAATAGTCTTACATCAAAGAGATCGATGACCTTCTCTAATTCCGCTACTCCAATGCCACCGCCGATTATTACTGACCACATGCGAACAACGTTTCCCGAACTACCCAAAGATGACGACGCACCAAGAACTCCTCCGCTCACGGCAGTCCCGCTGACTACGGTGACACCACCGTCCCCTGGAGACCGCAAAACCCCGTCTGCTGTGGAGCCGACAGATTCATCCCAGCTGGCAAAGCAGCCTAATCCTCAAATCCCCGGGATTGTCGTCAGCCATTCTGGGAACATGATCTCTCATCGGCGGGTGCGTTCCGCGTCTGCTGCATCGCACAAACCTAGTAAACTATCGAGTTCCGTCTCTGCATTATCTCCCACGGTAGAAGAATCAAAAACCCCTGGGTCCAGGACTCCTTCTGGGAATCAACCGAGCGGGTTCTTCTCGACTGTATTATCGGCTGCGCAGAACGCGGCAACCTCCATAAGCAGTACCCTCAACTCACAATCAAGATCTCGAACTATGTCTCAAGCAGTACTTTCAAAGGCAGATGATGTACCTGCGGACAATGAGGCAGAGTATCCGGATGGAGCGTCAGGTGAAAATAAACCCAGCGAGAGGAAGCCATCTGCCGTCGATACTCTAGGGACTGGAGACCTCAATTTTAGTCAGTTGGATTTGGATTTTCCACCGGGCGGAGTGATTTCAACTAATGAGGGGGTTGTTATCACAAAACCTGACGCTCATCTTGAGAAACGCAAAAATGCTGCTGCTGAACAGCGAGACGAGGAGGCTGCGAAACGTGAGGATAGGAATGCTGCCCAGGCTGTCTCGACGGCCTACGAAAAACAGAATGAAGACTCCAGTTCGACGTATGCTGAAGATGGGGCAGAACTACAATCCAGTGTATCGAAAGACGCCGCTAGCGATCGAACTCCTGGCGGTAGCGTTATAAACGGAGAGAGTGGTACCTTGGGGAAAAGGAGTGGCAGTGTCCGAAGCAGACTGACGCAACGTCATCGTCGTTCATCTGCAGCGACCACTTCAACCGTCGGAGCGATTGGCGCTGGCGCTATTGCTATGGGAATTGCTGGCGCAAATACGAGCGTACCACGCTTAACGGGTTTTGCTATTGCGAGCAAGAAAAGAAATCGGGACTTTCATCAGCTTTTTCGCAGTGTACCTGAGGACGACTATCTCATTGAGGATTATAGCTGTGCACTACAGCGAGAGATTATCCTTACTGGCCGAATCTATATTTCGGAAGGCCATATCTGCTTTTCCAGCAATATCCTTGGTTGGGTGACCAATCTCGTTATAAGTTTTGACGAGATCGTGGCAATCGAGAAGGAGACCACGGCAATGATATTCGCCAATGCCATAGCAATTCAGACTCTTCATGCTCGGCACACATTCCGTAGCCTGCTCAGCCGAGAGTCTACGTATGACTTGATGGTTAATATTTGGAAAATCAATCATCCGGCCATACAGAGCTCGGTGAATGGCACGCGGGTTGACCAGGGAACGGGCGACAAGACGGAGAAGACTGACGGAATCGAGGGAGATGATGATGACTCGGACGAAGATGAAATCTACGACGAGGATGAGGATGATAACAACGCGGATGGCTTCTTTGATGCGGATGACCGAAGTGCCCACGGAAGTGATCGATCGGTGTCGACGAGAGATACAAGCCCTGAGAGTGCAAATGCCACCGTCATGCCCCTTTCAAGTGCCAACGGCGACTTGAAAAACGGCGACAAATCAGCTGCTGCTGGAGGACTAGATATTAATTTCCCAGGACCAGCAACACATGCACCCACCGAATACACAGATCCTGCTGGCCGCTACGAGAGAGTGGTCAAAGAAGACGTTGTTCCAGCACCGCTTGGGAAAGTGTACTCGTTGATCTTCGGTACCGAGTCCGCCGGCTTTATGTCTAAATTTATGGCGGAAAATCAAAAGTGTACAGAGCTACAGTGGGAAAGCGATAAAAAAGGGTTGACGAATGAGGCCAAGCAGCGGCAGTATCAATATATCAAGCCTCTGCCGGGCAGCATTGGGCCGAGACAAACAAAATGCATTAGTACGGAGACTTTGGATTTTTTTGATCTGGAGAAGGCCGTCCTCGTGACATTGTCGACACAGACTCCGGATGTACCTAGTGGAAATGTATTTTCCACAAAAACAAAATACCTTCTTACGTGGGCGCCGGGGAACCAGACACGGTTAGTCATGTCGTGTGTGATCGAGTGGACTGGTAAGAGTTGGTTCAAAGGTAGACTACCCATAATTTTTTTTAACCCCTGTGAGGATGGCTAATGTTGATAATATGCAGGTCCCATTGAGAAGCATGCATATGAAGGCCAGGGTAGCTTTGGGAACGAACTGGTCAAATCTCTCAAAGGCGCCGTTGTTTCTCGTGGCCGCACGCCGAAGTCTGGAAAAGGCAAAGGCCGGCGCAAGAAGGACAATGCGGCCATCCAGGAAGCTGCTGCGACTTCTGCGGCTGCTGCGGCTGTCTCAAGCGCAGAAAAAGCTGCATCCTGGGGCCCTCTAGAGCCGTTTTATAGACTCCTCAGCCCTCTTTTCGACCTTCTTAGACCCCTGGTGGCCAGCAATATCGGCATTCTGATCATTGCGACATTGCTCGCTTTTGCCTTCTTCCGTGGGCGTTCGCCTTCTCCTGACGTGGGATATCCCGGCTGGACCGTTCCTCAGCGTCTTGCCGTATATGAGGACTTGTGGCAAAGAGAAGAGAATGAGCTTTGGAACTGGCTGGAAGACCGAGTTGGTCTGGATGGAATGAGTTACCCGGCCATCCACCAAGCGACAGACTCGAAAATCCGACAAAGTCAGCTTCGGCGCAAGGCCCACGGGAAGAAAGACGTCGCTTCAAGGTTGAGTGAAGAGAAGATGTCTAACCGAGAGATGGCCTACGCCATCCGCACGACACGTGAGCGGCTTGATGTTCTGGAAGAAGTGCTGAGCAAGCAGGAACCGGCACTGGACGTGGATGGCTACCAAAGCACAGGCGATGCCTCTCGTGAGACTCGAAGTACGAGTTAATAGATTATATAAATCTGGTATAGCAGGTGCCCCCTTGTCTGGTACTGAGCTCAGGCTGCGCTCTATATTAAGGTTCTTTTCTTTATCTTTGTTTCCTATTTCCCTTATTTTATTTATTTATTTTTTTTTTTTTAAAAAAAAAAAAACTACCTCAATCGTTCAGATTTCTTTTGTCGCTATTGCCGTCGGAGTATGTATGGATGGAGCAACTCGGCCAACCTTTGTTCTGCTGTTGTCTGGCTTTGTTCTACCGGAAAAGGCGTTCGAACAATCGAAGAAAGGGGTTGGTCTTTAATCTGCCTCTTATCTTCAGCTTGACCGCTGAACGCCAGTCCTTCTCCCACGACCCTGCTTTTATTCATTTTTCATTTATTTATTTTTTCCCCTCTTTGCGCTTGATTTCTCTCCTTGCGTGTCTGTTCATACAGCTTTCCTCGGTCAAGGATATCGGATACCCGAATATTTATCTTTCTGTACATGAGCACCGACTACCTTGATATTCGGGCTGTTGTTTTGGTTCGAAGTGTTCCCCGTGTTCGTCCTCTCTTTCTGCTTCTCTTGTGTATAGCTCCTGTGGTCAGTCGAGTAGAACGATTGATTGATTCTTAGTTTGTATTTCTGGGAATTAAAATTTAGTGAAAAGATTATTCTGAGCTGGATGCAGTCTTGACCGGCCATAACTTTGCTTTATCATCGATGGTTATAGTTAACTAAGCATGCATCTCCAGACATAGTAATCGCAGAATCATCGAGAAAAGAATAGGTTGCTTGAACTGAGTGTAGCATGTAAAAGCCTCAATTATCTCAACAGCGATGTCCTTGGATGCTATGAAGTTCCTGCTTGAAAACTCTTGAACCAATCCGCCAAAACACTCGCCCCATCCTCATCACCAAACATCATCCCAGAAATCTCCGCTGTGTGTTTCGCCATCTCCTTGGCCCTGACAGCCATATCAGCCTCGAACTCCTTCAGAAATGGATCGAGCGCATCCAAGAATAAACCGCAATCGACATCATGGGCTGCAGCCGTCTCATGGGCTTTGATAATAGCCTGTGATAGCAACAGTGCGTCTAGCATGGCAATGTTGACGCCTTCGCCAGCGGGCGGGTTCATGAGATGCGCCGCGTCCCCCATGGCTGTTACGTCGCATTGATGTTGCCATTTGTGTCCATTGGGGAGTTTGTAGAGAGGTTTGATGTTTATTTTTGTGTTGGGTTTGTTGGATGTTTCGTCATTGCATGCTACTGAAATGAGTTCTTTGACTCTGGTTCCCCAGTCGCCGAACAGGGAACTATCATTGAGGAGATATTTTCCAGCATCTGCGTGTGTCATGTCCTTTAACCCGGTCGTAGTGGTGAAATGCTCGTCATCCGTCGAAAGAAAGATGTAGATCCTCGCCGAGTCCTGTACGGATCGTTGCGCGCATACCCCGTGTCTGTATCCGAGGGAATTGAAGGTTCCTTGTCCGATGTACTCAGCCAGATGAGGATAGTTCGTCGTGATCTGTCTGATGTCCAAGGTTGCGAGGTGCATCCCTACGTACTGCGGTTGCACATTCGTCAGCAATGAGGCACGAACCCTCGACCAGGCGCCATCGGCACCAATGACGAAGTCGAAGGTGTGTCTTCCATTTTCGCCGAAGTCGAGTTCGATTTCAGTTTTTGCATTTGCGTTGGCATCTGGATTCCAAGGAGAACTCTGAATCCGCCTTGCACAGACTAGTCTATATCCCCATTTCACACTTTCAACAGGTAAATGATCAATCAAAAGCTTGATGATCTTAGGTCTAGCAATCTCGGGACGGTTACTCAATTCCCCTTTATCCTCGTAGACGATGTCCCCGTTTTTATCAGCGATTCTCTGTTCCTCCGTGCAGTCGCCTGTGAGCGAGGTAAATTCGTCGAATACACTGCATTCCCGTATGGCGGTTAGACCGGATCCTTCGTGAAGGTCAAGCGAGCCGGCTGGTTTGGAGAGGGTTTCGTCCGTCAGCTTTTGGCGGAGCTCGAAGATAGTTGATGGGATGTTGTGCTTGTGGAGGAGGAGGGCGAGGGTGAGACCTGCTGGGCCGGCACCGATGATGGCGATTCTGGGCATTGTCAGTGTAGTGGTAGGAGAAGCAGTAGAAAGGTGAACGGAGGCTGTCCTATTGTTGTTCTTGTATATTTATTACTGACGGTCTCGGGAATTGACGAACACAGGTTCGGTGGTTAGAGAAGCCCGACGGGGTTTTGCAGGATATCTCATTGCATGTTCATTCTGGAGATAGTAACTATGCTTGAAGACGCTGAAGATCAAGAAACAATGCACATGCATATCTCATTCAATTTAGTCTCGTCACCCATAAATAGATCCTCATTTCCGATAATTCGAGTCAAAAACCCAGTCGGACGCAATAACGGCAACGATCGAGACCTGCATCGTCAGCCAATCCATCTCAACAAAACAGAAAGACACTCACCAATGACAAGTCCACTCCCGGTGTCACGATGGCATCGAGAACAGGCCGATACCCACTGCGCGAACCGGGCAGCAAAGCTAGGCGTTCATTACGTTGGATGCTCTCGCGTACCTCAGCAACCTTCCTATCGCCATCAATGACATCGAAGGCCGCCAGCACATTCCCGTGTCTTGCAACTTCAAGCGTGAGCTTATTCCTTTTCCCGTCCTTGTCACCTTTCGAACGTGCACCAGCAGCAACATTCTCAAAGGTGATCTTGAAATTCCCGCTTCCACCCCGTCGAGGCGCAACAGTCGCGATGATCCCAGGCCCAGTGACAGAACTCCTCCGACTCTGACTACTACTACCACTGCTGGAGCTATTGCTGACATCAAACCCTGGCAATGTAACGACCCACGCATTAAACCCACGAATAGAAACCGAAATCTTCCTGTGAAGCTCAAACAACGGCAATCCCGAGCTATCCCGGAACTCGCGGCAGGCGCGGTCGTTGAATTTCCGGCCGCTGACAGTGAAATGGGGGGTGCCATACTCGTCTTCGATCTCGTAGCCGACAGGGGATAAGGCGTCGCCTCGCGGGCGGATGACCAGGAGGGTTTTGTCGTCGGTTGTGTATTCGGTGCGGATGGCGATGGGGCGGTCGGGTGGTTTCAGGGCTTTGCGGGCTGCGAAGGAGCTTCGTCTAGGTAGCTGGGGGGAATATGCGTAGGGTCCTGACATGGTGGATTGATTTAATTAGATTAGATTTGATGGCGTTGTTGAGGTGAGAGTGATTGCACTGGGTCAAGAGGGAATATCCTGGGAAATAGGTGGAGATGTTGGGTACTTCCAACGGAGATGGCGGATTTAAGAACGAACCTTGTTCTTTTGCACATGGTTATCTGTATGCAGTCTGATGCAATCCGGTCGATCATGCTTGGCATATTGAATATCCGGAGTAGTTGTCAAGAAATCTGCTTTCCTTCTTTCTTCTATAAACCCTTCCTAACGGTCTGCATGCAGGTATGACGGATCAAAATTCGTGGATCTTCGAACACATGAGTGCTCACCACCCTTGGTGGCAGTGGCTAACAGGAAGTGACTTACTCTTCAGACTATTATCAAGAGGACGCCAGAACATTGAATTATATTAGTACTGTGACACTCCAACAACCTGTGTTGACCGGGATCTGCATCTACGAGATTACCTGATTCGGTATATTTCTGCCTTGCCCGTGAGGCAACGACCGACTGGTCTCTGATGACTAACCGAGTCGAATCATTCATGGGACGATGGCGCACTGGGCAGCGTGGAGCTGCAAGTGCCAGTTAATCCTGGCAAGAATTGAGGCCGTTCCATGATTGAGAACAGGGGATGTTCGTGTACTACGGATTGATCTGAACCGCCAGGTGGTTAGGGTCCTGCAAACGGTCCTAAGTGAGCTTACGCGGTTAAAACACGATATATCCAAATGATATCTATGAAGAGTTAATAGAGAGTTGTATTCAAGAAACAAATCATCTATTGCATATGACTGGATATAGTTAATAGTGTCATGATGTTATTGATAGCGTGCAGATTCTTGCCTCATCCCATCGCGGAGACGAAAGCTTGCCAATCAATCTGGAGCAATTGCAGGGAAATCCTGTTCTATCACAGGCGTCAATAAGTCCTCAGCAAGGTCTGCCATGGATAATAACTCCCTAAGAGGTGCAATGGTCCTGCTCAGCACGACAAGCCCAGACATGCAAATCGCGATCCTGGTCGAGTTTGACTTCGTCGGCCAAGTCTTCGTGATGAATTAGAGGAATTGCAGGAATATGCAATAGGCAATAGAAAATTATGTGTTAAATGGCCATACCACCCTTCAGCATGGCAGCAATATCCTCACTCAGCCCTAGACACCAACTTTGCACACACATACACAGCCTCTTGTAAGCCGACATGCTTCCCGACACCACATCCTCTGCCAAACTCTGCGTCGCCGTGATAGGCGGCGGAATAGCGGGCCTCTCCGCCACCGGTTTTCCCCAACACCCCCAGTACAGCATCAGACTGTACGAGCAGCGGGGCGCGGACTTCAAGGAATCCTCCGCGACGCTCGGGATGCAAACCAACGGCATTTCCATTGCGAAGCCGTGCCATAGGCATGAGCAGATGAACATTGCCTACGCAGGCCGGACTGGAGCCTCAGGAACCCGGCCCAGCTGGGTACCCGTGGAACGCCAAGGGAAGTGTGGAGTGCGCTGGTTGCCGGCGTCAGAAACTCAGAGGCGCTCGTGCTCTTCCTAAACCAAGATTCAGTGAAGTAGTGCGAGTAATGTGATTTTGCGGGGAAGCCGTACGTGAGTATGAAGGAAGTGCTTGCGCAGCGGCCGCAGAAGAGTGAAATTGCAGTTTGGCGCGAGTGGGGATTATCCGTTGTGGGGTTGTGGAGTGATCCCTGTGCAGCTTAAGGTTAAGTCTTTATATAGAATTAATGGAGTCTGAGATGATCCACATTTTGTACATCTCACAGTAGTCAGCTTAGTTCAGAATTTCAGATGGTCCAGGAAGCAGGAAGATGAAGTGCTCGTGATGAGCAATAGTAGTAGTGCCAGATTTGAGTGAAGACGAATGGAAGCTGACTCAGCGTATCTCCACGTGATTCATAGAGCAACGGAAGAAAAGCGGGCCGACCCGCTCCCCGCATCGGGTTAAAGCTTAGGGCTTTTTCCACAAGGGCTATTCTGTGTTTCCGATAATGTCACTTGCTTCCTGAACGGACTTGATACGACCATTGCAGCAGACGTCCAAGCCTCCATCCTGGATTGGAGCTGGTTTTCCATTGGGTTCTGTGTGGGTCATTATTCTGCTAGGGAATTCTCCACAGTACTTTCAACATAAAATGGGTCTCTGTTCTAATCGTGCCTTTGTTCGAGGCTGGCTCTGCTCTGTGCGGCGGTGCGCCAACTATGAGTGCCTGGTCGTTGGCCGTGTCACCGCCATTGGAGGCAGCGGTATCTACCTCGGCTCGCTGCAGTACTTGGCAGTAATGAGCAAGACAAATGAGCGCGGCTTTTAAATATCCCTCATCGGCATGTTCCCGGAGTCGGTGCTATTCTGAGATCTGTCATCGGTGGCGCCTTTTACATGTCCCCAGCAACCTGGCGCTGGGCCTTCTACATCAACCTGGTCATTGGCGCCGCCGTCTGGATCAGCTTTTCTCTTGGCCTTCGCAATGGCAGGTGCTCAATGGCCATGACATGACGGACACACCATCGCTACCTTTGTTGTATCTGCTGTGTGCCTGGTTGTCTATGTCTTGCAGCAGTACTTCGCCGTTCTGATCATCCCGCCCAGCGCACCTTTCCTGGTCATCTGCCGCGCAGTCCGCATACAGGTGCTCCTATACAAGGTGGCATCGGCTGGTACGACAACTCTTTATGGTGTCGTCTACTACATCCCTATCTACTTCCAGTTCGTGAACGACGAAAATGGCCTCATGACGGCTGTGCACCTACTCCCCCTTGTCATCATCGGCGTCACGGCGAACCTTGTCTCGGGAGCCTCCTCCACTTTATTAAGCTCTACAAGGCCATCGACCTCATAGCCGGCGTCGTCTTGGCGGCTGATGGTGGTCTCCTGATGGTTTATCTCGACCCCAGTTTGACAGCGGGCACCATCTACGGCTTGACGATTATCATTGCCGTTGGCACCGGTCTGTCCATGGTGACCAGCTACACCGTCGCCACACTGACCCTTAAGCCGGGGGACACGGGTGCTGGACTCAGAATACAAAACATTTCACAGATTGGCGGGCAGGTCATTGTGCTCGCTCGCTGTCGCGGGAAAGATCAACCAGTCGACGTCCATCAGGAAGCTGTCGGCCGTCCTAGCCCGCCACAGCTTCTCAGGCCAAGAGATTCGGGGCGCGGCGGCAGGCGTACAGAGTGCCCTATTTGAGCAGCTGAACGGCGAACTGCGGAACAAGGCAAACATGGCGGCGTGGAGAGTTGGCAACAGCATGTCGGTGGTTCCCATTGTTCAGTTCCTTCCTAGTCAGCATAGCATAGTTAACTCCTAGCTAGAACAACTAACTCAGCGAGTTTGACCTTCATCAACACAGCATAGAGCTAGATATAGAGCTCCTACTGACACGATGTCCCGCAGTGTGGGCAGGGGTATTCGTGAGCACATGAAACCAAGAGTATCTATTATGTCGAGGAACAGACCAGCAAAGAGTGTAATGTACAGATATAGGTATACATACTCTGGAACAAGGACACAAGTGGACCTTGCATGACTGTTCCACAATGAGTTGTGTGATTATATAAAATATACGTATCATTGTCAGATATCGTGGCGCGTTCCAACTTGGCTTTCAACCCTGCCACTTCTGCTTACATTTATTAGCTATATCCTGCTGTTCGTTTTGACTGGAGTAGAAAGAAAATTGGTTATTTGTATCTTGTGCCTTGACAATGGTATCTCTGCTGAGGCCTGACTCCAGATGATGTTGAACTAGAGCCAAATCGCCATCGTTGGCCCCTGCATCATATCATTAATGGAGCAAGGTTAATAGTAATAAAAAGAAGAAGAAAAGAACGAATTTAACTTTATACATGGGTATGACGAAGATCCCATTTATTGTACTGTGTATATGCTGATGGTCTATGCGTTGGAGTTACCTATACAAAGAGCACATTGAACAAGGCTGTGAAATACTTCATCAATATCGTTCTACATAGACATGGCCAGTATACATATGAAAAATAAGCAACCCATCAGACACATCAAGTATCAGAGCATTAGACAGAACATAAATGGAAACCCGCTAGAAGAAATCAAAAAGCCCATATCACAAATTTCCCATCCTGCGCCAGCAAATCCAGTCGCGACGTTAAATGGACAATGTACGCAGTCCATATCCTCGTATATATACCCGTGTCGCCGACTTTTCGTGTCGTCGTTATGACTCAAAAAAAAAAAAAAATAAGAAATAAAAAACCCCAATTCATGTCGAACTTCATGTGCCTTTGTATGTGATTGGAATGTCTTCCAAGGACAAGCTCCGTTTCTGTGCCTTTCTCTTCTTCTTCTCCATCTTCTTGATGGCCTCCGATGTAAGCTTTTGCCGGAATAGTCGCTCGACCACGTCCTTCTTCCGTGCTCGGCGGTCTCCAATCATGATCAAGACACCGCCGGAGATGTTACATACAATCGAACAGCAGAGAATGACAGTGGTCAGTGCGAAGGGACGGTGATGGTAGTTAATACTCCACGTACACGTGCCCAGGGCAATTTGAAAGGCGGAATGAAAATCCAGGAGAACAACAATAGCGATTAGGAATTTGAGAGAGAAGGCATAGTGTGTAAATGTCTCGTGCGGTTTGTAGAAGGTATGAGATTTGGCGAATTTCTTCTGGTGGTGCATCAAGCGCAATTGTTCGGCCGGGGTCAGCACGGAGAATTCGTGGTCGTCATCCTCTACTTTATCCCCCCTTTCCAGATCCACATCTCGTTCCAGTCTCCAGGGAATGTCGTTCTTGTTTCTCAGGTCAGGAAGAGCGCGCTGCTTGCGGATCTTCCAGGTTTTCAGAGTATAGTGAGCAATGAAGGCCATATGGTATGTGTCGACGGCACGGAACGGTGCTAGTCCATCACCCATGATGGCAAACAGAGCGACAAGGACGTTATCAATAACGTTGATAATATAAAGCTGTCGTCCTCCTACATTGATCCAGCCTGTTACATTTCTTCGTTAGCTTGCGCTCGATTCCGAATAGCAATCAAAAAAAAAAAAAAAAAAAGGGAGGGGACAAACCGATAAGGAAGAGAACCCAAGCAAGACCGAATAAAGTGATAAGAGTGGCATATAGAGTGACGAGAAATCCAAGAGCTATTGACGCTGTTAGTGTTGTACTTAAAGAGAGTGGGTGGTTACCAAAATGCAAACAAGACATACGTTTCGACACGTATTTGGCGAACCCTTTCATAGCACGCTTAAACTTGGACCGCCGAGAATGGAGCATGTGTCGAACATGATCGTTCAACTCTATCAGTTCCTCGTTGGACCAAGCCTCCAGATGGCTTCCTTCGGGCGCAACTGCAAACGGCGGTGCCGACAGGTCCATCGATATTCTATCAAAGGGGCTTTGATCGTCCCCTGAAATGGACGGTCTTTCCTTTTTCAGCATTTCATCTTCTGACTGGCGGCGTGCGGATTCTTCCGCATGCTCATCCGCTGATGCGATTGATGACGTCGACGATGTCCTGAGTAAGTCCTCCTCGTCCGATGGGGGGCTGAGAGTGTATGTAGGTGTCCGGTTGACCCAAGGCCCAAGATCGGGAACAAAGAGCGAGTTCTGGACATTGGTAAGGGTGGACAAGGTCGACACTTCCGGGTCTATGTGGAGTCAGTAAGAGGCCAATCTCCTTACCTAAGAGGAGCAGGGATGGTCAGACTTACCAATAACATCCAAAACATCCACCAGCAACGGATCATATTCGCTGGTGCGATGATCAGGATAGTGTACGCTGCGGGAGTGTTGGCTGGCCCCGCTCACAGTCGAGGCTCGATTCCGAGACAATCGATTCACCGCAGCGGAACTGGCGCGACGCAGACGACGGAAACTACCCCTCCGAACCGCTTCTTGTGGAGGGGTGAGGAGGTCGGTGTTAGGTCGTGATTGTTCTTCGGTATCCCTGTTCGTTGACACTTCCTTCAGGGTGGGCATGTACGTCGAAGTCCTTTCCCCAGAGTCGGAAGGAATCACTAGAGCTTGCGGAGTAGACCAGCGTCCAGGACGTGGCTCGGAGCTGCTTCGACGGCGAGAGGCCTGCCATTCTCGTTCCATCGCTTGCTCATGGTCCTGGCCCTTATCTCCGTCATCCTCCTTGAAAGCGAAGTCTTTCGATACAACGTTGGTGCTATCGACGTTGTCGGTGTCATTGTTGCTGTTGTCGTTGTTGCCATTATTGGGCTGATAAGAATCGCGCAGGAATGGATTGTTGGGGTTTCTCGGTTGGTAGGTAGAGTTTGGGCGCTGAATACGGATACTCGGTGGTCTCAGTCGCAGCGACGCTGAGCGCTGCCTGGGAAACGGTCGTGCCGCCTGTGTCTCGTTGGCGGCCGATTCAGGCGTCAAATATGCCGCCGCCGACCGTCGGTCGTTCGACGAATTCGACAGCTCAATGCGATCCATGGAGGCATGAGATGTAGGATTCCCTGGATTTGGGGAGGGAGAGAGCGAAGACAGGGATAAAGGAGGGTTTGTAGGGGAAAACGAGCCGGAAGGACCGCAAAAGCAACCGGTGGTAGCGAGAGACTGACTAAGCTGGTCCAGCCGCGATCTTCCGTTGGTGAAGTCAGAGACAGAAGAGTCAGAGGTGGGATGCTGCGATCGGCAGACACAGCTAATTAATAATGATGACGGATATCCCTGGTGGATGAGGGCTACTGTCGATCTGCCTGTTTCCCTGCAGGGTTTTTTTTTTGCAGGATCAAACCTTGCGTGTGTCGTGCTGTTTCCTGTACCCCCGTACGACCGTCTGTAGTGCCTGGCCAGCAGGAAAAAAACACAGTGCCAAGGGAGAATTGTGTCCCTCCAGAGCGCCACCGTGCCCGTCACGTGGTATCCGCGGTTACAGGGAAGTTCAAGGAACCGGTCGGCGCCAGTCGTTGCCACTGGAACGCAGTCCAGACAAAACGCTGCTGTGGATTTCCAGTTCTTCGCCGGTCTTGGTACAGAGGTGCGCCGTTCATTCGCTCTGTGGGTTCGGTGGTGGGCACTCCTGCGGCAGACCTCAGATAAGTATTTAATGGCCAGTGCGGGACTTTGACGTCGTCTTCGTCGTTCCAAAAATAAACGCAGCCCTGGTCAATGGAAATAGACAAAGCGCAGGAGACAACAACAATAATAATAATAGGAACAACAAGAATAATGCCATACGCGCTACAGAGTCCTCAAATGAATGGACGCTGCTGTTCTAGACCCATTGGCACCGGTGCCCACAATCCATGTAGCCAAGCCAGGCCCTAAGAAGACGCAATCGTCAGTGGATCTCAGACAATCTCAGACAAAGCTCTTGTCTTCTTCAAATAAGAATAATACTGACTGGAAGTGAAATAGTGAAGCTGCCATCTAGTTAATGTTGCTGCTACTATCAACTCATGTTCACTCTGAATGGGACTTCCCACAGACATGGCATTCAGCCCCGTTGGCTTGATACATTCACCTACTCTGATGGATGTACCTTCACCTCAAGCCATGCTGTCTCAACCCAAAGAAATTGCTTGTCCGTCTCCGAGGCATCTCCAACTTACCCATCTTCTACTGTCTGGTCCATCCGCTCCCTAACTGTTCAAGACGTCCATATCGCAAATCTGGAAGCTCAACTTTTCTCCTTGATCTCAAGATGCACTCCAAGAAGGAAGTGAATGTCTCTTAGAATGGCATCTGGGTTTACAGTGATGGTGATAGCTGGAAACGAGACACTCCAGAGGGTGCTGGTCAGACCAAGAAAGGACGCATGGCCAAAGCCGTGCTCACTGACAGCAAGGAACAGTGGCTCACAGAAACCTTCTTGAAGGACATGGCCAATACACTGGCAATTGTCTTTCCCTTAAAGAAGTTTGCTGATGACCATAACTGCTCTAGTGAACAGGTTAACTGGGCGTTAATTGAATTCACCGGCCGGCCACTCGTCAAGCTCGCGCAATTTGTGCATGAAAACCCACAGCGTCTCTCAGTTACAGAGTACAGTAGGAAAGTATCTGAAAGCTGCATGGAATCCTTGACCAAGCAGTACTGTTCTTCAGTCTTCTCAACCCCCAAGTCTGTAAAGTCCACAGTTGGGCAGAAGATCAGGTTTTGCAGTGCCTCACAGGTTGCGTCGTCCAACTCGGACGAGGATTCTCGAGCGCAATTGGTATGTATCGCTCATTCATAGTCACTGTCTGTAACCTGACTAAACGACATTAAATAGAAAACTCCACCCAGCATCGTGCACACAAACGAGTCAAAAACGCTATTCAAAAATACTTCTCAACCAGTCACCGCTGCGGAAAACATGGATGATGCAGGGCAAGGGAATAGCGTCGACCTCCATGGCACGCTACTCGCATCTTCCATGACTGGAGCCTCTTTAATAGCTCAGTCGGGAACAACATCGACAGACGAAGAGTCACCCATGAGCGTCAAAGCAGTGACCGGCTTTACTGAAAAGGAGAAACGGTCGAATCTGAAGATCAGATTCAAACTGAACCCACCGAAACGTCCCTGTCCCGTATCGAACGCTAATTCGAACGACGAGTTGCCCAAGTCACCTCTCGATCGTGTTACTGAAAAAAAGCGCACCAAGACCCTCTAGTAGCAGCACAGGGTGTTCAACCACGCAGACCACGTATCTGAAGGAGAGGGAATTACAGCTAGAAGATGGGTGAAAAAGGACGAGTTCGGGAACTATATCCCTATCACGCGCAAAGGAGATGCGCCTGTATCTGGAACAGATGGGGAGAGAAGCGCCAGATGGTGGGAAATGAAGATAGACAGGCGTCGGGATTCTCACGTTGGCTGGAACGGTGACATCACAGTCGAGTAAATTGTGGAGGACAACAGGGGGTAGTAGCACTGTTGTTGATCCATGGAAGAGGGAGTAGTATTATCCATCTGAATTTTGGAAAGTATCGATAATAATACGATGGCAATCGATCCATATACTAGATACAAGCTTTCTCCACAACGGGGCAGTTGACGTCGCTACTGGTTATGGACAACGCTTGGAGCACGGTGTCTGTCCACACCATATTTTCGCTGCTTGATGCTTGCTACAGATGTAATAGTTAGTATCTAGGCAAATATGCGATGCGGAGTGCAGTGACGGCACCTGCATGGTACCTGCAGCAATGAGGAACATTATTAACTAGTTAGTTAACAATCCCTGTCAATAACATGCTGACTCAGCATTGCGACGTCAGGCGATGCCCCGCCACAGCAGATGTGGCGGTGAGGTACGGTCACGTACCGTATGTGACCGTACCACCCGTACGGCAGGCTGTCGGGCAGCAGGCAGGGTGAAGATTCTAACTAGTAAAGAACAGTTGGCCTGCCGTGGAACTTGGGAAAGTACACCGTATGCGGGCGGTAAGATAACAGTACGAACCAATACGCCTTCCAAATCAGGAATAGCGCGCTCGCCTGCCTTTTTCTTCTCCTTCTCCTTTCTCCGTTACTGGGAGACCTCAACCTTCCCCAAAGGCTTCAACTGCATCTGGTTCCAACCTGCTTCTTCCACTTTGTGTATCTAGGGCACCAAGCTACCCTTTTCCTCCCCCCTCTTCAAGCTTCTCCCGTCAAAGAAAGGCAGCCCTCAACAGAAAATCTCAGGTATGTCCCATCTGTCCTTGGACAAACACTGCCCAAAACACAAACAACTCATCTATCTCATCTCGCTGATCGCTCCTGCTCTGCTTTCATCCCCCTTCCTCCCTTCTCCTCATCACCTATCTCTTTCAACATAAGAAGAGTGAGTTTGTTACTGACTCTGTCTTTGGTCTTCTCAGCCATCAAGATGTCTACTGCCGTCGACAACCTCGCCGACAACCTCGCTTCCTCCACCATCAATGAAGCTCCTAACGGCACTGCTCCCGAAGCTGCCCAGGCCACTGACGCTGCGGCTGCCAGTGCTGATGAAGGACGTCGGCTGTACATTGGGAATCTCGCTTATGCGACCACTGAGGGGGAGCTCAAGGAGTTCTTCAAGAACTACACCATGTAAGTTACCTGTTCTTTGTCCCATCCATCTCCCCTTTCTTGTCGATGGATAATTTCCGTTTCTGACCGTATTTCGATTCTAGTGAAAGCACCTCCATCCCGGTGAACCCTCGCACCAACCGCCCTGTTGGTTACGCCTTCGTTGATCTTGCCACCGCTCACGAGGCTACTGCTGCCATCGAGGAGCTCTCTGGCAAGGAGATCCTTCAGCGTAAGGTCTCTGTTCAGCTGGCTCGCAAGCCCGAGCCTGCTGAGGCCAAGGCTGAAGGTGCTGGCGAAGAGGGTACCCCTGAGGGCCGCAAGAGGACCGCTGGACGTGGCCGTACCCGTGGCCGCGGCCGCGGTCGTGGAGGTCGCTTTGGGCGTGGAGGCCGCTCTGTACGTTTCAATTATATTACCTTTACTTAGTTTCCCGACCTGCTAATGCGTCCATGGTACAGCGTCAGGCACAGACCGACCGCGCCACAACCGAGGAACCTACCAACGTTCCGGGCCAGGCTGCTCCTCTTACTGAAATCACTAATGAAAATAAGACTTCCGTTGTCACTGAGGCTCCCAAGCAGCCTGCCAAGCCTCGTGCTCGCGTTCAGAAACAGCGCGGTCCTCCTGAGGATGGCATCCCGTCCAAGACCAAGGTCATGGTGGCCAACCTTCCCTATGATCTGACTGAGGACAAGGTGAAACTGCGCTCCCCTTGCTTAACGTCAGGTAAATTGCTAACGTCTTGGCCAGCTCAAGGAGATTTTCGCTGCGTATGAGCCGGTCTCCGCAAAGATCGCTCTGCGTCCTATTCCTCGCTTTATGATCAAGAAGCTCCAGGCCCGCAACGAACGCCGCAAGGGCCGTGGCTTTGGTTTTGTCACCCTTGGCTCTGAGCAACTCCAGGAGAAGGCCGTCAAGGAAATGAACGGGAAGGAGGTCGAGGGCCGTGAGATCGCCGTCAAGGTTGCCATCGACAGCCCTGGAAAGGAAGATGAGGCTCCTGTTCCTGCCGAAGGCGAGAAGGAGACAGCTGCCGCACCCGCTGCCCCTGCCGATGAGAACACGGCCCCGGCCCAAGAAACCGCCTAAATTGACAAGAACGTTCCAACCCAGAACGTATTAACGAATCCACTAATTGTGAATGGAGGAGGTTGTGACCACACCGTATGGGTATTTTTGTAGTGAGCATCGAACGATGACTCTTAGCTGAATATCTTACCTGTGGAATGGGGGTCTATATAAGACGCAGACTAAGCTTTCCGTTGTGATTTGCTCCGAGGAGGATGTAATACGTGGTGAGATTTCATATGGTGAAGTGACTTGCTCGATGGAGACGTTGACTTTGGGCAATCTTGCCTTCTACTATTGTATCTTAGCCACCATTTAACTTACGATTTGCCGCAAGGCTGGCCTTGTATTGCTTTGCGCAGGATGACCTGCAGATGTAGGCTTATTATTCCCTGTGTACAAGTGTCTAGACTGTCTCCCTATAACCCTGCAGCTGTATAGAGCCTTGCTGTATGCTACAGAATGGTCTTGAGAACTGGAAGAATAAAAAGCATCCCGAGACTGACACCATCCAAGTCCGCAAATGATGAAAACCGCACAGGAAACGCGAGTAAGAAAAGTATACTATTATTAAACCACACATACACCTATTTCAACACCGAAGCAATAATTCGAGCCAGAGAGAAAAAATTAAGAATAATAATAATAATAATAATAATAATTAAATAATAAAAAAAGCATCACCGTAAACGTGAAGACATCTACACCCGCAAATCGCAATGTAATCACCAATCCTTATCCTTGGTTGTGCCTGGACCTGGTTTCATAGCTGCTGTCCCGATAGCCCCGGCGGGCTTTCTGTTACTATCTGAGGCTATGGAAGAGAACTCGTCCCAGAAGTCTTTGCGTTCTGGTTCCTGCCGTCGGCGAGCGGGGGAGGCATCGTCGGGACCTTCTACGAAGCGGGTGAAGGAGTCTGCAGCGCCACGGGCACCGGCTTGGAGGTTTTGGCCCAGACTTGCGGCATGGAGGCGGGCTTGGGCGGCGAAGTCGGATTGTGCTAGCTGTTTTATATTAACTACATTAGCTCTTGATCATGTATACGCTGCCATAATAAACAGCGGGTGATCTGACTTACAGTTTTGGCCGTAGGTTGAATATAGCTATCATTGACAGACTTGGCGCTCTTCCCGACAGTCGACGCGAACCATCCGAATCCCTTAGTTAGAGCACCCATAGGATCTTTCTGGAAATCGTCAAACCCAGGAACGCTCCCTTGAGACCTCGCACTATTGGACGGCGGTGGCATTCCACCACCGAACCCAGCATACTTCCCTCCCTGCGACGGGGGGAGGTCATCGGGACGCAAAGCATTCTCTGATCCCAATCTCGCGAAATAAGCCTCATTTCGCTCCTTCCTACCCAACGGATCCTCGCGATCTAAATGGTCGCTCAACGGCGTACTCGTCCCCGAGCGCGAACCGGGGTCCACGTTATTTACCGGTGTCTTCTGTTTCGTCTGTCCGGGGACGTACTCCTTCCCTTCTACTTTCGCGGTAAGTCTCTCCTTCCACTCCTCGCCGACCTCGCCCTCGTAGCGTTCTTTGATGGTCGAGTCCTCGAACGTCCGGCCCTCGGAGATGGTGATGGGGTGCGAGTCAAAGAAGGATATCCACGGTTCATTCCCGCCGTTCTCCATGCGTTTGATTTCGGAGTTTTTAAAGGCGTCCATCGTGACGGAGCGCACGAAGGAGATGTGCACACCTAGTCCTCTATGCGTACCGGCGCAGTTGAGGCAGATGAATGTGCCGAATTTCGGAGATGCCTGACGGTCATTTGTTTTGTAAGAATTGGCGTATGATAGATATAGACCTAGAACGGGGTAAATAGGAATTACGACGAACCCATTGAGGCGATGGGGCGCCGCAGTCGCAGCATCTGTTATTCCCATTTGACTTAGAGATTTGGACAAGCTATGCATGTTCAATATGCGATACATAGAACTGGATGTCAGTATCAGTGTCAATCAAGCAGGTAGTGTATAGAAAGAAAATAAATGAAAAAAGTTCCTTGTTTTGCTGCCCCCTCGCCCATGAGGGGACTCGGGCGCAGTACGTAAAAACTAAAACTAACCTTTGTCCGTGTCTCGGGATCGACTTCCCATGTTCGCGACATTGTGGCCTGTGAATACACGGTATGAATAGTAGCCGGGGAAAATAAACCGGTTCAGACGCAGGGGAGGTGGTATGTGGACTGAGGTGGGAAGGGTGTTGGAGATGTTGTTTTTCGTACGGGTGAGTCCATTAGCATTAGCGTAAGTGTCACCGCCGGGCTATCAGTTGGGCCCTCAATGCCTTAATCAAAGACGCCGTTTCAAGTAGCGAATTTACTTTGTTCGGTCAAGATATGCTTTTAACCCCTGGGTTCTTTCTTTCGTGTTCAAGGGATGGGTGCTTATTGCTCGGTGCTCTCATATTTGTACACATGAATAGATACTAGTGTATAATACATGGTCAAGAGTTGTGCGACTACAGATACAGCCCCCTCAGTTCCCCAAGAATGGCCTTCTGCCTCTGCCCACTCATATTCTCGTACCGATCGATACTCATAACAAATGTCCCCCGACCTGCCGTCAAACTTCTCAAATGCTTCAGGTACCCCACCATCTCCTTCAGAGGCACCTTGGCTGTAATCGTCCGTGCCTGGTTAGTGGACGGCGTGGCGGAAGCAGCTGCGCCAGACGATGTTCCGAAGGGGTCGGGAGGGGCGTAAATCTTGGAAGGGTCAATGGAGACCTCCTCTTCCTGTGGTTGGGAGGAGAAGACATGATCTTCATCGAGAGAGATGATATGGCCGCCTCGAGAGGAGGAAATGTCATGGACTACAGCACCGAGGCTGTGCTCGTCGACGCTGATTACCACATTCATGACAGGTTCCATTAAAGATGTTCCTGGTCCGCCTGGTTTGCCAAGGTCTTTGAGTGCAGAGACAGTAGCAAGACGTGCCGCGGCTGCTAGGGCAGACGAGTTCGTTTCATTTCCAAAGATATGTTGTGAAGGGTCGAAGGTGAGGGTGACTCGTGTGTTGTGCATGGGAAAGGTGAACTGGGGGCCTCGTGCCAAAGCAGCCACACAGCCGTTGAGAAGGGACGTCCGGACAGTGTCAAGGTCCAAGGTAGGGGGAAGAATCTGACTTTCTTCATCGCCTTTTCTGTTGCTCGCAATTTCGAGACCTGGAGCAAGCACGATGATCTGGTTGCCGTCATGATTTTCGACCAAGAGTGCGTCTTGAGGAATGGTCGAGTCATTATCTTCGAATGTGGCGATGGAAGGATCGAATGGCTCAACAACGGCTGTACAGCCCGCTTTGCTCTTTCGTCCAGCTACCTCCCTGTCAATGATCTTGGTTACATGCTCGGACTGACCGAGGACTGATTCCCGGTACCCAATCTCTATGGGGCCCATGGACGCCTTAGCCTTGAGATCGTTAAGGAGTCGGTCTCGAGCAATCTCCAGGTGGAGCTCACCCATTCCACTCAATAGTATCTGACCCGAGTCCTCATCAACGGCGACGTGGAGACTGGGGTCTTCTCGTAGTAACAATGCTAGCGATTCCTGTAGCTTTTTCTCCTCGCTTAGACTATGCGGTTCAACGCTTGCAAAGAAGACCGGTGGGGGCACGTCAATAGGACGAAGCTGGAGGGTATCCAGCGGCTCCGGCGGCCTGGCCCTGTTGCCGGCATAAGAGATCAAGGTATCGCCTGTTCGAGCGTGCTTGAGACCTGCGACCACGCCGATGTGTCCAGCGGGGATCGAGTCCACTTCAACAGCATCATTGGCATACATCTTCAGCAGACGGGGTGCACGTTCCGAGACGTGAAGATTAGTGTTGAATAGAAGACAATTCCGATCTAGGGATCCCGAATAAACGCGGACGTAGACCAAGATACCCCGTTTAGCGTCGTTGACGACTTTGAAGGCCAAGCCACACCCAAGGAGTTTCTCTATAACGTTTCCAGTTTCTGCATGCGCCGACTTCTTCTTTTGCTTGCTCTTGACCGACGCCTTTTTGCTCTGTTCGACCAGTAGGTCTCCCGAGAGTAGACCGCGAAGGGACCCCTTCACACCCCCAATGCTCACCTCCGGGTCCGCAGTTTCAACGGGGCTTGGGAGGAGATTCACAACTGCGTCAAGGAGTGGCTGTACACCCATGTTGCGGAAGCTGGCACCGGCAAACACGGGTATGATTTTATTTCCTTGCTGCAAGAGACATCTCCGAAGAGAATTGATAATATCGAGAGGAGCTACTGCAAGATGGTTCTCCTCGCATTCTAGAAACTTTTCCACCATAATTTCGTCGTGCTCACTCAAGAGCTCCACAAGCACTTCTCGCGCGCGCTTTAGCTCCTGTGCGAGCTTGCCCTCTTCCTGGCCCAGTTGCTCGAGACTCAAGACCTTCACGGATTTGCCATCGCCTGATTCTTCCCACCGTAGACCTTTAAGGGAGACAACATCAGCAACACCAACAAAGCGGCCATTTCCACCTTCAAACCAGGGGATCTGGCAGACTGCCGGCCAACCCCCAAGTCGAGACCCGACTTCCCTCACCGTTCGTCCGAATGCAGCGCCGTCCCTGTCTAGCTTATTGACGTAGACAATTCTGGGAATTTGATAAGTGCTAGCCTGGCGCCAGACTTGCTCCGTCTGCGCCTCTACTCCAGCTACACCGTCCAAAATGCACACTGCGCCATCGAGAATACGCAGAGAACGCAGGACTTCGAAGGTGAAGTCGGCGTGTCCAGGCGTGTCAATGAGATTGACGGTATGAGATACCGCTGACCTGGGAAGCGATTTCTTTTCCAGCTCCTGTAGACTTAATGCCTTTGCTTCCTCCGTTATTGCTGGCGGCCAGTGGAATGTAATGGCCGCGGATTGGATGGTGATGCCTCGAGCGCGCTCGGCCGGTAGAAAATCGGTTACTGTCGAACCTTCGTCCACATCGCCAATCCTGCGAGTAAATCCACTATAATACAGCATGCGCTCAGTAGTGGTTGTCTTGCCCGCATCGATATGGGCTATGATGCCGATATTCCTCGTCCGGTCAAGGTCCTCTGCCTGTCTTTTCCATGTTGCAGTTGAAAACCTACTGGATCGCAGAAAGCAGGACCTCCTTGAGCTTTGAACCAGCAGGGACCGGAGCTTGTTAAGCTGTGCTCCAGCATGATGATACTGGAGCATTGCCTGATGGGAGGCGCGCGGGAAGTGAGCGACAACCATCCTCAAGGGAGTATTCCGTATGACGGCCCTAAAACGTGTCGGATAAGGCTCATTGAATCAATTACGATTGTTCACATCAGTATATGCATTATCCTCGTAGAAAAACCAAAGAAACCAACAATGGTGGTTGAGATTTTTTGCAGAAGCATGAAGCTGCGGATTGCCATGGGCCAATCGGGCTTAGCGTGCTCCAATAACGTTACAGACCTCCCGCCATCTTGCAACTCCCTCCGTTGTAACTGTCTGCCAGCCCTTCTGTCGTCCGTCTTCTTTCGTTCTTCTTGTTCCTTGATGGTGGCTTAAGACTGCGTGTCTGCTATCATCGGGTACCACTCGGTAGGTTCAACCCCCTAGCGATTGCATTAGGGTCTCAGCTTAACGCGGATGGCATGCAGGCTCCGATTCGGCGCAGGCATTTCCGGCACGCGATGGACTACTCTGCTATAGCTCAAGATCCAGTGGGATCGTCACCATGGGGTTCTCCCCAAGTTGATCGAGCGACATTCCCGACTCCTAACAACAACGATGTCCCTCCGGCTCCTCTACCTATAGAACAACCCTCATACGACGCGGAGGCTCACCCGGGAAGCCCCAGACCTGGGCAACCTAGCGGCGACGATGAAGAGTCAGATTCAGCGGATCTCTCGCAGCGACTGCAAAGTGCGCAGTTAGGCGATCCTGACTATGCTGTTGAACAGCCACCTTACTCTACACAGCAGCCTCAGGATTTGCCGCATCACCGGGGGCAGGCACCCGCTCGATATCATCCTGGAGCAAAGCAGTATTCCAAACAATCTCACCCCGTATACAAAATCCAGGCGAAGATTACGGGGTTGGAGAGAACTGGGAAGAAGGACCTCATCCTCCGTTTCGACGTTCACGTACGCACTTGCTTTACGAAGGCTGCTATCTGACTCTTTCATTGCTGATGCCATGACTTAGACAAACATTCCTAAATTCCGAACCACGCAATACCGCGATGTGCGTCGTACACATTCCGAGTTTGTTAAACTTGCTCATCATTTGATTTCTGCGAACCCCGAAGCTCTCGTCCCTGCAGTACCTCCCCCGCTGACGCCAGCCGGCGCCGGAACAGAAGAGGACGAAATCAGAGTCAAAGCTTCGATGCAGAAATGGATGAATTACATTCTTAGTAATGATGTGTTGATTCAAGATGATGAGGTGGTCTTGTTTGTGGAAAGCGACTTCGGATATAGCCCAGTTATGAAAATGAAGCAGCCAGCTACTGGCGTCCGGAGGAAGGTGTTGAAACAGTTCGCGCCTCCCCCGGATGACACTCCGGAACTGCAAAACGCTCGACCAGTTGTCAAGTTGTTCTATCTTGGCGCAATGGATGCTAGCCAGAAGGTTGATCGCGTGGTGAAGGCCCGAAGAGGTATGCTGACGCCAGTCATCTTGAGTGGCTATCCCTCTTGACAGCTAACTGGATATGGTTAGGATTGGGCCTGGCGGAGTCGGACCTCGGTGTGAAGATTGGGCAGATGAACGTTCAAGAGACGCATCCAGGTTTGGCCAACGCATATCGTAAGCTAGGCAAGATCATCCAAACCGTTGGGGACTATCACGCTGCTCAGGGGACTGCGGAGGCCACCACTTTGGGTGACCCATTGAATTATCATTCATCTGATGCTCTGATCGTGAAGGAGACTCTGACTAACCGTCACATTTTGCTCCGGGAGTTAAACCAAGCCCAGCATTCTACGCAGAGCAAACGCTCGGCTGCGGATCGCTTGAAAATCAGCTCCTCTGTTCGCCCGGACAAGGTGGATGAGGCTATCAACGCTCTCGAGGAGGCCCAGGCGCACGAAGATTACCTTACTAGACGGACGCAAAGGGTTACATCTAATTTACTTATGGAGAAGCGGCGCTGGTTCGAACGCACTTCCGCCGATGTCCTGGCAAGCTTGCGCGAGTACACACTACGCCAAATTGAAGCCGAACGCCGAACGCTTGCTACACTGGAAAGTATCCGGCCAGATGTGCGCGCCATCGATTCCTCGGGAGGCCTCAGCCGTCTTGGCCGCGAATCGCATCCGAATATACGTCGGGCGAATTTGGCGTCGAGCCAGGGTCCTAAAGGTGACGCATGGAGTGGAATTCCCCGTCGCAGCGACAGTCTTGCGAGAAGTATCTCGGGCAGTATTGTCCCGCCAGGCCTGGAAAGCAACGAGGTCGTCAATGGCGGCAGAGAAGGTCGCTTGCGTGGCGGCAGCGGCGTCGACTCCATCACTGAGGAAGACGATCAGGATCGTCTTGATGCAAGGAATGCTGCGAGTCGTTTAGCTACCAGCACCTTTTAGACACTATCAGTTATCCATGTCCACTGTAAGACCATGGACAAGCAACCCTATTCTGTTTGTCCGGGAGACTGTACGATTTCATACCATACCCGCACTTTAACTCATTCTTCATTCTTTCTTTTTCTCTGCTATCGGTGTGCTTGTAAGTAGATTTCCTCATCGATGAATGAATATGTGATTATATTATATCTCTCTGAGCTCCTAGGCTGTAGTAATGAAGGCCATGAACGAGAGATGGGTTCCAAGTGCTTCCACGGTTACATCAGACGTGGGACGTCCGAGCCAGTTATTGTGCCTATGGGCTTCGGCGCTCCACACGCTCGTAGTTTCTATGGAACTCTATCCCCGCCTGAACCGGTTAATATCGAATCTTGCAGTAAGACTCTTTTCGGTGCCATTCCTTATTAATAATGGCATGCCTGTCACTCTCTCAGAATATCGGGGGAGAAACCCATCTTCTTTGTCCTCTTGCACACGTCGAACTCTGTACAGAAGCATTAACCCGAACCACAAGAAGCCCTGCGCAAAAATGGTAGCTCCCAAAGTCTTCCTGTAAGTGATCCCGCACTGTTATATGCGACGTAGACTGCTTATAATATATCTTCGCAATTCCAGCACAGGTGCTACAGGATATATCGGTGGAGATGGCCTGTACAATATTGTCAACGCCCACCCCGATTGGGAGATAACGGCTCTTGTCAGGAACCCAGACAAAGCTGCACAGGTCCAGAGCGAATACCCCAAGGTCAAGATCGTCAAGGGTGATCTCGATTCGGCAGATATAATCGAAAGAGAGGTTGCGGAAGCCGATATTGTTTTCCGTGCGTGCTTCTCCCTGATCCTTTCTGTCGTCGCGTATTTTGCTAATTTATGGTCTCACAGACTTCGCTGATTGCGACCACGTCGCTGCTGCAACAGCCATCGCAAGGGGCGCCACGCACCACCCCCCAGAGAGGCCCCTGTGGCTCATCCACACCTCCGGCACCGGTATTTTGACATACGAGGACTTCCGCGCCAAATCGTGGGGTATCGAACGCTCCAAAGAATTCAACGACTGGGACGGAATTGACGAGCTTACCCACCTGCCGGACGATGCCTTGCACCGCAACGTCGACAAGATCATTCTGTCTGCTGGAGAAAGAGCTCCGGAGAGCGTAAAGACGGCGATCGTGTGCCCCCCTTGCATTAATGGCCCAGGACGTGGACCGTGCAATACAAAGAGCGTCCAGGTGTATACTCTGACCGAGACCGTTCTCAAACGAAAGAAGGGTCTCTTGCTCGGCCAGGGAAAAAACATCTGGCATTACATTCACGTTCAGGATCTCAGCAACGTCTACCTCGCACTGGGCGAGGCGGCCGCCGCAGGAGGTGGAGATGCCACCTGGAACGACAAGGGATACTATTTCGCCGAGAACGGGTCATTCGTCTGGGGTGATGTCCAGCGTGCAGTGGCCAAGGCTGCTTTTGACAAGGGCTTGATTCCATCGCCGGAGGTTGAGCCCTTGTCCGACGAGCAGATCGAGACCCTGCAGCCTTTCGGGCTGTATATGTGGGGGAGCAACTCGAGAGGTCATTCCATTAGGGCTAGAAAGCTGTTGGGATGGAGTCCTCAGAAACCTAAGCTGTTCGATATCATCTCTGATATTGTCGAGGTTCAAGCGAAGAGTCTTGGGCTGTTATAATCGGGCTCTGTGGTGTTTGTCTGTCTCTACGGAGGAACGCACGCATCTGGTTAGGCTCTCATCTCATCATGGAGCGGAATTGTACATCATCATTATCGTTCATCTACTAAGTATATTATATCTTCAAATCTCTCTCATGCTAAATGGTAGGATGTAGCATCTGTTGCCGTAGTGTAGAGAGTACTTGATGAGCTGCATTCTATGTAGTGAATAGCCTGGACTTTTCACAGCCATAATACAACTTAAGAACAATAACGATGGGGCGGGACTTCAATAGAACTATCAGGGAATCTACTTGAGCCTGAATCTCTCCCATTCACTTTTCTACAGCGCAGACCGGCTGATGACTAAGACGTCATGGCGGCGTTGGACTTCAACTAGTGGCAGGCTTTGTTGCTTGGACCAAGCAGGTATCGATTTCTCCAGCTTATCCTCCTCTCCACATCGTCTTCTTTATTCCTTCTCAAAGAGTCAGCTCTTTTATTAGAGCCTCTTGCTTTTGTTCTTCCACATGAGGCCCCAGCAACAGGTACTTGTTCATTCTTTTCGCTCGTTTTTTGGTCGTCGACGCGAGCCCCGATGGCTGACTCTTTCCATCCTAGTCTTGTCACTCATGAGTTGCAACTTGCCAGCAACATAATCTCATTCGTTAAATAATTGCTTTGACCAAGTCGTCATGGCTCCAGGTCCAGTAGGAAAGAGGAAGCGAGGAGACAGGTCGTGGTCGGGCGATGCTGGGAATGACGGACAAAGACCCTCTCCTCATCGACCAGCGAATCTCAACATGGCCCAACATCAACAACCTCGCGATCACCAAGAATCACGTGGAAGAGCATTGCGGAGGCAGTCGAATAGAGGCAGCCGAAATGGACCCGGTCGGAGGTCCAGCGATTCTCAGAATGCGGGAGGCAGCCAGCGAGACACGGCGATACCTTCACCACCCAACAACGCAACACCGGCTAGGGAGACACCCGAACAGACGCAGACGAATGGCGCGTCACCAGCGATAAGTCAACAACCTTCGCCGCCTTCTGTTTCCTCGCAACACGCATTGCGACAGCAGCAGCAGCAACAGACTATGCCGCCTCCTACGCAAATTCCTCGCTCCCCGCCAGCGCCCCCGGCGCCTTACGAGTACGAGTATGTCATGGATAGTATCGTCGCAGATTGGGCATCTTCAGGAAAGCAGAAGATTGTGACGGATGGAGCCTCTGCACTGTCACGGGGGGATATTCCGGAATTGGCCTCTTTATACCAAGAGCTTCTGCATTCTGGTCTTTACGGCCGGCTACTCCCAGAGGAAGCAGGATCAGCTGTGAAGGGGATAATAGGCCAAGATGTTGCATCCGATGATGTGAACATGGACGGTGATGGAGCGGCCTCGAGTCCTGTTCTCGATGGTCGCTCGCTTTTCCTCGATACCCTGTCTATTATTACAGATGCAGACACATCGAACAGTGCTCTGAAGCCACTTGTCTTCTCGACTGGGATCCCTCCAGCCCTCATGCGTCTCCAGCTTGATACATCTCTTCTCCAGTCGTTAGGACTCGTCCGTGAAACCTTCAACCGCATGGGTATCCGCAAGCAGACCAACCTCCTCTACCGACAATCGAACTATAACCTTCTACGGGAGGAGTCCGAAGGTTATTCCAAATTACTTACAGAGCTCTTCACTACCAGCAATAATGAACCACCGTCTAGCGAAGTCGTTGAAGATACATTCGAACGGGTCAAGGCCATGATTGGTGCTTTCGACATGGACGTTGGCCGTGTCTTGGACGTCACCCTCGATGTTTTTGCGGCTGTTTTAGTGAAGCAATACCGTTTCTTTGTGAAACTCTTACGGGCGAGCTCCTGGTGGCCCAAGGAGGATATTTTCCGCAGTGTCGAGGGAGGCATACGTGACTCTGGGCTTCCTAGCTGGGCTTTGCCGGGGTCGCCTGGCTGGGCAACCACGGATGAAGAACGTGCGGAAAATATGCGAGCGAACGAACATCGCGACCGGATATTTTGGGACCGTGTGAAGGAAATTGGAATTCGCGGCTTCTTTGAGATTGGCCGAAAACCACTGTCTGAGCAAGAGCGCCGAAAAATACTACCAGAAACCAGTGATGGACTTTCAGAGGAGGAGACTGAGACCCGAAAGTGGATCGAGGAAACGGACACTCTGCCTCCAAAAGGCAACCGTGTCGCTGCCCAGCTGCTTGGGTTTAAACTTCGGTTCTACTCTTCCAGCGCTCGCAACAAGTCGGACGTTCTCCCAGACAATCTCATCTACCTGGCTGCGTTGCTAATAAAGGTGGGGTTTGTCTCTCTGCGCGATCTGTACCCTCATCTCTGGCGGCCAGATGATTCCATGGACGCCCTGAAAGAGGAAAAGATGAAAGAGAAGGCAGAAAGGGAGCGAGCCGCGCGGCCAGGTGGAGGCATGAATGCCTTAATGATGGCTGGTGCTTTGTCTGATGATACCATCCCTGCTCCCCGTACTCGAGACTCGGAGGCGCGTTCTTCAACACCTGCTACGAAAGAAGGAGAAAAGGAACCCGCGAAGCTGGAGGAGAAGGACAATCTACCAGAACCTTCAGATCAAAAGGTACTACTCCTCAAGAGTCTGCTCGCAATTGGCGCTCTGCCTGAATCCCTCTTTATCTTGAGCAAGTTTCCTTGGCTCATGGATGCCTATCCTGAGTTGCCCGAGTTCATTCACCGCATCCTCCACCAAATGTTGAGCAAAATCTATGCTCCGCTGCGACCCTTGCCGTCCGCGGACCAGCTTAGGGAACAGAAGCAAATCGTCAGTCAAGAGCAGTCATCAGTGGTAAAGGGACAGATACGACTTACCCAGGCCCCTCCGAGGAGAGTGTTACGGTGGGCACAACTCGACAAAGAAGATACAAATGATGGAACGGACTACCGCTTTTATTGGGACGATTGGGCGGATAACATCCCTCTTTGTCAGACCGTCGACGATGTATTTGTTCTCTGCTCGACTTTCCTCAACCTTTCAGGGCACAAAATCGGCCAGGATCCAAGTTTGCTAACCAAACTTGCGAGAATTGGGAAAGATAGCTTAAACAAGGATGACTCCAAAGAGAACAGGATGCGCTGGCAGGATCTCTGCAAGCGTCTCCTGCTTCCAGCCGTCAGCTTGACCAGGGCAAACCCTGGCGTGATCAACGAGATTTTCCAGCTCGTAAGCTCCTTTCCCAGGGATGTCCGATATAATATGTATGCAGAGTGGCATTCTGGCCAAACATCAAGACTCCCTGACATAGCGGCTGCTTTCAATCAGGCCAAAGCGGAGACCAAGGATGTCCTCAAGAGGTTGAGCAAGACAAATATCAGGCCTATGGCCCGTGCATTGGCGAAAATCGCGTATGCCAATCCAGGGATTGTGATTATCACTGCCATAAACCAAATTGAATCCTATGAGAACCTTATCGAAGTCGTGGTGGAGTGCGCCCGCTATTTCACTTACCTTGGATATGATATTCTCACTTGGGCCCTGGTAAATTCTCTCGGCCAGAAAGGACGAAGTCGCGTCCAGGAGGGCGGTTTATTGACCAGCCGCTGGCTGAATGCCCTGGCCACCTTTGCAGGCCGGGTTTTCAAGCGGTACTCGGTAATGGATCCAACCCCTGTATTGCAATACGTGGCAGAACAACTGCGACATAACAATTCGACCGATCTCATCGTTCTCGAGCAAATGATCAGCTCCATGGCAGGCATCATTTCGGACACCAATTTCAATGACTCGCAGATTCAAGCAATGGGCGGCGGTGAAATTCTCCAGGCTCAAATCATCTTGCAACTGTTGGATAAACGGCATGAATCGAAGACAACGTCTAGACGGCTCATAAGGTCCCTAAGCACCTCCAAACTTGCTGGTCGGCTACTCATTTCTATTGCTCAAGAGCGGTTGACTTGCGTTTTCAGGGAATCGGATGAGGGCTCTGAGCTCAAACTAATGGGCAATGTCTTCGACGAGATACACCGTGTCCTGACACAGTATTTGAGCTTGCTCCGTAGTAACTTGTCGGTTGACGAGTTTGATTCGTTCGTCCCTGACCTGGCTTCTCTCGTCGCGGAGTACGGCATCCAGCCCGAAGTTGCTTTCTGGATTCGTCGGCCAAGTGTCTCTCGGAGACTTGCAGATGCTGAACGAGAAATACAGGAGGAGGAGACGTCGGTTAAAATTCGCGAAGGTGCAGCGGTATCCGGCTCCAAGCCCGGTAAAAATGAAATGGATACTACAGACGATGAAGAGGCGACTGCCAAGGACGAGGGTTCAATTGCGGAAAACGGTATGAATCTCGATAAAATTCAGGAAGAGAATAAGGACGATTCGCAGTCTGAATTAAACAGCCAAGCCAACACTGAACCACGCCCTGCCTCTTCAACCGGTACTATAAATCACGAGGCCTCTCCTTTGAACCCAGTGTTTCAAGAACTTATTGATCAAGTCAAGTCTACTTTCCCGCAAGACGCTTGGGGGGTTATAGGTCTAAACTTCTATGTCACGTTCTGGCAACTATCACTCTACGATGTACACGTTCCTGGAAAAGCTTACGAAGATGAGGTTGATCGTCTGAAGAGAAAGATCGTTGCTATTCAGAATGATCGGTCAGATATCAGCATGGCTGGAACCCAGAGAAAAGAGAGGGAGAAGAAGCAAATCGCACAACTTCAAGACCGGCTTCTAGAGGAAAACAAAAGCCACCTGGGTTTCTACACTCGGACCAGGGCAAGGCTACAGAAGGAAAAAGACGGATGGTTTGCTGGTATGCGAGGGAAACATGACGCTCTAAATGTTGCATTACTGGAGCAGTGTTTCCTCCCTCGTGTACTCTTGTCCCCTATCGACGCATTCTACTGTTTCAAGATGCTCAAATTTCTCCACAGCTCAGGCACTCCAAACTTTCGGACTATTGGGCTACTGGATCAGCTCTTTCGGTACCAAAGACTTACAGCTCTCATCTTCCTATGTACTTCCAAGGAAGCCGACAATCTGGGGCGTTTTTTGAACGAGATCCTGCGCGATCTCAGTCGGTGGCATGCCGATAAAGGAGTCTACGAAAAGGAAGCATTTGGTGTCAATAAAACCTTCCCTGGATTTGCGAAAACCGTGGATCCTGAAGGCAAACCAACTAGCTTTTTGGACTACGAAGACTTCCGCCGATTGTTGTATAAATGGCACCGTTTGCTTGCGCAATCTTTGAAGACTTGCTTGAATGGCGGCGAATACATGCATATCCGCAATGCTATCAGTGTCCTGAAAGCAATTGTGAAATCCTTCCCCGCTGTTAACTGGATTGGTCGTGACATGCTGAAGAGCGTCACCGATCTGAGCAAAAACGATGAGCGAGACGATGTTAAGATCTCTGCGGCGTCCTTGATCGGTGACCTCAACCGGAGAGAGAAAAAATGGATGCTTCCCCAAGCCTTTATGACTTCGCCGATTCCACCTCCGTCTGCAAAGGCCCAAGGTGAAGCTACTCCCCCGGCTTCAAAGGAACAACCACCTTCCGACAAAGGAACTGTTCCCGCTGGAAAGTCTATTGGCTATTCTCAGCATACAACAACGCCACTTAATGCTACCGCTGCTGAGTTTAAGCCTTCCCCGTCTAATATGTAAGTGAACTCATCCATTTTTTGAAGCATTTTTGTTCTGACGAGCTTGTCTAAATACAATTTACGTTACGGCAGAGACGGTTTCTCCACCCGCGAAACAACTACAAGGCTAGAAGTCGAGGATGGGGAAATTGAGGATGCGAAGATGACAGACGTGACGACTATGGCCACGGAGAAGACTGGTCCTTTACCCCAGAAGCAACTGGCGCAGCGTGTTGATACGACTCCTTCAGCGGATTCAACGGCACAGCCTCCTGTGGAAGCTGGTAATGCTGCTGCAACTCAGCTTACCGACACACAAGAGCAAATTGTTGCTGAAAGGCGACCTGTCACAACTTCTGAAAACGGGACTGAAGTCAAACCTACTTCCCAGGCTCGTGTTTCACCTCCTCCAGTAGAGCCTCGTACCAATCCTAAACCGTCCGAACCCAGTAAACATGCGACCATTCCGAAGCGCCCTCCCTATGACAGAGCTGTCAGCATTCCCAATAGACCTCGGCATGGCGACGCAAGGTTGCCAATACGACCGGATCTTTTGGAGGATCGACGCGATAGACACTCCGACTACCCTCGTACTGGTCGGTATGGTGATCATGACCATGAACGGCCGTTTGATCCATTGCCCCGTCGGGATAGGCTCGAGCCGCCCAGAGGCGATAGGGACTTCCCTTCAAGGCCAGACGAACCGTTCCGCGGTACTGGTTACCGGGACGGGCGATCTCTAAGAGATCCAGATTGGCCAGACAGGTCAGGACGTTTGCGTTCGCAATCAGATGCTTTTCATGCGCGGTCAGAGTCCGATCGTGCACCTCGAGAAGGCCCAATGCCACCACGTGCAATTCCTCAGACTCGTGCTGATCGTGCAGATACGCGAGAACACACAGACCGGCGCGGGGAGCCAAGGACGGAAGCTAGAGCTCTTCAATCTGGCGGCGTATCGCCGACAAGAACAGAACCAAGAGCTCATCCATCCAGAGGCCCATCACCAATACGGCCAGACTTCTCTAACCGTCCAGATCGCTTTGCGCCTGATGACCGCAGGTCAGCAAGCTTTTCAAGATATGACGACTTCCCAACAGGTCCTCGCAGTGAACGCTCAGCGCGAGGCCCTATCGATGGCCCAGAGCTGAGGGAAACTCTGCCGGGACCTGACATGACCCATGGGCGATTGCGCGCGCTAGAGCCTCCCGATATTCCTTCTGGTCCGAGGAGTAGAAATCCCGCGGGGCGAGGTGAAAGAGGTAGCTCTAATTTCCAACCTCCCCCACTGGCAGCTTCAGGAAACGCGCCTGCTGTGGGATCAGAACGTCAACCCCCAACCGGTCCCTCTGGTCGACAGGGTATGCGCAATGCTCCTAGACAGCCTTCTCCTCCCGCCCCAACTTCGCCGACGGCAGAGAGACTTGATACCAGCAGCATTCATCCCGATCGACTTAAAGTCATGCAACAGCAGCCTCCTAGCGATGCCCCTGCCTATGGGGGTATGCGTGGAACTCCCGGAGGTATTGTTCCCCCTTCGGGACCTCGTGGTTCAGGGCCTGGTCCGTCTCCAATCAGGGGGCCCTCCTCGGGCCCGGGATTTGGGAATGATCGAGGTGGGCGCAGCGATAAACGGTTTGCCGGGATCAACAGTATGCTTCAACAATCAAGTGGGCCTCTAGATCGTGGCACTTCGATCCGTGGAAGAGCCGCAGGCCGACAGTCAGGTGCAATGACTGCGCCTTCACCGCAGTCTACTCAACCGCAAACTCCATCGGGGGACGATGCTAGTCGCTCTCCTGCCTCTGGACCCGTACCTGGTCGGCCAGAGCTCTTACCTGGTAGGTCTTCGGGACCCGAAGACGATGGTTACGGTGGCAGGAATCGTCTTGCTGGCGGAAGAGTTGATCTATTAGACCAGCCTGGCTCTGAGCAAAGAAGATCCGCACGTCACTCTACAGGGGGGAGCTACAGAGATGATCGAGACCGGGATAGAGACCGCGACCGCGATCGTGACCGTGATCGTGATCGTGATAGAGATCGGGAGCGTGATCGTCGTGCTGGGGACAAAGAGGACACTCGAAGTGGCAATCGCCGAGAGGACCACAGGGAGCGCACTGATTTCGATCGTGAACGCAGTCGAAGAACCGAGCTTAATGCCCCTGTCGGTGCGCCACGGGAAGAGCGCCATGACTCTCGAGACTCTTCCTCACGTCGGGGAACCGCTTCCCGCGAAGAAGTTAGGAGACGCGACCGTCGAGACCGCGATGAGGCTTCCGATGCTGGACAAAGTGGCCATGATAATGCAGGTCGTCTCCGCCCACCTTCCCTTACCGGTGGCCAAAGCACTCTTCCTCCACCGCCACCTCCGACGGCGGGTAGCCGGCGCGGGGATAATCGTGACAGGGACCGGGACAGAGATCGAGATCGTGACCGTGATCGAGATAGGGATCGTGATCGCAATCGTGATCGCGACCGTGACCGTGACCGTGACCGTGACAGGGAAAGGGAAAGGGAGCGAGATCATCCTCGAGATAATAGGGAATACAACCGTGAGGGTGGTGCTAATGGTACCAATGCCCATCGGAAACGTGGGCGAGGTGGTGATGATGGCAGCCATGCCGAAGGAGGACGAGGAGGCACTAGGATGGGAGGCGAGAGTAAACGGGCACGACGAGGAGCTTGAAATTCCCATGGGGATATTGATCGATAGTTGGAAGCAGGATTATATGTCTTGAAAACTGCGAGGGGTTATTGACGGAGATAGTTACTATGGAAAACGCAGAGAAAGGGGAAATGGGGGTTGGAATTCTATCATCTTGATCATCGTTGTTTGCATATATCTGCATTGCTTTGGACCTGTCAATGCATGGTCCTTTTCGGTTTATTCGACTCCACTTTTCTTATTCGATTCGACACTTCCGCGACAGAAGATTTCTTTTTTATTCTTGTATCCTACGAAGAACAGTTTCCCCCTGGTCGAAACTTGCACCAGTTCCTGGGGTTTGTGTACTGTATATCCGGCGAAGGCATTGTTTTGAAGACACTCTTTTCCCCTACGAACTGCTGAAATGCAGACGCATTGCAAAGGAGTAATATAATCGGCATAGACACTGGAGAAATACCCTCATGATAAATGATATGATTTTCCTCAAGAGTTCTGCATCTCCACCCGTGTATAATCAATCCATACATTCTGTTTGATCTCCATATTTGGCTGAGGTGAATTGGTGAATTGGGGGGAATAACCTAACCCTAACAAGCAGACGCTTGAGGAGCTACTATCAACGCAATTAATTACTCAATGTCTATATTCCTAGTTATAAGAGAGCTAGTAAAAGAGCAGGAGGGTACTATAATGGCGATGGATTCCCTTAAAAAGATATAATTACGCTGCGTATGTGTATATTATGCGAACAGATTGTGTCGAGTCTGCTTGGACTACTTCCCGTCTGCCTTCAATCTCTCCAGGAGGGACATATATGGATTAGATCAATCTGATATGGGTTTCATGGGGTAAAATCTGTAGATTTATGTCTCCCATGTATGGTGATATAAAGAGGGTGTCTAACAATCTTTTATAATCACAGCATAATACGAACACTTGAAAGCCATCGTAGCGTTGCGTGTATTTCCTCCCATGATTGCAAGTGAGACTCAAAATCCCATTATGCCTCGACATCCAGACGCTGACGGACTGCCATGCATAGGTAGATAAATCATTGCTTCTGTCTCAGAAGCTGGAGTTGTTGTCTGATATCTCGGTCGGGTAATCTTCGGGCAATATAAGCCACGGTCCACCTTCCCCTCTGTCCCTCTTTCTCAAGTCGATGCTTGCCTCTCTTGCTTCTTGTCTTCTCTTGCTCGTGCTGCTTTCTTCTGTAAATTCTGCTTCACTATTATCAGAGGATCGGATTTGTTATCAATTCTTGCGTTATTTCTCTTCTCTCCACATTTCGCTCCATAACGACTAGGTAGCACGTACGTGGTGTCTCTGGGAGTATATCAGTAGGACGAACTACACATCATGGTTCAGTTGGATGTGGAAAAGGTTATCTCTCAGCTTACTCTGGATGAGAAGGTAGATCTTACAGCTGGTGAGTTTCTCCTTCACAAGACCGTTCTATAGTTCATGTTATTTCACACGCTCCGCGATGCTCGACCACGCTGACACGCGTCTTTAGGAATCGACTTCTGGCACACGGCGCCTATAGAACGCCTTGGCATCCCTTCAGTGCGTCTTTCAGATGGGCCTAATGGCATTCGCGGAACCAAATTCTTCAACGGTGTCCCAGCTGCATGTCTCCCCTGTGCCACTGCTTTGGGTGCAACTTGGGACACGGAGTTACTGACCAAACTTGGCCATCTGCTTGCTGACGAATCAAGGGCCAAGGGAGTCCATGTGATCCTGGGACCTACCATCAACATCCAGCGGTCTCCACTAGGTGGTCGGGGATTCGAGTCATTCTCCGAGGATGGCGTTCTCTCGGGAACCCTGGCAGGTTATTACTGCAAGGGTGTGCAGGAGAAGGGCGTCGGAGCAACCCTCAAGCATTTTGTGTGTAATGACCAGGAGCATGAGAGGATGGGCGTCAGTAGCATTGTTACGCAGCGGGCATTGCGAGAGATCTATCTGCTCCCGTTCCAGGTGGCCATGAGCATCTGTAAACCAACTTGCATAATGACTGCCTATAATAGAGTCAACGGGATCCATGCCAGCGAGAGAAAAGACCTTCTTGACACAGTTCTGCGAAAGGAATGGGGATGGGATGGGTTGATCATGAGCGACTGGTATGCAATAATAACAACTCGCTGAGTGGCCTGCGAGCAATTATCAAGCATTCCCGCTGACTACCGCTCTAAAAAAAAAAGGTATGGAACATACAGCACATCCGAAGCTGTCTTGGCTGGTCTGGATCTGGAAATGCCGGGCGAAACCAAATGGCGTGGGCCGGCTCTCATGCACGCCGTGTCGTTCAACAAAGTTCCCGAGTTCGTGTTGGATGATCGAGTGCGGAATATGTTGGAGTTGGTCAACTTTGCTGAACGGTCTGGTATCCCTCAGAATGCGGAAGAAACCACCCTCAATCGACCACAGGATCAGACGCTTCTTAGACAGGCGGCCGCCCAATCGGTGGTGCTCTTGAAGAACAAGGGAAACATTCTCCCACTTGATAAGTCAAAGTCCATTCTGGTAATTGGTCCAAATGCGAAAACGGCGGCTTACTGCGGCGGTGGCTCTGCTGCACTACCCCCCTATTATGCTGTGACACCTTTCGAGGGTGTTTTGTCCAAGAGTAAGGGCGAAGTGCGATTCTCCCAGGGTGTCTATTCCCATGCAGAGCTCCCCTTACTCGGCCCGATGTTGAAAACGGCCGATGGGAAGACCGGGTTTATATTCCGTGCGTACAACGAACCACCAGGGGTCCCGAATCGGGAAGCAGTTGACGAGGTACATCTGATCTCATCGGCATCTTTCCTTGCGGATTATGTAAATCCAAAGATCAAATCCATGACCTGGTATGCGGATATGGAAGGCTTCTTCACGCCCGAAGAGGACGGCATTTACGAATTTGGTGTGATGGTAGCCGGCACGGGCAAACTTCTTATTGACGATGAAGTCGTGGTCGACAATACCAAGAACCAGCGCCAGGGACCTGGTTTCTTTGGTTACGGCACTGCGGAAGAAAAAGGGTCCAAGGAACTCAAGGCTGGGAACACCTACAGGGTTCTCTTCCAGTTTGGCAGCTCTCCGACCTCCGACCTGAAGATCCCTATCCATGCATTCGGTCCAGGCATGTTCCGCTTTGGCATCTGCCGCCGCGTTATCCAGGAGGAATTGATCTCCAACGCTGTGGAACTAGCCTCCCAGTTCGACCAGGTGGCCATTTTCGCGGGACTCAACAGCGACTGGGAAAAAGAAGGCCACGACCGGACTGACATGGATCTCCCTGCAGGAAGCGACGAGTTAATCTCTCGGGTTCTGAAGGCCAACCCCCGCACCGTGGTCGTCATCCAGAGCGGCACGCCAGTCACTATGCCATGGGCTGATGCAGCCTGTGCCCTCCTGCAAGCCTGGTATGGCGGCAACGAAGCCGGTAACGGCATTGCAGACATTCTCTACGGTGACGAGAACCCGTCGGGCAAGCTCCCCTTGAGCTTCCCGGTGCGCCTGGAGGATAATCCATCGTACCTGAACTTCCAATCCGAACGAGGTCGAGTGCTTTACGGCGAAGACATCTACGTCGGATACCGGTACTACGAGAAGAGCAAGAGAGCGCCTCTCTTCCCCTTTGGCTATGGATTATCGTACACAACGTTTGTCCGCTCGAACCTCTCCGTTATTGTGTCGTCTCCCGAGTACCCCGGGAAACTCACCTCCGCCGAAACGATCACTGTGTCCCTGACAGTGAAGAACACGGGCAGCGTAGCAGGCGCAGAGACGATTCAAGTGTGGGTCGTGCCTCCCGAAACGACTGTGAACCGACCCGTACGAGAGCTTAAGGGATTTCAAAAGGTATTCCTCCAGCCTGACGAGGAGAAGACGGTAGAGATCAATCTGGAGAAGAAGCGGGCGACCAGCTGGTGGGATGAGCAGCGGGAGGCGTGGATTTCCGAAAAGGGGGCGTACGGAGTGGACGTTACAGGCACTGGTGACGGCGTGCTGCAGGGGAGCTTCCGGGTTGAGAACACGAGGTTCTGGCTGGGCCTGTGATCGTTATAAATTATGTACCTAGGTATACCACCTGCTAAATAGGGCTAGCGGATGCGCTAGTGCCAAATATAGTTAAAGCGCAACAGGCTGCCATGTGACTGGGTACCATGTGACACTGTTTGTCATTGTTTGCACTACACGAAAGACTTCGCGTTTCCAAATATTCCCTCACACACTCTCTGTTACTGTCTGTCTGTATCCTGTAGTATCATCTTCCATCTCTCCTTCCATCCTCTCATCAGCGTTGTCCTATTTCACTGTGGCTCTGTTTCCAGTCCTCGGATGGCCTCCGCATGACGTCTGATCACCGACTTTTAAGCTCCCAACGAATCCGTTCCCGACTGCGTCATCCCATGACATGAACCTTGGCTGTGCCAATCCCTGCTGTTCGAGGTTCGTCCTGGCAGACCCCCGCAAAAACGGGGACTAAACTCAATTTTGCTCCGGTTGTGCGTTTCTGACTGGCGGTATGCAACCCTTTTCCCCCCTCCGGTTTTCTCCCTTGTCGCTGATCGTCTTCGTCCTGCCTTGCAGGGGTATTTCTTAGCTTGCCATTGTTCTTCCGTGCATACTTCCGCTCGTGATCCCGGAACTTCCGCCTGGTCGATCCGTTTGTCGACCTTCAAATGCTCCTGCCCGCTGCAACCATCACTTCTGACGCATTTCCGACTCATCATTGACCCCTATCCATCCTTCACCTGGATCTCATCGGCATATGTTATGGCATGCTCCCACCCACGCATTTCATCTTCCTGTATCACCTTGATGCACTGCTGACCCTCCCTTGCAACTGTCGGCCTTGCTTATCAGCCTTCTGCACAAAGTGATTTGTCTTGCTGCAACGCCGGCCTATCTCCGTGCTTCCGCTCTGGATCACTGCCAACTGTCACTATTTGTTTGGGACTTCTAGACTGGAAAGCCTATAGCCTATTTAAGTTTGGCGGGTTTCTAACGCCTGGGTCTTCCCGACTTGACTTTTTCGGTTTCGTTTAAATACACTCTCTGTTTCCCTCTTACCACTGTTCGCTCGGCTGGCCCGTTCTTCCTTTTTCATCATGGAACTGAAGCTCTCAAGAAAAAGTTTGAGAAAGCGACGATCCTTACCGTTTATATTTGGCCCCCAGGTATGTGCTGCTAACTTTAATGACTCTTGTTTTCCTTTTGGCCCCGCATGCATTCCGTTTCTTTTTTTTTTTTTTTTTTTTTCCCTCGGCCAACCGAAATCAAAATCTCACATGCCGAAAATAACCAACAGAAATCCAACATCCCGTCCGAGGAACGCCATCGATACTATGATTTTGTAGATACCCCGGGGCATTTTCGACCTTCCTCCCCATTGATTGAACGCCAGCAACTGTCTCCTGAATTAGAGTCTGACGTGCGATACGCCTGCAAATTACTTTTCCTCGCTATTGAAAGGGGAAAGCCCGTGCGGGACTCAACCCAGTCGGAGATCGCTCCTGAAATACTAGTGACAGGGCAGGATGGCCCGACAATTGAGACTACAGAGGATGGTGGTCTTCTGCAGACTAATAGTCTAACTCTGGATGAAATGCTAGGTGGTTCTTCTAAAATAGAGAATCACGACTCGGATGTTGACCTTGATGTTGAACAGCCCAACGAGGCAAAAAAGCAGTCTCCAAATGGCGCCCCAGCACGTGGTTCTGGCATCGATTTCACGATTGAGGATGCCATTAATGCCATGAACAACTTGAATCTTAGCCCTTCTGCGCTCTCTAGCGAGGAAACATCCAGTCACCGTCAATCTGCAGAGCGACCGCTGACTGTCACGGCGGAACCTTCATTCGATTGCATGAGCAAACCCCGCATGCCTTCTATTGAATTGAATGACAATGAGCCTTCGGTTAATGGGCCACACTCCACTGGCGATGCTAGTCCCTCATACGGTCCTACCAAAGGGGAGACCGACCCAAATAGTGCCCAACTCAAGTCAAACACAGGTGCGACGCTTTCTCCATACAGACCTCTTAGCCATTTACAGCCACGACCTTCTCTTTCGGTGCGCAGAAACTTTTCTCAGAAGCTGCCGGCTTGGGACGATGCTAGAACCGGCTTTGGTGTCAGCAGCTTCTCGTCACAACCATCCAGTCCCGAAATAGATGCTCCTCCAGGATATAATAGGGAGAGACCGCATAGTGCAATTGAGTTAGGCTCATCTGGTCTGCACCAGCGACGCGGCAGTGCTGTGATTATAAACCCAGGTGGAATCGTACACGTCATGGATACCGCGGAGAAGACGCAGCGGCAATTCGATCTACAACGCGCCGTCATGGAGAAGATGTATACTGGCATCATCGGACCCAGTTCGACAAAAATGCCAGTGGGCGAGATGCCGGAAGACCTACAGCGGAGGATCTATCTGCAACGCACCGTCATGGAAAAAATGACCGGTATCGTGAATGTCGATGCGGCTGGTTATGCGACATTGCCCAGAGCATCGTCTGTTCGCAATCCATCATCCCCGGGGTATCAGCCAGGCACCTCTATGCACCAGGGGATCACATTTCCTCAACACAGGAGCCATCAGCCAAACGTTGGTGGGACTTTCGTGGACTCCGCATGGAGTCCATCTGTTCCCCTTGGTCCCAGAGGCAGTGGCAAACAGAAACACAAACCTGGGTTCCGTGCCAGGTTGTCGGTCTTTGGACTTGGAAAGAGGAAGCAGAATCATTCTCACAACAACAGCAGCATAATGGGCTTTGATCGGGCGCTGGCTGCCTAGGTACCTTACGGACTGCATGAACAGGTTAGCTAACATGTGCGGTTCTCCTATTCATTCTTTTGTTTTCCTTTGTTCCAATTAAGCGTGAGGTTTTCCGTGTTTAGGATTTTTTTTTCAAGAGTTCGGGCATAATATGGATATCCACAAATTTATTGTTGAATTTATCTATGCGACCAGGACTTGCATTTGAAACAGAGATGATTCGAGGGCAAAAAGATGCATCTCATCAAAACAAACATGAGGGACCCAGTGGACAACTGGATTATGCATACATCAATCTGTTTGTCTCGCATGGTGCTTCGATCCATGATAGACTTCTTTTTCGGGTGCCGGTTTTTCAAAAGCAAACAATATTGGCATGGCAAGCGGCACATCTATCTTTTCTTTTCTTTCTTTTTCTTTGTTGTCATTTCGGAGTTTTCTCTGCTGTCTTTGCATGTTGCCATATACCCAGTCGCCGCTTTGTATGTGTATAAGATTGAACTAAATGACTTGAATGGAATAATATGACGACCAGACAAGGATTCTTTGTTTCTATTTGCTATGCCATGCACCGTATGACTAGCTATTCCAGCCTCTGGTGGATTGGAATAATCTACAGAAAGCAGCAGATTGACTAGACGGATGGGGCTCAAAAATGACTAGATAGCGGCATTCATTCCACAGCCCCTCCGGCAGATTCTTCCAATCTCAACCCTACATAGTAACACAGCAGTGCGTCTTTTGTCTCAGACGCAGTCATCCACTCTGCATGTCTCAGAAATCACCAACGCCACATAGGATTCCTAATTCTTGGCTGTACTTGCTTATCTTGCATCTTTGAAAATTTTCTACACTGTCAAAATATCGATTGCTATGCTTATGGTTCTGGTGGCTGAAACTGGTCTCAGGATCCCGGTATTCTAGATATGGGCATCTTACAGCCAGGTGGATATCAAGCAGGACATTTCTAAGACATTTCAAGTGTCTTATTACTATTAACACTGTGTTTTGGCTGGCTTTGCTTTTTATCGTTGACTTACACTGCAGCTGGCCACTTCATTGGTATTTATTTGTGCATCTTAATACATGTGTACCTTTTTTTTTCTACCATATAATTTCACTTTGCTATTCCACTGCCATTTTTGACCAAGGTGACGCCAAAAACCAGCAGCTTTTTAGCAATTATCATCTGCCACACCCCCACACCTTTCGCCCACCCACAACCAACACAAAAATCATGTCCTCAGGCCACACTGTACTTTTCATTGTTTGCAACACGATTTGCTTCCTATCTAGTTTCAGAAGGGCGCTGAAATGGCCTTCTCAGCACCCCACAAGCTGATGGCTGGCTGGCACCTAGCTGCCATGGTTACAAAGCCAGTCACTCCCAACGCCCCATTCAACCTTTGTTTCTAAGAAAACAGATGCATCGGACAGACCCCCTCAATATATTTCATATATCACTATCCTTAAATCTCAGGAGGGGTGCGAACGGTCAAGCCTATCACAATACCAATTTAACATTCTGAAGCCCCAGCCAGGACAGGTGGTCTACATTACAAAAGGAAGATTCCTCGCCTGGAATGGAACCATCATCCTTGAGCGTCTGCCATCTGGCGATGTGATTAAAACGCTGAAGGTACATCCAGATCTCCACCAAGATCATTGCCGAAAATATGCATCTTGAGGCTCAGATTTACCAAAGGATAGGTGTGACGACCCGTGCCATAGTGGCCGCCAGGCCCGACTCGGTTTAGCTCTGATGTGGATCAGGGGTGCGGCGTCTGGATACCAGATACTAAAAGGATACCATAGGATTCGTAAGGATCATGGTGAACTCTCTATATCGATATGCTGCTGTCTCTAGTACATCTTGAAGCTCTAAAACGATGCGCTTCTTCTCGCTTGTCCATTACACCTTGTGTTGTCCCAACATCCGTATGTTGGTCCTTCCTCCTGGAACATACATACCCCGTATCCGGGACCGGATTATTAGATAATCCACCTGTCCGAAATAGTATATGTTGGAGGGGGTTGAACTCGTTGAGTTGGTTGATCTAGCTAGGGAGGCCCGGAGCCGGGCGAACTATCTACACAGTGCGCTGACTAATGTGGGCTAAACCTAACTAGGAAGGAGCTGAGCCATGGGAACCACCGACAGTATATCCTCATCAAGCTCCATCACGTTGTGCACGTGACACTGCCTGTTTACTTACTGCGTTTACGCGACCTCCAGTCCTTCTTTTCTCTTTTCTCTTTTCTCCTCTCATGTCTGGTATTCTTGAAAATAGTGCTGAATAGTACATGTTGCTTTTTCTTCATTTATTTATAGTACTAGTCGTCACACGTCACCACCATCCAGCCCTTACGGTTCTCATCGCTCTTCCCCTGGAGATGCGGATGAGAAGCAATCCTACTGCATTTCCTACTTCGAACCAACCTCGCGAATCTACGAACTTAGCAGGTAGATATACTCTATCTGATATACCCTCCACATCGGATGCCGAAGACTCTGAGAACTCTGGATCCCTTAAACAGGATGGAGATTCGGATGGCTCCTTATCACATGATCACCCTGCTGAAAAGGGCAACCAACAATCGCTGGAGCCAGGGAACGCAACCTTGAGGAGCTTAGATGAAGAACTGGCAGAGGTGATAAAAACCCGCCAGGAGTTAGAGCGTCAGGTGATGCTAGCCAAGGAAAGGCAGCGAATTTCGTGCCTACAGCACACCTTGACCCGCCTAAACCAGGCAGCCCCTAGGGAACGCTCAAGTACAACATTGGGGACTGCTCATATACTAACTACGTCGAAAATACCGGTTACAAACCTGCGAACATCGCAGATTGAGACGCGAACTACGCAATCTCGAGGGCAAAAATGCCCACGGGCTGATACTATTGTGGAACTAGCTTCACCAACCACTGATACATCACAATTGCCAATTCACGCAGCTGAACAGGTTGCTAATCTTACAATGCAAAACAATTATGATGACACCAAGCCACCGCCAAGACCGACGGAGACTGAGCGCTTCCATGGGAAGTCCATGAGGGAATACACCCTATGGGTCTACTGAATACGCAACAAGTTTGCACGTTACAATCACTGGTTCTCCAGCGAAGCCCGCAAGATTCAAGAAGGCATTGACTGCATCAGCAACGACCTACTATGGAAATGGCTAAACCATGAGAAACGGACCACTAGACCACAGACCTGGCAAGAGTTTACAGAGTTCCTACTTAATCAAATTGATAGTACAGTTAATCTGGAACAAGAGGCCCAGCGAATACACTGATGCCCACCAACGTGAAGGTCAAACAGTCCAGGATTTCTCAGACTACTTAGGCTTCTGGGAGGCTATGTTCAGCCATCCCCTACCCTCAGCCCAAAGAATCGAGGGCCTCAGAACCCGGGCATTAGAGGAGGTCCGCCAGGAAGTCAAGCAGTGCCCTAATCCTCCTGAGGACCACAATGATTTCGTCATCTACCTCCAAATGATGGAGAATGGCATGAAAGAGCAGAAAGATGCCATCAGCCGATACCAGAATTCAAAGGTGAAATCAAGCTTAAATTGGACCCAGCGAATTTTGCAAGGTTCTGGCAACAATAAAGCCAGCATTAGAAGAGGCTCTGGGTCAGGGCACCACACAGGCAAGAAGTCAAGAAGCCACAATGGCAAGGAATGCACCTACTGCAGGAAACCAGGTCATCGGGAATTTGAGTGCCACTGAAAACAGCGAAACCAGTGAACTTCTGAGAAGGCTGATAAAGGCTCCAACCTAAAAACCGACTGAACCCGTATTATGTGCTACGGCAGCACTAGGCCTAGACTATAAAAGCTTACAGTGCCCTCACCTTATCCACTGAGGTGACCACTCAAACACCCACTAGCCGTACAACGGCCCTAGCACTTATTGACTGTGGAGCTGAGGCAAATTTCGCAAGTCAACACTGGCTAAAAGAAAAACCGCCAGACCTACCGCGGAGTCTCCCGCGTAGGATCCATGTAATTGATGGCCATGACGTTTATTCCTATGGGCTGTGAAGTCTCAGCTGTAGAGAAGGGATGTATAGATAGCTTCTATTTCCATCTCCTAGATACAGGGATACAGGCAGACGGGCAAGACAGTCAAGCATGGAAAAGGAAAAGAAAAGGGAAGATGGCTATGCTGTTGATCAGAAGGCTTTTATATCTTGCCATGTGTGCTAAAAGGGAAATTCCCATCAAAGGAAATTAGGCAAACATGCATCTGCAGACAAACCCCCTGAACTCAGCCAGCCGCAACACTAGGGATGAGTCTGAAGCCAGAGGCACCCTGTATTAATGAAGCAAAAATATTTTTCTCCATACTGTTTTACAAGCGTCTTACGCTCTCTACAATGTACATAAAGTATATGATCACACAATTCTTGATTTTGACCTATTCAGCCGGGAAGGTCATGGTGGTAAGTAGTTAGATTATCGAAATCAATGTCAGTTGTGCCTTACCACCACCACTTGTAAATAGGATACAGTACATCTGATATCAAGCCATAGCAATAGAATCAGGACAACGATATCTGCGCCGAATCTTCTTACTACGCTGAGGCTTCGAATTTTCATCTACTCCTTCTAAGTGTTGCACTCCAATTACGGAGGCAAGAACTTCACTTAGCAGGCAGCTGCAAGGCCCTTCGGGGAAATAGTCCTTTCTCAGCAGTTCATCTGGTATTTCTCCACACTTCTCGCAATTCCGAGAGCTACCCCCATGAGCGTTGAGTTGATGGTTAATCTCCGCCGTGCTGGATTTCCGGTCCCACTGGGCATATTTCCTTTTGAAACGATCGTATATTTTCACATCAAAGGCACAGCCATGATAACGGAGCCAATCCTCAATCGCGCCATGGAAGCGTGCTATTTGCCAGCTGGCTGGGGTCAGCTGGGTGACGCCCCCCTCCATTCGCAAAACCCCACGCTCTACCAAGGCACTCAGGTCGGGAAATATTTGCTCCATACATGACACATGGTAGTACTTGTTCGGTTCTAGGGCTTGTGAAATTCAGGGCAAATGTTTGCAAAATTGCTAGAACTCACCATAGTATCGACCAGAAAGGTCCCTGACATTGAAGCGAAATGCAGACCTGATATTGCGTTCGCCAGTTAATTTAGAAGGAATGTAGTCCCAGAAGCGACAGTGGCTTCGGCTGCTTGGGTTGTCTTGCAATAGAATCACCCGTTTCTCATTCGTGAGCTCATCTTCAAGACACTTCCTTTCAAATGCGACTCGCTTGACTGGGTCTCGTGTAATCCTCTCCCACTCACCATCCGCTTCGTCAGAGGGACCATCGAAGAGGGTGGCCGGCCTTTTATGAGAAGTCATGCTTTCCGCGACAAATTGTGCCTAAGGCGTAATAAATCAGAGAGTAGACGAGGTGGTCTATGAAGGAGGGGGGATGATTGCGTCAGAGGGGAACTCTTCCTATAAAAGGCCCAAGAAACCTGACCTTCACGTGCTGGGTTTGCATTAGTCTCATTTGGAGAGTCTTGCTCACGCAAGAACTTCATCGTCTAAGAATATATTTGAACAGCCGCAACCGTCGGGGAAGACACCACCACCAAGTTACTCTTGCAGTTCTATGGTAGATGCTACAGCAGCTCCCAAACTGAGGAGCACAGGTCATACCACCATGATTGGACGCACAGGTGCCGTCGGGTGTCGGTGTGTTATTGGGTTGGACGCAGTACTCAGTGCCGCTCCCACAGAAGCCGCAAGGCGAACAGCAGTCTCCAAAGCCGCTCCTCATACACGTCACGCCGGCTGGACATTTCCCGTCCGTCAACACCTTCTCGGGAGTGACAGGAGTGACGCACACATCGTAGTTGAGCCACAGGTTGCGGCAGTCGTCGGTGAGGTACGTGCTCTACTCCTGCAGTTGGGTGAAGTTCAGGCCAAAGCGCAGGTCGATGGTGGAGCAGTCATCACCGGCCCTGCCGAGGTTGTAATTGCTGCACGATAGTCCCACTCTGGGTTGGGTAGGCGGGTGTTGCCGCTGTCTGTCACGTCGACGACCTCAGTTTCCTACCTGACCCTATATACTTAGGATGCTGTGTTTTGACAGGATATTGTATATTTCATAAAAAACACCGACTGGAAAAATAGCGAAGGCTGAAAATTCCTTCAATGCCAATATGTAGTCAAGCCGTACCGGATCCCTATCCGCCTCCTTTGCCTTTGAGGAATTTAAAGTCAAATTGCAATAATTCCATGTACAGCTCCGGAACGAAAAAAAGCTCGGGTACCTGATAAAATTCTTCTGGTTCCGCATGAAGAAAGGGCTGAGAGGTGGTTTTTGCCAAAGTTTAGGAGGAGACTACGAGTTTTAACCCTAAGATGTTGTTGAGGCGATACCCATCATTATTACCAGCCCATATGGCAAGGAAGACATCCTGTCTGTTATCCTTTAGAAACAAACTTGGCCAGTATCGTGTCGTCTCCATATTCTGACTTCCCTCCCATTTCCATAGCCGACTATTCTGCACGGCTGTTCTGAATGGCTCTGTAGTTTGGATATGTCACTAGCTAGCGCGTTTGCGTACATAAGCTTCATTTCTATCCGCAGAATATTAGTTAGGCATTGCATATATGAAAGCTCTTCTTACCTCTGTTTCTTTGGATGGAGACAGCGGTTCTTCCGGCGCTTTGTCCACCAAACGTGGACGCTTAAGACATGTGTAGCGGTAGGAACAAGGACGTTTGCCATCTTATAAGTAATGGGCTTTGGGAACGTATGCTGAGGTTATACTCCTCATTTTACCAGGTTCTCGTAAAAGTTTGCTGAGGTGACACCCTATTATCCAGTGTCAATGTGGTTCACTGCAGTTCTACCAACACTAGTTACACGTGACCTCTAAGCCAACAGGTGGGATGTTACCCGCCCACTAGCCCAGATGGAACGTATCCGATTTGCTCAAGACAGTAGCCTAATCAACCTGGCCCCACATGCTAGTGACTTGCTGTTAACATACGCTGAGATTCGATAACTACGTTCTCTCCCTCTTAAGACTCCTCTTTTCTGATAGCCTCATCTTCTTTTGATTTCCAGAAGCCCCTTGAATATTCAAAAGGAAATTTTGCCCACGGTCGGATGGTTAATGCAGCATCGTGGCCTCGCCTATAGATCCACGCTGTTCATATGATGACTCTTGATATATCACTCTGAGAGATATTCATGAGTATCTCCTCAAGTAGATTCCCCAGCAAGTGGCTGTTAAGATTATTGATATATCTCTGTTCATTACACCCCCATTTTCCTGTCAAAGAGTCCCACCTGATAGTCCCTATCTGGGGTAAACTTGTCAATAATATTATAGAAGACTTTAATAGTCCTCCTTGGTCTAGCATATTTGGGGTCAGGTATTATCACGGTGCTGGACCAACGTACACCGTATGACGGTCCGGAGGCCGGTTCTGCCTGTACTGACCGCCCCTGCACGTGCCTGCGAGGAAATATCTTGAACCTCTGTCTCGATCTTGTTGTAGCTCTTCGAGCTACGTTCTGTCTACCTACCTGTACGATAGCTTGCCTGCCTGCCTGCCTGCGTGTTCTTTCCAATCTATTTCTGTTTCCTGATTGCCTGAACCCGCACCTTGACAGGTATGGATTAGATCTCACAAACAGTTTAATCACAATTATTGTAACTTCTAAGTACACATCTCAACTTGAACAATATAAAACTCATATCGTTTAAATGATTAGACAGAATGGCTTGTCTAGTGTTAATATTGCCTTTCTTGAAGTTCACAACCTTTTTTCAGCTGACAACAATACTGATCCAGAAATAATCCCATAATCATATTATACGTAACCTTGAAATCTTTACACGTGGGAGCAAATATTGGTATTTAAGGTAATCTTATCTGCAATGAGACTCTTAGTAGCTATATTTGTGAAGGGCTAAGGTGAGATTGAATTCAACCTAATGATGCCAGATACTATCTACCAAAAGCTTCAAAGAGAGGAAGAGCTCGTGCCGCTCGACAACTCGTGTAGATAGACTGCTGGCCACGTGGTTGCACGTGATCCCAGACGGGCTCTGGCCTGTTACAATATTGTCCTTACTTGTGGAAGAGTAGTGCTGGGAACTTCCCCAACTCTACAGCACATAAGTGCTCAAATTTGTCTCCTTTAAGCATGTATTTAGATCGTTGCGCACGTATTTAGATCCTTTTAGATAGTATATGCTTGGGAGGCACGTCCGGTTGCCCTTCGGGAGGCCGCGGTCACCCGCCACGTGACTGCCAAGCGACGTTAAATAATGTCGGTGGTTCCTGATGAGGATATACTATTTCGGACAGGTGGATTATCTGATAATCCGGTCCCGGATACGGAGTATGTATGTTCCGGAGGAAGGACCAACATACGGATGTTGGGACAACACAAGGTGTAATAAGCAAGCAAGAGGAAGCGCATCGTTTTAGAGCTTCAAGATGTACTAGAGACAGCAGTATATCGATATAGAGCGTTCACCACGATCCCTATGAATCCTACGGTATCCTTTTAGTATCTGATATCCAGACGCCGCACCCCTGATCCACATCAGTTCCCATGGCTCAGCTCCTTCCTAGTTAGGTTTAGCCCACATTAGTCAGCGCACTGTGTAGATAGTTCGCCCGGCTCCGGGCCTCCCTAGCTAGATCAACCAACTCAGCGAGTTCAACCCCCACAAATAGTAATAACTTACTTGTGGAAGTAAGAAATACAACCTAAAGTGTCACAAACTGTCATATAGTATTATTTAAGAAATTGAACAAGTGTGTGTTCTGTCATATAGTTGTCATTGAACGGCACTGACCCTTTTACAGATGCCCCTATTATCTGTCTATATAAGAAGTACTGCTACTTATCGTTTGCTTATTTCTCCATCAGACTTTGATTATTAATATTGGTATGAATACTTCTGCAGTGATCTCAAAACAGCTGAACGACACTTTGAGTCATTTACAATTGAAATCTGAAACTGAAAGCCTAGACAAGAGAAGGCTAGCTGCTTTAAGCAAGCTTTAGGATTTTATTTCCATATATAAGGAACAAGTTGAATTGTACACCACTCTCAATTGCACCATTGGCAGATGAGGACAGTCCTTGATCCAAATATTCATGCTGCAGCCTGTCAAATGTGAGTACTGAGAATAAAGCAAGGCTTACATGGTAAGTAGGGCACTTTTCTCGGCTTTCTCAACATCCTCCATTGCGCTTCCCTGCCGCGGCTCCTGTATTGAATCAACGAAGCAGTCAACCAACGATCTGCCTGCTCCTCCAGACGTTCTCTTAGTGTCCATAAACCATCTCTCTCGCGCATCCCATCTCTGCCACCAGTCGCACGGCAACTTGCAAAGTGCATCCACATGCTCTTTTATCATCCAGTCGCTAGACGGATTGAAACCCTCAAACAGTAGCCTTTGTCCAATAATACACAACACCGTGAGTAGGAACTCCGTCGGAAAGTGGCCTGCCATCAAGACGCACAAATGGCCCCATACTAGGCTGGCCGTAGTTTCGGTATACTTCTCCAGAGGAAAGCTCGTCTATACTGTTCGGCAAGTGAAACATTATGTTCCCTGCATGGAGGCCTGCAATGGATCCCGTTGATCAGGAACGCCTATAGAGCCTGCCAGATAAATAATCCCAATGATAAATGTACGTACCAGCATGAACCACCCCTCGATGATGTAGGAACGCGACAGCTTGTATAACTTGGGCCACAATGGCCCTAGCTACAGGCAATTTGAAGAGTCTGGTATACGACGCATCTTTCGCCTGCGCTAGAGTCATCATCCCAGGCTCTGTAACAAGATATCTGTGCCTTCCATTGGGCCCGTCAAGGAAAAAATATCCAATACTTGAGGGATCAAAGCTTTTCCAAGATGTCCCTTATCACTTGGTTCTGAGAGTGCGAGGGACTTTAGGTTTTACCCTCTGGCATATCTGCTTCAGCGACGGCAATCTTGATGGCCACGTACTTTTTTGTATTCCTATCTCTTGCCAACCAAGTCGTCTAGTATGCACCAAAACCAAGCTTATGAACGACATCGTAACGATCACTAAGATTGTCCCCAATAGCCATGGGGCGATATCCTCTAGGGCAATAACGCTCAGGCTTTTCTATGTCCTCAAGAGGCACATATTCAACAGGAACATATGTTTTGGGAGATGCATAGTGAGTGCAAGAATCCATTCTACCACTGTAAGTAGTGATAATGTTTCTCCTATTGGAAAATAGAGGCCATAAATCAGACAGCATTGGCTGCCTTCGAATATTGAATAAAGACCGTAAACGCTTTGTCATGACAGGACAGATAATAAGCCAAGGGGATTGAGTCCGGGAGGTTTCCAAGGTCGCTCCACAGCTCCTTTTATGCTCATATTGTTCTACCTCAGAAGTGTTGAGCCACGGAAAATAAATAAGCTGGGCCCTCTCATGCTCAGGGAGCAGTCTGAGCGACTCACGATCTGCTCAGTGAACAGCGGTTGAGCACCGGAACGGAAAGGGCTATCTTTCACAGGCTGGTTTCACAGCCTCATCTTCCAAAAACAGGACTTGGGCCACCTTGTTCCAATCCTCTTCCAATGCAGGAGTCTATCTTCATAGGCATTCCTCTGTTTTCTGAGAGGGTATGATTGGGTCGCACAAATTGGCAGTACCTTGTGTCACTGCTGTTTGCCTGGGGGAGGCTCATTGGGATAAATGCATACCAACTCATTGCTGTGTATTGATCTCCGCATGTGGAAAGACCCTTTCTGGTTGTTATCCATGAGAGCTGTTATGCCCTTCTAGACTTCGCATAGGCATTGGGATTCTCTGACCAGGCAGTCTTCCTGTGCGGTGTGTGGGCAATGGGAAGTATTCAGGGACCAAGTGGATGGAGCTGAAGACTGTATTGCGCAACATCATATGGGTATCTGGTAAGCGTTATTCTGTAAATAGAATTACCTGATGCTACGAAATCTGATGAATGGCGTTCCCTTCTCTCTCCCCTTCCTCTCCTCTCAGCCAGCCTCTCAGCCAGTCAAAGATTCAGCCCTCCCCTCATCAGCCGTGAATTCGTGTTGATTCCGTCGCAAATAAAAAGCTTCTATGCAAAAGCCGGCAGTCATATCCTGCCGTCCGAAGACCAGGGCTGCTCTAATGGTATGATAGGGAGCATTGGGTACAGTTCTGTTAGAACCGAGTCTACAGCAACTCGGAAGTAGCCCAGATATTGCCCTTCTGGGACCGGGCTCTTATGATCGAATGACGAGTCCAATGCATGTACCCACGGCTCCTCACTTGCCATAGAATCCATGGCGACTTGATCAACAACCAGGCACGCCCCAGAGTGAATGCCTGAGGGTATATCCTCCTCTTCCATGTACTCAAAGTATTCCCTATATCCTCGTGATTAGTCAAAGATCGAATATAAATTAACTAATCAAAAAATAAATAAATAAAAATAAAATAAAGTAAAAAATAAGAATCTTTAAACTCACAGCTGAATTTGTAGGTAACTGGCACCTTGTAGATCCGGATTCTCATAGCTTGGCATCAAGAGCATGTCTTTGAACTTCTTTCCTCCTGCGGCCTTCGCAACTGCAGCCTCCAGTTTACCATCGAACTGTTCATTCCACTGCTCCCAGCGCTTATCACCTGAGTAACCAGTTCTGAAGATGATGAGTCCAAAGTCACTAAATCCCATTCTTTCTACCACCTGCACAAGTGGATCGACGTTCTTTTCAAAAACTCGCTGTGGAGGAGCAGGAGGCATACCCTCCAGTTAACCACTTCCAAATTACCCATGCTGTTAGCATGCCCATCACAAAATGACAGAGGCAGAAACCTGAGTGCACGTTAAACAACCTTTGAGTGGCAATCCTCCAATGCAATAATCCACACCTATAGACCTAGTAGCACGTAAGCAAATGAAGAATCAATTTTGACGGGGCTATAAATAACTAGTATGAGTATGTCTAGGGAGAGACGTGGAGGTGCGCTTGGCGCGGATAACTACTATTTAGTAGCTCCTCATAATCGTATTTTTTGCTGTATTTGGATGTGTCTGTCTCCCCCAGCCCAATCTAGGACACAACTGCTTGCTTCCCAGACCATACTGTGGCTGCTAGTCTTTCAGAGTTTCTAATTGCATGTGCATGGATTGGCCAGGTAGTTACTGCACCAAACTTGACCATGCATTTTCGTCGTTCACACCCAAAATCCCGTCATGGGTGTGGCACCTGCAAGCGCAGGAGAGCCAAGGTTCGACAATGCTGACCTCAGTGTATACTTTTCACTATATATTAATGTAAGTTATAGTGTAATGAGCAACGGCCAGTTTGCAACAACTGTAGCCAGAGAAATGAAACATGCATGTACAGTGGGCCAGGTCCTTACCTTTTTGCGGAAAAACCGCCACGACGATCAGGGAGGACAGTGCTGTCTTCAACAGCAGAGCAAGGTCCCCCAGTATCAGAGCCACAGGGCTTTATCCTTGACAATTGAGGTCCATCAAACGATTTTTCAGAGACCGCACCTCCATTAAAAATGGAACAAATGAAGCTCGTGTTGCAATGGATCAAACATACACACCAACTCTTTGCTCGCAATGAAGAGACACACACAACTGGTCTGGGAAACGATAGGGCTTCAAGAAGGCTTCAACTTGCCTTTCTTAATGCATGGAATTCTGGCGATTTCGGCGTTACACTTATCGCATTTGAGTGAAGATGGACGATACGGCCGGTGGTTAGACGTCGCCATTGTGTATAAAAATACGGCTCTGACAATGAACAGCTGAACAACATCAGCCAGGCGAATGCAAAGGCAATGGTGATTTTTGCCGGGCTAGCATTTGCATTTAGCCTTGCCAGCGCGGTCAACGTGAGCAACAATGATGGCGGCCCTGGACTGAGTGCCCTGACGGACGTGTTCATTCTTGCTCGAGGGATCCAAACGGTCGTCAATACAGAAATGTACTTCTTACGACAGAGCAATCTTGCACCCTTGTTTAACATTGGCACTCCCAATACTACTCTCCCAACTCACACTCTCGCAGCGCTGGAGGCTCTTGATCAATTGAACCCAGTGCGAACCCCAGTCTGGTCATAATAGCAAGTCATACGCTCTTGCAATTCGGTGCTTGAGAGACCTTGGCGCCTTTACCTATGCAGAACCCACATCAATGACTATGGCTGCTGGTTGGGCCATCCGAGCCCCCGAAGATTATCTCGATGATCTCAAAGCTCACAGGCCGCTTGCCTTGGTGATTCTGGCGCATTATTGCGTGTTTCTACATTGGGGTCGGGAGAATTGGTGTATAGGGTCTTGGGGTCTTCAAGTTCTAACAGAAATATCAAACATGGTAGAGCCGCACTGGCAACCTCATATCAGCTGGGCAGTTGAACAAGTTCTGGGCACAAGCGCTACGAGCTCTCCGAGCTGAAATATGAGAACTTCAGGGGGGAGGAATAGCTTTGAACTCTCTTCCATTGATACCCGTATACGCCAATATTCTAAATCTACCCATTCGAGGCAAATTTACGAATTCTGTTGTGCAGATAAAAATAGTTTATTTTAAGGATATCTTGAAAGGGGAAAAGTTACGAGTACGAGATAAAGTAGATGCTGGTTATTAACTAGTCCATGCTCCACTTGCGCCTTGCCTAATTAAATGGGTGAACAAGCATGAACTGATCCATCATAGCAGGGGTTTGTATAACGATGTACCTGTGGACTATTGACTATTCACCAGGCAGCAGAGGAATGGAAGGTCTTTTCTCCAGTTCCTTTTCGCATATATTTAGCCCATCTTGTCTCAGGGCCCATGATTTTAATTCTTGTGATTCATTCTTCTGCCATACTTCTGCATACCAATCGAGACTCTAGTGTATCATTTTTCCTCTTCGAATTCTTTCTATTGGGATCTCTTGCAACAAGAGCCGTCATGAATTTTGTCTTCTATTACTATACCCCGTCAAGCGCGGCTGCAGGTATCTTCCTGGTGTTGTTTGGCCTGAGCAGTCTTCTGCATTTCTATCAGCTCGTGTGGGCACGAACACGGTTTATGATCCCCTTTTTGATTGGGGGAATTTGTAAGTCTGCTTGTTTGTTCCTGAATTGGACTATTTCTGACATTGTATATTCCTTTTCTAGTTGAAACCATTGGTTATATCGGTCGCTTGCTTTCCTCCTTTCAATCACCCAATTTCACGAAGGGTCCCTACATCATTCAAAGTGCTTTGATTTTGATTGCACCCGCGCTTTTTGCTGCGAGTATCTATATGACACTTGGTCGCACTATATCTCTGGTTGATGCTGAGAAGTACTCGGTTATCAAACTTAGATGGTTGACCACGATTTTTGTATGTGGGGATATCTTGTCTTTCTTGATGCAAGCTTCTGGTAAGTAAACCTTTTCCACCGTCTGTATTGCTTGACTTTCAAGTATCCGGATATCTCCAGTTAGAATGAAATGCCAACGTTGTCAAAAGGTGCGGGACTTATGATAAGCTCCGACACCCCGGCCACTGGCGAACATGTCATCATCGGCGGTCTCTTTGTGCAGATAATCTTCTTCGGTTTCTTCGCTATCACTGCAGTCATATTCCAGGCCCGCATTTCTAAGAGACCAACTGTCCGTTCCATCGAATTGGGCAGCCTCTGGCGCCGTCATATGAGAGCCCTCTATATCACCAGCATCCTCATTCTGATTCGATCAGTCTTCCGCGTGGTCGAGTATATCGAGGGATACGACGGATACTTGATGAAGCACGAGGCTTTCATTTACATCTTCGATGCTCTGCTGATGTTTGTGGTGATGATAGCTCTTCAGTGGTGGCACCCAAGCGAGATCAATTGCCTGCTGGGACGTAGTTACAAGTATTCCGAGAAGATGATCATGATGCGCCAGTTTCTTTCTGGGACCACTCTTGTGACGCGAGGGTCTATTGAGATATAAAGCGAAGCTGGAGGTAGTTGGTTTAGTTTTGGATTGGATGGAGTTTTTCTTTTTTTTTTTTTTGCTTTGTAAAAAAAGTCAAATCTATGAGCACATTAGACTGCGGTCCTATGCAATTTCATGTTCGACTTGAGACATGAAGGGAACACGCGACAGAAGTTGGCTGCTCCTTGGATTTATGCAGGTTTGCAGAAGCCGCAAGCTAAGAAAGAGAAAGACTAGACCACATTGAAATCTCTTCGGTCATTGCTATATAAGTTAGGTCGTTCCTCCTGTCCCATTACCAACCCACCTCTCAACCCTACTGTTATCTCTCAGAGAACTTCATTCTCCAATAGCCAAGGCTTAAACTAATGCATCCAGTGCGGGGCAGCATATAGACAGATAATTATGTAGATAGATATCCATACCATGCTGGCCCTCTTCAATTCCTCCCTATCAATCTGCATCTGCCAAATAAACCCAAATAAACAATGACCTTTAACATCCCAAAACCACCCGGTCTCCCAGTTCCAAACTCCACAACGCCGTTCTGGAGAACAGAACCTCATGGACTTGACAAACTCCGAACGACACCCGAACTGCCCCGCGAGAGCGACATTGTCATCATCGGTGCAGGCTATGCCGGTGTCAGCATCGCGTATCATCTTTTGAAGGCGAGGAAGACTGGGGAATTATCAAAGGGCAGCCGGCCGTATATAACTATTCTCGAGGCGAGGGAGGTGTGTTCGGGTGCTACCGGGAGGAATGGTATTTCCCCCTTCCCTTTTGCAATAGCGATTATTGTATATTCTCTAACCTGCTGTAGGAGGCCATCTCCGTCCAGATCTCCATGGACATATCCCGACATACATTGAAAGATATGGCGTCGAGGCGGGAGCGGAGTTGGCGAATTTTGAACTCTCCCATATCAAGGCTTTCAAAAATCTGCTGGCTGAGGAAGGGATTGAGTGTGATTTTACCGCTACGAGGAATATGACTGTTTTTCTTAACGAGGCGCGCGCGGAGAAGGCGAGAGAAGTGTATGAGAAGTTAGTCGGAACGGGGAGGTCTTTCATGGATGATGTTTATTACACGGGAGAGAAGAACGCGGAGGGGGTATGCATACTTTTCTTTCTTTCAATTTTGTGTTGGAATCCTGCTGATGCTAAGCTTCAAAGATATCCGGGGTAAAAGGAGCAAAAGCCTGTCTGTCCTCGCCAGCCGGCACGCTCTGGCCGTATAAATTCATCCTAGGCCTGGTTGAGAAAATCACACAGACAGATGCAGACGCAGGTGCGGTCAATATCCAAGCATTGACACCAGTCACCTCAGTCACTTCCGAATCATCCAACTTACATACCATACATACCTCACGGGGGACCATCCACGCCTCGAAAGTCATCTACGCCACGAACGCCTACACGTCAGCCCTCTTGCCCGAGTACGCAGCAAACATCGTCCCCTGCCGCGGAATATGCACCCACATCACCGTCCCCGAGGGAAATCAGACCCCGTTCCTGCCGTACTCGTACATAGTCGGCACCGAAGACGGAAAGGGTAGCAGTTATCTGATTTCTCGACCGGACGGGAGCATCATTGTCGGCGGCGCATGGTACACGTTCAAACCCGAGCTGGAGAAATGGTATAATGTCGTCGATGACAGTACGCTGATCGAGCCGACGAAGGACTATTATCATGATTACATGCAGCGGACATTTAGGGGGTGGAAAGACAGTGGGGCGTATGTGAAAGAGATCTGGACGGGGAGTACGTATAATACCAATACCCTGTCTGATTCAACACACGGGATAGATGATGTTGACAGGTATCTACCTATAGTTATGGGATTTTCGTATGATTCTGCCCCCCATGTTGGCAGTATCCCCGGGAAACCAGGTCAATATATCTGTGCCGGCTTCAATGGTCATGGCATGCCGGTCGTCTTCCTTGCTGCTCAAGGTCTTGCGGATATGGTTCGCACGGGGAAGAGTTTCGAGGAGGTCAAGTTGCCGCGGATTTACAAGACAACGATGGAAAGGATTTATGCGGCGCAGAATGGGCCTGCGGGAGGCGATATTCTGGATGATTGATTCTTATTACTGACGACTTGGATTTTAAGTTGCCTAAATAGGAAATCGGAGATATATTGATGGCGGTCAGAAATTCTGCCTTAGTAATTCATACCGCCTAGAAGCCGATATCGGCATTCTCACGTGGAATATCCCTGATTGGCTGCTGATGACGAGATTGCGCATGTGGATGGGTCATCCTCGTATTTCCCTCTGCAATTTCTTCGAAATCCCGTGATTTTTCTCCGTTGAATGTTAACTACTCTGAATCATGTCTCTGTAGTCTCTTCCGCAATTTCACTTCTATCATCAAGCAAAGCGAAAGAGACCCGAAGCTCACTAGACTCACCATGACTGCTGGAACAGGCAGCGGCACCATGTCCGCTGGACGACTCCGTCAGTGCTCCCCTACTCTCCACTCCCCACTTCTCTCTAGGTGAACAGCTACTAAATCCCGTAGAGAGAGTCGATTCCGAACCTGAGAATCCATACTCGAAGCTCATCTCCGACCAGTCGATCGTTATAATTCCCTCCTTTACTCTCGAGTCCGGAGTTACTCTCTACAATATCCCTGTTGCCTACACCACACGGGGTCAACTGTCACCCAGCGCTGACAACGCCTTGGTCGTCTGTCATGCGCTTAGTGGCAGTGCCGACGTGGCGGATTGGTGGGGTCCCCTGCTCGGTGGTCCTGGTCAGGCATTCGATGTGTCTCGTTTCTTTGTGATCTGTTTGAACAGCTTGGGTAGTCCGTACGGAAGTGCGAGCTGTGTCACATATAAGGATGGAGATGCTGAGAAAGGATACTATGGACCGGAGTTCCCTCTGACGACTGTTCGTGACGATGTGCGGTGAGTTTTTTTTTCTCTTGTTTTCTGGGCTCCAATTATGAACATGTACTCATCTGGAATAGCATTCATAAGCTCGTCTTGGATGACCTGGGTGTCAACCAGATCGCTGCTGTCGTTGGAGGTTCCATGGGTGGTATGCTCACGCTGGAGTATGCATACTTTGGCAAAGACTATGTTCGTGCTATAGTCCCAATTGCTACCTCCGCGCGTCATTCCGCATGGTGTATCAGTTGGGGCGAGGCCCAGCGGCAGAGCATCTACAGTGATCCCAAGTATGAGAACGGGTACTATCCGTTCGATGATCCTCCTGCCACCGGTCTAGGTGCGGCCCGCATGTCAGCTCTACTTACCTACCGGAGTCGGAACTCGTTCGAGTCTCGTTTTGGACGGAATGTGCCCGATCCCTCCAGGCGCCAGAATATCAACGGCACTTCCAGGCTACCCACTCCTCCGAATGAACACTGGGCCATTCACAATGATGGCCATAAGGGTGAACCTCCTTCGCGCGCCCAGTCTGGGCGGAGCTCATCTGCTGCTGCCAAGTTGGAGTATATGGACCCGCAGTTTTCGGGTACCAAGACCTTCACCGCGCCGTCCAACGCCGGCGCAAATGCGGATGCCAAGAAACGGCCTCCGACTTATTTCTCCGCTCAGTCGTACCTTCGGTACCAGGGTGAGAAGTTTGTCAAACGCTTTGATGCAAATTGCTACATTGCCATCACTCGCAAGCTTGACACGCATGACGTCTCCAGGCATCGGGCTAGTCCGACGTCCGAAGACCCTGTCCGGGAGGCGTTGTCACAAATTGAGCAGCCGGTGTTGGTCCTTGGTATCGAAAGTGACGGTCTCTTCACCTTTGAAGAGCAGAAAGAGATTGCCGCGGGGATTCCAGATTCGAGACTCAAACGGATTGACAGCCCCGAAGGCCATGACGCTTTCCTTTTGCAGTTCGAGCAGGTCAACCGCTACATTCTGGAGTTTTTCAGGGAGGTCTTGCCAGACATCATGTCGACATCTGGCGACGCTAAAGTCGTGGATGGTGTCAACAAACTAACCAAGAGCAGCACCTTCGGCGAAGCGGAGGTAGAAGACATCACAGCCTGGTAAAAGACGACTTTCCAGACATTATTGATCTGAGCGCAGTAATTGCAGCCGTTCATTAATTGGCCCTGAGCAACTCATCTCCGGTTCTCCACTCTTGTCTCGGATCAGAGACAGTACTGTACCGGATTCGCTCCGGGCCATGATATCCAAGGAGTAGGAGAGGGTGCGAGTTTTGTTAACCTTCAACCAGTAAGAGAGATGAGCATCCAACTGCCTCTCTCGCATCCCGCGAGGACTGGCTCGTCGGTCCACGCGGGGAATACTGTAAAAGAAGCATCCAACTGCTCCCCATCACGGAAGCCCTTGAGAGGTGAATCTTGCGAGAGCAAGAACTCTGTCAAGGGTGATGGGCCTTGTTATAACCTCAATTGATTATGGGGGATATGACTATCTCTCGGTAGTTGTTTTTAAGATAGAATAGGACGTTCGTTTAGCAATCGTATATAGTCAAGATGACAGTGCTAATATTGTCTTCTTGTAGATCAAGCTGGATTTCTCAACACCTAATTCCCAATCATAGAAAGGACCCGTTCTTCCCTTCAATCTACACGACGATCGGAGTCCGGGGTCTCGTACTACGCTGCAGGCAATGATCCACGATGCAGATAGACATCTGTGCTACATGGAAGGGAGCATCACACAAGTAATTAATCAACGCCCAGACGACCATTTCCGGAACAACGTCGGGTCTCCGAATAAACAGCACGGATTGATTGCTCAATTGCATGCAGAACTGCCGTGATATCAAATAATGCAACAGTTGCAGCAATATGGAATCAGTCCAGTTACTCCGTACGATGTATGCGAATCGATATGCCCCTTAATCTCACGATATCCCTGTGTCTCTCTGGCCAGCTTTATAATCGCAGCATACACCTGAACGTGCAATTCCTTTTTGACTGGCCACATATTGCGTGGAAATTCGAGGATCTTCTGTCACGGTGCTTGAAGATGCACGTTGCTATTGTTGCACTGCTTGCTGCGGCGGCGTCGGTGTCTGCCCTGAGCAATCCGCACCGCAGGGCAGCAGAGGTTCTAAGGCGTCGGCCTGCTGTTACGGTTAATACGGAAGTGGATTTACAGAGGAGAGATGAGAGTCCCAAGCCGCAGTTTCTTACGTCGAAGACTGAGCGTGGGTTTTCTATTCCTTTCAAACTGGTTTGGGCAATGCATCTACATATGTACTAACAGGTTGTAGCATTCGCTGTGAACGGCACTGGTATCCCAGACGTCAAATTCGACATTGGCGAGTCCTACGCCGGAAATCTTCCCAATACACCCTCTGGGGATTCGAGCTTGTTCTTCTGGTTCTTCCCTTCGCAGAATCCGAACGCGACGGATGAGGTTCGTGTACTTAATTCACCTTTTCTACCATACTGTCTACTAACAGCTTAGATCACTATCTGGCTCAATGGAGGTCCCGGCTGCAGCTCCCTCAACGGCTTGCTTCAAGAGAACGGCCCGTTCCTCTGGCAGCCAGGAACGCATGCTCCCATCCGCAATCCGTACTCGTGGGTGAACCTGACCAACATGGTCTACATCGACCAGCCGGCCGGCACCGGGTTCTCCCCTGGTCCCTCGACGGTTGAAAATGAGGAGGATGTCGCGGCGCAGTTCAAGGACTTTTGGAAGCATTTCGTTGATACGTTCGATCTGCATCATCGCAAGGTGTATCTCACGGGGGAGAGCTATGCGGGACAGTATATCCCGTATATTGCGGCGGGGATGCTGGATGAGGAGGATGACGAGTATTTCAATGTTGCCGGGGTGCAGATCATCGATCCTTCTATTAACGACGACTTTGTCTTGATTGAGGGTGGGTTTTAGTGTCTTTGGTGTATGGAGAGCGCTGTTCAACCAGGCTAACTGTACTCTGCAGCGCCCTCCGTCGCGGCTCTGAACCACTACCAGTCTGTTTTCACCCTCAATGAGACCTTCATGACGGAAATCAACGCGCAGGCCGAAAAATGCGGCTACTCAGCCTTCATGGAAGAAGCCCTCTCATTCCCGCCCAAGGGCATCCTCCATCAGCCCGAGATGTCCAAGTCCGAGTCCTGCGACGTCTGGTCCTCCATCATCGAAGCAGCATACTATGTCAACCCGTGCTTCAACATGTACCACCTCACTGACTACTGCCCCTACCTCTGGAACGTCATGGGCTTCCCCTCGCTAGCAGGTGGGCCGAACGACTACTTCAACCGCACAGACGTGCAGAGGGCCATCCACGCCCCTCCAACGGACTACTCCGTCTGCGGAGAAAATGTCATCTTCCCCCACGGCGACGGATCCCTCCCCAGCGCCCTAGGACCGCTGCCCAGCGTCATCGAACGGACGAACAACACCGTCATCGCACACGGATGGTTGGATTTCCTGCTCTTCACAAACGGAACCCTCGCGACGATCCAGAACATGACCTGGAATGGCCAGCAGGGGTTCCAGTCTCCCCCGGTTGGGCCGTTGTTCGTGCCGTACCACGCGGGCCTGGCTGAGCTGGCGAATGGAAATGTCGAGGTGCCGTTCACGCAGGTTGCCGGGGCTGGGTATTTGGGGACTGTGCATACGGAGAGGGGGTTGACCTTTGTAGCGGTTGAAGGATCTGGCCATGGTAAGTCCCTTGTCTTGTTTTGTGTTTCCTGTTTGAAGGGCTTTATGCTGATGATATGTGCTCCATAGAAATCCCGCAATACGTCCCTGGGGCGGCGTATAGACAGTTGGAATTCCTGCTGGGTCGGATCGAGAATTTATCAGAAATCGGCCCGTACACGACCAGCTAGATGTCTCTTGAGTTTCTCTTCTCCGTGCATTATCGTGCTTGTATATAAGATATAAGGGCATCGACAGAGACCAAATCAACGTGGATACGGATTTCTTCCCTCTCGTGGAAATGGCCGTGTAATCACCTGTATTGGGTATTATTATTATATTATATTAAAAAGACCTCTGACAGACTGCGTGCCGCATCCTGGTGCTTCTGAACGGGGCAGGGTCTCGTTCCTGTTCCTAATCCATCGCCCCTGAAGCTATCACGGGATTGCTCTATTACACCCCTGGCTCTCATACAGTGATCACTGATAACAGCAATATACTCCGTAGTATATTTATATTGTATATACAGCTGGTAAGCAGCCCCTATTCTGCCCCTTTATTTATTATAATTATTTCCCTCCTATTGACAACTCCAGCATGTCGTTTATCTGAATCAGGCTCATCACCCTACGGGACTACTGTTGCCAATGCCTCCGGACCGTGCCCGATTAGGAGACGCTGAGGTAGAACTTATAATTATCTGGGTGAAAGCTTAATGCCGGATGGACGATCCTCGGCGTTATATCACGAACAGGCAGTGATGAACATCAACTGTGGGTACTGGATACTGGATACTGGACGCTGGACTGGAGTGGTCGAAGAAAGGATCGCCGATGCATGCATGCATGGGCCATGCAAATTCTTTGCTTCGATATATTATCATTGCATGACCCAGACCAGGCAGACAGGACAGTGCAGATCATGCCTCAATATCTGTCCCATTCATCTTCGTTGATTAATTAACTAATGCATAGTACAGAATGCTCATGCCGATGCTGCTTCCAGGGGACACACCCCTGCTCTGACGAGTGCCGCTGGTTGAAGCCGTTTCATACATATTGCCTGTGGAGGATCCTCCTGCGTGCTATGTGGCTCTTATGGAGATGATGCGCCGTTCTGATAATAGGTACCATCTGCAGATCGGTGGGACATCAGGCTATACGAACGAACGGGAGGATCTACGGAGTTTTCACCAGGATGATTCTACCGGATTCGTGCCTTGAGGCCGGGCTCTTGTCGACGATCTGGATATACCTCAGGGGCCGAATGGAATGGCATAATATATATACATCTAACCTCCTTGGCTTTTGTGAGAGATTCGATCCTGATCAAGTCGCTCACTCACTCATTCGCTCTACAGCGTACATTGCTCACTCTCGTTAACCACACCCAAAACAACCTACTGTCATTCATTCATTCATTCACTCACTCTTTCACTCTTTCCAATCAACCTCCAAAATGAAGCTCTCTGGAATCCTCTCCGCCTTCGCCCTGGCCGGCACTGCCTTCTCGGCCGTCATCCCGCGCACCGTCATCCTCGAGACCCTCGTCGGAATGACCACGCTCGCAGTCGTCATTGACGAGCTCGACAAGGCCATCGAGGACATCAAGCCCATCGTGTGCTCCAGCGCGACCCAGCAGGATATTGCCAAGTTGGAGAACAGTACGCTGCTTGTTCCGTTGAACATGACATTGCTATACATTGTGCTGGTGCTAATGGTAACCTGAACAGCCCTGATTGGCGTCCAGTACAAGCTCGCTGTCGTCGTCCCCGGCAGCATCTCCACTAACCAGTCCCTCTCCGTCTCCTGGGCTGGCGCTATCAACAACATCAACGGACTCCTGGAACAGGTCGAGAGCACTGCTTGCGGTACTGGTCTTTTCTCCTTGGATGCTCTTGAGAAGGGTAATTCCCCCATAATCCCGTGACAATACATCTGGATGTGTGGGGGTGATGTTAACTTCGTGAAAGAACTCGTCGCCATCGAGGGCCTCCTCGCTCTCATCGACCCCTTCGCCGGAGTCGCCGTCGACGCCGTCAACACCGTCCAGCCTCTCGTTGAGAATGCTGCTGAGTCTGCTCTCGTGACTGTCGCCCATATCGTGGAGAATATCCGTAACGGTTCTCCCAATGCCGATGTTATCTCGAACCTTGTTAAGGGTATTGGCGCTGAGTTTCCTCTTTTGCCCAATGCATAAATACAGGGTATCTACTACCCAGGTAGCTAGGTAACGAGTACAGTCTCATCGCTGGATGTGACGGGACCAGATGAAGGGAGGATGTAAATATCCTTTTCTTAAGTTGACTAGGCTTGATGTGCTGTGAAGGAAGTTATGTGGGTATGGCTTGGTTTAGTTTCTTGAACTGTGTTGATCACATAATTTGTAATGTCAGTAATATTCTATGTTTCTTTCTAGTATTACTTTAATATTTGCTTCTGAATCAACTTAATATATCGGGTAGCCTTTTTGAGGAAAAACACTGCTCTATACACCATTCCACATCATTACTGCGGAAGTGACATCACATCATCACCATAATACACACCTATCCTTTGTCGAAACTACCACGTCTCCTGCTTATACCTCCCATCTCTCTCCATCTCCATCAGATACTCCTCCGCCTCCTGCCGACTAAGCCCCTCCTCCTCCGTCTCTGCCCCATACTGGAAACACTCGATCAGCGCCTCCCGCACAGCCTGCGGCATCCTCCCGGACGAACCACACAGAGTCACCGACCCGTGCAGATCATACAGCATCTGGAAAAGCGGCGCGAAATTCTCCCTGATGCGGTCCTGCACGTATACTTTTCCTCGCTGATCACGGGAGAACGCCGTGAAGACAACCAGGTTGACCAGCGGTGCGAGCTGCGCCCATTCGTCTTCGAAGAAGAAGTCAGCTGTCCTGTTTCGGCCGCCGAAGAGGAGGATCGTAGGTGCGATCGGGAGCTGTGGCGTTGCGTCTGGATTTCCCTGCTGCTGTTGCCGTTGTCGGCGGCGGTACGCGGTTACCAGGGCTGCTTTCTGCCAGAGCACCGAGCGCAATGGGGCGATTCCCGTGCCTGGACCGATAAGGACGGTTGGGCCTGTAATTTGGCTGACGCTGGGGTTTAGGCCGCCTCGTTGGAGTTGGACTCGGAGTGTACTTCCTGGTTGCAATGAGGAGAGATATCGAGTGCAGACTCCTTGGCGGATCCTTTTGATGACCGTCTGGTACTTGACTATGGCGATGAGGAGTTCGAACTTCGTTTCGCCTGTTGCTGTCCGTGTGAGCTCACCACCGCTCGCGATACTGAATTGTCTTGCCCGCATGACAGGAAACAAGGACGGTACGTGTTCCCAGGGTATCTTCACGGTGTGGAACTCTTCGAGGACTTCGAGGATACTGCGTCTGGGACGGGTGGTGTAGTCCCAGAATTCGTCAATGTATTCCGGGTTAACGAATTCAAGGAGTCGTTCCTTCTGCATAGTGTCATTTGTATAGTGCGATATCGCGGAAAAGAAGGACCGTCGCGGTATGGATTTGATATCTAGGTAGTCTGTGAGGAGGGCGCGGAGAGTTAATCCGGGATAAGATGCTAGCTCGGGTATGGGAGGCGAGTGCAATATGCTATTTGCTGTGTCGGACCCTTTCCCGGGAACGAGACATACGGGTTTGTCTGCTTGCTCGTTCCAGCACATAAGATCAATCAGAGCCTGGACATCATCCACAAAATTCTTGGCGGTGATGCAGATAATATCGCCAGGTTCGTATGATAGAGCTTCAGAAGTCGTCAGGCATATATGACGAACGTCCTGCCAATGCTCTATAGGAGTAACTCGCTTATTCTGCACGAGCGTTGCTGTGAAAGTATTTGGAAGAGGGCGAACGTCGTGATCTAGATGGTGCAGACCCGGGAGTGAATCGGCTGTGGCCGCTGTATCGCCAGTTACTATGCCATTCTCCTGTAGGATCCATTTTGGAGGAAGCTGGACATCATCTGGGATGGGATCTTCTCCTTCAGAAAGTGGATAGCGGTCTAGTAAAAGTTTCCTGAAGTCGGTGGCCCATGGTATGAACATGCCTTCTAGTCTGTGTCTTTATCAGCCACGAGAACCAGGATATGATGTATATGTGTACAATGACATACCCCTCAGGATGCCTTTGATCAGCTTCTCCCATCGGATATATTTCATTTGCACCCAGCTGAAGCAACCTCTTATGCAGCTTCTTCCCAGCCCAGTTAAACCTATCATAACCCGTCAGAAGAGTGAACTCAAATAAGAAACGAAAGTAGAATCTTTACTTAGGATAAGAACTATCACCCAGCCCAAATAAAGCAAAGTCCACCCCCTCCAAGAATGTCGGAGGCAGTGATTTCAAAAGCAACGTCCTCCAGAACTTCCTCGCATTACCAGGCAAATCTCCCTGGCCGGTCGTCGAGACGACAAATAAAACAACGGTATAAGATGAAAGGGATTCCTGAAGAAATGACGACTATCAATAATTCATACTCCTTCTCGTCTCTTTTTCTATAGATTGACTGGAATTTCTACCTACCGCTTGGAAGTTATTCATCTCTGATACTAGAGCTGTGAAATGGAGGCGCTCAGCCATGGAGCCTAGCTCCTCTGCTACATCCTGTGCGTTACCGGTCTCCGTGCCATACAGGATGACGGCAGACCTGGGATGCTTCGCTTCAGGCATTCTGGCGGTCTGTCGTGTCTGTTCATGGAGTAGGAGGATGTTTCGGTCAATATCAAACTTGGATGCCCCTCCGAAATAGGCTGTAATTTATTTTACAATTTTCTTGTCTTGTTGTACGAGGTAATAAATACATGACGTCATGAGAGGCCGAAGTCGCTTTCTTTTCCTTTCGCAAACAAAACAAAATAAATGTGCATGGAATATACAGTCCATCTGTGAAGTGCATCTCACAAGCAACAAGGGTATCTAGAATGCTACCACCGTCAAATATCAAAAGGTATCCTCATCTCCTCCAGCCCCGCCAACTCCATCCATGAAATTATCATCCCCGTACTCATCATCCCCACCATCAAAGTACTGCTCCGCGTTGTAATCCCCGCCCATCTCATCTTCATCATCTTCAAAGTCGTCATCCACAATCTCCTCTTCCTGCTCTTCGTCCTCTTCAAGGCCTGCTTCTTCTTCATCCCCACGATCCTCTTCGTCCTCGTCCTCCCCTCCTCGTCGACGCTTAGTAGGCTGCTCCTCCTCCTCCTCATCCTCTTCGAAACCCCGTTTTATCCATGTGCGTTTCGCCTGGGGAGCATACCCATCCAGTGCCGCATCGGGGTTGTAGGACGGCTGGATCACTTTCCATAGCTGTTGGGGAAAGAATCTCAAGACTATATCGTTTCGATTTCCATCAGTTAGATATGTTCACGTTTTGTACGATGGCGGCAATAGGGAAACTAAGGAGAACCCACTAAATGGTCGACCAGTCATGTTCGGAGCAGTCCTTCTTTTCCTTTGATATCTTCCAGAATACGCGGGCATGCTGTGGAACGGGTCAATCTGCGCCTTTGCCTTACTATCGCCCTTCGCTTCCAAACCAGCAACACCTAGAACGGAGTAGTCTGGGCCTTCATGGAATCTTTCCCGTAGAGCTCGATATAGATCCACCTGGATCTGTTCTCTTTGATTCAACGGTCTGGCAATGGGGACGCTGTATTTCTATCCTTTCTGTTATTTGATGTCTAGAAAGAAGAAACCATACATAACACACAAGGCCGTATATACATTATAGACCAATAGACCTAATAAAGATGCGACATACCGGAAACAGAGGCGTCGGCGCTGTGTCTGCTTCTGCGCCAGGCTCGGTATCCCAGGTGAATTCTGCGCCAGGCAGCTTCCTGCCCTTCTTCGCGCCAAAACGGGACATGGTAGCAGAGGTTGGATAATTTAATTATATAGAAGGACAGATTAAACAAAACGATAAATCAGCTAGCCGATAGTGAGATTCATGCGCGAAAGGAATCCCTCGCGAGAAAAAGTTCCTTAAAGCTGTTCACCGCCTTTGGTCCCACTCAAAACGGGAAAGTAGGGCTTGTACCTATTTAACGCCTAAGGCCAACATGGCTCGTAGCCTCATACTTATACAGTAAGCGTACCCATACTGTGCTCAAGTTCAACAAGACTTGGTATTTTACTCCATTTAACAATGACGCGGTTAGCGAACGGCCCAAAATGCCCTCACTTGAGGCCGTTTTAAGCATCCTGCTAACCGTCCACGGCCGGACGTATGTACTTCCACAGCTCATATATCAGCTAGATCTCGAAATATTTTTTAGAAAACGACATGCCCCGTTTGATAGTTGCGAATAACGAAGAGGTGGTATTGCTAAGAGAGATGTAACCAGCAAGTTAAAACTCGACCTTAATAGGCTACCCTTCCGAACTGTTCACTAGTACAACCACAAACAAAGATCAACAATTGTTACGTATTTCAGGGGAAGAAGGGCTGAACGAGGCGGTATCGGCTACACGCACGTAGCCTACTAAGAAGTAGATGCCTTTACTACAGGTCCCGGACCTGTAATGAATCTATGCCCTACACGAAGCCTTCAACGCGCTCCGTTGTATGCCGCTTAGCTCATTGAGGATTCATTACGATCTAAAAGGGGTTCTCCCGAAGTCGATAGAACCACCAGCGTCACGTGCTCATACATATTTGTATCAACAATAATAATAATACAGCAGTAGAGTCTATTGGATTTAATGAGTGTATTGAGTAGTTGGTTGAGCTCTGGAGCTCTGGATGTTATGTTATGTTATGTTATGTTATGTGATGTGGATCAGGGGTGCGGCGTCTGGATACCAGATACTAAAAGGATACTGTAGGATTTATGGGGATCATGGTGAACGCTCTATATCGATATATTGCGGTCTCTAGTACATCTTGAAGCTCTAAAACGATGCGCTTCTTCTTGCTTGTCTATTACACCTTGTGTTGTCCCAACATCTGTATGTTGGTCCTTCCTCCGGAACATACATACTCCGTATCCGGGACCGGATTATCAGATAATCCACCTGTCCGAAATAGTATATCCTCATCACGGAATCCTAGACACGTGACTAGCACGTGCCTTCCTTTCAGATGTTAAATAATGAAATCAAATCAAATCTATTTCAGACAGGTGGATTATCTGATAATCCGGTCCCGGATACGGAGTATGTATGTTCCGGAGGAAGGACCAACATACAGATGTTGGGACAACACAAGGTGTAATAGACAAGCAAGAAGAAGCGCATCGTTTTAGATCTTCAAGATGTATGCGATTTTTCTGTGTATTTAGAGCTTTTTCATCCGGGCTTCAGCTCGTTCGAGGGGGGGTGTTGGTACCCAGCGGGTCACGTGTCTTCACCGCCCTCGCTTTCTGCCCGGTAGTTATAGTTAGCCTTAGCCGATAGGCCACCAACCAATGAACCATCCATCACACACCAAAACAACGGAGTTGTCACGTGCCTGCGAGGACCTATTCCGAGTACCATTTTAGGCGTAGCCTATCACAGTCATCACCCAACATCATGCAGTGCCGCGCAATTTTGAATCCTTTGAAATCTTTACAATCTACTAGCATAGTATAGCCGCTAATCATTAGCTGTCCTCTTCCAATATTGAACTACTTGGCATCTGCACATAGCCACAAACAGACCATAGATGTTATTAGATTACCGCTATTCCTTATGAGGTTCAGCACTCGCCTAGCTCATTGCCTTTTATTCGGCTATAAACGGATTACTCAGCTGGGAGAACTCCTGGATTTCCGGATTGGCTCTTTTTTCTTCATTAGATAGACAGACCTCAATATAACGCTCGTTACTATCATCTCCATCTAGCCTTTTTAGGCGTATTGCCTACGCTGACCCACCAGCTTCAACAATAAAGTTATCTCGTATGGACCACGTTGAGCCTACAATACCACTAGGCCACCTTTTAGGAAATTCTGGGTAATGGGGTATTGTATCTAAATCGGTCGCTTGTCATGTTCCTGCTGAATAATGGTTTTGGCAGATCAAAGCGTCACCCATCCCATTTTTCAAGGTGGCATGATCTTTGTACAATGTGTACGCGGCTCATGCAAGCTCAAGCCAATTACATAAGCATTTTTACTCGCGCGAACCCAAAAACGACCTCGACCCATCTGCAACCACAACAGTTTTTCCTTGCATCTTTTCACCCTACTCACATCTTCTCACCTATATTGAATTTCGACATCTATATCGCAGGCAAAGATACTAAGAGTACACAAAATAATATTCAAAGGAAAGATTTGCAGCGGAGATGTTCAGGAATCCCCGACAGGTCGCACCTGACAACGTATCTTCAGAATTCAGTCAAATACTCAAGCCTCTACCGGTCATATCGTGGGGACAGCTTGCAATGTATCATTTGGGTGTCCCAACTGGGGCAGGCGTAAGTATTTCCTCTCTTATTGTTTGGTCTTGTTCTCACTATCATCGCAGGATCACATGTTTGTTGTCCGAGACGAACATCATCAGACGGCGATTCAGAAGCTCAAAGACTCGGGATTCACTCAAGCCCCTCCTGATCGCCGGGCCGCCCCTGAAATTATGGAGTCTCTCCCAGATCCGCAAGCCGTCTTTGATGAAATTAACAAGGGCTACGAACGCCTAGACTGTTATTGCACGTCATTCCAATTCCCGCCTCACCTTCCGTTCAGCGGGGAGCAAATCTTTTTAATCCCCAACTCCTTCGCGCATTTACCACTGGACAATCTCGGCATGACTTCAAACCCGTCAAGCCAGAGGGCTCAACCAAAGCAATATGAAGTATATGGCAACTTATTCTATCCGCTTGAAGCGGCATTGGTTGAGAGCTTTGTTAAAGGAGTCATTCATGACATCGAGGAGGTTGGATATTCGTCTTGGCAGTTGCTACTAAACGCCTGGATATCAATGATGCGGGGCTATCTCGAAGTCAACAATGATATTCTTGATAACTGTGCGGATGAGCGGGCAGTAGAATGGTATAGCACGCACTTTGGTCGGATACACGAGGCCCAGTATGGTGGATGGGACCTCCGGGTTTCAAAACGTCTTGGTTCTGGAAAAGAAATGCCAGTGGACATGAGGGGAAATCCTATCTCCTGACATTTCTACTGCTTGAGGAGGTCGGCGATGAGTTGTGAGGAATCAATCGATATTGACTCGTCTGGTGGACCCTCATCAGGAAGTTCCTGGGATGAACGCCCTTGATCGGACATATCCTGATCCGAGGGCTCTGTGCTCAGCCAATCCAGCTCCATGGGCTCTTGGTTCCCTTCGCCCGTTTGGCGCAACCGACGCCTACGCATCTGGACCTTCCGCGTTTGTCGTCGTTTCAAAACACCCCGTTCCCTTTCGCCCCTCGGTGCCCGCTGGCGGCGCACAGTTTGTTCCCTATCCCATTGCCCCGGCGATTCCCCTCGTTCTTGTTGAGGTGGCTCCCTTGGCAGATCCGTATGCAGGGCGGATCCATGGTCACCAAATGGACCATCCTCTCCGACGAACAACGGCGAGCAAGGGATATCACCGGGATACCCTCCGGTCTGGTCGCCGTTAGTGGGTTCAGGTCGTGCACATTTTCCAAAAAAGGCGAAATAGACACAGCGGCGGACAAAAAAGGTTGTGATCATGTCCGCAGCCCCAACATCATCAGCATGCAAACGGTCCAAGAAGAGCAAAGGGCTATCTTGCTTATGGGTTCGTATTCGTGGCATCCCACACCGAGCCTGGGGTTTCACGGTACTGTCCGCAAGAAGATCATGTACTATGTCAGGCTGGTCGGGAACCGCCGCTGTGAAACAATCAACAATTCGGTTGACCAGGATATCAAATTGCCGGGCGTCATATCGGAACTGATTAGGTTTCCTGGCCTGCAACAGAGCTGCCCGTGCAATCTGATAGTCTGGGGAACCCTCAGTTAATGCATCGATTTCTGGGGACTTGAATCCGAGCCGGCGGGCGAGTTTGGCCATCTCATAGATTGCACTCTCATCGGCTTTGGCACAAGATGGCTTTGCCAAAAGATCATCGCCCTTTTTTGGGTCTGGGGGCATCAGAGGATAATGTCGCATCGTATACAGCCACACCTGCAAGTATCCCATATCAAGACATGCCACGTCGGTCGCACGCTGGCGCTGATAAGTGGACTCAGAAGTCTGAATAACACATTCTGCCTCTGAATCTGAGGACGGAATAAACATGGACTTCATGGTTTCCCATACAGACTTAGCTGACGGGCCAAAAAGTCACTTCACACAATGAGCGCAGCTTTCCAGATACTTAAAATCTTCAAAAAAAGTGTACAAGGACGGAATCAGGCCGTCAAAATCCTTCATTCGGTTCCATATGATCCTTCTTTCTTCGTCTCTGAATTCTGCAAATGCCTGTCCACTCAGGATCAGCCCACAAGCCGTTTTCGCGTCAGTACGGGATTTCCCCGGTGCCAGCAATTGCAGGGCGTCAACGGTATCCAAATCAATCTTCTTCATCGAAACAGAATCTGAGGCAACCAAGGAGGACCAGAAGTCTCCAATATGGTCAAGATAGGTGAGGATCTCCTACAGAGCATTAAGAAATGGGATTGACAGGGAGGGAAACAAGCCTTGGATTTTAGAACTCACTTCGACACATCCCGTGGCGATCAACCGGTGAAGCATGCTGATTCTCATCCCATGTGGCCAAAGCCCAGGAATTGGTAGTAACCGATCGAAGGCTCGCCGGAGACGACGGTTTCTTTTATTGTCCAACCGATCCAAGCGGTCCTGATTGCTGGGTGACAGCCGGACAAACCACCGCTCTCGGAAAGCTTCATTGTCCTCGCCTTCATACTGTCGGATCTTGCGATATATTTCTCCGTCGGTCGGCTTCTTCTGATTGGAATATTCCTCTAGCAGGGAGGTCCTCAGCTCTTCACCGATATCTATGTTAATGGTCAGCCCTATAGATACCGAAGAGATGAACCCTATTGAGTCATACCGTCCAAGTAGAGATCTACCGTCCACCAGCGGTCAGCCGGAGGAAGCACCTCGGCTTCCGCCTGCACACGATGACGACCATGGAGGGCCCGTAGTTGCCCTGCTGTGAACGCCAGGTGGGGAAATCGGTGAGGATCATTAGTTATCAGCGATCGCTGCGGAACATTTGCCTTCCGCAGTGCATCAGCGAGATCTTGCCGAGACACTATTGCAGGGACATGATTGTCGATATCCAGGCGGCGACAGCGGTTTCTACGGAAGATTTCACGGAGCCGATACAAGTTCTTTGGATCAAGGTCCCGGGCAATGGGGGATCGAATTGAATTTGATAGATATTGACCTTGGCTGCTCCCAGGTATTTCAGGCGCCGCTCTGTTGCCAGCCGGACTTCTTCCACAGTAAACAGAGCTCGTCGCATTGCAAGAATAGAAATGGAAGAAAAAATCAATAGCGATAGAAGGGAAGTCATGAGCCGCAAGATATATATATTGAATGTGCTCTCCACTGCGGTAACACTGCGGAGCCGTTCTGTCGTTCCTGCGGGCTCCCCGCAACGACCCCCCCAGGGCCCCACAGCAACCCTATTGCAGACGACTTAAACTTGCCCTTTCGCTCTCAGCATTGCCTTTCATTACTATAGTTTCTACCCGTTTAGACTTGATATCTTTTAATACCGTGATGGGCCCCCTGGGTGACAAGCGGGCCACCCGATTCTTGGTGGATGAGGTTCCTCTGCTTAAGCAACCTCCCCCTGATACTGAAACGGCGGTGCAATCACCGTCTGAGCTCAAGTTTAAGGGAATTGCCCCTTCCAGTGCGCGCCTGGCCAAAAGGCCCGCTGCTCCCTCGCTCGCAGAGCCCAGTCGTAAGGTCATCCGCGGCCCACCACGAGGCTTAGCTCTTCCGGAGACCAACGGGTCAGGGAACAGTTCGGATTCAGATCTAGTCATAAGAGATGAACCTCCATGGGACACTTTCAAGAAATACTATGAATACGATTTGGCTGGCGCTGTTGCTGTATGCGTCCGGCGCTCTGGTCGCCGTGCCGCTTGGGCGATTCGCCAGTATCGCTGCAAGGATGCTGACAGAATACTGGGAATCCTCCGTTCTATGCGCCATAAAAATGTGGTCTCAGTTTGGGAATGTTTCCGCACCCCTGATGCTCTATATACTCTCAGCAAGTTCCATCCGCTCACCCTAGACCATATTGTCGCCTGCAAAGCCTTCCCAGACCAGCAGCAGCTGGCTGCCATTATGTCCCAGGTCCTTTCTTCAGACTCACGTGGGTATAAGATTGCTAATGGTTCCCAGTTGCTTGATGGATTATCATATCTTGTCGCCCAAAATCTCCAGCATACCTCCCTGGATTGTTCCAGCATTCTCATGAACCTTGACGGGGAGGTCCAAATCGGTAAATTCATTGCTTGAGCCCAACCCAGAAAAGCTTCTAACCAGAACTCCTAGCACGGATTGATTGTTATGCCTTCCGACCGACGGGCAGCACTCAAGCAAGCGATTTTTCTCCCGTCGGGCGGGTGATGATGGAACTGATGCAGAAATACGTCAAGGATGATGGAGCGATTGGAATTGACAATCTTGATCGGTGGCGGAATCGTTCAGCTGCTATTGAATTTCTCTCCGCGACGACATCAGCCGGCTCATTTGAGGAATTGAAAAAGGTTTGTAGCCCTCTCTTTAGTTTTGAAAGCTGCTCATTGGTTTCTAGCAGCGTCTCTTGACAGAAATCCGTTGGTCTCCTGGTGATCTAATTGGCCTTGCATGGTTTGCTCTAATATCTGCGCGTACATTTTATTCATACGCACCACAGCCGAATGAGGATGAATAGGACACAAATGTGGCAGGTATTGTTTACTTTAATGATCAAGGAAAGAAGGAAACAAGCAAACGACAATCAAACTAGTTGATGGAAAACTAATTCAAGTGACCGGGATGAATGTAGATGAAGGCTGTAGACATTGTGGAGTTTTAAATTCTTCGAGTCAGAGACTCTGATCCCCTCTGACTACGAGACTGATGTGAAATAACTGTACGACCCCCATCTTTTCCATAAGCCAGGCCTTGCATATAAATGTTATAATTACTTTTGTACCCTAGACTGAACTGAAGAACCCCAAATTCATTACAATAGTCGATTTTTCTGTAGCACTGTAATTAAAACAAAGCAAGCCACCTGGGCTGGCAAATGATATCAAACTCGTGCGAAAATGACAGCTGAATGGAAAAAGACGAGTACCGCTAAGCAATGAAAGCATAAGAAAGCTGGAGAATCAGGTTCAAAGCCCCCCAAGAGTTTCCTTGTTTCAGAAGGGAGGCATTAGGTAAAACCTACCAGACTAGTACTACGTTACCGGCACATTAGCAAGAAATTCAGTCAGTTTCCCTGTTGCACAAGGTTCAGCATCAACCACTGTCCAAGTATTTTCAATCCGCTGACACGCCACTGCCGCCTCATCTTCGTCATGGGCACGTGCCAGTTCATGTCGTCCAAGGAGGCCGAGTTCATCATCTAAGATGGCCTGATGGAGATCGTCTGTAATTGTCCAAACATGAGGGATTTGACCGCGGGCTCCAACATACGGAAGACGCGAATGGTGCCTGGCCGAGTATTCAAAGCGAAAGTGACGAGAGCATTGATTTGATCATTAGTAAATGAATTATTACACCTAGATATCTGCGTTAATTGGGCCACAGTGAGCTAGTTGGAAAACGCACATGACACTCATCAGGGAATTGTCGCCAATCAACAGCACGCCAACTCCCAAGGTCCCTGCAAGCCTCCACCACCATCTGCCTCTTCGTACATGATAACCAGATATCTTATTACGACGAGATTGCGGCGACATTGATATGCGAGGATCATCAGGGTAGGCATCGAGGATACAGTTAAGAATATGGGTCACGTTCGGCTTTGATGTGGAAGGAGGGCAGCATTTTTTTGGGTGCTTACAGAGCTCTGCATAGTTAATGTAGAGTAATACCTGTCCGACACGCTTCGCGATGGGATCAAGAAACCGGCTTGTCTCGTCTGCGTCGAGTACACGAAGGTAATTCACAGCTCCCTGTATACCTTTCCAGAGGACAGGAAGTCCAAGTGCATGCAAGCCATGCAACATATTTTTGTTCCACTCACCCAGCAGGGGTCGTAGCATTCCACAAGGATCCTTTGTCAAAAGATGACCTTCTGCCTCAAGGACCCTCCGAATTCGTTTCTCCTCAAGCACACCTCCTTGGCCGAATACACAATATTGCAACAAGTGGACGGGTGTTTGATTTGACCTGGTCAACCCGGGAAGAGTCAGACGCTCCCCCAACTGGGGCGAGTTAAAACACATATTAGAGGGTGTCGAATAGCTGGAAGCACCCCCATCAAACCCAGGTGTGGAAATGGTTTCTGTCGGGGACACCACCCCAGTGGCTGGGTGAGAAATACTGAGAGGAATTGTCTCTGGCGCCATAAAAAGCACGCTTTCATCAAGTGTCTGAGTGGCGTCCAAGAGTCGGTCTACCTCACTGCCTGGGTAGTGACCATGATTGTATATATCGTTCATCCACGAATCCGGCTCGACACATAATGGTGGGATATTGTTTGAAGGGCCCAATGTTTTGGGATCACTCATGGATAAGTAAGCGGTGAACGGAGAGGATGGAGTGGGTTGTTCAACATCTGTATTACAGTTTCCTTGGAAAGCAACGCATGGTTAGATAGATTGAGAGTGGCAGTAAGAAGAGCGTGATGGAAGTGCTTTACCTGGTAATACTGAATGGTTGTCCTGGATGGCTTCTTGCACCTCAAAGCACTCCACAAAGCCAGCATTTTCAAGTCCAGAACAGACATCAATTACCTGCGACCGCTTGAGCTTTCGAAGCTGTTCCAGGTCGGACCCGAGATCTCGAACAAGCTAGAAAGTGTGAGAATCAACTACGAGCATACTTCTCGACCAACAAACCTTGCGAAGCTGTGTCTCTTCCAGAACGATGGGGATCACCTCCGAACCACGTTCCTGTGAGACTATTAGTAGCAGTAGATATCTGGGGAGAGCGAACTTACCTCAAGGCCGACCGTGGTAGAGAATACGTCCATGTGGCCCTCCCGATATGTAGAGGATATAATCCTTTGCTCAGTGCTCAAAATGTGCCATCGAACAAACCCCCCGCCGGGCGCCAGAGATTATATACCAAACGTAACAAACATTCCGATAGCCCACCACCCAAAGCACAAAGAAGTCAGCACAACCTGTGTCCTAGCAAGGCTCAAATCAATGTCAGAACGTTAGGAAGTGAATTCCTCATTAATCCTGTTCGTCAAAAAAAAAAAGGACGAGCGCTGTACCTCCTTTAAGAATAACGTGACAAAGGAAAGAAAAAAGGCACAGATTGTGGGGGGCTGGCTGATTGGGATCTTGGCGAAAAGGGGGTTCCTATTGGGCCGGAAAGTCCCTTTTGAGTTTCAGGGGTTGGCAGTGACGCCTTGAACTCTGGCAACCAATGTGAAAAGGGGCTTCCCCAGTTGTCAACCAAAGAAAAGTCCTGCTCAACCATGATCATACCCTCCACAGTGCCTTTTGAGGTCCTACACAATCGTCACCTCCACCCTTCAACAAAAAGCATCGCCTTCGAAGAATGCCTCAGGAGTCGCTTGGGATGCTGAAACGTCCCTTGCTTCGCGGAGAGATCACATACGCTGCCGCAAAAGAGCAAGACTCAAATATTCTCCATGAGTTGGGATACAGGGAACAGAAGATACGATATTTTACCCACCTATATCGGAACCGCAAGCTGATCGAAACAATCGTGGCCTTCCCCAGAGAAACCAGACTCTGTCCTACCTGTTTAATACTTCCACAGGGCAAAACCAGCTTTTGGCATACCTAAAATCCACAAAGATAGCCACTAGAAAGTGGCTACTAACTATCACGGTGCTGGACCAACGTACACCGTATGACGGTCCGGAGGCCGGTTCTGCCTGTACTGACCGCCCCTGCACGTGCCTGCGAGGGAAATATCTCGAACCTCTGTCTCAATCTTGTTGTAGCTCTTCGAGCTACGTTCTGTCTACCTGCCTGTACAATAGCTTGCCTGCCTGTCTGCCTGTGTGTTCTTTCCAATCTATTTCAGTTTCCTAATCACCCGAATCCGCACCTTGACACTAACCTTGGCTGGAAGCTAAAAAAAATAATATGGCTCTTGCTTATGTCTCCTGTTTATCTGCCAATTATTGAATTTCATGTATTTGCCATATATTTGTCATATATCCTATCATATTATCATGTTCCCTGCATCATACTTTGTCAATCATCTGTCAGTTATAACCACTTACAATATTTCTGTACATCTCTCCCCTCTTTGTGAGTTTTTATATTTTACCTGTACCATGGCCAACCCAATCATGTATTTAAGCATCAGAACTAAATCCCTGCCTCATTGGGGCAGGGTAGAGCATGCATAGTCTTAGACTGGGAAATGCTCTCAAAAATGGAAGAATAATAATAATAACAGATAAGTTTGCAGGGAAATAAATAGGTGATTTAATAAATCTTTGTTAGCTTGTACAGAGTATGAATCACTTGTCTAAATGGGTACTGGGTATTGCCACCTATCTAAGAAATGAGAAAGGTTGGTGGTGGGGGCAGATGGCCAGATCTGTAGTAGCCTAATGGGGGCTAATTGGCCAATCATGAACCATGTTTCTTTTGCTTAGTTGGCCACGGCATAGTGGGGAACTTGTGGTTCTCCGGAAGCTGGTTGGGCACGGTTATTTGGCGATTTGAAACCGCGACTCTACGAGGCCTTTGAGTTGCTTCAGCTTTTCTGACGTCAACGCTCGTTGCTAACGTAATCGGTAAGCGAGCGGATCACGCAAGCGAGCGGATCACAAAACGCATTTTGACTGCCATCAAAAAAGTTGAAGCAATTCAACCCACCACCATGCCACCAAAAGTGCGTACAAATTCAAAAGATTCAATTGAGCAAGAGGGGAGGATTCTACTTGCAGTATCAGCTTTGAAAAAGAAGGAAATCCACACTATTCGCGAAGCTGCACGCATCTATCATGTGCCTTATACCACACTCCAGCGGCGCTTAAATGGGCATACTTTTCGGGCTGAAGCACGCGCAAACAATCATAAAATGACTCAAAATGAAGAGGAATCGCTTATACAATGGATTTTATCAATGGATCGACGCGGAGCGGCTCCCTGACCATCCCATGTTTGAGAAATGGCCAACATCCTACTTTCAAAGCGCGGTTCAACTACTACCCAGACTGTCAGTGAAAAATGGGTATACAACTTTATCAACCGGCATGATGAAATTAAAACCCGATTCTCAAGGCGCTATAATCATAAGCGTGCTAAATGTGAAGACCCAAAGATCATTCAGGAATGGTTTGACTGCATCCAAATCACTATTATGCAGCATGGCATTGCATATGAGGATATTTACAATTTTGATGAGACTGGCTTTGCAATGGGCCTAGTAGCCACTGCTAAAGTGGTTACTAGAGCAGAGATGACTAGCCGGCCATTTCTTATACAGCCAGGCAATCGAGAATGGGTCACATCTATAGAGTGTATCAACTCTACTGGATGGGTGCTCCCGCCGTGCATTATCTTCAAAGGAAAGGTCCATATTGAAGGATAGTATCAAGATACAGCTTTACCACATAATTGGCACATTGAAGTCAGTGATAATGGATGGACAACTGATAAAATTGGACTGCGATGGCTTCAAAAAGTCTTTATCCCAACAACTACCAGTCATATGACTAGGAAATATCAACTCCTGGTTCTGGATGGCCATGGAAGTCATTTAACACCTCAGTTTGATCAAATCTGCAGTGAGAATGATATTATACCAATCTGCATGCCTGCACATTCATCACATCTCTTACAGCCTCTGGATGTTGGTTGTTTTTCTCCTCTAAAGTGTGCATATGGCCACTTAGTAGAGAATAAGATGCGGCTTGGCTTCAATCACATTGACAAATTTGACTTCCTTGAGGCCTATCTACAGGCACATACAGAGATATTTTCTGCAGATAATATCAAAAGTGGCTTTTCAGCAACTGGCCTTATTCCATTCAACCCTGAACGTGTGCTCAGTCAGCTTAATATCCAGCTTAAGACCCCTACACCACCAGGCAGCCGATCAACTGATTCAGTTCCTAAAACACCTCACAATCTCAACCAGTTAAAAAAGCAGGAAACTACACTTAAAAAGCTGCTTAGGGAGCATACACATAGTCCTTCTACCCCAACTAAAGCTGCTTTAGACCAGCTTATAAAGGGGTGTGAAATGGCTATGAATAATGCTATCCTTCTTGCAAAGGAAAACCAAGATCTACGCACTGCACATGAAAAGCAGCTTCAAAAAAAAAAGCAATCTAGGCGACAGATAGATACTGAAGAGGGATTTTCTATACAGGAAGGCCAGGAGTTCATTCAACGCAGGAATCAGACTGATGAAGCTATACCAACTGTATCTACAGAACAAGCAGTGGAAGCAGAGCAACACCCTAAACGGGCCCCCCACGCTGCAGTGACTGTCATGTTTTAGGACATAGGCGATTGCAATGTCCTAATCGCAATAGGAATTAGTTTATATAGATAAATGCATTTTCTTGGGGCTTAAATTAGCCATTTTTTCGTCCATGGTCAAGATTGTACGGGCAGTGATCCGCTCGCTTGCGTGATCCGCTCGCTTACCGATTACGTTAGTTACTACTATGTATTGTATAGAAGGCCACTGAGTCATAATATCCTGGTAAGACTGTTTCTCAAGTAAACAAAGGGGAACATTGAATATCCAGTTGATATTACGTACTATACCTTGACATGTATACTATTCTTCAGCGTAGGTCGCTTTCATTAAGTCTCCAAAACACGACATTCATTATCATCTTTGCAGCAAGTAAAAGAATCGTGTTGTAAGATCATTTCGTGGTAGCTGTATAGGTGACACGCGGTTCGGAACATCCATCCAACCGGGAGTTTCTGTCGGAACAAGAAGCAGCCTGTATGACTAAGAATGTAGCCCTGGAGCATTTTTGGTCTAGCGGTATTATGCCCCATCTGTGTTTCGACAGTTTCCAGCTAGAATCCGAGGACCGCTTTTGACGCCAGAAACGGCACCACTTCACAGCCCACAGTACCACCACTATTTTGCACCCACCTAACATTGTTAGTCATCATCCTCTCGGCCCCGATGTTTTTGGCACTCATTGAAATCATTCCCTTGGATTTTACCTGCAACCAAAATGATGCAAAACGGCTCCCCTTTGGTGACCGATCCAGGCGCCTTCTCTATTCACCCTGCCAGGCCGGGCAGCGCCTATAAGATGCTCCCCCCTCTCTTGGTCTCCTCACATTTTGCCAGTTTTCTCCTCATCTCCAATCCCCAAACCCCAAATCAACTTTGCGAACCTTGTTGCCTGTGTTTCCAGATTCCACCCCTAGTCATTCATCCTGGCTTTTCTAAATGGCACCTGCACTTGTTTTGTCCGCTCGGGTGATGAGCACCAATACTGGACTGATCTCATTCCTTTCAAGGAAACTCGAGCCAGGAGATGTAACTCCTAAGCTCGTACGGGTCACGTGTGCTGCTTAGATAAGGCAAATCTCTTGTGTTCCGCGGATGATGAGAGCCTCAGGAAGCATCATATCGCCCGAAAAGCAACGTACGATTGTGAGTTGTACAGCATTACACGATGAACGATCGGGGGTCTGACGGCCACCCGCACCTCCACTGGCTATATGTGAAGACTGAGTATGTAGTCAGCTAGGTGCCTACTCATTATATACTCCGAAATCTTTTGTCAATTGACCAACAAAGTTGCAGTGCCACCTCATAAGTTTTTGATCCCTTTGATTACTAATTATTCTGCTGGTCAGAAAAAGCGTCCGCACTACTCCGTTGGCGGAATATTGGCGGTATGGGAGAGCGGTCAATTGGGGAGGCAAATACTTATGAGGTAATTAACCACCGTACCAATTAGTTACGGCAGGGTCAGCTAGGTGCCTACTCTGTACTTCCACGTTCTTCTCACTTTCCACATCTGAAGCTCTAGCTTAGCTCTTACCTACTTCTGTTTCTCTGGTCGGGTCAAGGTGCCTCCCTAGTCGTTCAACATGAACTCTATCCGATCACTTGTTAGTTTCTTAACCAATCAACTCTCTTATCTTCCCTCCAAGATGCCGTACGGCCAGTGCAACGTTGATATCGTTGGAAACAAATGCCCTTGTCCCGCTGGAAAGGAGGCTCCTGGACAGCTAGCATCCGACTCCTTATGTGTTAATTGTCAACATAAACTCGTTGACCATGTGTGCAACAGCAGTAAGCTTCCTTCTCAAATCTGTGAGCTCACCTTCTGATATATCTGCAATCAGAGCACTCCCGATTCTCAGATAGCCTACCACACGACATTTATGCGAGAGAGCATACTGTGCGTGCTTTTGCCGACCTTCTTGCCGCTAATACTGTCGTGCAGGTGCGTGGAACACCTGGTTCAGGGAAGTCCTGCCTTGCTCTGTCTCTGTACCACCACCTGCGCTCCAATGGAAGGAAGGCTATTCTGTTCAAAGTTTGGCCAGGCGAAGGCTCCGCTGAAGATATCCTCACCTCAGCATGTATTGGGCAAGGCTTACGTACCACCCGCGACCGCGTCATACACGAGGATGTGGTTTTTATCGTGGATGAAGCCCAAGAAAGTTACAAGGATGCTGAGTTCTGGAATGGCGTTGTAAAGTTCCAGATTGGGCGCGGCTATGGCGCCCAAATCTGTTTGTTCTGTTCCTATGGGAGTGCCATCTCAGGTCTTGCATATATTGACTACGGGCGAACGCCAATATATTTCCCGCCTCAAAACCGAGTTTCACTCACGAAATCCCCATGGGAGGGTTCACCGAATGTCTGCCTTTTCTACAATAGAAATGAATATCAGGATATTGTTGACGGTTACTGTTCTCGTGATCAAATTGAGTTTGTTCTTGCTGCAGATGCAAAGGAGTGCATATACCGCATTACAAATGGTCACCCCGAGGCCACATCTGCAGTTCTTGAATATGTCCGCAAGGTATGTTTTTGTTACTGGCTGAACAGAAGCCAATCTGATCTTGAATCCAGTTCCACCGAGCTGAGCTGAGGCGGACGAAGAAACGGAACCACCAGGGAAAGTCAGTCATTGCCCTTTGCGATATATTGGACACACTCAACGACAATGAGAAGCTTCTCAGTCATCTCCAGTCACAAACTTTCTGTCGGTCTCTTCCAGGGCCCAGTTTCACATGCCCTTTGCACCCGTCTCAGCGAGCTGTTCTTCATGATGTTCTTAAAAACCGGAGCATTCCATTCGATGAACGGAATGAAGCAATGCAATTTTGCGTGGAGAGAGGTTGGGTGCACACAGATCTGTCTCTTGAAGGTGGGCCTGTTTGTGTATTTGCCTCGCCCCTCCACGAAAGGTACCTTCCTTTATCAGCAGTTAACATGGGGTTCATCCATAACTGAAATTCTAACATGGGATCAGGTTTATTGAGTACATCTGGGGAAGCTATCAGCCAAAGCCATTCCCAAAAACGAGGTTCCCAACGATTCAAGCTCTCTGTATTGCGGTTCTACGAGGGTTTTCCCAGGCAGCCCTTGGTCAAACTCGAGATGGTCGACGGATTGGCTGCTCGGGTTATCAGAGGCCACCAGAGGCAGCATTCCAAGATGAATTCTACCGTTCCTTCTTGGATTTGGTTGAGCCGGGAGTAGGCATCTGTAGCGAGTGGACCGGAAGTGGCGAATCCCGAGTCGACTTTTTGATCCCCGATATTAAATGGGGAGTTGAGCTACTCCGAGATGGAGACCGACTCAAGCAACACTGTGATCGCTTTAAGGCTGGTGGTGCATACCATCCTTGGATTAAGAATGGGCTGATGAGAGATTGGTTGATTCTTGATTGTCGGCACTCGGTCCCACGGCCGTTGAGTATGTCTTCTTACCCTTGTATGATTCATTTCATTTCCGCAGCCTAATCTAACTAATTTTCTGAAGATGCGCCTGGCGATACACATCTCTGGCGAGTCATTTTCCAGGAGGATTATTCTCGGGTTCAGGTCCTGGACTCGCAGAATAATGAAGTGTGTTGCGAATTTTCCTTGCGCAAGGATTCTTGAGCTAATAGTTAGGGGCCAAAAGAGGGAAATGAATGGTTGGCGCGATGGCACCTTTGCCAGAATAAGAATAACTGCTGGGTAACGCGGTATTTAGTTATCGCAGTTTTGGTGCACTTCTATTTACGTCTTCCAGGAATTTCAAACACATCACGCAGTAGAGGGTCATATTTCAGCTGGAGAATATTTCTCTATATCTGCATAACTGCCATCCCATTCTCATCCTCTTTGTCGAGGAAAACCTCATGGCATGCATGCGACAACTTCATGCGATATGCGACTTCTTCCGCTCCTATCGCGTAGCCGACCACGGGAAATTGTGAACCAGAATCACAAAGAGACTGTCCAATGTATCCGCAATACCCGCCAGTGCATTATACCAGGTCATAAAGGCTGACAGGAAGCCAAACAGCCCGCCGGCCTTCATGAGTTTCGCATCCGCGGTTCCTTTGCCGTCGCGGTAGAGGTACCCCAGTCCCAGGAGGAGAAAAGCAGGGTCGATGGACAGAAAGATGAGGAAGAAGGCGACGGTGGACCGAAGGGTCGGGAAAAGGAGGATTGCCGTGAAGATGAACCAACCCTAGTTATGAGTCAACAATCAAGCTAACATACAAATAATATGGCCATCGAGTCGGCATACATGCCGGGGTTTTCTTCTGATAGGCTTTGTTTGGATCGCAAAGATGCTGGGGTCAGTACAACAATGCCAAATGCAATTTAGAAACTGCTGTAGGACGATGACGCAATGGCACCGAATATGTTCCCAGTGGTCATTTCCCTTCAGATGGCTCATTTATTAGAGAGGGCCAACATTAGAGCCATATATTTCGTCTTCTGAACCATAGTAACTACACGAACATCAATACTAATCTTCATGTTCATCCTCTCGCCATGGTTTCCGGGGAAAAGAGAGTCTCCCAAGGACCAATTCCATCCACTGATGGTCTTCAGACTGGGTGAAGAGTCCCCAGTATTCAACTAAAGACTGAAAAAAGCCATGTGCCTATTAAGATTCGAAGAATCCTACCTGGCTCGGTGGAGCAGAAAGAATCCCCCCCCACAACTCATTCACCTTGCCACGATTTAGTAGGTCGCACGTTTTACCGGCCCTAATCCTCAAATTCTGTCACATAACCGTGGCATTTCTGTACAGTCCGCGCGGCAACTTCTGATTGCTAAAGTATCGGTTCAACCAATGACCGTAAGATGAACTCAAACCATGTATTCCCCCTCATGTCAGCCCTTCTTATCGGCACTGGCTGATCAGAAGATAAAGAGGGAAGGGGGGGAGAGCAAGATCACCTCCAGCCATGAGGATTGCAACCACCATTTCTTAATGCTCTCCTTGGTGGCCGGACGAATATGAACCTTGCAGTAGGCGCCTAGGTTGACGAGGCAAAAAATCTTTAAAAAAAAAAAAGGGTGAGGCGCAGGCGCAGGCAAGGCAAAGAGGGAGAGGGGAAAAGACGGAAAAAGGAGAAAGGATGGCTGAAGGCGGTGTTCGAGCGAGTACAGAATAATGAGGGCAGTAAATAGGGAGGATGGGAAGAGAGTGAAGTGGTGAGGCCAAGTCCTATAGCCGTAAGACGTCGGGACAGCTTACCGTACGTGGTACGGGGAGCGCTAAATTGAAAGAGGCCAAACTAACCAGAAGAGGAAATTCATAGGTCCAGTGTTTACATATCACAAAATTTCAGAAACTTTATAAAAAAGGGAGAAGCAGGTTGCAGCAGACACATATATGAAAATAAGCTTATTAGAATACTGTTTAGATGAATGTGGTCTTCTATATTCTAAAAGAGGATATAGATACTAGAGAGTGAACCTTTGCAGACTAGGATTATTCAAAAGATTCATGACTCCCATGTTACAGGATATCTAAGATGAGATTACCACTTATGCAATACTCTCATAATGTTTCTTCTGGCCAGGCGTGGCAAAAGATATACACAGATTCCTTCAGAACTGTACTATCTGTGGGAGAAGCACCATTTGGCAAGATATAAAATATGGACTCCTAAAGCCATTGCTAATTCCCCAAAGGATCTGGGCAGAAATATCAATGGACTTTATCATAGACCTTCTACTAGCTTGTGGAACAGGTGCAACAAACTGCTTGGTAATTATGGACCACCTAATAAGAGTGTTATACTAGTTGCTATACACTTAACTACTTTAGATTCCTGGCTGAAACATTTCTGGAACATTTCTATATACACCATGGTTTACCACTAGCCATTACCAGTGATTAAAGTCCCTAGTTTGTGAGTGGATTCTGGGGCTGAGTATGTGAAAGGCTATTTATCTAACACCATTTATCCACAGCATTCCACCCACAGTATCACGTGCTGGACCAACGTACACGTATGACGGTCCGGAGGCCGGTTCTGCCTGTACTGACCGCCCTGCACGTGCCTGCGAGGAAATATCTTGAACCTCTGTCTCGATCTTGTTGTAGCTCTTCGAGCTACGTC